>CAOKZL010000466.1:0-600000 GCA_948472985.1 Iguana delicatissima | reverse complement strand
AGAGACACAGGATCTGAAATCTTTCAAACAAAGATTACCTATGAGAAAATAAAATCCCAGGTAATGCTGGGTATATACACTAGTTGTCAATATAATTAATACTCAATATTAATGCAGTGTAGCTTATCTGTTTGTAAACATGCTGACCAAGGTCGTGCATCAGGAGATGTATATCTGTGACATGGCTACATCTGTGTAGCTGTGACTCCTGACACTAACCTCAAAACTCACCTTGTAAGCAGCACAGTCTCCCCAACACAGCCATTTCTGTGCTTTTGGAGAGCAAGAGAATGAGCGAGGACACATCCAGTGAGATGCAACAAGGATCTGCAAAGACCTTTGGAGGTCCTTGGGACATTTGTTTAAATGACATCCCCGTACAACTTTCAGCTAGAGAAAAATAGCTGAATGTGTCCCCATGACAGGCCCTTATTTTTAAAGCAGTTATAGCAGTTACATTTCTATACCGCTTATGAGTGCAAAGCACTCCCTAAGAAGTTTACAATGTGTTTAGCTAATTGCCCCCAACAAGCTGGGTACTCATTTTACCAACCTACGGAAAGATGGAAGGCTAAGTCAACCTGGAGCCCTGCAGGATCAAACTCACAACATTGTGGCTGCAGTACCAGCATTTAACCACTGCGCCACCAGGGCTCAATAAGCCACCAGGCTCAGGCCTTTTGCGCACGTGACTTCCAATGCGAAATGGCCACAGGAGCAACGTGGAATTGCGAGGATGGTTCTGCATGATGTCCTCGTGATCCCGCATCACTCCTGTGGCCATTTCGCGGCAATCATGGATTATATCATTTTCAGCTCTTTGTTGAAAATGACCCGCGATTGTGCATTCCTCCCACATCCCTCCTGCACTTACCTGGCATGTGGAACCTCAGGAAGCGCAATGGCTGCACTTCCTCCCCCAGCACAGCCTGGGAAAGTTCCTAGCTGCACTGCAGAAGGAAGGGGTGGAGCTATCACTCCTTCTTCCCTCCAGCACGGAGCTGGTGCAGAGGGAAGCGCAGGGGATGCAATTCCCTCCCACAAGAGGCTTTTCGTGCAATCCATGCATGATGGCACTGAGACACAGGTAAGGTGCGAAAAGGGCCTTATTTTTCACTAGACTGGTTTTGCAGGTCCCACTTCATAAGGTGCCCTGACACTAATACTTAGTCCTGACTCCACCCTTCTGACAATCTATACCAGTAACTCCCAACCTTAGACACCAGTTCTCTTGTCTTTTTCTCAGTTGGTTAAACACAACCCAGCCACTGTATTTGACCAAGATTTCACTGAAGGCTCCCTTTTCAGATGGACTCTGTGCCCTATATATAATTCCTCTCATCTATAAGCACCTCCCATGTACACCATTATGCTGAGTTTCATTTTTAAGGTACTACTCCTGTTGCCAAGCAACCCACCATCAAGTTACTGTTGCCTTCCAAATAGCTGACCCCTAAAGCAACTTTATCACAGTACCTGCTCATCTCCTCACGCTTCAGCAACACAAAAATGGCCAAGGTATGTTTTGGAGGGGATTTCAGTCCCTGCACAGTTGGAACAGAATTTTGACAACAACAACCGAGAGAGAAGAGAGAGAGAGAGAGAGAGAGAGAGAGAGAGAATGAATTGCAATTAAGTAGGTCTTCTATATGACATTATAATTCCCATATAGAATGCTAGAGTGCCAGTCACTGGCCATTTCCGCACTAGCCTGTTATAGCGCAATGATTCCACTTTCAACATCCTCTGGAACCTTGAGGTTTGCTGTTTTGGGAGGGGCCAGGTGGCCCCTCCTGAAACTGCAAACCCCAGGATTCCAGAGGATGTTGAAAGTGGAATCATCGCGCTATAACAGGCTAGTGCGGAAATGGCCACTATCATGAACAGCCAATGAAAATTTCAGTTTCAAAGTATTTCAAAAAAGTTTTGCCTTATTTGGAATTTGTTGTTGTCATGCTGCAATATACATGTTTATCTAACACTGTCATATGCAAAGAAGATATTTTGTAGTTTTAAGATTAGGCTTTGTGTTACACTCTAATATCTATTTTGTATACTGAGTTTGCACTTAGGATTTTTAAAAATCAACATCAGTAATGATTTCTGGAAGTAATTTGGTAACCAGTTCAGATGGTATAACATTAGAGGTGTCTTTTATAACCGTCCGTTTCTAGTTAGGAGCCTAGCAACTTTATTCTGATCTCACTGAAGCTTCCAAACTGTCTTCCATGGGAGTCCTTTACAGAGATATTTTCAGCAGTGTAAACTGGACGTGACTAGATACCCTCCAACTGTCTCAATTTGGCAAGGACAATCCTGATTAATGCTCTGTCATCCCACTTTTCCAGCTGCTTGTAAAATGTCCCAGTTTCTCTTCCTTTCTCCCACTTTCCCTCTTTTTCCTCTGCTTACTTCAATAGCTGCAAACTGACAACATTTCTACACTACACTGTTTATAGTGCTATTATTCCACTTTCAACATCCTATGAAATCCTGGAGTTTGCAGTTTAGTGAGGGGTATTTAAAATTCTCAGCCAGAGATCTCTTTGGCCTCAGTAAACTACGAACTCCAGAATCCCACAGGATGTCGAAAGTGGAATAATAGCACTGTAACAGTGTAGGATGGAAATGGCCAAAGACAAGCCTCCTCTGAATAACTCTTGCCAAGAAAACCCAGTGATAGGTTTTCCAGAAGTCAGAGTTGTTTTACAGACACATATTAAGCACAACAGTATCAGCGTTATTACCTATTATAGTTCCAGAAGCAATATAGTCATACCTCAGTTAACAAGCCTCTGATAAAGAAGCTCCTTTTTACAAAGTCTTTTTATGTCTGCCCAGCCCCCCCATCCTCTGTCTAGCTGAATGTTTTCAGCAGCACCAGCATTGGGAGTATGGTTAAAGAAGGCTGGAATAACTAATTTTCAGTGGCAGGTTGCAGCAGCATGCCTGCAGTTAAACAATACAAGAAAGCTTAAGCAGAGAACTAATGGGATTCTACTCTAGCTGTGTGTGGGCCTGCTTACCAGAGTGAAGACCAGTCATCTCCAGAATTCCTTACTGATCATATGTATAAAACAGAAAAAAAAGGGAAACCGATAACCTTGCCTCATCATCTATCCCCCAGCATGTTTAAAAAAAACACAGATCTACAAATCTGGCCACCAAAGTGGAAGTTACAAGGAAAGTGGAACAAATGAAAGGAAATATCATCCCTAGAAGCATTTTGGAAGAATCTTTCAAGTTGTCCATAGAAGATTCAAAATGTTATTCAAGGCTTACCTCCTTTATTTCACATGTGTATATTGTTGGCTCCAAAAAAAAAAAAAATTGCTGGAACTTGTTGAGGCCAGCCCCTCCCTAAACCTCAAACTCCAGCATTCCGTAGGATGTTGAAAGTGGAATAATCGCGCTATAAGAGTAGTGTGGAAAACCGAGGTATACCTGTATACATATGACTTGCTAGGGAACATGAGCAGGAGGATGCTGTTTTATTCATGTCCTGTTTGTGGGTTTCCCTTAGGCATCTGGTAGCCATTTTGATGTTAGAATGCTGGAACAGATAACAGGGCTCTTCTTATGTTCTTATACATTGCAAATCAGAGTCACATTAGGCAAGGTACATGGATAGGCAAACTTCATGTCCTCTAGCTCCTTGTCGTCCCCTGGAACTCTTGTCTGAGTTCCTCTGCAGCTTTATTTCTTTAAGTGGGATTCTTTTAAGCTTGAATAATATTGGGTGACTTTTTAATGTGAAGTGTTGGAGCACAGCATTTGTCTTCAGAAGCAATGAGAGAAAGTCTGGGGGAAAGGGAGGAAAATACAACAAAAACACTGATATTGCTATTGGGTCACAATGGCACAATGATAAAATGTGACACTTCTTGGAATGTCAAGCATAATCCAATGATACCTCCTTCCTAGATTCTTGCCTAGAATCTGACTCATTGATGGTCCAAAATATCTGTCAGTATTATCTGATAGATTGTGCAACCAAGATGAGTAATAAAAAATACAGAGGAAGAATAGGCGTATCTGTGTATCTTTTACAAGAGACCTATAAAATGTAATCTCTGAAATGCCCTGAACTTTCTTCTTGCCTTTATAAAGGATGAAGATTAGATTTTCCACTTAGCTAATGTGCTTGAGAGCAATTCAGATTAAGTTTTCATCTGAAAATTTCCACATGTAGAATTGTTTCCTTTTTTGCATGACAGCTGGGCTTGCTGTAAAGCTCACACAGTAAACAGCGATACAATGGGGGCATCAGTAGAAGGATGAAGTACAACTCCAGATAAAACTGCCATGTAAAAATAGGATGGTGGCAAGTGGACTTGCAGCATTTTAATATAGTGTTTCCTGAAGAGAACTTGTGAAGTGTGAAAGAGAAACTTGGTATATTCAGAAACTCTGGACTGTGTGATGGACACATGCTGGAGAGCTGTGATTGGCTGTAGCCAATAGTCCACAGTTGGAAATGCACATTTCCTCTTCACACCATGTTTATGTTCTCACAGTGCATGCCAGTTTCAATACTTAAGAAGAGCTGCACTGGTTCATAGCAAAACATCTACTCAGATGCCACTGGAAAGCATACATGCAGGCATTTATGGAGCCTCCAGGTGGGGCAAATATTTCTGATGTCTGCATTATTTGAAGCTGTAATTGCTGTGTTTTTTAAAACATATATACACACTACATTAGTATAGTACTGGAATATTAAAACACTATTATGCTAAGAGAAAAATAAAAATTCAGACAGCAGAACATTTCAAAACACAGGATAATATTCCAACTTCTGCAAACCATGCATTCACTAAAAAACAAAAACAAAAAAAACACCTGTAGTGCAGATCCAAGAAATCATTGTCACATGGAGATCTGGGCCAGCCAGGACTGTGACAGACCACGCCTGCTTTAGTCTCCCTCCCTGGAGAGGCAGCACCCTTTTATATGATTACCACCCCCTGGCTCCCTCTCCATTCTTAATCACACTTCTGCTTTCCCTAAGCCCACAGCCCTTGTGGATATAGGGCAAAACGTTTTCAGGTTTATCCTAAACTAGTGTATATACCTGGCATTGCCTGGGATTTTATTTTCTCATAGGTAATACTTGGCTGCACATTACACTGCTGACTCATGTTCAGCTTGTGATCTACCAAGACACCTAGATCCCTTTCACACGTACTGCTATCCAGCCACACGTCTCCATCCTATATTTGTGCATTCCATTTTTTCTGCCTAAGTGTAGGACTTTACATTTGTCTCTGTTGAAATTCATTTTGTTAGCTTTGGCCCAGCTCTCCATTCTGTCAAGGTCATTTTGAAATTTGATCCTGTCCTCTGAGGTATTAGCAACCCCTCCCAATTTGATGTCATCTGCAAATTTGATCAGCATGTCCACTCCTTCATCTAAGTCATTGATGAAGATGTTGAATAGCACTGGGCTCAGGACAGAATCCTGTGGCACGCCACTAGTCACTTCTCTCCAGGATGAAAAGCAGCCATTGTTGAGCACCCGTTGGGTTCAGTCAGTCAACCAATTACCAATCCACCTAACAGCAGGCCTGTCCAGCCGACATTTTATTAGCTTCTTTGCAAAAATGTCATGGGGCACTTTGTGAAAGGCCTTACTGAAGTCAAGATATGCCGCGTTTATAGCATTCCCTTCATCTATTAAGCTAGTAACCCTATCATAAAAAGAGATAAGATTAGTCTGGCATGATTTATTTTTGAGAAATCCATGTTGACTTTTAGTGATTATTGCATTGCTTTCTAAGTAATTACAAACTGACTGTTTAATGATCTGCTCTAGGATCTTTCCTGGTATTGATGTCAGGCTGACTGGGCAATAATTATTTGTGTCCTCTTTTTTCCCCTCCTTAAGATGGGGACAACATTTGTCCCCCTCTAGTCTGCTGGGATGTCTCCTGTTCTCCAAGAGTTCTCAAAGATTATTGCAAGTGGTTCAGAAATTACTTCTGCCAGTTCTTTTAATATCCTTGGATGTAATTCATCTGGCCCTGGAGACTTGAATTCATCTAGTTTAGCCAAATTGTTTAGCCAAATAATATACTACTTCTTTACTTATTCTGTGCTGCATTTCTCCCCCTTCCTTACCTGCTCCCCATCCCCCAGGTTGAGTACAACTATCCTTTTGGGAGAACATGAGTCAGCAGTGTGATGAGGCAGCCAAGAAAGCCAATGCGATTCTTGGTTGCATCAATAGGAGTATGGTGTCTAGATCAAGGCAGATAATGGTAGCACTCTATTCTGCATTGCTTAGGCCTCATTTGGAATACTGTGTCCAGTTCTGAGCACCTCAATTCAAGAATGATATCAACAAGCTGGAACATATCCAGAGGAGGGCGACCAAAATGGTGAAGGTTCTGGAAGCCATGCCCTATGAGGAACAGCTTAGGGAGCTGGGTATGTTTAGTCTGCGGAAGAGAAAGTTAAGAAGAGACATGATAGCCATGTTTAAATATTTGAAGGGATGTCATGTTGAGGAGGGAGTGGGCTTGTTTTCTGCTGCTCTAGAGACTAGGACAAGGAGCAATGGATTCAAGCTGCAGGAAAGGAAATTGCACTTGAACCTCAGGAAGAACTTCCGGACAGTAAAAGCTATCCAGCAGTGGAATATGTTGCCTTGGAGTGTGGTGGAGTCTCCTTCTTTGGAGGTTTTTAAGCAGAGGCTGGATGGCCATCTGTTGGGAATGCTTTGATGGGTGTCCCTGCATAGCCGGGGGTTGGACTGGATGGCCCCTGGGGACTCTTCCAACTCTATGATTCTATGATTCTACTTGTTAAAAAGATTTGAGATCCTTTGTCTCTAATTTCCCAAACTGTCTTGTCCAGTACCTGTAACTTTTCCCCATATTCCCCAATCCAATAACTCTGAATACAGAGTTATTAGCATACACAGGTTGGGTTCCTGAGGGAATACACTGCCCTCCTCCCTGCTGCTCAGCCTCATCTCCATAGCAACTGAACGGAGGCCCAAGAGCTCTCCAACTGAGAATTTTAAAGGCTCCTCCCTAAAATGCAAACCCCAGGGTCCCATAGAATCTTCTTAGGCAGCCAACCATGAGGTCTTTGCCTGACACAGACAAACAAACATACAAACTTTGACTTTTATATAATAGATGAATGTGTCACTTGCGGTAGCGTGTGTAACTGAGTTCAAATTAAAGAGACACTGCATGGAAGCTGCTCTTAAAAAAAAAACTTTCTTAAAAGAACTAATAAGGGAAAGGTATTGAGTAACTCAATATGTCAAACAGAAAAGAACGTCCAGACATTCACAGACAAACACTTTCCTATGTTAACATCAAGCCTTTAACTTACCTCCTCCTCTCTCTAGTCTAGACCCTGTTTCTGTTACTTAACTGTTCTGCTGATTCACCCACCTAGTCCCTCCCTCTGGTTAACCTGGGTTCTTTAGTCAGAGAACCAATCAAATTAAATCCCTATCTGTTGCTAGGGTGGCTCTGCTGGCTACGCCCCCCCCCCCAGGGGTTGTCACAATCACTACATCCAGCAATCAATAGTCCCAAAAAAGAATGGAAAAGCTCTCTCTTGAAGGGAAAAAGTAGACATGAAGGTGATGACAGATAGCAAAAACCAACAAAAATGAGAACCTCACATCTGGAAGAGCCCAAATGCGCCTCTACTGTTACCCCTTTTCCGACAACTATTGTTGAGAGGTTTTTTCCCATTATTTAGGTATAACAAAACCTTGGAAGCTTAAAAAAAAGTTATCAAAATACCCATAATTTGTTAAAAACTTGAACAGAAGCTTTAAACTTCATGATTTTAATGGTTAAACCCCAATAATATTATTTTTGAATAACAGTTAGCAGCTATTCTTTTTTTAGTTTGGTACTGGCCATTTCTAGTGACTTTAAATTTAACAACATAATACATGAATGAAGAAATGGTTTGTTTGTTTATTTCGTTTATAGCCTGTACTTGCCCCGAAACTGGGATTCAAGATAGGACAGAGTATAGATTTAATGTTATTGTTTAACTTTAAAAGCTGCTGCTAAGAACACAAAATGTTGTATTTTGACAAAGCAATTAAGTTTAATACAGTATTTAAATACAATTAGATTTAAAAACCATTGAAAAGCACATCAGTAAAGTAGAACATATACACATTAATGGAAGGAGGGAACTGTTTGTAAGCATTCCATTGAGTCATCTGATAACAGAACTCTTGGCAAACTGGCTGTTTTGCAGACCCTGGACCTTCAGGGCATAGGAGGCTATGGCCATTTCCGCACTGGAGTGTTACGGTGCTATTATTCCACTTTCAATATCCTATAGAATCCTGGGGTTTGTAATTTAGGGAGAGGCATTTAGAATTCTCAACCAGAGAGCTCTTTGGCCTCAGTAAACTACAAACTCCAGAATTCCACAGGATGTTGAAAGTGGAATAATAGCACTATAACAGTTGTAGTGCAGAAATGGCCTATGATTCTAAGGCGTCTTGGCTACTGAGGAGAGCTTCTCAAGAATTTTAGTCATCTTGGGGACCAGAGATATAATCGCGTATACAGTCCCTGTCCCAGAGAAACCTAATGCAATCGCTTTTGCATCTGCCGGCTGCTCTTCATGGAGCCCAACCATAAAAGCCTCAGAATGGGCTTAGACATGTTGCTGAAAGCAAAGGTGCTCCTGAGAGCCAGAACAGGCTTCCTGTTTTTGTTTGTTTGTTTGTTTGTGGAACTATTGTTGTGATCTGCAGATGTCTGACCCTAAACTATGTTTGATGTTGTCTCTGGGAATACCTCTTACTGCTTGAGGTTCTAAATTGGTTGGAACATAATCTATTACATGAATTTGGGTCCTTCTCATTCAGTTTACCTTATTCTCTGGTAGGGCCCTGTTTGTGTGTGTGTGTAATTGTGGCTCTGTTTTTGGGACATTAGAATTTGATAACTCTTATCTGCCCGGTGTGCCAGCTGTGTATGGTGTTGTTGCTATGACTTTAGACCACCTGATCCTGCTTCTGAAACATGCCTACCAGGAAAAAGAAGAGGCAGAGAGGAGAGAAAAAAAAGAAAGGAATGGCAGAGAGAGAGAGAGAGGCTGGCTCCATCCCAGAGTTTGGCAAAGTTGATTTTTGGACTACAGTCTCCAAAATAAACCAGCCAAAATGGAAGCTGTAGTCCACAATAATTTTTTCCAAACTCTGCTCAGCCCCTTTCGCTGTTGGCATGTGACTGGGCCCCAATATATCAGCCTTGATGAAATGCAGTCCTCGACAGAAAAGGCCCCTCCCTTGCTGCCAAGATGCTGGATACTGAGATGCTTCCTCTTTCAAAATAAAATATGATAGGAGATTTCTTAACCATTTTTTATTAATTTTACACTCCATTATTTCTGAACACTTACCTCCAATTTACTTACTGTCTGTCTGTCTGTCTGTCTTTCTTTGGCATGATGGAACTGAAGCCAATGTACATGATGGAACTGAAGGCAAACACTGACTGTGAGGAGCCAGGGAACTAGATGAGAGAGCTGGCACAAATAGCACAGAGATAGAAAGAAGTTTGACAGACACGTGTTTAATGCAGAGCTTGTTTATAGATATATTATTTGTCTTTATATATATTATTTTATTTATATATATCTATACTTGCCTGGTTATTTAATCAGTTGCAAACCATATGCAACACTCACCTGCTATCACTACAATAGCTGTTTCCAAGCTTCTGGAAAATGCAATTAACCACAGGTCTTGGACACTCTCAGGACTGAAGGTCACTTCCTCATTAGTTGGTTCCATGGGTAACTTTCTTAAGGCATCAATCATTATATCAACAAGATATATTTTCTCTTTGTGACAACACAGATTTATCCTGTTAAGTGTGAGAGCAGGTAAGGATGGCCATTACACCATTTTTATCTTTGGGTGCTCGCTCTCGGATTACTTCTGGTTAGGTTGGGAAGGGACAATTACTTGGCCCCACAATCAGATTACCGTGAAGACTTGGTAGCTCTATCCACAGTAATCCATGGACATTCTATTTCTCTTATGCTTCCTATGACCATTTGTGCACTACACTGTTATGGTACTATTATTCCACTTTCAACATCCTGTGGAATTCTGGGGTTTGTAATTTACTGAGGCCAAAGACCTCTCTGGCTAATAATTCTAAATGCCCCTGCCTAAACTGCAAACCCCAGGATTTCATAGGATGTTGAAAGTGGAATAATAGCACTATAACAGTGTTGTGCTCAAATAGCCTATTTTATTGGACTCTGTGCCCTTTATTAGTCTGGTTGTGCTAGGCCTGGGGTAGGAATCATGCAGCTCTCCAGATGTGGTTGGATTGTTAGTCCCAGTAGTCTTAGCTAACATGGCTGATAGTGAGGAAAAGTGAGAGCTGCAGTTCAACAACACTTGCAGAACAGCATGATCACCACTCCACTGTGAATTCCAAGAAATTATTGAAACCAATGGACAATAGGGCAGCCATTGTGGGCTACAGTGGATGACAGTAATAGGAAAGCCCAGCTCTGTCCAAAGTTTCTTTTATAACTTTTGCTGAAGCAAAGTGATAGTGAGTATGAGACCTTGACACTTGAGCTGATGATAAAAAATAAGAAAAACAGTGTATATGGTAAGAGGCCAAGGAGTTGACCAAGAGGAAGCACAGCAGATTATGAAAGCATAACATACTTGGTTTGTTTTCAAAGAATGCTGATATGAAATGTGTTTATGTGGCTGCATGACAAGGGAAGGTAAAGGCAAACGGCAAATGTTGAGCCAGTTAAACTTTACCCCAGGACAATTTTGACCATGTCTAAAGAGGGAAAGTTGTAGACTCCATGTCTTGATTCAGTTCCATTATGACAAACAGGTCTGGTCCAATCGCAGATCACAGGAAGGAGGTGGCAGCTTTGCAGAACTTCATCTTCACCTTCTCTGTCCTCAGTTTTGTTTTGTTTTGTTTTTCATTCGTATTCTCTTGCTGCTTTTTTGTTCTTTTTGCTGTTCCTATTCTGCTGGAATTGGCATCCTTGAATGTACAAATTCCTCTATGGGTTTTATAGTTATGAATTCACTGCCAGAAAGTTATTTGGCCAGTTATAAGACAAGGGAAAAAAGGGCCCCAAACCTATTTCCATGATTACTTGAAAGCAAATCCCACTGAAATCAGTGGGACTTTCTTTTAAGTATGCGTCCATTGTAAGATTACTTTAAAAGATGGGCTGAAGGAACTTGCTACTTATCTTATTAGTGGCAAGATAAAATGTAGAACAAGATTATTTTCATTGCTTTTTTTCTTTTGTTTCAATCAGCATCCTCACCCCATTACTATAATTTCTTTGTTCATGTTGGTCCAGTATTTATTTCCTAATTCATTCACTGTTCCTCTTTGTGGGTAATTATAACATTCTACTACCTGAGTCAATTTTATCTTTCATTAGTGTATAGTCATTTGGATTTGCAGTGTTATTTCTCTATTGATAAAGAGGGCTGGATATAAAAGAGGTCACAGCTCTTCTAATTGGGTAGTTTGGAAGATACAGTTTATATAGATGTAGCTTTTATGGGAAACCAAGTTTGCTGAAATGCTGTCTTCACATAATTAAAGATTCAGGAGGCCAGTCTTTTCCTTTAACTACTCCATCTACTCTTCTCATGGCATTGTTTGCTGTCAGATCAACCTCAACTTATCACAGCTCTATGAATGAGAGATCCCTAAGAGCCGCAGCTTTCAACTGCCCTGTTCATGTCTTGAAAACTCAGGAACGTGGCTTTCTTGATTGAGTCAATTCAACTGTGATGCAGTCTTCCTCTTTTCCTACTGCCTTCCACTTTACTAAGCATTATTGTCTTTTCCCTGAGTCATGTCTTCCCCTGATATGTCCAAATTACAAGAGTCTTGATTTAAGTGTCCTGGCTTCCAGGAAGAGATCAGGCCTGAGTTGCTCTACAACCCATTCATTTGTCTCTTTAGCTGTCCATCATATCTATAGAACTCTTCTCCAGGCACCACATTTCAAATGAGTTGATTTTCTTCATGTGACTGTTCTTTACCGTCTGTGATAGATGACGGCTCGGAGGTCAATGAGCAATTGATTGTGCCAGAAACAGAGCCAGTGATAGACCAAAATATCTTGGAAACACCCCCATCAGCTGAAAGACAAGCTGAGACAGAGTTGTTGCAATTGGTGCCAGTGGGAGAAGGGACCAGCAATGATTTAGAGGAATTAGATCCACCTTTGCCCCCCAGCCTCTAATCACGGACAAGACAGAAATGAGCAGCTCAGAGGGAAGCCATTTGGGCAAGACTAAGTAAACGGAACAATGAGTAACACCTGTTTTCATCAGCTATTTAAGTCTGTTGGCTTGTAGAAAATCACTACTCAAGCTCCCATGACCCTTGTGTTCCAGCTCTCTTGAGCCTTTTTGAACAGACCTTCGGCATTCTGGACCTTTTGGATTTGACCTTGACTTCAGCTGGGCTCAGTGTCTCTACTTGTTTGTTTGCATTTGGACACTCTCCACTGCCGCCTCCCCTTGGCAAGTACTATCGCCTTCCTTCCCTTGCTAGCAGAAAGGCACAGGCAGGGAGTTGAACTTTGACACTGTCCAGCTACCCATACACAGAAATCAGAAATACTATGTCCTGGTTTATTCTGATTTTGATATCTACTAATTTCTTTATACTTGAGGTACTCTTCAGTAGTTTTCTTGTCTTGAGCACTAAGTATAAGGCAGTGTCAGATGGTAGGTAGTTCGTATGTCAATAAAACAGAAAATTCTTTTGGGGCTTAGTGTGAAATTTAAAGGAACTTTCCAAGGTGCCAAATTCCTTTGGGGCCTAAGGTTCAGAATCTTGGATATTTCCTTTAAAGCAGTGGTTCTCAGCCTGTGGGTCCCCAGATGTTTTTGGACTTCAGCTCCCAGAAGCCCTGAGCATTGACCATAGTGGCTGGGGCTTCTGGGAGCTGAAGTCCACAAACATCTGGGGACCCACAGGTTGAGAACCACTGCTTTAAAGTATCATCTAAAACCCAAAGTGGATTCACTCCTTTCACTGATGTGGAATCCACTTGCCACCATTGGCATCAATAAGCTATTTGCTCATTTCCATTACAGTTTTGCCTCTCAACCTTTCTACTAGTTCAGCTTTGTTTCTTTTAATAAATGTGGAAACCATACCCTCTGCCTATCAGGAGCCCCTGGCAATTTACAATATAACTACAATATATATTAAGTAAAAGCTTCTACATCATAAAAAATAAGGAGTAAAACTCTTTAATATAATTAGAATGACATAAAGTAATCGTTCAAAGTCCAACAGAACAGGACTGCCTAGCACATAACAGAAGGGGAGATTATTACTGTAATCGTTAGGGCAGAAGAGAGTAACTTTTGGAGATCGGAGGCTGGATTGCTCCCTCAGAATCAGCAGGGTCTGCACATTCTTGTTGAAAACAATAGCCACAATTTTGCCTTCAATATGGTGCATGGGTACAGCATAGGTTTACAGACCCCTTTGTTCTTATAGAATATGATGCAGAACAGAATTTGCAAATGTATAATTAATGCTTTTGTACATTCTATTTTAAATCTGATGCGGTTCTCTATTCCCACAACTATTCTGGAGAGATCATTTTGGGACTTTCCAGCCCTAATAGTCAGTTATACATATTATCTATAGGTTTTCATTAAGTGATATTTAAGACCCATCCAACAGAGAAGAATGTCCTTTAAAAAATCCTCCAGATTGTCATAAAATAAACTCAACACACATAATATCCCAATGAAATATGTTATTTTGTATGACTAAACATAGTAGGAGAGAGGTCCAAATTCAAATTAATAGTGTCATCCTCTATATCAGAATCCTATACCAACTTATCTGAGGTGAGTCTCATTAAACTGAATGGGCTAAATCCTATTATTATAATTTCACGTATATGTATGTTTGTGTCTGTGTCTCTCTCTCTGTGTATCCTTTTTCAAGGCAGTTTACAACAGATAAAAACACATAAAGTTCACAAAATGCAGACATTAAAACATGATTACAATATTTTTTAAAAAAGATATGTTAAAATCATAAACCATTTAAAAAACCCAACACAACAAAACAGCAGATAAATCTAGCATATTATTTACATGCAGTGGGCCTTGTGTAGTCAGTCCTGAAAGGCCTGTCAAAACAGAAAGGTTTTTACCTGTCTGCAGAACAGGAGTTGGGAGGGTGTCAGTCTAGTGTCTTTGGAAAGGAAGTTTCAGAGTCTGGAGGCAGCCACCAAAAAGGCCTGTTCCTATGTTCCCACCAGATGTACCTGTGAGCAGTGGTATCACTAGGGGGTTGGGGGTTGTGAAATGCACCATCGGGGGGGGGGTGACACCCAGTCCTAGTGATGCCTTTGGGAGGAAGCTGAGGCAAAAATGATCAGCCACTCCTAAGGGGGATTTTGAGATCTGGAAGCAGAGCTGCAATGTGGTCCTGAGCTCCTGGAGGCTCAGCTGGAGCCCAGCCCAGCCGGAAAGCTCCAGGTGTGAAGGTCACATGCATGTATCCCTGCATTCTGTGCAAGAGGAGAAACCTCAGCTGCCTTCATTCAGCTCTGTGCTTCTTTTTCCTCACCTATATTTCTTAGAAAATAAGGGCTACTGGATTCAAGAGTGCTTCCTCCTTCATTTGTGTGTCAGACTGCTGACTCAAAGCAAATGTCATTGAATTCAATGGGATGGACAACATTTCTTTGGAAAGGAGTGTAGGGAGGATGAGAGTGACGGTTCCCAGGCTTGCCCCTTCCTCTGTCCCTTCTTGCTCTGCTTGGAAGGGAGGATGTAGGATGGAATCTCCCCAAACACACACACATGCTTCTGGAAGTGACCAACAGCCCATACTCTTGTGCGCCTCTGTTGATACCTTCCCTCCTCTTCAGTCTCTCTGCAGATGGAAAAGGGGAAGGAGAAAAAGATGATGACCAGGAGTTAACTATTCCTTACTCAGACTGGTTTGCAACAGGGGTGGGTTTGTTAAGACCTCTCCCCACCCCAGCAAAAATGCCTCCCCCCTCCACTGGGTACTGCTTTTCCATGGCATTACCTGTGACAATGGTCTGGATTTGCACCCTGAACTCATCTCAGAAGCTTGCTCCTGCCAGCTCAGGAATATTTATCCATGAGAAAGCCTAACCGAGCGCCATAGTATTTACTTGCACATAAAGGATGCCTAGAGTTGCATCCCCCTCAACACAAACATACGTGCCTAGCAGATTGCAGGCTCAGTCTGCAAAAGAGATTGGTTGTGAGATCGATCGCCCTGAAAGTGTTTCGATCGATTAGAGATCCCCAATGAATTGAGCAACAGATGTATTGATGAAGTAGGGACAATGCACACTCTCTCTATAATCCCTTACAGGTGCCACAAGTAGGTGGCACCTGCTTCGAAGAAGAGCCATCTCTCCTCCTCTTCTCTTAAGGCAGGAAGGGGACACCTCTGATATTTTATTTTATTTATAAACTGTCTTTCTCCCAAAACTGAGACTCGAAGTGGCTCTCAATATTTATTTCTAAAGATATCAATAAACATATACAAACAAATATACAATATTGAAATGCAGTCTTAAAAGCTTAAAACATAATTGAATAAGATGTGATTTAAAATGAATGATATCAAAGAGATAGTGGTATTAGGTCTGTTGCAGCATAAAAGGATGGGGGAGCAGAACATTTAAGACTGATTTATTTTAACATGAGCTTCTATGGATTTCAGTCTACTTCACATGTGCTGATGGAGTTAATATCCAACCCACAGGTATATTAACAGTTTCAGGTATTTTAGGTGGTACACCATTAAGACCAGAGCAAGTGTGATATAGTGGTTTGAGCATAATGATGTATTTTTAATTATGATTTTAATTATGATATATTTGTATTAAATGGTTTCTCTTTTCCTTTTGAAAATGAAAAACTTTCTTGCCACATAGCCATAGAGTTGAATATTTTCTGGAAATTTTGAAACTGTGGAACAGTATCTCACATCATTGCTATCCTGATTTATTTCTCTCAGTTCTTTTTAGGAGAATGAACGTTTTAGGTCTGCCTGGTGGAGAACATTGTTGTTGTGTGTCTTCAAGATACCGTGGAAGGCTCCATTTGTTTCTGACCTGTAGCAGCCATAGGGTGAACTTATCACAGGGTCTCCTTGGCAAATTTGTTCAAAGAGGGAATGAAGGACAAGAGGAAATTAAATGAATTTCTTTCTTTTACTAATATTTATGGTTTCTCTTGTTTTCACTTTAACCACATGAAACTATGTAAATGTAAATAGATTTAGGCTGTGCTAAAATTTAAAGATGTGATTTTAATTTTACTAATTGTTCATGTCACTACTATTGCTATTACGTGCAGTGATATATGGGAATTGTGCTTTACAAATAACATTTCTACAAAACAATTTACTAAGAATTCTGTATGGTCTGATATAGAAGGAGGTCCATGGGGAGGGGGGTGACACCATTGTGCTAGGTGACACCAACCCTAGTGACCCCACTGCCTGTGATGGTACAGAGAGAAGGGCCTCCTCAACAGGTCTAGCATTGCTAGACCCATTGAATCAGTTGCTGAATGGAAAGTCACTGCTTATGTAAATGCTGTTAATTGAAAGGCTCAACTCTTGTTGGGAACACCAATTGGATTTAGGCAGAGACTAATGGAATTAATTTATGAGCAGATATGGATGCGACTGGACTAAGCACAACTACTCTCTGCTTTCAGGGGGAGCTGTAGGACCAAGCACTATCGCCACAGGGTTGTGAGGATAAAATGAGAGAAGCCTGCACATGACACTCTAATCTCATTTGGAGAAAGATACAAATGCAGTATACAAGTAATGGTTCCTGTTACAGATATATTTTTTCATGCTAAGTCAGGTGGTTTTCCTTCATTCACAGCAAACATCTCAAAAATATTCTTTATCATCCTGTCCTGCTGAAAAAATCCAAGAGGAATGGTACTAATATATCCAAGCCATATATCCGCCCCGCCCCCGGCCTTTCATTAGTATTACTGCTGAATATTTTATCATCAAAATGACATGGATAGTCTTCCAAGGATTCCTTTACTGCAGAAAGCTTTTAGTAGAGATCATAGTATTTCTTTTCCAAGTAAGATTCCAAATCAGCTAAGTTCATTTTTTATTTCACTTTTCTACGTGGAAGATGTTCATGCCACACATCACTCCTCTAGCATTTTATTTCTTTCTCCAGATGTTCAGAAATAAATTCTTCAATCCAAAGAAATGACTCCAAAGTTCAGTGATTCCACTGATGGCTCATCTGTCATAGGGGCTCTATTGTTCTTTTGAGCTGTTATGCTTTTGCTCATGGTATTCAAATATACATTGGTATGTTTGGTTGAACTGTGAGTCTGAAGTGTGACTTGACACTTTGATCAGGAGGCTGAAAACCCAGTTGCTAACAGTTGCCAGTTTCCACTGTTTCATGGATGCTTCTTTCCTCCCAGTTCACACCAGGTGACTGAATGACTATCAAGAGCATAAACACCCATGCAACCTTATGTTAAAAACAAGCTCTGTGTATGTTGTGTGTGCGTTGCAATGGATGCTAGATATTTATACTATTTAACTTTAGTAATGGAATATTTGAAATAGATCAAGGATGAAATTTAATTTTGAATATGTGTTGCTCTTTATTGATTAAATTAGCAGTGCCTGACCTTTGTTAACAAAGCACTTACCTGCACATGAGGAGAAATGTCTCCCTTTGTTGTGGAAGATATAGTGTCCTCCCCTTACAAGTGTGTATGTGTCAGAGCCAAAGCTTTCAGAAATTATTTTTCTTAGATTGCACCTCCCAGCACTCTCCAGCCATCCGAGAGGATGCAAAGCTTAAAAAAAAAAAATCTTTCCCAGTTGCTTGTCAGAACAAAACTGATTAGGCAAGAGATAATTACACACAGTAAAAGTTGAACAGTGAAGATAATGTAGGAAGTGATTACAAAGGTAGAGCATTGAAGCATGGTTTCTCCTTTCCCTTGCTCATGTTTGTAGGGTACTCTGTCATGGCCTCTCCACTATAGGAAAGATGTTTGGTTTTTATATCTAGAGCAGAGCTTTCCAAACTGTGTGTCGTGTTACATTAGTGTATCATCTGCAGTGTGTGGATGTGTCGAATGTAAAGAGAAACCCTTGAGTCTGTGTGAAATAAGCAATACCAACTTGCATGCATTTTTACACAGCAAAGGTATCGATTAGTATGGTGCACTAGTATATTCCCCTTCCATCATGTTCATGTATGCACACCATGGTCGTGGGATCATACAGGTATTGTACATGTGCAATATGTGTAATTGGGTTGAAACAGCAGAATTGAATGTGAAAAGTTACGTGTGGGTGCTCAACAAAAAGTCACCTAGTCTACATGCACTATGTGTAGGTGTGTCTCCATACATTTTGTTATTACAATTTATGTATGAGTCCATCTCTCTTATACGGGGTTAGTTTAACCTCTGATTTGCTAGTAAAACTAAATTATTGTGTCACGAAATGATGCGTCTCTAAAAAGTGTGTCACCAACATGAAAAGTTTGGAAAGCTCTGGTCTAGAGTCGGAAAATGATTGCTTGTTAGGGTTCAAGACAGAGAAAGGAAGGGGATATTTGAGATATTCATTTGAGATATTCAGGTGATACCATATTAAAAGCAGAAACAGCACAGACTTGGAATGGATACTGAGTAAAATTAAGGAAGAAAATGCAAAAGCAGGCTTATAGCTTGAATCTTAAGAAAACAAAAATGATGACCACAGAAGATTTACATAACTTTGAAGAAGATGTTGAAGAAATCAAAAGGGTTAAAGATTTTCTATACCTTGGCTCAGTCATTAGTTAAAATGGAGGCTATGATCAAGAAAACTTAAAGAAGAATAAAATTTCAAAGGGTGGAAAAACTAAATAGGATCCACAAAGTTAAAGATATGTCACTGAATACCAAAATCGGAATAATTCATGCCAAAGTATTTCTGATTTCTATGTATGGATGAGAAGGGTCCAATTATGGCACTGCCTTTCCCTTGTGGTGGGACTGCGTGCTCCTCTGGGGCAAGAGGCTATGCTGACAGCAGCAGTAGGGGCTCCCATGTCAGACAAGCTTTCACTGAGGAGCCAGACTAAGGCCATTTCCACACTACACTGTTATGGTGTGATTATTCCACTTTCAACATCCTGTGGAATCCTGAGGTTTGGAGTTTAGGGAGGGGCCTTTAGAATTCTTAGCCAGAGAACTCTTTGGTCTCAGTAAACTACAAACCCCAGAATTCCACAGGATGTTGAAAGTGGAATAATAGCACTATAACAGTGTAGTGCAGAAAAGGCCTAAAGGTTCCAAACAGCTACTGGGCAGCAGCAGTAGTAGTGGGGAGGGGGGTGATACTGACAGAGGATCTCTCAGAGACAATGGCAGTGACATCAAAGCTAACACTAACTACAGAGGGAGGAGCCAGCCGGGTGGGAGGAGCTTTATTAGGAGCATCCAACGGCGCGCACCTTTGGCGCGCGCACTTAAAGTACTCTATTTCAGTCCTCCAACTTTAACCCTTGGCATTCGGTAGAGCAGATGTAGCTTGTACACCCAGTTATTCTTTCTAGAATTATGTACTGTACTGCTCTCTCTAGTTTCAAGAATGGAAGGTAAGGGAGCTACCGCAGTCACCTGTAACACTTGTGGCATGTTCCTTTTCTTGCCGCAAGATGTTCTCGGGTACACCTGCACCAAGTGCAAACTGGTCACCTGCTTGGAAGAGAAGGTGCGCCAGCTGGAGGCATGAGTTTCTGATCTTCATCTTATTAGGGAAGGGGAGGAGTTTTTGGATAGGGCAGGGAGGACCTACCGGAAGACCGAATGCACGGAGGAGCTGCCAGATCAGCAAGTTAGCACACTGTGCCAGGAAACGGAGGCTTGGGCGAATGTCACACGGAGGAGTAGAAGGACCAGGAAGGCAACAGAGACTCTTCACCTGCACAATCGCTTCAACATTCTTGGCCTTACGAACAATGAGGAGTGCCATGCGGAGGGAACAGAATGTCAACAAGAAGAAATCCAACTTCGGCAACAGGAACTAGGTCAATGCTCCCAGCCTCAACAGAATGCCCAGGCAGTCCTAGTAGAACATGCTCGTCGAGGAGACCAAGACAAGCCTCAGAGGAGGCGAGTTCTGGTTGTTGGGGACTCTTTGCTCAGAGGAACCGAAACGGCAATTTGCAAACCGGACAAGCTCAATCGAGAGGTCTGCTGTCTGCCTGGGGCCAGGATCAACCACGTAATGGAGAGGCTAACCAAGCTGGTCAAACCCACTGACCATAAGCCCCTCGTTTTGGTTCATGTCGGAACCAATGACACTGCGAGGAGCAGCTTTTACCACATCGCAAAGGACTATGAGCTTGTGGGGACGAAGCTTAAGGACCTCGGTGCGCAGGTGGTCATTTCGTCTCTCCTCCCTGTTCAAGGATATGGCGCACGTAGGGAAAGGACAATAGCAGAGGTCAACAACTGACTCGGCACATGGTGCTGCCAGCAATGGTTTGGGTTTTTGGAACATGGCCTGAATTTCCATGAACGTGGGCTTCTGGTGAGGGATGGGCTGCAGCTCACAAAACTTGGCAGGAATGTTTTTGCAAACAGTCTCGCAAGGAGGATTAAGAGGTCTTTAAACTAAGTTCCGCGGGGGAGGGATATTATTCAGGGCAGGGACTTGGCGAGCACAGGGGGGAAAGGCCCAAATGATACTGGACAAGTAGTACAAGCGGCCAATGGCGGGAGGAATAGAAACAATAGTACAGGACTTGCAGGAAGGGCCTGGGGACTTAAGTGTCTCTACACTAATGCACGGAGTATGGGAAACAAGCAGGATGAACTTGAACTCCTAGTACAACAAAATAAATATAATTTGATAGGCATCACTGAGACCTGGTGGGATGAGTCTCATGATTGGAATATAGGAATAGAGGGGTACAGCCTATTTTGTAAAAATAGACCAAACAAGAAAGGAGGAGGAATAGCCTTGTATGTCAAGGATGTTTTCACCTGTGAAGAGATCCAGGACTTAAACCCAGAAAGCCAGGTCGAGAGCATTTGGGTAAGAATTAAGGGAGCGAGAAACAATAGGGATATTCTGGTGGGGGTTTACTACAGACCTCCAACCCAGGCTGAGGACTTCGATGACGCCTTCCTCAACCACATGACTGCACATTCAAGGAGGAGAGATACAGTAATAATAGGAGATTTCAATTACCTGGATATGTGCTGGCAGTGAAACTCTGCCAAGACAGCAAGGTCCAGCAAGTTTTTTGCTTGTCTTGCAGACAACTTCATGGTCCAGAAGGTGGAAGAGGCCACAAGGGGATCAAATATTCTAGATCTGATCCTGACCAACAGGGATGACCTTGTTAATGAGGTAGAAGTGGTTGGATCTTTAGGGGTGAGTGACCATGCCCTATTGGAATTTGGCATTCAGTGGGAAGGAGAAGATAAGGGCATCTTAGATTTTAAAAAAGCGGACTTCTGTAAACTTAGGGAGCTGCTGGCTGGAATTCCGTGGTCAAGAATAGTGAAAGAGAAAGGAGTTCAGGAGGCATGGGAGTTCCTTAAAAAGGAGATATTGAAGGCACAGTCTAAAACTGTGCCAATAAGGAGGAAAAATGGAAGGCATCTGAAGAAACCAGAAGGGTTGACTAAAGAACTCTCAGCTGAGCTAAGTGTTAAGAGAAACATGTATAGGAAATGGAAGAAGGGGGAAACCACCAAAGAAGAATTTAAGCAAGTGGCCCGGAGATGTAGGGAGGAGGTCAGAAAGGCTAAAGCCCAGAACGAACTTAGGCTGGCCAGAGACATTAAAAACAATAAAAAGGGCTTTTTTAAATACGTCCGCAGCAAAAGGAAAAAGAAGGAGACGATAGGGTTGCTGCGCAGAGAAGATGGTGAATTACTACCAGGGGGAAGAGAAAAGGCAGAACTACTTAACACCTTCTTTGTCTCAGCTTTTTCCCAGAAGGATACAAGCACTCAACCTGGCGGTTGGGGAGCAGGTGAGGAAGCAGGGGAAATAAGGCACGTAATAGGTAGAGAGGTGGTACAAGAATACCTGGCCACACTGGATGAATTCAAGTCTCCAGGGCCAGATGAATTGCATCCTAGGATATTAAAAGAGCTGGCAGAGGTCATTTCGGAACCGCTTGCTATAATCTTTGAGAAATCTTGGAGGACAGGAGAAGTTCCAGCAGATTGGAAGAGAGCAAATGTTGTCCCCATCTTCAAGAAGGGAAAAAAAGAGGACCCAAATAATTATCGCCCAGTCAGCCTGACATCAGTACCCGGAAAGATCCTGGAGCAGATCATTAGGCAGTCTGTTGCTAATCACTTAGAAAGCAAGGCGGTAATCACGAGAAGTCAACATGGATTTCTCAAAAAGAAGTCATGCCAGACTAATCTTATCTCTTTTTATGATAGAGTTACTAGTTTGATAGATGAAGGGAATGCTGTGGATGTAGCATATCTCGATTTCAGTAAGGCCTTTGACAAAGTATCCCATGACATTCTTGCAAAGAAACTAGTAAAATGCGGGCTGGACAGGGCTACTGTTAGTTGGATTTGTAATTGGTTGACCGACCGAACCCAAAGAGTGATCACGTTGGCTGCTTTTCATCCTGGAGAGAAGTGACTAGTGGGTGCCACAGGGTTCTGTCCTGGACCCAGTGCTGTTCAATATTTTTATCAACGACTTGGATGAAGGAATAGAGAGCATGCTCATCAAATTCGCAGATGACACCAAATTGGGAGGGGTTGCTAATACGCCAGAGGACAGGATCAAAATTCAAAATGACCTGGATAGATTGGAGAGCTGGGCCAAGGCTAACAAAATGAAATTCAACAGAGAGAAGTGTAAGGTCCTACACTTAGGTAGAAAAAATGGAATACAGAAATATAGGATGGGGGACAAGTGGCTGGGTAGCAGTACATGTGAAAGCGATCTAGGAGTCTTCATAGACCACAAGCTGAACATGAATCAGCAGTGTGATGCGGCAGCCAAGAAAGCCAATGCAATTCTCAGCTGCATCAACAGGAGTATGGTGTCTAGATCGAGGGAGGTACTGGTACCACTCTACTCTGCTTTGGTTAGACCTCATCTTGAATACTGTGTCCAGTTCTGGGCACTCCAATTCAAGAAGGACATGGTCAAGCTGGAACAAGTCCGGAGAAGGGCGACCAAAATGGTGAGAGGCCTGGAAGCCATGCCCTATGAGGATAGACTTAGAGAGCTGGGTACGTTTAGTCTGCAGAAGAGAAGGTTAAGAGGGGACATGATAGCTATGTTTAAATATTTGAAGGGATGCCATGTAGAGGAGGCTTGTTTCTGCTTCTCCAGAGACCAGAACTAGGAGCAATGGATTCAAGCTACAGGAAAGGAGATTCCACCTGAACCTCAGGAAGAACTTCCTGACGGTCAGGGCTGTCCGGCAGTGGAATATGCTGCCTCGGAGTGTAGTGGAGTCTCCTTCCTTGGAGGTTTTTAAGCAGAGGCTAGATGGCCATCTGTCGGGAGTGCTTTGAGGGTGTTCCTGCATAGCAGGGGGTTGGACTAGATGGCCCCTGTGGTCTCTTCCAACTCTGCATTTCTATGATTCTATGATTCTATGAAAGAGGCACAGTAAATCCCTTTTGAATGTCTTTTACCATGAAAACTCTGTGATGAGACAATCTAAAATACGGTCAGAAGGCATTCAACAAGCAACTAGTGTACAGCAAAGGACAACTACAAGTAATACTGTGGCTAATGATGCAATTGGGCTTAAATCAAAATGATATTCAGTAGTTGATGTGCTCAGAGGTGAAGGAAAGTCTGAAGCTGCACAACACGTGTTGTAGAAACAAGGAATGTGAGAAGCAAGTAAAACAATGGAACATATAAACATTACAATAGTTGGTGGTAAATGAGCTAAAGTGGACAGTAATGTGACATTTTGAGTCAGATAATCACACAGTATTTTACCTTGGAAATGAAAATCTAAGAAGAAGTAGGGTTGCATTAACAGTGAAGAGAGATGTAGTAAAAGCAGTTGAAGGTATGATACAAAGTCTGACTGGCTCATATCAGTCAGACTTCTGGGGAACCTCATCAATATAACCATTACCCAAGTTTATGCTCCAACTACCATAGAATCATAGAATCATAGAGTTGGAAGAGACCGCAGGAGCCATCGAGTCCAACCCCCTACCATGCAGGAACACCCATCAAAGCATTCCCAACCGATGGCCATCCAGCCTCTGCTTAAAAACTTCCAAAGAAGGAGACTCCACCACACTCCGAGGCAGCATATTCCACTGCCGAACAGCTCTGACTGTCAGGAAGTTTTTCCTGAGGTTCAAGTGGAATCTCCTTTCCTGCAGCTTGAATTCACTGCTCCTTGTCCTAGTCTCTAGAGCAGCAGAAAACAAGCCCACTCCCTCCTCAACGTGACATCCCTTCAAATATTTAAATATGGCTATCATGTTCCTTTTTAACCTTCTCTTCTACCAAGGCAGAAGAAGCAGAAGCAGATAGATTCTATGCTAGAGTCCAGGAGGAAATTGATCACACACTAAAATAGGACATGCTGTTAATCATAAGTGATCGGATTGGCAAAGTAGAAGAAGGATCAGAGACTGTAAAAAGATTTGGCTTAGGATCGAGAAATGAAGCAAGAGAGTGACTGACTTAATTTTGCAAGGTCAACAATTTATTCATCACAAACACAATTTTCAAGCAACCAAAAAGGCAACTATGTACATGGATACCACCTGTTGGCCAATATAGAAATCAAATAGACTACATAATCAGAAGAAGAAGATGGAGAAGCTGCATTGTCTCTGCAAAAAGCAGGAGCAGATTGTGGCACAGAACTGGCACTGCTGATATTAAAAAATTAGTGTAAAGCTAAAGAACACTAAACTAACCATTGTGCCAAAAGACAACCTGAGAACATCCTTGTAGAATTTAAAGATAATGTGAAAAATAGATCTGCACTATTAAGCCTAACTAACTGGGAGCCAGAAGAACTCTGGACTGAAGTCAGGGAAATTGTCAGGGAGGAATGCAAAACAACACTATCTGCAACCAAAAAAAGAAGAGAAGCCTCAGTGGATGATAGATGAGACTCTTCAAGCAGATGAGAAGCAAATGTAAAGGGTGTCAGAAATAGGAGCAGAACCCTGAATGCAACTGTTCAGTAAATTTTGCACAGGGACAAAGAGAACTACTATAATAATCAATGCAGAGAAATAGAAGGTGACAACAAAAATGGAGGAACAAAAGACCCAAGAATTCAAAGGAACATTTAAACCGAGTGGGGATGCTATGCAACCAGCAGGGGAATACATTACATGATCAAGTAGAACTAAAAAGATGGAAACAATACACTGAATAACTGTATAAAAAAGATAAAATGATGACAGATTCATTCAAGTAAGAACTATTTGAAGACGAACCTACAGTTTTAGAAAGTGAAATGGAAGCTGCACTCAGGAAACTTGGGAGAAATAAATCACCAGGAATGGATGGCACACCAATAGAGCTGCTTCAAGCTATAGTGACAGAATCTGCTCTACTAATTGGTCAACAAATATGGAAAAGAAAAGAAATGGATCACAGATTAGAAATAATCAATATACATTCCAGTCCCCAAGAAAGAGGACACCAGAGATTGCAATAACCACAGAACCTTTACATTAATTTTGCATGCAAGCAAGCTGATGCTCAAAATTCTACAAGACTTCTACTATTTATAGAACAAGAAATGCCAGATGTCCAAGCTGTGTTCAGGAAAAGGAAGAGGCACGAGGGATCATACTGCAAACATATGTTGGATGGTGGACCACACCAAAGAATTTAAGAAGAAAACCAGCCTGTACTTTATAGATTACAGTTAGTCCTCCACATTCACTAGGGTTATGGGCACAGGACCCCAGCAAAAATGGAAAAATCGTAAATGTCAAACATGTGTGCGTGTCTATGAGAAGGGGGCTGAGGCACCCAGCGTCCAAACCAGGTCAAGGAAAAGGGAGGGAAGGGAGTGAGTCAGCGAGTTGGCTCTATACTTCCTCTCTCTTGCCCATCTCCTTCATTGGCGGGGGGCATCAGGAGACACTTTGTGGTGCTGAGAAATTGGACTGCAAGCTATCCTTAGCTGGCCAGACAGCTTTTGGTGGAGAAGGAGGTGGATGAGAACTGAGTTTTTAGAAGGCTGCACAGCCTGATTTGATCCAATCTTCCAAGAGGGAAGGTCACCTGAGAATGAAATGCCTGGGGGGTGGGCAGGGGTTGGAGAAATTTGCAAATAATCAAATCCTTGAAAGTCAAACCTACAAATTTGGAAGGCCAACTGTATAGCAAAGCCTTTGATTATGTAGACATGAAAAATTATGGATTGCCCTTAAAGAAATGGATGTGCCACAACACTTGATTGTCCTGATACATGACCAGGACAAGAGGCTACTATCAGGCTAGAATATGGAGAAATGGAATGGTTTCCAGTTTGCAAGGGGGCCAGGGAAGCCTGCATTTTATCGCCCTATCTGCTTAACTTGTATGCTGAACATATAGTACATGAAGCAGATTAGACTTGGAGGAAGGAGACATGAAAATTGGAGGAAGGAAAATCAACAATTTAAGATACGCAGATGACACCATAGCACTGGCTGAAAATAGCAAAGACTTGGAACGGTTCCCGAGAAAAGTCAAACAAGAAGGTGCAAAGGCAAGTTTGCAGTTGAACAGTAGAAAACAGAAATAATAACCGCAGATGACTTACATAACTTTAAAGTACACCACAGAAAACATTGAAATAGTTCAAGATTGTTCATACCTTGGCTCAGTCATTAATCAGAATGGAGACTACAGTCAAGCAATCAGAACATGGACATAGAAGGGTAGCTATGAAGGAACTAGACAGGATCCTCACATGTAAAGGTATATCACCGAATAGTAAAGTTAGGATTCTCTATGCCATTGTGCTTCCAATTTCTGTGTATGCTTGTGAAAGGTGGACAGTGATAAAACTGAGAGAGAGAAAATCAACTCATTTGAAATGTGTTGATTGTGAAGAGTTCATGGATACCATGGTCTGCTAAAAAGACAAATCAATGGGTCCTAGAACAAATCAAGCCTGAGCTCTTCCTAGAAAACAAGATGATTAAACTGAGACTGTCATACTTTGGACATATCATGCAAAGACATGACTTAGTAGAAAAGACAATATTGTTTGGTAAAGTAGAAGGCAGCTGGAAAAAAGGGGAAGACCGCATTACAGATGGATAGACTCAATCAAGGAAGCCACAGCCCTGAGTCTACAAGATTTGATCAGGGCTGTTGATGATGGTGTGACTTGGAAGTGTCGTATTCTTAGGGTCACTATATGCTGAAGTCAACTAGACAGCAGTTAACAGCAACAAATGTGAAAGATGGATAGTGAAGAAAGTAACAAGAAGAGAAACAACTCGTTTGAATTGTGGTGCTGAAAGATTGTTGTACAATTACTGTGCATTTTCAAAAAGACAAATAAAAGGGTCTGACAGCAAATCAAGCCAGAACTCTCACTAGAAGCCTAAACTGAGGCTATCATACTTTGAATATATCATGAAATGACCTGCCTCTCTAGAAAAGATGGTAATGCTTGGTAAAGTGGAAGTCATAGGAAAAGAAGAAGACCACATTACGGGGGAATTGATTTAATCAAGGAGGCCATGGCCCTGAGTTTGCACAACCTGGGCAGAGGCTGTTAAGAATAGGGTCTCTCATTTATAAGCTGATGTGAAGTGTTGCTTTTGTGTGCAAAGTTACTCTGCAGTGATTTACTGTCATAAGAGTTAACCCCTTGTGTATATTTCTGTATCTCTAGACCTCTAGCTCAGGCCACATGCTCTTCTGCAACTCCCGATCTAGAATCTTGAAAATTGCTCCCCCAGTGGCAAAATGCATCCCCAGGAAACCTCAGGAGAGGGCTTTTCCCAAAATGCCTTTGGTGGCCTGAAAGAGACTCAGGGGAACACACATACAGATCAATAGTAAATCATACCACCAGAAAAATTCTAGGGGTGCAGTCTGTCACTTGAGGGATGAATTTGGTGGGGTGGGAGTTTGGTAGGTGTTCTGGAGGGGCTGGGGGATGCACTGGGGCCCACAAGCAGCCTGGGAGTCACATTTGCACACACCTGTATTATCAGTAGCACAGTGGAGTAGGAATGGGGGAGAGGGGCACTTCGCCCCAGGCTGCCATGTTTTGGGGGCATCCCAGCTCGTAGCCATGCCCCCACATGCCCTGGCCACACCCCCATACTTTGTGGCCATGCCCCCATGCCCTGCAGTCACACCCCCATATGCCCTGGCCACACCGCCACGCACCACAGCCATGCCCTCTCCTCCCCCTTCACACACTCCAAGCGCTGCCACTGCAGTAGTAGTGAAAGTCTGGGGAAAAATGGGGATTTTTTTCCCCCGGAAAAATGTAAAAACTCCATCCCCCCTATTTTTCAGGAAAAAAAGACTTTTTTCCCCATGTTCAGAATTTCTTCTGAATTTTTTGTTTTCGTTCAGGCCTTTGCATCTGCAGTTATGGATACTGAGTTACCTTATACTCTAAGTTAACATGGTAGTATTGTAGCCATTGACACACAAGGTCAGCTGTTTTTCAAGAATGAAAATTCCACCAGAAGCAAGGTGCATGAAAGTCCCTTGCACCCTGTTTGCAAGCCTATTGCTATCTAGGAAGGCTTCTCAGAGCTTTTACAGGAACCACTAGTGTGTGTCTCAACTCTTGTGTGGCTTGTCTTTGTTTTTTCCTACAAGAAACAGGGAAAAACACTTGATTTTGTTGCTGTTATTATGGATTCAAAAGTGGGATAGCAGAAGCAGCTGGATGTGGTTCCTATTGAGCTATGGAGGGGGTAATTTGGCTCCTAAAGCAGAAGTTGTTTTCGAAAAACATTGAATTTAAAAAAAAAAAAGTTAAAAGTTAAAATAAGGTTTTAAAAAATGACTACCTTCCCCAAAAAGCAGTACTAAAATAGATAGTAAACATTACTCCTTATGAAAAAAATGGACTATTTATATTATTAACATTAATATCTAAAAACGCCTCTTTATTTAAAGTAACATGTGGTGAATAGCACTGTTATTCTTAATGTGTTTCTCCCAAAATCTGTTCTCTGGTTCTGTTTTTCACTTCCTATGCCTACAGGCTATTACAAAGAGAAGGGAACCAAGGAAAGGACTGAAGGTTTCACTTGTAGATATTGAGATATTTTCAAGATGCCAGAAACCGCATCTATATTTCAGCAAACCTGATGCCCAGGCTAACAAATCAGGGGACCTTTACACTACAGAATTACAGTGCTATAATTCAACTTTTACTGTAGTTTGGGGACACACAACAGTTCTCTGGATGAGGATTATAAATACTCTTCCCCAAACAGCAGATCCCAGAATTCCAAAGATGGAACAATGGCAGTGAAAGTGGAATCATAGGGCTTTTCCATGCTACATTATTCTAGTGCTATTATTCCATTTTCACCGTCCTATAGAATCCTGGGGTTTGCCATTTAGGGAGGGGCATTTAGAATTCTCACCCAGACAGCTGTTTGGCCTCAGTAAATTACAAACCCCAAAAAGTATTACCCCCCACCCCCACATACAACACTAGCACAACATTGTTATGAATTTAGCTATACAGAAGATTTCTGTGTCAGTATTTGCATTTACAAAGAAGTACATCAGATTCCTCCAGTTTAAAAATAGCTGTAGAGTTCACATTTTCAATATTTTGGAGACTCCTCTTTGTAATATCGAGTCTGGTGGAAAAAAAAAAATTATTTTTTGTTGGTAATTAAAGTGGCTACATTTAAATGTTTTTGTTGGGATTCTGCATAGTCATCATAACTATAATGATGGTGCTCCATTTCTGTAAATATGACTGATCCCATTTCCGCACTATACTGTTATAGTGCTATTATTCCACTTTCAACATCCTATGGAATCCTGGAATCTGCAGTTTGGGGAGGGGCATTTAGAATTCTCAGCCAGAGAGCTCTTTGGCCTCAGGAAACTACAAACCCCAGAATTCCACGGGATGTTGAATGCAGTGTAATGCAGAAAGGCCCATAGTGCTATAATTATGTAATGTGAAAGGGCCCTTGCTTGATATAGTCTGTATCACAACCAGTGGAGAATGGTGACTCTAATTTCCAGAAGTGGGGATGGGGGGGAACCACTCCAAGCTTTAATCTGAACTTTAAAAGAGCTATTTAAAGTGCAGAACCTTAGCCCCAAAATGGATTCAGTACCTTGGATAGCTCCTTTAAAACCTGGGGCAGATTCACTGTCCCACTGACATGGGAGCCACAAGCCCTGTGAGCAGGAAACTACCCACCACCACCTTTTTTTACCCCAAAACATGGGTGACTCAGGGGTCTACCCACAATGCTAGTACCTCCACTCAATGGTGGGGAATTATAAGCTCAAATTAGAAAGCCTGCAAAAGGAGGGTAATCTAACAATATCTTCCACCAGTGTTTACAGGGTTTCCACAGGTAGGAACGAGCCAGAGGTTCCAAATAAGCTAAAATGTGTTTTCATTAAAGAGTTCAGCCATACACACACAAGATCCAAGCACTCACACACTTGTACAAGGCTAACCGAAGGAAGAAAGGATGAAAGTTGTTGATAGTGAAGTTTAGCGACTGGGCAATAATTACTGATCCGGAGAGCAGTGAAGAAAGCAGTGACATGGCTTAGACTTGCACCTAAGGACAGTACGTGTTTGGGAATCAGAGTAACAGCATGGCATTCAGCAAGTGAAAAACTATGTCTGACTGCCCAAAGCAGAACATTTTTATACCCAAATTCTGCCAAGAGGGCAAGGGTGTAAATGGCTGCCTAGTCAGGTAAACAATGGAGATTGCAGTGTGGACAATGGGGTCCAGACTATGTTAATAGTCTTATGGTTAGGTTACAAAGAGTTAACGGCTGTTGTAATGGCTCTGTAACAGTGGGCAGGTAAAGGAGCAATAAGAGGAAATGTCCAGGTGCTTGGAAGGAGGGTTGAAACAATCAGTGATTTGGTGGGAACCTCCTGTTGCTATTGTATGGCAGTAGAGACGTTACAGCTTCACCTTAAGTCTAGCATCTCTGGAGTTACTTCGTGATTGTCCTAACAATGACCTTGGCTATGCGTACAGGGGATCTCTGACCTATTTTGCAGCACACTTGTTCAGCCAGTATTTTCCTTCTGCCCAGTCTGGCCTTAAAGTCACATCAGGGTCCATTTTATATCAATGCCAATTAGTATATTGCGCCAATCACATCATATTTTGCCAATTAAACCATATCAAATCTGGGGTGTGTTCAGGCCAGTAACACCTCTGGTTGTAATAGGGAGGCAGGATAGAAATCCAATAAATATATTTTAAAAAACTGCAACCAAATGCACAAGAGATAGTTCTAAATTAATGTTCTTGCAGTTCTGACTTCAAGCAGTGTAGATTTGTTATGTTGCCTAATAGAAAGTGTCTCATAACAATGTGAAAAGTAACAGAAGCAGCTGAGGGTCTGGAACCCTGTTGAAGCGTAGCCATTTCTCCTGTTTCTGAGTAGACTCCACTGCTCTCCACAGAGTGTTCACCAGGGCTTCAAAGATGAAGGGAATCTTGTAGCACATGAGGCCTTTTTCCTGATATGTCATGTGAAGTCAGCTGTGATGATAAAGAGTTAGGGGGGAGAGATGCCAGAAATTAACCATTCTTAAGATGGTCATGCTCTGAATGTTTCTTTATTTCTTCTACTCTCTCTGTTTTTTCAAAATGTCTTTCACTTTAAGTAAAGTTTTGTTGGAGTTAATTATGCCTCTTTTACAGAGCTTGTATGTAGCTCTCTTCTGCTGTTGTACTTTAGACATGTCATGAGATGACATGAACCATTAGAAAAGATCATAATGCTTAGTTCCTGTGCTGGGAGAAAGGTGGGATGTAAAATAAGATGGAGGAGAGTTGGGAAAGAAGTGGACTGCATGACAGGCAGATAGACTCAATCAGTGACTTTGTCGTGGTCTTAAGTTTGCAAGACCTGAGCTGTTAATAACAGGGTGTCTTGGAGATCTCTAGTGATGTATTTAAGTCTTTTACTCCAAGTCTCAAGTCAAGTTTCAAGTCTCTACCTTCAAGTCTCAATTCAGGTCTTAAGTCCTTGAAGATACTTTCAAGTCAAGTCTCAAGTCAAGTCTCAAGTCTAGAAGCCAACTTTATAGCCTAACCAAAATTCCAGAATTATTGAATAGAATGAAATAAAGTCAGTTTTAACAATTTAAACAGAGTCGGCTCTCCACATTTGCAATATTGCCATCTGCAGCTTCAGAAGTGGGGAATAGTATCCTATCTTACTTCCCATTACTGAAGATTCAATAGCTTTAGAAGGAAGGATCCTTCTTCTTCAAGCCCATTGCCTAGCACATTTGCTGTTACCTTCTGAGAAATACACTCTGCACTCTAGGGGTGAATCTTGTCTTTTGCTCTTGGGAAATGTTTTAGGGGGCTCTTCTGATATGCAGCGGTGACAGGCTGCTGAGTAGACCTCAAGTGCATTGTTTGTTGTTCCCATCTGAGAAATGCACCCACACTTTGGGCTTGAGACAGATTGCCATGTGAGCAGTAGGCAAAGAGAGTTGGAGGGTTTGTTCAAAGTCGTAAGGTTTCCAGATGAATGTGTTATGTTACTGAACCAAGGGCATCAAGTCATTCATTAAAAATATACAAGTCTTGAGTCGAGCCAGGGCTTCATTTATGGCTGAGTTGAGTCCGAGTCAAGTCACTGAAGTGACTTACGTTCGACTTGAGTCCGAGTCTATCAACTCGAGTCTACATCACTGGAGATCTCACATTCATAGGGTTGCCAGACATCAAAGCTTACTTGTTGAAATTAATCACAACAATCATCCAGTTCCTCAGTTTTTCTCCTACACTGTGTAGGTTTTTAAATGCTGTGGAATATTATTCTAAGCAACAAAGCAGGAGTGTGCATGTACACACACAGAGAGAGAGAGAGAGAGAGAGAAAATGCATGTCTCACAGCAGTGTTATGTGAGCATAGTACAGAAACCACAATCACATAACACTCGGCAGCTTTGCAACCCCTCATCACCACCGCCTCGGAAACATTTCTGCAGACACTCATGTATGGTATGACAAGCTGCCTTTTATAATCCAAATACAGTAATAGCTTCTGGAAATGTAGTTACTTAATTTAAATAATTTGATGGACACACTTCTCTCTGAACATATGCCGTATTAAGTATGTGACACGTTGGTCTCTGATTGTCAGTATTTGCTTTAGGCTAAAATACTAAAATACTAAGCCTACTTATGTTGTAAGAAAGTTTTACTGAAATCAGTGAGATCTGTATTTTTGTATTGTTATATACAGGCATGGGCTAAATACCATAAAGGCACTAGATCTCATCTGATCATGAAAGCTAAGCAGGGCCAACTGTGGTTAATGTTTGGATGGGAGAGCATCAACAAATGCCAGGTTCGATAGACTATATTTCAGGGGAAAGAACCAGCAGAAGCAGCACTGAGTATTCTGTACCTAGTTAAACCCTATGAAAATACATGGAGTTGCCATAACTCAACAGATGACCTGAAAGCAAAAATACAGGCATACCCCAGTTAACACAGCATCTGATAATGAAGCTTCTTTTTGCAGTCTTTTTATGCCTATCAGCTCCCACCTTTTGCTCCTTGTCCTGTGTCTAGATGCAAATTTTTTTAGCAGCACTGATGTTGGGAGGAAGACTGGAGAAACACAGATATTTGATGTTAGGTTGCAGCTGTACATCTGCAGTAAACAAAAGCAATAAACAAAGCTTGAAACAATGCAATAAACAAAGCTTGAACTTGGAAAGAATGGGATTCTGCTCTAACCAGTCCTACTGTAGCTGTGTGTGCCTACTGGCAACAGGCAGAATAAGGAGCTGACTCCAGAACTCTTGCATGAATAACAAAACAGAGGGAAAAGTGGAGAATAGATGAGCCTGCTTCACCAGCTACCCCCAGCATGTCAAAAAAACATAGATCTACAAATATGGCTACCAAAATGGAAATAAAAAGGAAAGTGGAGATTGGTGAAAAGAAAAAAAGAAATCCCTAGAGGCATTCTGGAAGAAGGTTTCAAGTAGTCTCTCAAAGGTTCAACATGTTTTTGTTTACTTCTGCATAGTTTTCTCGATCTGGTTGTTTAATTTCAGACACACATATTGTTAGCTTTGGATAAAAAGTTTGCTGAAACATGTTGAACTGCTCTTCTTTTTGGGTGGTTAAGAACCTATCCTTATTCTTTCCATGTTTTTTATTCCTCTAGTATCAATTTTTCTGTTAAAAACATAATGCCCAGGCACACATCCACTTTGTTAACACAGGTTTACCTATGTATAAAATCTATAAAAGGCTTAGAATAAACAGAACCAGGCAAGGCGGGTACATTTCAATTTTTATGGACAACATTAATAAAGAGACTTTAAAAGAACAAACACATAAAATGGCAAGTGTGTTTTACTGTTAAGACCATGGTATTTGATAGAAAAGGGCATACAGGTTCTCTTCTTGGAGGCTGTGGCCTTTTCTATGCTACAAAGTAGTAGGTGTGATCCGAGTACAAAAATATTGTCAATGTTTATCTCCTCTCCTTTCTGAAGGAGTTCAGAACAGCTTTCCTACCTTGATCCTCATTCTGGCTTGTAGAATATTGCTAAACTAAAGTTTAGTGCAGTTGTTCTCAACCCCAGATGATGTTGGACTACAGTCCCCATCATTCCCAACCAGCATTTAGGCACGATAGTTTAATAATGTCTAAGGAACCACCTTTCAGAGCTACTACTTAGTATGACAGACTCAAGAATATGGTTTGTTTTCCTTGCCTTTGTTTTCTGGCATCACCAGAAGGAGGAGGTCGAAAGCTTTCAGCTTTTGTTTACAGCTAATTGCAGTTTACAGGTAATTACTCATCATATCTAAATACAGACATACAGTACTGTTATTGTTTGCCATCAAGTCAGCTTCTACTTAAGGCAGCCTATGAATGAAAGCCAATGTGGTATAGCAGTTTGAGTGTTGGAACTACAACCCTGGAGACCAGAGTTTGACTCCTTGCTCAGCCATGGAAACCCACTGAGTGACCTTGGGCATGTCACATGCTCTCAGCCTTAGAAAACCCTATGGTAGATTTGTCTTAGGGTTGCCATAAGTCAGAAATGACTTGAAGACACACAACAACAACAATGAATGGGAGACCTCTAAGAGCCCAGTCATCAATTGCCCCAGTCAGGTCTAGCAGGGTCGTGGTTTCCTTGATTGAGTCAATCCATCTGTAATGTGCTTTCCATGGTGGTAGAAAGCAAAGATAGAGCTGTGTTAGTCTGGATCAGTATGCAAAGCAATATTGTAGCACCTTTGAGATGCCTGCCTCTTGAGGGCTTCCTTACCTATTTTATCACATCTTTCAGGTTTCCAGCCTGCAACATACTATATTCCAAGAACCCCCTCCATCATGCATATGGGTATCTACTCATCTGCTATAGGCAATAGCTTTCCTCCCATTCCCCCAATGAACATCTGTGTTAAACTGAACATGTCACCCCATTACCACACCCGCATGCTTTGCATTTCTTCTACTCTTCACACACACAACCTGTTCATTCATAGGTATAAATGCCTGTCCACAGGCATTTCATTCCATGCTTCCAACGAGGCAGACTTGGTCTACGTTACTCATGCTACAGTCCTCTTTGTCTCAGGTAGTTTCAAAATTGCTACAATATCTCTTTTCATTTGTAAAGCGGTCTTCCTCTTTTCCTACTGCCTTCCACTTTCCCAACTATATATTGCAAAGAATCACATCATGCCATGAACTGGCCAAAGTACAAGAGCCTCTGTTACCCTGACTTCTGAGGGTCCTGTGAGGAACACCTGGATTTGCTCCAAGTTATAAAGGTTGGGGAAATTAGCGGAGCACTGGCAATAGCAAAACGAGGGGGCAGGGTAACCCAGCAGGATCTTTTACCCAACTTTACAGGGTCAAGCCAAGCAAAAGCCAGGCAAATGTACCAAATAAATGAATTTTATTAAATGAATGTAGTACCACACACTCATGCAATCACGCACACAAGGACTATTGAGAAGAAAAGGTGAAAAATGGATAGGGGATATAGCAAAGGGAATGTAGAGGTGGTGATATTGTACCTGTCCTGAAGTCTTCGGTCCAGGAGGTGGCGAGAAGAACGGAGCTCTGTGAAGAGATGGCTGAGGGGATCACTCAACTAACAGAGTGCCAGTCTGCTAGCATGGCAGGGAGTTCTCCGAAGAGACCCTCAAAAACTAGGACTACTTATAGGGCAGAACGTACCTCAAGGGCAGGTCCTCTCCCGGGAAGAACAATGGTCACAACAAAAGGAAGGAATGCCAAACAATGGCAACTTGGTTGTTTACGTGATTGGTTTATGCTGGGTTGCAAGTGTTCAGGGTTGCAGCTGCAAAGGGTAGATGGACCTTGCCTTGTAGGATTTTTCCAGAATCACAGTTGCTCAACCTGGGGAAAACACGTAATCCCCTCAAGTTGGCTGCTCTTGGCTGAAGACCCTTTGTGAATGTAGATATGTATTGCCTGAGGTCTCCTTGGGCTACGTGACTGGGGATTTTTCTGATCTTGACCTGTTTTCAGTTGTTTGATCTCTTTGCCTAACTGCCCATCCGGGCAAGCTCTCTGGCATGGGGGGCATATCTGATATCAAATTTATAGTCCCCAAGATAGGGTATCCCAGTGGGGTAAGACCTCAGTTTAGTCATCTTGGTTTCTAGGGAGAGTTCACATTTCACTTGCTCTAAGACCCATTCACTTGTCTTTTTAGCAGTCCAGTCGGTAGAATTCTTCTCTAGCACCACATTTCCAATGAGTTGATTTTCTTCCTGTCAGTGGGTCAGTATTAACCAGTGGTTCTTTACCAGGGACCCTCTCTAAATGTCTTCTGTTGCTGTGGTCCCCCAATACTTAAGCTTTAAATCCTAGCACTGGCAGCTCACCTCAATACTGATACCAACTAAACTCCCTTGCCCCCTTCCTTCTCCCACCTCAGTCTCTTCGAAGCTGGCTGGCTGGCTGGCTTCAGCTGCTTAGCCTGCCTCTTCCCTGCAGTGGAGTGGTCACATGACAGGCGACACACAGGTCTGTCATGTGTGCCTGCCCACCTCTGCCTTGGTTCCTGTCAGATGGATGCTCTGTTGTGGAGAGGAGACAGGCTGAGCAGGCTTTAAGGCTTCATGGACTCCCTGTAAGGACATCGTAGCCCCTGGGGATCCCTGGACCCCAAGTTAAGAACCGCTGGTGTTAACTATAGTTTGAGGCAAGGGTGAGAAAAGAGTGAGGTGGGAAAAGTTTGCCCCAAAGCTGTTTTTGCTGCCTATATCCAGCAGTGGAGCTCAGAGAGCGTGGAGGGGGCATGGCCACGGGGTGTGGGGTGTGGCTGCAGTGTGTGGTGCATGGCCATGGTGTGCAGGGGCATGGCTACAAGCCGGGATGCCCCCAAAACATTGCTGCCCAGGGCAAATCGCCCCCATCACGCCCCCCATCCCTATGCGACTGCCTACATCTACCACACTCCCCTGGTTCCCCAGTAATTTTTTTTCTAGGGAAAAAAGTGAATTTCCACTCCTGGCGATTCTTCTGTTCCACAAGCCTCACCAAACTACAGTTTCCAGGATTCCTTAGGCTGGAACCCTGACAAGTAAAGTGGCTTTTCAACATTTCAGACAGTAATCTTTCTCAAAGCTAACAGAAGATCCCTGGGTCTGAATATGAGATCTTTAGGATGCTACTGGGCTATGGCCCTTTCCCAAATGAATTGAGGAGTTAATATAGGATAGCACCTTTTGCCAGGTGATATTATTTATCCATGTATCATAGGCTGCTGAAGCTGGATATGTCCTAGAGAAGTGCTTTTCTTTGAATCAAAGCCATGGAACGTACAAACTAATTTGCAAACAGCAGGGCAGTCTGTTTTCATACTGTGACACTTCGCCTGACTCATCTGCACAGTAGTGCATTTTTGACCTTCATCAAAAAGGTTGCCAACTTCTTTTTTAGCATAGCTCATGCACCTTTCATTGCAATATATTAGGATCAACTCAGCAGCAGAAGCTCTCTCCGTGACTAACTAACCTTCAGCTGCTGACTTTTGTGTTAGGTATGTATGAACGTTCAGGAGCCTCATCCAAAGAGATGGTTGGCAATTGCAGATAAAGAAGCTTGTGTTGTTGTTATTTACTACAGTGATGTTGTGCTAAAGACGATTTGACTATGAGTCCCCAACCCGTATTCAGTATTTGACATGGCAAAGGCCATTTCCGCACTAGACTGTTATAGCGCTATTATTTCTCTTGCAACATCCTATGGAATCCTGGGGTTTGCAATTTCGGGAGGGGCCAGGGGGGCCCTCCTGAAACTGCAAACCCCAGAATTCCATAGGATGTTGAAAGTGGAATAATAGTGCTATAACAGTCTAGTGTGGAAATGGCCAAAGTGTTCTGTGCATGGTGCTGTTTTAGCACTGGCAAGAGCGTTTTTTGAAAAGAGGAGGTTTATAGCAGAATCTAAATATTTGCAGGAACAAATGAGATTTGTTTCCTGACATACAGATTCTTAGAAGATGAACTTTTTTTTCCATGGAATTAAAGTCTAGGGACAAACAGATTTTGAGAAAGTTGAAGGTCCTTTCAGAGATCCTTGTGCTGCAAGGTATTTGTTTTGGTACTCATGAGATCTTTGGTTGAACAGATTTTTGAAGCAGGGCAAAGGCCTTCAAAAATCTAATGTTACAAACCCCATCCCCATACAGAAGTTCCTCTTTGAAGTTGCCAGTTTGCTGGAAGTGGGTGGCTTTCTTCAGCCAAAAGGATGGGAAAAACTTAAATTGCTTAATGCAATTGCATCAAGCTACTGTAAAAAGAAATAGGAAAAGAACCAATCAAAGTTGGCAACTTAATAATAAAAAGAGAGCAAAGCTTGTTGCAGAAGCAATGTTTTCATGTAAATCAACTGATTGATTCTTTAATTCTCTCTTTCACATGCCCACTAAGAAATAAGATTTGTTGTTCCTGTTGTGGGCCTTCAAGTCATCTCTAACTTATGTCAACACTAAAGCAAACCTATCAAGGGGTTTTCTTGGTGAGATTTGTTTGAAATTGTTTTTTTGTTTTGTTTTGTTTTTTGCCTTTGCTTCCCTCTATGGCTGAGAAAGTGTGACTTGACCAAGGTCACCCAGTGGGTTTTCATGGCCAAGTAGGAATTTGAACCCTGGCCTCTAGAGTCATAGTCCAGTGCTTAAACCACTACACCACACTGGCTTTCTAAGAAATAAGATCCACCAAATCCACCAAGGTGTGTGGCGAAGAGTATAGGCAGATTTGGATACCTATGGTCTTCCAGCTGTTGGTCTGCAACTTCCATCTGTCCTAGCCACTGATGGTGGATGATAGGAATTACAGTCCAACAATATCTAGAGGGGGCACAAATTTTTCCACCCTGGGTGTCTGGGATTGCAGTCTTCCTTTAACCTAAATGAATTATTTGACTTTTATCCTAGAGAGAGATGCTGGGTTGGCACTGTGTGATATATCACAAGTACTGAGAAGCCTTCCGGGTCTCTATGACGTTTATTTTCCTGTGTGTGTCAGGTTTAGCAAAGCAGGTTTTTTTTGGTGGGGGGGCATTCAATTTACTCTGCCTAAGGGCCTTTCTGCACTAGACTGTTATAGTGCTATTATTCCACATTCAACATCCTGTGGAATCCTGGGGTTTGCAGTTCAGGGAGAGGCGTTTAGAATTTTCAGCCAGAGAGCTCTTTGGCCTGAGTAAACAACAAACCCCAGAATTCCACAGGATGTTGAAAGTGGAATAATAGCACTATAACATTGTAATGTGGAAAGGGGCATCACTTTCTCCTTAGAAAACGCCCCAGTCAGCTGAGGTAAGACTGGAACAGCAAGCTCCTCCATTGCCAACCACTGAACTGGGAGGTGAACGCTGCTGGTTAGGCAGGTTGTTGGGAAAGCCATGTGACACAGTTTCAGAGCAGCCCCAAGCACGGGTGTGCCAGAGGCAGCCTATTACCTCCTGTAGTCCTTAACAAACTCTTTCCAGGCCGTCTTTGGTTTTGTCTTGCTATTTCGGATCCTTAGGCCATTTCCGCCCTACACTCTTATAGCATGATTATTCCACTTTCAACATCCTATGGAATCCTGGGGTTTGCAGTCTGGACCCTCCCTAAACTGCAAACCCTAGGATTCCATAGGATGTTGAAAGTGGAATAATCGCACTATAGGAGCGTAGGGCGGAAATGGCCTGAGAGGATTGCCTGTTACTTGGCATGCGTGAGAATTTCATTAGCTTCACAGAAGGAGAGAAGTTGGCTTTTAGTTTCATTTTTAACTTCCCTGAGAGGCTTGCCTGCTCACCCAGAGTTTAAACTGCACTTCTGAAAGTCACGTGAGCAGCTTGTCTGTACTAGTAAAAGAGTTTGGAACTGATGGGCCGAGTTGAGCAAAGTCCCGTTTAAGCAAACAGCTACGTCTGTTGTTTAGCCCCTTAAGATTAGCTGCTTGTGTTGAGGACCTTAAGTGTCTAAACTCCTCCTCTGAGTTCAACAAGCTAATGAAAATAGCTCTTACGAATGAGAATCGGCCTCCGAAGGGGGTGGGCAGGTAGGCTGCTGCTGTGAGACTTTAGTTTTTAATGAAATCGGTTTCCTTGCAAGAATGTCATTTCTGTGAAGAAGAACTACTTGTGTGCATTAGCTTTCATTTAAACTCTTGTGCTTTCAACACAGAATTAATAAGCAGGAGGATAAGTAATCAGGTGTCAAGAGGCCTTGAGGCTCAAGCAAAATGGATGCAGCCGTCTGGTTAAAATATTGCTTAGAGTTGGAGGTTTTCTTTGGAAGGGGCGGAATACTAGACCCTGGAAAGACTGCATTTTATTATGTGGGGAAACTGGTGCCAGAATTCCATAGCCAGCATGAATCCAGAAAATAATGGGCCTTTCCACACTACACTCTTATAATGCTATTATTCCACTTTCATCATTCTGTGGAATCCTGGGGTTTGCAGTTTAGGCAGGGGCATTTAGAATTCTTAGCCAGAGAGGTCTTTGGCCTCAGTGAACTACAAACCCCAGAATTCCACAGGATGTTGAAAGTGGAATAATAATACTATAACAGTGTAGTGCAGAAAGGCCCAAGGTTTTCAGGCTTTGCTTCTACTGACAGACACTGTCCATACTGACTGGAACTTGTCATCTGAAAAAGTAACTTTTCCAAGCTCCACAGTGATTGTATTCATTACTAGTCACAGAAAAAAACAAGTGAATTTAAAAATTTGTCCATGGTAGTCGTATTCAAAGCCATAGTTGTGTTGTCTGTGTCAGGATGCAAAAGGATCTTGGAGCGCCTTAGAGACTGAGGGAAAGGCCATTTCTGCACTAGGGTGGAGGAGCATTTCACTGCATTTTATGAGCGGTGTTTTTTACTCCGACTTACCCCGATTCCTATCTGCACTCCCTCCAGTTTCTGTCAAAGTAAAGTGGAGAAAATTATTTGTAGCTTCCGCATCATCAATTCTCCTGGAATTCCTATTCCTCTCCCTCCTTTACTCTGCCGCCACTGATTGGTCAATTTAACACCCACCTCTGTGTGAATCGATGTAATGCTTCCGCAGGTAGGGAAAAACGTAGCAGCACTGTTGTGGTTGGTTTGCATTGGAGTTTTTCTGTTTTTATATTACACTTGTTTCACAACGATGTGAACCGTGCTAAGAGCTGAACACGTGCGGAACGAACTACGACAGAACGACGTCAAACCGGTTTGACGTGCAGATGTATTCGTGACGCAACAACGCTACAGCAAGGGCCAAAGACAGTTGTAGCATAAGCTTTCGTAGCCTGGGTCTGCTTTAAATCTATGAAAGCCAAGATCCCCTTAGCAATCTTTGTTTGTTACTCATTTTTAATCTGGATTTTTAACCCAAATACATTTTTAATCTGAAACCCCTCATTTTTTTTTTTTTAGGCTGAATGTAAAGTTATCATAAAATGATCACTGTTCAAGCTTGAGTGGCTTTTTTGGGGAGGGGCATAAATGTTTCTTCAGTAAAACACTCCATGCAGAGCTGAAGCAAATGTAAAATTGGGTAACCAAATGCTGTAATAATTGAAAGTGACTGTCGCTTCAGTCCTTTCCCTTTTGGTCACAACACTTCTCATTAATCACGTGTGTGTATCGGTATTCTTGCATCTGTAGAGCTGGGTTTCATTTTAAGGTCACCCTTCAATTTCTGGAGAATATAATTTAAAGCTATTTATAGAGACTTGCGATTGCCTGTAATAACTAATAGGGAGAAAAAGAAGGACTGCGGAGGTGGGGAGATGGGGGCCGAAAGGGAAAGTCTCTCTGTAATGGAGAAATAAATGTGTAACAGCTGTGTCTGCTTTAACTTGATTAAAGGTCCTAAAAAAAGTGCAAACATAAGAACGACTCTGGACAAAGGAGCAGAAGCGAGCCTGCTATCTGTTTCATTGTAAAAGCCCTTTGCAGGCATAACTCCCGCCCATTGGGAGCCCTGGATCTCTGTGTTTAAAGTTTACTTTGCCGTTTGTCTTGAGTGGGGTCAGTGTTGTAGTGAATAATTTATAGGCACCATGAATGAGCTCATTAGTCACCTTTTCAGAGTTTAAATGAGTTTGGTGGTTGTCATTACATGGGCCTTCTGTTCAGCCGCATGGCGAAATGACAGTTTGGCAGTTGGCTGGCTTGTAGCAGGGAAGGCAGCCTCTTTTCAGAGCAGGATTTGCTTTTGTGTTCTATTCAGACTCCCCTTTCTGTTTGCCCAGCGCTGGTCCAGTAACTCTCTTGCTTCAGACATTTCTTCAGCAAAGAAGCGGTCGCTGCTATGCGCATTATATGCACAGCCTGGAAAATCCCTAGGGGGATTCTGGGCGCGTTCATTCTCTCCATCAGTCAGCATTTTTTCCAAGTTCTGATCTTATGGGGTTTTGAGGCCTCTTTTTCAGTCTTCCAGATTATTATTTTTTTTTGAGGCCTTTGAAGCCCCTCCCTAAGCTGCAAACCCCAGCATTCCGTAGGATGTTGAAAGTGGATTAATAGCACTATAACAGTCTACTGTGGAAATGGCCACATAGAAAGGAGGGGAGGTGGTATTCGACAACAGATGTTATAACTGCAGTGTCAAGAGAGATAAGGTAATGAGAAGTGAGCTTAGTACAAAGCAGGATGTGTTATCCAAGCCAGCTTTTGTTGGCCTCCAACATCTGAAGGCAAGCCTTTCACAGGTGAGTGGTTGGTACCTTGCCAACGGGAAGTTAGATGAGACACACTCTACAAGTGTTTACTCTGCAGTCTTTCCCAGGACAGCTGTTTAGATGAAACAGCGCATCATGGTAACATGAGGACTACACTCCCTGCAGCTGAATTACTAAATGTTTGCTCCACTTACATAAGATTCCAGGTTTAGTCCCCAGATCTCCAGTCAGAGCTTGAAAAACTCCAGTCTGAAACCTTGGAGTGCAGCTGCTGGTCTATGCAACCTAGCTAAAACTTGACTAGATGGACCAGTTCTTCTAGAATCTAGTCCATGTGTTGACAGGTAGAAGCCTAAATTTATTACATGTGGTTGCATGTAATAGAATCTATTACATGCAGTTGCAGTTGGGCATCAAGTTCAAGGATTTACTGTATGTCTTAGTTGGACATCTAGCTCTAGAATCTTATGCATGTATTCACAGATGGCAATGATATAACTTCTTGTTCTTATTTATTTCCTTCCTTTGTCCCAGTCCAGGACTCAAGGCAGCTCCCAACAGGTGAAAGAAACATAGCTAAAATATACCAAATATAAAAGTTAAAAATATTGTTAAGCTGTTGATCGCGTTAAAATGAGTTTAAAACATATCTATTAAAGACAACATTTTTTAAAAAAACCAAATAGTACAGGACAGTTCTGCATAGCCTAGTCCCCTTAAACAGCTAGTCTTCAAAGACCTGCCAAATTTCTTTTTAAAAAGTCTCAACCTGCCTGCAGGAAGGTAGCAAGAAGTCTAACCTCTCTGAGAAGGGAATTCCTGAGCCTGGAGCAGCCACCAAGAAGACCTTTTCCCATGTTGCCACCAGATGTACCTTCAAAGGTAGTGGGACAGAGAGAAGACCCTCTGGAGAAAACTTCAAGGCTCAGACAGACTGATATGGGAGAATACAGTCCTTCAGATAACCTGATTCTGAGCCATATAGAGCTTTAATGGGCAGCTAGTAGAACTGTTGCAGCAAAAGAGTTGTGTGCTCTCTGTAGCTAGCCCCAGCTGACAATCTGGCTTCAGTTCTTTGGACCAGCTGAAGTTCCTAAACAGTCTTCAAAGGTTGCCTCAGATAGAGCATGTTCTAGTAATCCAAATGTAATCCAAATATTTGAAGGGATGTCATGTCAAGGAGGGAGCGGGCTTTATTTCTGCTGCTCCAGAGGCTAGGATAAGGATCAGTGGATTCAACCTACAACAAAGGAGGTTCCACCTGAACCTTAGGAAGGACTTCCTGACGGTCAGAGCTGTTCGGCAGTGGAATATGCTGCCTCAGAGCGTGGTGGAGTCTCCTTCTTTGGAGGTTTTTAAGAAAAGGCTGGATGGCCATCTGTTGGGAATGCTTTGATGTGTGTTCCTGTGTAGCAGGGGGTTGGACTCAGTGGCCCCTGTGGTCTCTTCCAACTCTATGATTCTAATGGGATGTATTTAAAGCGTATGTCCTGTGGCCAGATCAAACGTTAAATGAATAGGTGCAGCTTGCACACAAGCCATAACTGTGCAGAGGCAGCCCTGGCCGCTTCTGAAACCTGAGCTTCCAGGCTCAGGGCTAAATGCAGGAGTACCACTAAGCTATGAACCTGCATCTCAGGGGGAATGTAATAACTCCATCCAGTATAGGCTGAATCCCTAGCAGAAATCACTAGAGTTATCAATTAAGTAGGAATGTTTTCCTGACAAGGGGCAACTTAATTAAATTTAGTTTTAACTGAAGTGATTGATTAAAGTTGGAATTTAATAACTTAATTCTATAATTAAGTTACTATTTAATTAAATAAGACAGTGCAAAAGAGCCAACAAACATTACATTTTCAGCTGGTTCTTTATGCAAAGCCGAGTTCTCTTAGGTATTGGAAACAGTCTTTTCTTTGTCCCTCAGCATTAGGGAATGATAATGTTTAGCTCACAAAAATCAAACTATGTATTCAAGAGTAGTTCCAGTGGGATGAATTGTGTTAAGAGCTGTTGCAGTTAGCAGTCTCATTAACTGATCATCCTTTCTCTACTCTTTCCCTTCCCACCCCATCACTAATACTGAAATGAAACAATCATCATCATCATCACCACCATCATCGTTGTCATTGTCATCTTACCCTCCTCACCCCAAGACTTAAGGTGGTGTACACTATAGCTTAAAATACAACTAAAAACACATAAATCCATGTTAAATACACCAATTTAAAATGTATACTTAAAAATTGACTGGGTAGGCCTGCCAAAAGAGATAGGTCTTTAGTACTTTCAAAAATTCAGACAGTGTGTTTAGCTGTCAAATCTCTTCTGGCAGGCCATTGCAGAGTATAGAGGAGGCCAACAAAAAGATCCTTGGGAGACCATTGCCGGTCTAGTCTTCACTGATTTAAGCAAGTGGCCCTGAGAGGACCTGAGTATACAGGGCAGATTGTATTGGAGGAGGCAATCCTGCAGGTAACTTGGACCCAAACCAGGTAGGACTTGATAATAACCAACACTTTGTAGTTTGCCTGTAAATTAATTGGCAGCCAGGGGAGTGATTTTAATATCAGTGTGATATGCTCACTCCTCTACCTGTAACCAATTTGGCTGCCATATTTGGATCAGTTGGAGTTTCTGAACTTGGTACAAAGGTAGCCCAGTGTACAGCACATTGCAGAAGTCCCACTTTGAAATATAATAATAATAATAATAATAATAATATAGTAATATCCATGTACATATCATAGCATCTAGAGGACTTCAGAACATAAGAGGGGGTAAGGAGGTGAAGTTATAAAGGAGAAGACAGAGAAAGCAAGATAATGTTTATGGAGTGGATGAACAATTGAGTTTTCAAAAGTTCATGTAAGGTGTTTCCTTGTCTCTAGCAGCTAAACATGGACAACATGTGGAGTGAAATACTGGATGCCATTTCTTACTTTCATTCTGGTCAGGTTTTTATGGGGGTATTTAACATAGACTTATATGAGAGTTCATAATAAGCTTAATACCCTATTTGCTGGTTATAAGACTTTTTTCCTGAAAAATACTGTTTGAAAATGGGGTGCATCTTATACTTCAGTGCATCTTACATGCCAGCAAATAGTATTTGCCAGCGTATAAATGGGGTACGTCTTATACATGGGCATGTCTTATACACTGGCAAATATGGGTAGTTATTCCCCGTACCCAAGATAAATACAACAGAATTAAATTTCTCAGTTGATTTATGATTAACTAGACTCATTAATTTTTTTCTACCAACTTTCCTGTCTCTGGCAGAGGGACACAAAATATTTCCTTCTACATTCCCAGTACATCTAATTAGATAGTAAGCTTTGCTGGGTATGTTTGACTTGGGGTTATACACCTAATTATAACTTCTGTAGGTACATGTTTGACTAAAAGGACAGTGTTGAGAGTTTGCTAACATCTTTGGAGACCTTGCCCTTGGTGCCTTCATGAGGTGTGAAGTAAGTGAGCATATGAGCAGATGGTTGTTGTTTTTTTTCAGTGACATAGCAGATAGTTGACATAGAGCATATTTTTATTTTATTTTATTTTATTTTATTTTATTTTATTTTATTTATTTTATTTTTCAGTTAGTGGGTCTGTTGGGACCTCCCTCCAGGCTTCTTCTGGAAGCACCTGAAGTCACATTTTCTTTTTCTTTTTCTTGTTCTTTTTCTGCCTTCCAGGGGCTTTTAATGTTTACTTGTGAATTATGCTTGTTATTATCTGCTGTCAAGTCAACTTCAACTTATGGCAACCTCGAAGTCCCCCTATCCTCAGCCCCCTAGCTCAGGTCTTGCAAACTAAGGGCCATGCCTTCTTTGATTGAGTCTATCTCCCTATAATGCAATCTATCCCTTTTCCTAGTGTTTTCTACTTTACCAAGCACTATTGTCTTTTCTAATGAATAATGTTTTCTCATGATATGTCCAAAATATGGCAGTCTCAGTTTATTCATTCTGTCTGCAGACCTCTGCATTTCAAATAAGGTGATTTTCTTCCCATCAGCTTTTTTCACATCTAGCTTTCACAACGATACGTTGAAACTGGAAATACAGTTGTATGGGCAATCCTGACTTTGGTATTCAGTGATACATCTTTACACTTGAGAATCTTGTATAGTTCAGTCATAGCTGCCCTAAGTCCTAATTATCTTCTTATTGCTTGACTTCAGTACCCATTTCGATTAACAACTAAGCAAAGGTATAGGAAATCTTCCGCTATCTCAATGTTTTCATTGCTTACTTTAAAATTATGTAAATCATCTGTGTCATTATTTTTCTTGATGTTCAACTGCAAACCTGCTTTTTCACTTTCTTCCTTGACTTTCTTCAAAAATCGTTCCAAGCCTTTTCTGTTTTCTGCTAGTAGTGTGGTGCTGTCTACATATCCCAAATTGTTGATGTTCCTTCCTCCAGTTTTCACACCTCCTTCCTGAGAGTCTAATCCATATTTGCATACTATACATTCAGCACACAAATTAAACAGATAGGGTGATGAAATGCAGCCCTCCCTGACCCCCTTGCCAAATGGATATTATTCTGTTTCTCTGTGTTCTGTCCTAATGGTGGCTTCTTGTGCTCAGTATAGGTTGTGCACTAGGATAATCAAATGTTGTGATACACTCGTTTCTTTAAGAGCAATCCATAGTTTTTCATGATCTACACAGTCAAAGGCTTTGCTATAATTTATAAAGGACAGACTAATTTTCTTCAGAAATTCTTTGGTGTACTCCATTATCCAATGCATTTTTGCAGTATGATCCCTCGTGCCTCTTCATCTTCTGAACTATCTTGGACATTTGGCATTTCTTGCTCCATAAATGGTGAAAGTATTTGTTGTAGAGTTCTGCGCACAACTTTGCTTGCATGAGAGTTTAATGCAACAGCCCTGTGGTTACTGCAGTCCCTGGTGTTTTCTTTCCAGCCAGAGGATTGGAATTTATATTGAATATTTCCAATTTGTGGGCCATTCTTTTGGTTTCCATATTTGTTGACAGATTTTAGTTAGAAATTGAGTGGATTCTAACTCTGTTGTTCTATCATCTGTTCTTGGTGACTTTTTTCTCCCAAGTGCTTTGAGTACAGCTTCTGTTTCACTTTCTAAAATTGTAGGTGCATCTTCAAATGGATTTTGCTTGAATGAATCTGTCATCCTTTCATCTCTTTTCTGTAATTCTATGTATTGTTTCCATCATCTTTTTATGACTTCCTGATCATGCAGTGTATTCCTCTCGTGGTTATAGAGAAGCATACTCTTATTTTAAATTTCCCTTTGATTTCTCAGAACTTGTGGAAGAGGTCTCTTATTCTATATTCATTTTTGTTATCTTTTGCTTCCCTGTATTGATATAGTACTTCTCTTTAATTAACTGACTTGAAATGTCTCTCACCCCAAGTACTGTGATGTTTATACATTCCATTTCTTGTTTTATTTGCTTCTCATATTCCAAGTTCCTGTAATAAATGTTGTACAGCTTCAGACTTTTCCTTTGACCTCTGAGCACATCAACAGCTAAACATCCTTTTGCCTTCAGTCCATTTGCATCATTAGCCAAGACACTATCTGTCCTCTGATTTACCCCAGTAGTTTTTGAGCACCTTCCAACCTGCGAGTGTCATCTTCTGGCACTGTCTCTTTTTTCATTTATAGAGTTTTTAAGTTAGAAGGATTCAGGAGGGATTTAACATTGCCTTTTTCTGTGCAGTATTAAAAAAGTGTTAGCTATGGTGCCACTCTCATTGTCTCTGACAGATATCCTGCCAGTGTTATCCTGCACTACTGCTGCTGTGGCACATTTAGTCTGGCTCCTCAGCAAAAGCCTGTGTGACACAGGAGACTCTACCAGCAGCACTGCTATTGTCAGCATAGCCTCTTGCCTCACAGGATTATTTGGTTGCATCACCACGAAAAGGTAGTGCCTTATGGTGGTTTGATTATGCTAGGTCACTTCTTGAACATTTTGAAAAGTTTGAAAGGTTTTGAGAAGTTTGTACTGGGTTTCAGGATTGCTACTATTTTTAATTGCTTTTCCTCATTGTGCTTTCTGAGATACTGTTATAAATCACTCTGATTATAAAATGAGAAAAATAATAATAATACCACCGCACTTCATTTTGCAGTGTAAGACAGACTGTAACAAGTTTAGGGAACAGAGTGTGCTTTTGAAAGAAATGTGAAATAGTGCCTGTGCCAATGTATTATAGTATAGCCACCAACTGTCCCAATTTGACAGAGTCAATCCCACTAAATGTCCTAGTGTCCCACTTGTTCAGCTGCCTTTAAAATGTCCCAGTTTCTCCTTCTATCGCTTTTCCCCTTTGTCCTTGGTTTACTTCAGTTGTTGGAACCTGAATTCAGTAATTTCTATTCACCGAGGGCCCTTTTCGCATGCCTTTTTTTTTGCGCAAGCGCCCCTTGAGTGTCGCATGAATGAGAGCGTCGCTCCGAACGATGCCTCCCACTCGCGTGACGCTCATGAGGCTAAAGCGGGGCGCGTGCACATTTTTTTATTTTGGGCTGTAAGCTGAAAATACTGCACGTTCGCGCAATGCTCGCAGCACCCTCATGCATTTACCTGCACGCGGTGCTTTGGCGAGCCAGGCCGGTTGTGCTTCCTTCCTCCAGCGCAGCCTACAGCTCCCAGACTGCGCTGCGGAAGGAAGGGGCGGGGCGCTAGCGCGACGGTCACGCTACGAGGAAGCCTATGCAAGAGGCAGAAGGGCTGTCGTGAGCGGCTGCTTGCACGAGCGCCGCTCCCCACTGCCGCGACGAGGTAAGGTGCGAAAAGGGCCTACCTTATTAGAAGAGAGAGGATGGGGGGACAGAAATTTGCCTTTCCCAGTACGCTCAGGCAAAAGCAAACTGCTGCAACCTCTCCTGGCTTATCTATTCTTTCTCATTAACAACTTTTGCCATCTTCAGGTTGTTTGGCCAATTGCCCCAGTTTTCATCTATGAAATGTTAGAAGGTATGTAATTGTGATTATTGTACTTTTAATATTTACTAATCTTTGTATGTCAATTGATTGCACTTACTTGTGCTATTCATAGACCTTGGAAAGAGCTTGTCACAAATAACAAATAAGTTAGTGCTGACTGGATTTAAAATTATACTGGGAAGAAGTACGAGGGGAGGTGGAAATATCTGTAACTAACTACTTTTTACAAGTAACTCTCCAAGTTCTGTAAAATGAAAATCTTTTTGTGCAGTGGCAGAAACTGAATGTCAGATATGAGAGAAAAACAAATGAAGATTTCAGGATCTGGCCTATTAAAGTTTTTTTTCCTAACTGATTTATCAGTGTCCTTAGAGAATGTAACAGTTATTTAGCTGAGCATTTTCTAGAAACAATGTAGTTGGTGTATATGCTACTTCGTATGTACTTGCTTATTCTACCCAAACAGTACAAATCCAGCACAAGCAACAGCCTTAAATGCTAGAAGTTGTAATCAATAGTGTACATCTGTCAACGGAGCAGAAACACCACTGGGCTGAAAATGCTGTTGTTGAATGCCAGGTTGGTGAATGGGAAAACAACTGCCATTCAGGACTTGATTCTGGATGCTTAGCTTGTACGACAGAGATCTGGCTAGATGAAGAGGGGGGTGAGGGGGGAGAGAAAATATCAATTTGAGCTTTGCCTGCCAGTTTTGTTTTGTTTTGTTTTTTGAACACCAGCAGGTGAATGCTGGAAAGAGGGAGGGGAGATGGAGTTGCAGTGGTCTATCATGATTCTACCCACTTGAACAGGTGATCTGTCCCACAGTCTGTAGGCTTCCAGTATGCATACTTGAAAGTGGGTAATCAGAACAGAATGGAGAGTCTGTTGGTGTACCACCTCCTATGTTGTTCCACAGTCTCCTTTCCTGAGCTAGGCGGGGTGCTCTGAGTTGGTGCTGAATTCCCCTTGGTGTGTGCTGCTGGGGAGCTTCAGTATGCATGCTGAGGCTGCCCTGTTGTGGCTATGTCAGAACTTCATGGCTGCTATGACAAACATCAGTCTGTCCCGAGTTAGTATCCGGAACCACTTACGCTTCTGGGCACACTGTAGACCTTGTTTTCTATGCTGGGTGAGATGATGGTTATCCTGATGGGGAAGACCTTTCTACAGTTGCTTTGTCATAAACAGATCACTACCTGGTCAGGTTGGGACTCAGTGGGACTCAGGACCTCTGAAGGGGTTGAAACTGCTTAGCACGGTCCTCCCCAGTAGGAAGATTGATCTAGGTGGATTCCTAATGACTCTAGGGATTTTCCTGTTGCCTTCCAGGAGATTTTATTGAAGCCCTGACTGATCTCTGGAACTGGGAAATGGCCAGGGCAGTGGATATAATTGTTCCTGAATGTCCCCTCTTGCGGAGTGGAGCCAGGTCAGCCCCTGATTACCCAAAGAGTTGTCAGTATTGAAATAAATGAGATGGAGACTGGAGTAAAATTGGAAAAAGACTTGGAGCAAGTCTGACTGAACACAGGTTAGAGCCTTCTTGAAGGTGTACTGCATGGCATAGCAAGCAGCAAAGAAATTATTTTCTTCTTCCACCATAGCATCTACAAGAAGCTGTCCAGATGGACTGTTTCAACTGATCAGAGTTTTTTTTTTTTATTCTCTGGCCATCAAGTAGAAAATGTAGACTACCCCACAGCCCGCTATGAAGAATTTGCCCAGCACTTTGCAGATAAAATTCCTCAGCTCTGCTTCAGCTTGGATACTATAGTTGATAGAGTCCCAGTGGATGTGGATTTGGCCTCTGCTTGAGCCATTTCCTCTGGCTTCTGGCTTGATTATAGGACAGAGACAACTTTGGTTGCTTTGGTAGATGGCCAGTGATGGGAACTATGTGGGGGAGTATGCCCTGTTGGTTCTCTTGGACTTCTCAGTGGCTTGCAATACCATTGACAGTGGTATCGTTCTGAGCTGCCTTGCAGAGATGGGACTTGGAGGCATTTTTTTACAGTGACTCCATTTCTTGGTGGAGGGGACAAACCCAGAAGGTAGTGCAAGGAGACTCCTGTTCAACCCCTTGGCCACAAACTAGTGGGATCTCTTTGTCCTCCTTGCTATTTGACATCTACGTGAAACAACTAAGAGAGGTTTGTCTGGAGGTTTGAGATGCAGTGCCATAAATATGTTGATGACACCTGACTTTGTTTCTCTTCTCCACCTACCTCCAAAGAAACAGTTACAGTTCTACATCTATGTCTGTCGTCAATCATGGACTTGATGAGAATGAGCAAATTGAAGTTTAATCCAGATAAGACAGGGAATAGGGATTCAGCACATGCTGTGTGAGGATATACTTCCCCTGAAAACGCAAGTTCACAGTTGGGATGTGCTCCTGGACTTAGCCTTGAGCCTGGATGCCCCTGTATGTGCAATGGTCAGGAGTACGTTTAGACACTGATAGATTCCTAGAGATACCTGATCTTGTCATGGTGACATATACCTTAGTTCCATCTCATTTGGATTACTGTAAAGTGCTTTATCTGGGGCTGCCTTTTGAGAGTGTTTTGAAAGTTTAGTGTGTTCAAAGAGTCAGAGTGTTAAGTGGGACATATTAGAGAGTCTATACAGCTCCCCTGCAACAACAGCTCCATTGGCTGGTGGGCGCAATTCAAAGTGCTGGGTTCGATCTATAAACTTTATATGGCTTGAGTCTAGCCTATCTGATTGGCTAGGCCTGGATGGTGGGGATGAAGGATAGGGCCTTCTCAGTGGCTTTCCTTAGGCTCCGAAACTCCCTTTCCTGGGAGGCCAGAAAGTCCCCCTACTTTCAGACCCCTGGAGTGGGGAAACCATTCCTCCCTCACTTCATTCCTTTTGAGCTACCACACTTTATATATACTTACCTGGGACTAAGCTTAATGGAGGTTACTTCTGACTGGACACGGATAAAATTAATTGTTAAGCCATTTGCACACTACACAATTACAGATATGCCTCAGTTAATAAAATTGATGTGTTCCTGGGCTTTACTACTTTAATAGAAAATTTGGTACCAGAGGCAGAAATGACATGGGAAGAACAGAGATAGGGATACTTTCTTGCACCACAAAAAATGAGAGCTGTTCAATGTGTTTCAGTAAACATTTTGTTCAAAACTTTAAAAAAAATGCATATGAAAAGTCAGCTAAGCAGTGGATAAGTCAACCAAAATGTTCTGATCCTTTTAGAGACCATTTGGAAGCTTTTTTTGCCCCCAAAAATGCATCCAGGGATGATTTTTCCCTCTTTTACCAGCTTCCAGTCTCATTATGGTTTTCACGTTGGTAGCCAAGTTTATAGATTTACATTTGTTTGTTTGTTTTTAAAATGCTGAGTGTACCTGGAAAGGCAGGCTTATCTGCTCTCTCCCTTTTTCTCTCTTTTGCTGCTCATGTATGTTCAGTAAGGGATTCTGGAGGCAGCTGCTACTTACCATGCCTGTTGTAGGGAAGCACATACAGCTAAGGTAGGATCAGCTACAGTAGGATCCCATTCTTCCTCAGCACAAGCTTTAGTGCGTTGTTTGATGCAGACATGCTGCTGTAATCTGACACTGAAAGTATGTTTTTCTTCACCCTCTTTCACCATCTTCCCAGTGCCAATGCAGCTAAAAAACCTTCCAGCTAGACAAAGGATGAGAAAGGAAAGTGGGCTGGGGAGGCATAAAAAAGACTTTGTAAAAGGGGACTTTTTTGTCAGATGTGTTATTAACTGAGGCATGCCTTTGTTAGCTCTGATTCCACCTGAACAGCCATGGCTACATCTTATGAAATCTTGGAGTTTGTAGTTTGGTGAGGCACTAGAGGTCTCTGGCTGAGAATTCTAGATGCTATTCCCTAAACTGCAAATCTCAGGATTCCACCAGATGGAACCATGGCAGTTAAAGTAGAATGACAGCATTATAACTGTGTAGGGTGAAAGGGTCCTTAGTCTTTCAGGGTACCATAAGATAAATGTGGCTACTTGTCTGGAATAAGAATTGTGATACCCTTGATGCTGATTTTTTTTGTCAAAGTTTCATCCTGTTTGTTTATCTATTAGTTCAAAGTAGATATCTCTCCAGAAAAAAATTTCTTTTCAGTTTTTTTAAAATAAAGAACTTGTTCATAATAGTGTTCTTGCCTTAATTTTCATACAAGCGAATGTTTTTGTGTTTTGACAAGAAATCAGAGCAAGTTGACTGTTTTTACTATTTCTGCCCTGCAGGTATTGGTGTGTGTGTGTCTTTCCTATCATTCATGAGTCAATGTATTCTTGATTAGGTTTACAGTGTTTACTGACAATGTGCTGAAAGTATATAATTTTAGGGCAAAGTATACAGCATTCCATTATAAATGGGAAGCACATGTAACTAGAATAGCAACATCTATCTTAGTCAGGATAAGTAGACAGTTACACAAAATATTTCACAACATTTTTATTGCATGAAGATGGTATTTTCAAAAATGTATAAATTTGAGACATATAATTTACTCCCAGTGATTGTTATTAACCTCATGTATACTTGTTTAAAGATTTGCTGTGATGCTCATTTTCTCAATAAATTCAAGTCTCTGTAGATTTTCCTATGCTGCAGCTTAAGTGTAAATGAGAACTTGAATGGTCCTTAATAGAAAGCAATAGGTGACTGTATAACTTTCATTATATACTGAATATATATATTTATATAATGTAGGGAAGTGGTCTGGATACAAGTTTTCTGTCAATAAATTGGCCAGGTAGTCTGGTTAGATGAGTCACTGAGAACACAAGAAAGACACAGAAACCTTTTAGATTCAGAAATCATTACTTGCTGGCTGCCTCCTTATATCAGTGGTTACCCTAGAGCTCTGATGTGGGAGCAGTGGACCTTGTCTATCTTTTGGACTGTTTCAGCTAGAGTGAGGAATCTGTGGCTCTCCAGATGTTGCTGAACTACAGATCTGTCATGGCTTACCCCTGGTGACACTAGGGGTTACTGTCAACAACATCTGCATGGCTACCCATTTCCCACTCCTGTGTGTGTCCACTTACACTCAACTTGAATTGTTATAGACAGAATTCCAATGAGATTCCAGTGACCTCCTTCCAAGGAGAACCAAACCAGGTAATAGTGCACTTCTGGAACTTCTCACCACTTGAGATAATGTTTTCACACAAGGAGGCATTCTGAAGGTAGTCCCTTACCCTTGGAAAAACACCCCACATGGCACAGGTCTCCGTAAAGATGGCTCATCTGTTCTTTCCTATATCACATGCTTTAAGAGGCAGTAAATACCAGATCAGGGCGAGGCTCATGGCTTTAATGGTGTGAAAAGATACTCTTGTGCTTTTGCTATACCTCCTTTAGCCATGCTTGCAGTCCCCTTTCTGGCTTTTTATTATAAGCATTTCTGTTGCTTGGAACAATGTTTCTTCTAGGATTCCTGCCAAAAGAAACTGAATGGACTGCTTGCAAATCTCGGCAGGGGAAAAAAGCAATGGTTTTTTTTTTCTTTTGTGACATTTCTTTTCTTTTGTGTGTATAGCAGTTTCTCCCAATTTGGTGCCCTTTATATATTTTGGACTGCAGCTCCGATCATTCCCATCCAGTACATTTGATACATGTGAAAGGCAGCACATTGGGGAAGGCTACTATGTATGTCAGTTCAGTGCCAAATAGCTTGCCTTGGAAGAACTATCCTGATGGCAGTGCTGTTCATCCTTTTTATTTATGTGTGTGTATGAGAGAGAGCAAGCAAGTGCATTCAGTAAGTGCAGGTATGTATTCTAGCATTGGGGAGGGTGAAGCATATTATCATTTCTGTCCCTAAAGGGAACTTTGTCAATTTCACCTCTCCTTTCAGGATAAGGATATGAAATTGACATTGCTCTCTGTCTCTGGACATACTTAGATAAAGAAAATACTACAAGATCCACAAAAGAGCCATACTTTTATTGGCCAGCCAGACTGCAGAGAACACATCATGCAAGCTCTCAAAGCTTCACTGGCTTCTTTATCAAGCAAAAAGGGGGGCAATGAAATTTTGAAAACTTGCATGTCATATTTTCTGCAATTTGATTGGCCAATAAAGGTATCATCCTTTTGTGGATTTTTGATTTTGCTGTATGTTTCTGCACAGCCAACACGGCTACCCCTGAATATATTTTCCACACTGGGAAAGTTATATTTAAATTGTTCTCCCTGGTGAATCTTGGGAGCTACGTTTGTTGCATTGCTATAACCTCTTTCTTCCAACAGATACCTGTGGCTTTTTCCATCCACAGCTGAGCCAAAACATTTCCACTATGCCAGAGCTGCAACCATGCAAGCAGATAGCTGCATCCTTTATTGCTGAAGAATACATACAAAGGTAGTGATTATACATTTATTATACACAACCAGGGATTGTCTGGAAGAGCCAATATGGTTCTTACTTTATTTTCTATCTTTTCCTTTTCCTCTCACCAACCCACTTTAGGAAATCTGGAGTGAGGAAGGAAGGCTGTGATGTCTAGTACGTTTTTTTGTACTTCTGCCTTTTCTAATGCAATTATATATTCCAACTAATGTAGGTTTTCCAATCAATTTATCTTTGTTATTCAATGTTGTATTAATCAGTGACAGAAATGAGGAAGGTAGCAGTGTACCTTAAAAAGTTGTATATGAAAGCATCCTTCAGCTATACTACAGTGGTGAGTGAGCCAATGGGATGAATTACCTCTCTCTGTAAACATATTTAAGTGTAGCTGTGTTATAAGTGTAACTGCTTTGGGTCCTGTATTGGGAGGAAGCCAGGGCATATATCAATTAAATAAAACAATAAATAATTCATCTTTGCACATTGTTGTTGTTATGTGCCTTCAAGCTGATTTTGACTTACAGCAACTCTCTCGTAGGATTTTCTTGGCAAGATTTATTTAGATTTATTCATTGCCTTCCTCTGAGGTGGAGAGAGTGTGACTTGCTTGTGGTCACCCAATGACTTTCCAAAGATGAGCAGGAATACATTGGGGTAGCATCCAGATATTGTAGGACTGCAATACCAGTCATCCTGCACTCTTAGATATGCTGTCTAGGGCTGATGGGAGATGCAGCCCAATATCATCTCAAGAACTCTGAGTTGTCCACTGGTATATGTGTATGCCTATAAAATGCCCTACACCTGAGCTGCTGAGAGAAAGCTAGGAAGAAGTAGGATATTTGGAGGTTAATTGCTTTATCCAATCAAACCTGGTGCTTTGTGCAACTTAATTCAGTCAGCACTTGCAAGAATAATGCTGCCATCCTGGGCATAAGCCCCAGTGAGCATAGTGAGAATGAAGTTTCTGTGTAAACATAGATGGGATTGTACTGTTAGAATGCAAATCTTTGACTGGTTGATCAGGCCATCTTCTTGTAGCTCACATGGATTTCTTCCTTCTCTCTTTTAATTTAGGTTCCAGGACTGTCAGTTAATTTAATCTTAAATTAAATGTCACTTCCGCTGTTAACTTCAAGTGGCATAGAACTAGTCCCTTGATAAACTGGACAGTTCCATTTTTCCCTCTTCTGGCTATGCCTTTTTAAAAATAGAAATGAAAACAACCCAGCAGAGCTCTTGTATATTGCCGCTAAAAACACTGGCTGTTAAATTGACCTACATGTTTTTTTGAGACACTTGACTTTTGACACCAATGGCAAACAGAGGGAGAATGTCTCCTCTCTTGTTGATTTACCTACTTATCTGCCTCTGAAGTAACTCTCAGAGCTCTCTGAGTGTATTGCATTTCTGTGGGTGGGGTTAGTATTTGGTAACTTGGGTTGTGTTTTAAAAACAACAAAATGGCCATGAGATAAGGGATGTTTGACTTAATAATTCAAGGTCTGCTTGAGCTTTAGATAAACAGGCTGTGCTAGCAGAGCAAGCAAGGATAAAAGAACAATGGTATTTTGCTTTACAAGGGCCATTGTTTTAATTATTAATTCCTGTCACTGGTAAGATACAGGATTGGCTAGATGTACCAGGTTGGCTTGTGTAGCATGGGAATTTGTTACACAATATCCTGGATAAGCTTCTACTATTGTTCTCAACCTATAAGATTCAGGGATAAAAAGCATAAACCAAACTGTGGTTCACAGGATCTTCTGTTATCCATGCAGTGCTATTAGTCCATAGCAGCTTCCCCATCCTGTGTAGGACTACAAATTGCACAATTCCACATACTTCCTATGGTGTCTGAGAATTAAGGGAGTTGTAGTCCAACATGTTTGCAAGGGTGCCATTTTGGAGACGTTCATTTCATAGGACTAACATGAAAGATATTTTTATTCTTTACTGTAGGCCTGGCCAGCTAGTAACTTCTTGTCTTGGTCTCTGGTGCTTCCAAAAGGTTCCTGGCATTATTATGAACATGGTAGAGATCGTCCACATTCTTATAGGAAACAAATTTTACTGAAGAATCTTAGATACCATGTAGAGGTGCTAGATTTTCTTCCAATAAATCAAGTTTGTACGAAGCGTGAAATTTCAGTTCAGTATGAGTTGGTGTATGTGACAGGTAGAAAGGAATGGAAAATAGATACTTGTTTTGCTTTATTTGGTTTGCACTGTTGCGCATGTGTTGATTAATAGTTCTCTGTGCAAAAGCATGTGTAAGTAACATATGGTCTGGAGAACTCAGTTCTGTGTCTGTATCTATGTGTTAGTAGCTTTCATATAGAGCCTGTAAAAAGAGCTATGCTTTATCACACTAAAGGCCTCTTTAGCCCAACATTTTATGGCCACAGTTATCAACCAGATATCTATGAGAATCCCCAGAGGAGGACATGAGTGCAGTAACACTCTCCTTGCTCATGTTCTCCAGCAAGTCATATACATACTACCTCTAGTACCAGAAGCAATAGAAAACCATCTTGTTTGGTAGCCATAGATAGCTAAGTTCTTACCTTTTAAATGACATTCTAGTTGGTGGCCTTATGATCTGAATGCATGGTTCTTTTTTCTTGCATTACATACATGGGAACCCAGAGCTTATGTGTAACTTTCCTTTACAATGCGATCTTAGACTCTCCGATCGTAAGGAAATTTACTTGGTCATTACTATATTTATTCAAAGTCCCTTACTTCTGAGTAAGTGAATATGGGACTGCAGTCAGTGTTTCTCATTAGCTATAACTTGTTGATTGTAATCAATGAAAGTCTGCAGAAACATGTGAATAGGAGATCTGACTGCTAGTCTCTTGTAGCCTTCAGAAGGGAAAACTTAATAGATGCCACCCATACATCATGAGCTTGTGAAGAACTAATGCAGAAAGAACTTCTATTTCTATCATGGCCTCAGAATGTTTTATTCATTGAAGTCTGTGGGGGATCTAGACATGTTGCATTTCCCCTTTGTTTCTGCCAGCTTTTCCCCCCTCTTAACCAGAGAAAGTCAGTGAAAGAAGAAAAACAGAGTATCTGTACAACTCTGTTGTGAAAAATTCTTGACTAGCAGCATCCAGGGAATATTTCTCAGATATGAGCTGTCTCATATAACTTCAGAGAAAAAATTTGGCCCTGTGTAATACAGAATAATTTGTCCTAGTGTGTTTAGTCTCTGTATGAAAAGAAATGTTAAGTCCTGGTTAGGAGCTTGGATTCTTTTCAACACCAGTAATCAGCCCAAGAATGAGGGAATTTGTTGTTATTGTGGCCTTCAAGTTGTTTCCAATTTATGGCAAACATACCACGGGGTTTTTCTAGGGCTGAGAGTGTGTGATGGACCTAAGGTCGCCCAGTGGGATTCCATAGGCGAGTGGGCACTTGAACCCTTGTCTTTCAAACGAGTACACCATGCTGACTCTCTAATGAGGAAATACCCTTCTATTTTATACTGATGTATGGAAGAAGGGGTTGAGAGGGGTCTGTTCAGTTAAGGTGCACATGTAGGTAGGAAGGGAGGTGAAAGAAGACTTGGGTTTTATCCTAACTTTAGATGCAGGTTTTTTTTTAATTACAAACAGCCACAAATGGGTTATGGAAGAGTTGTCCTCAATAGTGAATGCAAAGCCTAAGTGTCTACTGGATGGGAATTCTTTATGTCCACAATCCAGTCTTGTAGCCTGCTGTAGAAGAACCCACAGTCTTATAATTGCATCATGTTAAGATATATTGTTTCAGTTATAAACGGACAGAAGAAAGTATAGTCCTGCCTCCACATTCACGGGTTTGCCTTTGCCTCCCCACTTCTCCCCCTCCCATTCCCTTGTGTTTTGCCAGCACAGAGAAAGAAGGCAAGCATGCCACGGTAAAAGGTAAGGCAATGGGGGTTGGGGTGGGAAGATGTATGTGTACTTTCCTTCACCCCTCTGGAGCTCTCCCCTCTCATTCCTTTGCCTCTGCCCCGGTGTTGAGAATTCATGCAAGGCAAAAGGGAAGGCAATGCGGGGGGGGGGGCACACAGGCTTCTTCCTTTTTGCATCCGGTGCTCCCCCTCCTGACTCCCTTGCCTCTGGCCTGGGCACAGAGAAGAAAGGCTCCTGCACCAGAGCCCCAGAAGGGAATGAGAGAGGATCATGGGCGGGAAGTCATTTGCAATTTTTCCACTTTCATGAAGGTTCTGTGCCCTGAACCCTCACAAATGTGGAGGGGCCACTTTAGTATTGTGAGAGAAGAAAGGGATGGACTATGCCTACACTATGTGTAGTCTCATCTATCCCTGTCAACAATGGCAGAATTTAAAAATATGAGGCCTGTAGTTCAAAGAGCTGGATTGCTATGATCTAAATGTGCTTCATCTTTGCAGGATGACAGGTGGCAGATTTGTAGGAACTGTTTAAAGCAGTCAGTTGTCAATAATGTAGTGTATTATATTTTCACTTCCATGGGAGACATCACTTGAGTTGTCATGTTGGGGCACCAAAATGTCTTTGGGCATTTCTTCCTTTTTAATTTTTTTTAAAGCTGTTTCAGATGTTACTAGTTTCCAGTCCATATGCACATTGTAGAGCTGTGTTGTACTTTCTTAGGATTGTGGCCCATAAAATTCAGTGGGAAGTATATCAGAGTTATGGATAGAATGGGATTGCAGAATTGTGAATTTTTGTTTATATTTTAGCAGTGGTGTTGTGCCTCCTTTATTTCTTTCCCTCTTATGTGTTTGGAAAACATTAGTATGTATCAGCCTCTTGATCCAATTGCCTTGTGTCAAAAAGGCACTTTCATTACATTTTTATAGTTTATAAAATATCTGTTATTTCCTTCAAGGAAATCAATCCTAGTGTTGGAGGGGGGTAAGCAAATATGCCAAATAGCTGTCAAGGGTCACAACAGTTTCTGTTTTCACTCTTTAGCTTCTCTTTAAAAATGAGGGACTTTGGGGAAAGAGAGAAGACTGGCAGTCCTATACTCAGTGGGGCTCATTTATTAATATGATTGTACTCAAAACAAAACAAAACACACTAGGATTTATTTTTCCAGTGAATCTTGTGCCTTGTCTGTCTGTTACTAGTTAACTGCTGTGGCAATGCATACCTCTTAAGAAGGGGAAGATGCTAGCCTACGAGAGCTTCTGCCACAATGCCAGTCCCGTCTTATATTTACTCATAAAGCCACATACGCTGTGTTTAAACGAGGTTTAAACCAGGATACGTCTTCATAAGGATTGCAGCTCCAGGCTGCAGTTCTATACAGTCATCCCTCCACATTTGCTAGGGTTAAGGGCACAGGATCCCCATGAAAGCGGAAAAACTGTGAATAATTCTCGGCCTTCCCAAACCATATTTAACACCAAAAAAAGTATGATCACCATATTCAACCCACCATGGATTCCTTTGAGGCATCAGGGTTCCTTCAGAAGGCAGAAGTGGGTGGCAGGTCGGGTTTACTGCCACCTCCACTGCGGCCCCACAACAATTTTAATAGGGACTTGCAAGCCTTGGGATTCCAGAGGATGTTGAAAGTGGAATCATCACACTATAACAGGCTAGTGCGGAAATGGCCTCAGTCTCATGAGGCTTGCAGTCCCTATTAAAAATGGCCTAGGGAGACAGCAGAGGAGACCGCAAATAATCCGTGAATAATCAAATCCGCAAAAGTGAGACATGCAAATGTGGAGGGCAGACAGTATTCGTTTATGGCAAAAGGTGCCCTCCTCAAACCTCAACAGGAACCACTTGTGAGGAGATACCTGGAGACTCCCTCAGTTCTCCCTGCAAGCAGATTCAGCCGCCTTTGGGCTTTCCTGTGAGCAGAGTTCCAAGCCTGCAGTCTTTTAAGGGTGGCTTTTCAAATACAAAACTGTCAAAAGGGTTTGTGTTTTGTTTTGTTTTTGGTCAGAGGGACAGAAACTCTCCCTCTGCGACCAGACTTTTTCAGGCTCATTCGCCGACCGCGTAAGCTGGTGGGGAGGAGAGAAAGGGGAAAAGCCAGCCAGCACAACCGAGGGTGAGGGGTATGTAGAGACGGCGGCGGGGCGTGAGGCCATTTCCGCACTAGACTGTTCTAATGCTATTATTCCACTTTCAACATCCTACGGAATCCTGGGGTTTGCAGTTTCGGGAGCAAACCCCAGGATTCCATAGGATGTTGAAAGTGGAATGATAGCCCTGGAACAGTTCCAGTGCGAAAGGGCCCTGAGAATTTCCTGTGGAGGCTCACAGGCCTCAGGCAGGGCGGGGAGACGGCGACAGTAGCAGCCAGCCAGCCAGCCAGCCAGCGAGCTGTACTCGGGCCGCCAGCGTACGTAGTACGAGTTCCACTCCTACCCATTTTTTTTTGCTTGCCGCGCAATTAGTATTGCGGCGCAACAGAGGCGAGGAGGCCCCTCTCGGCTCCCCCGCCCGCCTTCGCTCCTGCGCGCGCTTCCCCTTTCCCGCTGTGGCGGCTCGTCTCGGCTGGCCCTGCCCACGTTTCCCGCCCGCCCACCGATGGTCATGTGCTGCCTTTTTTTCGTTGTTTGCAGTGGAAACAATTTGGCGTTCTTCGGCGGCGGCGGCGGCGGGCTCCTCCGACCCAAAGCGCTCCTCAGCCAGGAGGGGTCTAGACGGCGGGCGGGCGGGCGGGCTGGCTGGAGAGAGGGGGTGTTGTGAGACACCGGCAAGCCCGAGGGTGTCGGGCCGGGCGCGGGGCGGGGGGCGGCGCGGAGGCGGGCGGATTTTTGCAGCCGGGTCCCATGCTCTGCTCGGGGCTCGGCTTCCCCTGCTCTCCCCTTCGGCCACATTGTCGGCTCCAGGCTGGTGAGGGGGCGGAAACGATGCCTTGTTCCATCGGATGAAAAAGTTTGCATAATGATCTCAGGCAAGGCTGCAGGGGAAATCTGAGCTCTCCCCAGGCAGGTGAGTTCTGGAATGTATGTGTCCGTGGGGTGTGCGCGTTGTGCTCCTCCTCTTCGGTGCGTGCCTTGTGTGTATCTGCGTGGAGTCTTTAAAAATTTTTTGTGGTTCTCTTGTTGGGAGGGTTGCGTAAGATTCTTCTGCATTGGGATCGGGAAGAAGAAAAGGGGGAACGCGAACCCAGACGGGCGAGGGAAGGGGGATCAGCGGCAGCAGCGCAAGAACACGCCCGCTTACTTTCTAAAAAACGACGCCTTCGTCGCCCCTCCGAAGTGAGGGGACCCTTTCCCCCGCCTTCGGTGTTGTCAGGTGAAACCGAGGAGCAGCCGAGCTGCGAGTTGCAGCCACCACTCGACTGTGTAATGTTGTTGTTGTTGTTTCTGTTGCCTGCTTTGCTAACACTCTGGCAGAATAGAGCTGACGTTGTGTTTTAAAGTTGGGAAGTGTTGCGGGGGCTGTGCCGAGCGAAGGAAAGCGCCAGTCTTTTCTTTTAATTTTATTTGTTTGAGCTTTAAGTATTTGTGTGACGGAACCTTTCCTTCTATGGCTCGACGCTCCGAGGGCTGTTTGTTTGTTTGTTTGTTTGTTTGAATATCCTTATTTCCTCGTAGAAAGAGGCAGCTTAACGTTGAAGCGTTTTTTAAAAAAAAACAACAACTGATAGTTATTATTAGAATAAGGAAAAAAATGTCCTTTTGGTTTCTGAAATGTTTCCATAAGTTTCGGGATCGGTAGTTCATTTTCCCTTTTTGCATTTATGATGGCGTGATCCAGAAGAAGAGAGGCCGGTGCGAGGTTTATGACATCTAACCAGCATTGAAGGTATTTTTGCTGCAAATGGCACTGTATAGGAATAAGTGCAGTTTCCCAGTCTCCTAGCAACGCGGATGATTGATTGGAATCCTGGCCAGTCAGCGCGCTCCTTCTCCCCTTCAAATGTTTTTGACAAGTACAGCAGGGAGTGTAGCAAAGTGCAGCAAGTAACTGTCCTTCCTTGATCGCTCTTTTCTTGCCTTCCTAATGACGACCTGCCTTGTCCATTTCTTCCTCCCCTCCTCCTTTTAGAACAAATGCCTGTGTTGGAATCTAATCTGCAATGGTGTATATATTGGTTATTTTGAAAAGCCTTGGTAAGTGGAGATTGGTTTCCTCCCCACCCCTCCCTCTCCCTCCCGTTTCCTGTGTGTTTTTGTTTTATCAGTTTTAGACATGCAAGAAATGGTGTTCCTCCCATATAGCAAGAAAGTTTGCATTTATACTTTACCCATTAGCAATTGTGGACCTATCTGATGGAGCTACTAACTGGCAACTGAAATATTTACTTAACTGTAGCACCCTATGCAGTTTCACTAAGTGATTCAGGAAATAACGCTTTTCTTTAGAGTTGGAGTCCACTTGTGTTAAGCTCAGTTGTGTCCGTATAGCTTTCCCCATTAGGTGTGTTCACCCCACCAATAAATCTGGGTCAGTATTTCTGTACTCAGTAATACAACAGAAGTTTAGGCTGACTGATGATCTATCTGCTGGCTCTGCCTCTCAAGGTGCTGGTTACTTTGTCTGTCATCAGTGTACTGGATTGTGGCATGGGGCTCCTGGATTTTAAGGGTTTTGTGGGTGGGGGGGAATGAGACCTTCTGCCACTTTTAAAATCCTTGAGCTGCTTGAACCTCTGCCTGTCAAAGCACAATGTTTCCAAAATTCTTGCAGTTGTCTGTTTTCAGTGTTAGTAACCTGATGGTAAAATTAGAATGACAATCCAACTGACTAAAACAAGGCAATTGATGTTGGAATGTACATGGTATAATACTTATTTCAAACAAAGCAGTATATGGTTCTCCCCAACAGATTTTAAAATAACATTAGTGGAACTCACAGGACATTTAGAATATGGTCCTGCAGTGAGTCCCTTTTGAGTTCGGTGACATTTACCCCAATAAGCATGTTTTAGATCGCTTTCCTTAAAAAATCCATGCTTAAAAATATCACAAATATGTTAAAGTTGCTACTGTGCTCCTCTGAAGTTCAGTGGTTTTGAGGGCTGAATTGTAAGCTGACTTTGGCCAGTGTTGGAGACCAACACTGAAGATCCTTGAAGAGTTGTAGGGTTGGAGCCACAGTATCCGTTTATCGGTTTCAACAGTTTACCATAAGCTCTTAAAGAGAAGTCACTAGTTTTTGTGTGAAAATTGATGGTATGATACAGTCCTTTGGGAGAATGCTGGCAAGTAAGCAAATTAAACTGAAAGAGAGCAGCATGTTGTCATAGCAACAGAGCAATTAAATTATGTTGTGAGCCATGATATAATTTTCCTATTTAAAAGCTTGCTCATGGGACATGAGTTCTGTTTGTACTGAACTCATTTGGCTGCAGTGTTCCCAACTGAAAGAGGAGTGGAAATAATGTCGTAGAAATACATGCATCATTCAGGATTCTCTTCTCTTCATGCAGTTGAACCATCTAAGCCTTCATTCATATCTTGCTCGTTAATAGTGCTCTTCATAGTGAAAATTTCCTGGAGTAACTTCTTTTTACATTTTTAATTATGAAACACAATTTAAATAATCATAGGGAGATGATGAAGCCACATGGAGCAGCAGGAATGCGATGTTTCCAAACCATTTTGTTTTAAATGAGCGTGAGAAATAGAGCTTCCCACTTACAGTGGGAATGTGGCTGACAGTAAACTGTAACTTTCAACTTTTGAAAGTTCATCTATTAGAAAGGAAACTCTAAAAAGATGCCATCTTCCCCCTTGTATGTTTAACTTGGTTTTGCTGTTTTCAATATCTTTTTCTCTTACATTTGGCACTTTTCATCCAACTTTTATCCCAGAATAGTGTCCACTTCCACAAATGACCTCTTGTGTAAGTACAGCTTTCCCTGGTTGTTACTAAGTATCTCCTTAACAATATCAAGTCCCTTGAGAAATTTTGTGGGCTGTGTTCTCAAGAAATAGTGGAGTATTTTAGAGTTAGAAACTCTGCTAAATACTTTTTCTCTCAGTAGTAGTGTGAGTTTGCTTCAGTGCATTAAAAAAAAAACAAGTTCCATTTTTCAGATGCCTTTTCTTTTGAAGCACAATAAAGCCGTCCCCTTCCTTTGGGGTATATTTTTGCTGAATTGTATACCACACTTCCTGTTAACCCTTTCTGCAGCCTGATCTGCCTGAATGCTTTACATTGGTACAGTTGTTAGTATAAAGCAAACTTTCAAGTTTCACAGAACTTATTGCATTTCTGTCCTGCCTTTCTCCCAAACCGGATGAACTGTTTTGAGTCAGTTTGTTACTGAAGGAGGAAAATAGTCTAAAGTTGATGTAGCTTTGATTAGTCAGTATTGAAAGTTGAATTCAGGCTTCATACTCACAGGAGTAGTAGTGGGGAGCAGGTATTTGGTGTGGTGCAATGATGATTTAATTGCATCTTTAAGAAAAAAAAAGTTGCCTTTTTCTGCATAAATTCAAACCTATTTGTACATGTTATCTGTTCTTTTCTGTCTTAGAATTTTGAAAACATTATTTTGGAACAATTAAAACGTAATATGCTGTTGACTTTTATATCTATATATCTATATATATCTATATATAGTTTTCTGTGGGACCAATATAGCAACAACAGTCTGCACTGATTGGTATATGATGTCACTCCTCATGCTTTCTTCTAAGTCATGCTTATTACATTCATTGGTCACTTTCATTTCAGTTAAATGTACATCACTGTAGTGGAATCTCTCTCACATTCTCTTTTCTTTTCTCTTTTTTCTTTAATGTTCTCCATCTGCAATTTTGTGTTTGAATTTCTAAATCCAGATTTTGAACCCAAAATCCTCTCAGAGATTCCTTGGAGGCAAAAAAAACTAGTAGCTGTGGAGAGTGATTGCTTGGTTGTAAGTGTGTGTGTGTGTAAACATGGAGTTTTGCCTGCTTGCGCAGCCAGCCAGAGCCAGAGAGGCTATAATTATAATGTGCCTGTGTTCATACTGGAAGTGAAACAGCTGAACTTAATCTGAAGCAACTGGTCTTAAGCTCTCAATTTTTTGTGCTTATTACCAGTTGTAGGAGTGACAAGGCCAACAAAACTAACTATCCTCCGAACCTCTGTGCATGCTTGGTCAGAAGTAAGTCCCACTGTTTTCATTAGCGTGAGCTCCTCTGTTAAGTGTGTAAAAGAATGCAGTATTAATAAACACATCTAGGATATCCATTTACCTTCCTTTCTCTTCACTTAGTATATAGACTCTCCCCTCCCTATCAGAAATTTTGTCATCCTTATGCTAGTGACTGAAATCCTGTTCCTATCCTGTCTTCTCTAAGCTTGGAATTATGTTTATGTGATCCTGTCTTCTTTTTTTTTAAAAAAAAATACGGATTTCATGAACGGCCAGGTTTGCAGGCTAGGGAAGAGATATCAGAGAATCTTGTTCTGCTGTTTTTGTCTTTACCAGCTAACCTTTTTTTTAAAACATTTGGATTTATTTTACCAGGAGCCACAGTCTAAATGGGTCCAGTTATGCCTCCCAGTAAGAAACCAGAGGGCTCAGGAATTAGTGTTTCCAGTGGATTGAGCCAGTGTTACCGGGATAGTGATTTATCAAAGACGCTTCATGATGATGAGGACTTAGACTTTTCTTTGCCCGCTCTCCGGTTGGAAAAGGGTCCCATGGAGGATGAAGAACTAACCAATTTGAACTGGTTGCATGAGAGCAAGAACTTGCTGAAAAGTTTTGGCGACTCAGTCTTAAGAAGTGTTAGCCCTGTGCAGGATGTTGATGATGATACCCCTCCGTCTCCCGCTCATGCTGACATGCCCTATGATGCCAAGCAGAATCCCAACTGCAAACCACCATATTCCTTTAGCTGCCTCATATTTATGGCCATTGAAGACTCTCCAACCAAACGACTGCCTGTAAAGGATATATACAACTGGATTTTGGAACACTTCCCTTATTTTGCAAATGCCCCTACTGGATGGAAAAACTCTGTGAGGCACAATCTGTCATTGAATAAATGTTTTAAGAAGGTGGACAAAGACAGAAGTCAGGTGAGACAAGAATAATGCTACTCCCCTTGTCTGTAATAACCTATGTAACCTTTATTCTTTTCTTTCTTCTTGAAATGGAATAAGCTGTCTTGTCTGTATGCTCTTCTCATTCTCTCAGTTTTAGTTCATTGCATTCACAAAGATAGTATTTTCTCTCAGATGGTTCATTTTTGATGGCATTGAAATCTTTGTCTAGACAGCTGTAATACAGTGATCTTTTTGTATGAGCATAGGATATGCTTTTAAAGGCCGACTTGTATCTCCATGAATAGTACCAAATATAATTTTGTGGTTATTGTACTGTGCTAATGCTTTCCAGATATAGAAGATGCACTTAATCACATAGAGTGGGGTTGTAGAGAGGGCTTCATTGAGGTAATACTTTTTAAAATTTCCGTCTTAGATGGATAGTTTGCAGCTCAGGGTATTGCAGGAACATGGAAGCAGTTCCTGAAAAATACTTCCAGTTCCTTATTTCTAGTGTTCCATTTATAGGCACCTGGAGACCCTATCTGCAGTTCTGTTTATTGCTACATATTTATTGCATGAGACTTTCAGTCATTGTCCTATGCAAAGGTCTCATCAGGTCCATACTTCCTTTAATCTACAGAGCATACAGCTGAACCTTTGTGTCTGCATCCCACCCACATCCAGTCCCTGCCCAGTGGTATCTGGAAGAAAAGTCTTGAGTTGGGCGATGAGTCCTTGGCTTGTGCTTTTGCTTGCTTGTGTTAAAACATACTTCAGTTGAGATGAGGTGAAAGCCTAGCATCTGCAAAAGAAAAAACAGTTAAAGTACTTAGCTGCCTTATGTATCCCTTAGAGTAATAGTATGTCATTACTCTCAAGGAACTCAGAATGTTTTTCATATGGGTTTGCTGTTGGGATGCAGAACCTTTTAACTTACACTGGAAACTCCTTGCACTCTGTAGTTTCTGCTCTAGACTAGCAATTCCTTCCTGTTCTCAGGCACAAAGGGGGTCTTTCCTGTTGGCTACAACCTGATCCTTTTACCTAGATATGCCAAGAATGGAAAGTAGGATCTTATATTTACAAAATGCGTGCACTGCCACTGAGCTCTCCAGTTCCTCCCCATAGTTTTACCTGCAGATCCACACCAGATGACTGTCTCTTTCTTCTGACTACGGTATTACTATGTCCTGGTATTTCTGTGTGGCTTCTTCTAGGAATGTCACATGATTTGTGAAACACTGACTGGCATGCTGTTGGGAAGTTACATCTTTGTAAACCAATGTGTGATCATGTAAAGTTGAATTGCACCGTTGCACAATGTTCATATTCTCAGGAGGGGCGGGGAGAAGTAGCTATGCCATTGAGATCATTGTGCAAACAGAGCCAACAGTATGGCTGTTGTGCAACATGTCCCCATGTGCAGTGTGCCCTTTTGCACAATAGGAGCCCCTACTGTGCAGTGGGATGTTTTGCATGGCGTCCTATTGTGTGTCATTGCAATTCACTACCATGGTTACATATTGTGTGAGCCACATAGCTTTGTCCTTGTAAAGGTGCATGTCGTAGTTTCTGATGGGATCTTGGTGAATATTTTCCATTGCATGGACTTTTTGTTGGTATAACTTGGAAAGTAGAGGTTGGGGTAGATTGCTTTGCAGAATTGTAGTTGATATACGTAGCTTTCATGGAAATATGTTCCAAGACACTATATACAAGATATTTGTGCATTTGATATTTCGTATCTCAAATCGGCTAAATTCCTTTTCATTGTGGAAATGCAATAGGTGGCAGCTGAGAGTACTAAATGGCCTATATCTAAGATGGTCGAAGAATATTTGCAAAAGAGTTAACTTCAGTCTTTGAAAATGTCCTTGTTTTTATTTAGCTAAGTGAATGTTTAATCTCCCTGTTTCTCCAAAAAATTAGAAATTGGAAATGCTGTGTTTTGTTTGCAAAAAAAGAGAAGCAGATGACATGCTGGGCTGAAGTGAGAGTTGCAGACCGTACTGTGTTTTCTTCTGGCTTCCAGTGTGCTGGATTGTGTATGAGTACCAGGGAAAGAAAGCAGTGGCAGCAACAATGCAAATTGGATTTTTATATTTCTTTTTCTTTAGCTTCTTTTAAAAATTGTTTTAGGTGTGATTCCAGTTTGTATAGAATTGAATGTAACTGTAAAAATGCTTTAAACTTAAGATGTAAAAGAGCTTGTATATTAAAAGTGGGGGTGTGAACAGCGGAATGCTAGGGGTCTTGCTAGGAAGAGAAGAGGGAAATAGAAGTCTGCAGTAATTTCATACTGCAGTGGCCCGTCTTCTCTTTCTCCTCTTCTTCCATCAGTTGGTACTATGCAACCAATCTTGTTCCCTTAGTAAGCTTTAATACCTTCCCCAGCTGTTTGCACTGCCTGACTGAGAGTGACTATTGAAGGTCTTTAGGATGCAACATCAGTAGAGTGGGACGAGTTGGTTTTATAAATCAGGAGAAAGAAATCTAATTATGCGTTGGCACTGTTTTAACTTCTGATATTGATTTCAAAATGTGTATAGCAGTTGTTGCTATAAAGAGTTTTAAGATACCGATTAAATTTTTGTTTTGTATGCCTTCAAGTCATTTCTGGTTTACACCAACCCTAAAGCAAACATATCACATGATTTTCTTGGCAACATTTTCTGAGGGGGTTTGCCCTTGCCTTTTCCTGAGGCTGAGAGAGTGTGACTTGCCCAAGGTCACCCAGGTTTCCATGGCTGAGCAAGGAATTCAAATTCTGGTCTCACAATGTCTCAGTCAAACATTCAAAACACTACACCGCACTGGTTTTCGCTGATTAAATAGTGCCCTTAAAATTTTCTACTCCATTATCTGTTTCCGTAATACTGTTTTAGGAAATGGTCTGTAATAATTACATAGGCTGGAATCTTATTGGTGACTTGCATTGGTGTGTGTAATGTTACAAAAATGATTGCACTTTTTAAGAGATTGTGCTAGGAGGTTGGAGCCTAAATAAGGCACCATATCCTGTCTGATCTTGGAAGTTAGGCAGGATTGGCCCTGGTTAGTACTTGCATGGGAGACCACTAACGATCACCAGGTGAGAAAATGCTATGAAAAAATTCGTGAGATTGCCATAAATCAACAGGTGATTTGAAAGCATTTACTTGCACGTATGCTAGGATGGTACTGTAATCGGGAGCAGTAAAGCAGTGTTATACAGTGTTCAAGTGGTTGTGTTTTCTAGGAGTTTTCTCCATCCTCTGTTTTGCTTGATTGGGTAATAACTATTCTGTTGCCCAAGGGTGCAGTGCAGTCTAACTCTGGCAAAGTATAACTTTTGTGCAGCTACGTTGTCATAATTTTTGCTATGCCATCACTAAAAAGATCTAAGCATAACAGATAAATACATCTTGTGTCAAGCTGGAGAAGGCTATTTGATTCAAATTTAGAGACACACACACACAGACACACACACACACACACACACACACACACAGAGGGCATGATATTCCTGCCCTTTTATGCCTTTCTAAACGTCTTTCAGTACCTTCCCCTCTTGAGTTTTTGTTTAGTGAGCAGCAAGATGCACATAGAAGATGCCTGGATATCCATGTTCTGATTGTGAACTTTAGGTTACCGTACCTGAAAGAAAGAATATTGTCCTACTGGAAAATTTGAATGATGGACACCCTGAACAATCGAGGCAACTATCCAGTGAGGGAAGTTTGGAATACTTGGGTCTGTTTAGTGTAACAGAAAAATATTAAAAGGAGCTATGGTAGAATATAAAATTATGCATGATATTGAGAAAGTGAATAGGGTGAAGCTTTTTTCTCCACCCTTACCATTTGTGCTAAATCCTGCACTTATCTGTTAAAGCTTGCAATGATTGAGGACAGAAAAAAAAGAAAGCACAGGCATCTCTTTCTTTTTGTCCACTTGTTTTTTTGATGTTCTGCTCTTTTAACTGTTGTAAAATACAGACATACACAGTTATTTCGATCTGGAGGGTCCACTCTTTTGCCAGTTCTTCTTACCTTCTTCCTGTAGGGCATTACAGAAGCTCACTTGAGACTGCACACGCTTCTTGCAAAGTGAGCTGAGAGGGAAAACAAAGGTGTTAAGCCAACTAGCAAAGCTCACTTGGGACTGCATGCTAGGTTCCACTTTTCAGCCAATTCCACTTTCTGACAGTGCTCCGGTCCCCAGCCTGTCAGATAAGCAGAGTATGCCTGTGCAGGTATACCTCATGTTAACAAAGCCTCTGGCAAAGAAGCTCCTTTTTACAGTCTTTTATGTCTGCCAGGCTTCCTTCCTTCTTGTCCTCTGTCTAGTTGGATGTTTTTAGTAGCACTAGCATTGGAAGGAAGGTGAAGGAGGGTTGAAGTAACACAGATTTTTAGTGACAGGTTACAGTGGCACGCCTGCGGTAAACAATGCAGTAAAGCTTGAGATAAGGAAGAATGGGATTCTTCTTTAGCTAAACTTCTTGTGGGCCTGCTTGAAAGAGGCTAGGTAAACAGCACCTGTCTCCAGAATTCCTTACTGGGTATGTGTGAATGGCAAAAACAGAGAGGAAGAAAGGGAAAACAGATTCGTTTGCTTTGCCACCTGTCCCCAACATGTTATAAAAGTACAGATCTACAAATCTGGCCACCAAAGTGGAAATTGTGAGAAAAGTGAAGGCTGATGACAGGAAAAATCCCTAGATGTATTTTGGAAGAATTTTTCAAGTGGTCTCTAGAAGGTTCAAAATGTTTTTGTTTGCTTGTTCTAAACTTACCTGCTTTGATTATTTTATTTCAGATGTGTGTATTATTAGCTCTGAATAAAAAGTTTACTAAAGCATGTTGAAGTACTATTCTTTTTTCGTGGTATAGGAACTTATCCCTATTCTTTCCATGCTATTTCTGCCTCTGGTACCAAATTTTCTGTTAGCCCAGGGACACATCTACCTTCAAACTGAGGTTATACCAGTATTTCACTTGGCATATAGATAAACTGTAGAATTTCTGTCACAACATACAGTGATGGGTGCCAGCATGGATGGCTTTAAAAAGGGGGTTGGACGTGACGCTTAGGGCCACCAGTGGCTGTTAGTCAAGTTGGCTACGTATCAGCTCCAATATCAGATGCAGAGTGCATGTCTATATTAGTTGCTGGGGAATATTAAGTTGAAGTGCAGTTTTATTCTTGTCCTGCTGGGGAAATTCCCATTGGCTAGTGTGTGGCCACTATATGAACAGAATGATAGACTAGATAGGTACTCAGTCTGATCCAGTGTGGTCCTTCCGTTGCTTGAAATAACTTGGCTAAGTCTTCATGTGCTCATCAGTGTGCGTATGTTGAGAGGGGAGTGAAAATTGTGTTGAAATCTTCAACTTGTGGGATACTGTGTTTTTCTGTGAAAGGGTCATATTTGGTGAGTGTACTTTCTGTTTGAAGATGTGGAGTTGTGTTTGATCCTTTCTCTGGACCATGAGTGACAAATGTGTGGGTTTCCAGATGGTGTTGAACTGCAACTCCTAGTGTTCCTCACCCTTGGCTATGCTGCCTCAAGCTTCTTTGAGTTGCAGTCTAATCACTTCTATACCCCTACTCTAGGCGCATATAAAATAATAACAAGCAAAGCATTTACTTGTAGACCACTTATCTATAATTTCTGCAGAAACTAAAGCGCTGGTAGTAATTGGGGAGATTGATAATAAAATATGTTTTTTTCCTTCAAAAACTGAGCAAATTGGAAGTTTAGTTAGTTAATGAGTTTAAATATGAGCAGAGTTTAAATATGAGCAGAGTTTAAATATGAGGGTTGTCCCACATGGATTTACTGAGATACCTCGGGGGGGGGGGAAGTTTTGGTGAGGGGTTGGGTTTTTTCCCCAAAAAGTTGGATTTTTGAAACAGTAAAAAGAAAGAAAAACTGGATCAAGGGACATACACAGGATATGAACCAGAAATAAGCTGACCATATTTCCCAAACATAAATTCACTCGAAATTGACATCTATAAAACATCTATTTTTTGCATAGGTAAAGCAGTAGAATTGACTATTGAACCATGGCTAGTGAATGCTTATCTTCCAACGTTGAAATACAAGTTATTTGCAGAAGCAAATGCGCACAGGATCCAGGAGAGCTGACACTGTCAAATTCTACATCACAGGAATGTAATTGAAAAGAACATGTGCATCTGGGAATACCAAAGATTGGGAACCAGTGAGAAGTTGTATTCTAATATCTGTGTTGGTTTTCCAGTTTCATGCCTCTTGCTTTAAGATCATAAAATATTTCTTTTAAATACTGATAAATTGTACCATCTTTCTAATGTAGAAGTTTAAAAGGCAGATATTTTAACCAGAATCCATAGTTTACTTAGGAAAACAGCCTTTAAAATGCAATATATCTGAGAATGGTTCATGGATTTAATTTTAAGAGATAAATATAAAACATAAATATGTTAATTCTTGAGATGATATTTTAAAATTAGATATTTAGTAGAAATGGAATTGTTGAAAAATTTAAAAATTGTGGAACTGAGCAGGGATATGTGCTAATGTTGTATTGCCTTTTGGATAAACAATTTCTTATAAATATTGCTTATATAATACATGGTGATTGAGACAAAGACTGAAAAGGAAAAATTTGTCTAATAAAGAATTCTTGAATCTTCAGAGTCTTCATGTTCCTGCTTTACCTGAGATTGGTCCAGGAAAGAAGATCCATGTTGATCTTCCTTTCGTTTTCTGTATTTTAAGTAGTCCAGAATTGATGTAAATAAGAAATGGAGTTTCTTTATGTTGTGAGGCATTTGTTTATTGACAGTAAAGAACATCACTTTTTCACAGCTGAGATGTACATTGTAGAGGAGCACTGGATGCCATGAAGCTCAGTGTTTCATTATTTTATCTATGCCATCTCAGCTAGTCTGCAGTAGTGTTTTATTTAATATACTTTCTCACAATAATACAACTTTTTAATTATTATTATTGCTGTCCCTTCCATGCTCTTAAATGGGAATTTGGTATTTTACCTCAAATATCTAACAGTGAAACTTCTGATTTTTGTATTTATGTATGTATGTAGGTATGTATTTTATTTTTGGCAACGTAAAACAGATACACAGAACACTCCTCTACCTTTGATTGTTTTGGTTTAAAACTTGGAGGAGTTATTCCCTAAGACAAACTCTTATAAATCATTTCCTGAATGCCTGAAGTTTTTTTTCCACAAGATAGAGCTCTGCTCTCTTTTACAGAGTGTCTCAAAGAGGCAAAACATATTTGGGACAAATTTACACTTAACACTACTCAAACTCTTTTTGGAGGCTGAATTGTTTTGTCTTTGGTTGTCTGTTTTAAAAGCTATCACTTATATGTATCGAGGACTGGGTCTTGATTGAGAAGGAATACACTGAAAAGTGAACACCAGTGAATGGCTTGGATTCTGACATTTTGGTCCCATGAATGGAATAGTGCTCTGCTTGCAGAAGAAGGCTTCTCTCCATCTCTTCCTGCAGATGGTAGCTACCACTGGAACAGAAGAGTATGCTGAAAATTGGAGATCCCACCTCTTTACCTAGGTAGAAGTGGCTCCCACTTGTTCACTACAATCTATCTTCTTGAATAAATCCTAAAAAACATTAACTGGCTGACTTTTTAAAAAAATTGTTTGACTGTGGCACACTGCATTATCTTACATAGAGCATAATTTTAGCAAGGCAGAGAGATCACTTATGATGTGAATGGGAAAACTGAGTGGGTCCTAAAACCCTGTTGAAACAACCAGGAGATGGGAGTGTGGTCTAAATGTGATTGTTATGGAAGAATAGAATAGCTGGACACAGTGCTGCGTAGCATCTGGTACTTCTCTGACATTTACACCTTGGTTGTGAGGATGACACATCTACAGCATACTGTAAAAACCAGTGCTGCACAACATAAACAACTCCATTTTTTCTGTTCATAGCAATTGTAGATGCATTAAAATTTGGGAAATTAAAATAAAGTCATTTCTTTCTATGCCTCCTTTCACTGAATAAACCACAGCTGATGTGAAGAACATGCAGACTTCTGAGTTTCCAAGAATTTTTCATTTACCTTTCTTCCTTCCTTTTTGTGTCTCAATAACCATGTATCATACAAGTAGCAACAAGAAAAAGAGTGCTGTGTGAAACAATAAGTATTATGTGCAAAAGAGTACCAACTTCTTTTAAAGTCACCTTTGCTTTCTTCAGGATGCATATGATACTATATTTCCTACTTTGGGTTATTTCTCCTTCCTCCAGCAATAATATTTTTGTTCCCTTGAAGTAGTCATGAGTATGGTATGGGCAAGAGGCATGTCCTCTTGAATACATTGCATAGCTCCACAGCTTCTCACCAGTGAAGGTGTTTGGTATATCTGTGAATACCAAAGGCATTTCTGTGTTTCATGCTGGACTATTCCACTTAACCAGCAGTGTGACCCTAAACACCCTCAGTATCACTTTCTGCAAGTTGCTGAGCTTGATGTTTGTAATTTTTAATACTAAATAAATAAAAGGGGCCATGTTTCAGCAAATGACATATTCCTTAAATCTTTGAGAAGCTGTGGTGGATGCAAATAGCGTTTTAAAAATTCTATCACCTCTGAAAATTGTGGCATTTGTTAGTTAATGTTGAATCTTCTAGCTGCCGTCCGCTGTTCCTTCCTCCTGGCAGTGCTTTGCAACAGCTACAGTAATATACGAAAGAAAGGCTAAGAATTAAGTTTTTATTCTATTTTGTTACCAAGTGGATTCAGACTCATGCAAAAATCTTTCATTCAGTATCAAAGTTAAATTGCTGATGTTTGGGCCATTCTCCTCCTAACACAGAACACACTAGCTATAGCAACCTTCTCCAATCTGGTGCCTTCTAATTGTACTAGACTACAGTCCTTATTGGTGTTGTAATCCTATACATTTGGAGGGCATAATCTGCAAAATACATGGGGATTTGGGCTTTTTTATTTAGTCCTCCACCTCCTTTTTGATACTGTGGAAAAAAATCTGGAAGAAGTTCTGGGAATAATTCTGGTATATTATTGTAGAAGTTCCCAAAAGCTGTGATATTCCTTAATTCTTAAAGACTTTTAACCTAGTCCCTTGCAAAAAAGTCAACCTACACAGACCAGTAGTAAAAAAAAAAAAAAATCCCCTTCCCTCAAGCTTATCATTAACATGGCACTCCAGGAAAAGCGCATGGAAAGAAATATGAAAAGGAAGCAAACTTCAGACACCAGTTCTTGAAAGTTGAGAACATAGAAACAGCTATGCTGGATCAGACCAAAGGCCTATCTAGTTCAGTGTTCTGTTCCCTCTATGGCCAGAGGGTTGCCTGTGGGAAGCCTGCGAGCAGGATACAAGGCAACAGCTGGGATAGAAATAGTCTAGGAGCTCGACTGAGTGGCTAACACTAAAGGTTGAAGGAAAGTCATAAAACAGCTGGTTACTTTTCCTGAAAGGCAGACTGGCTCTGCTTTTCCCCTTGCTCTCTAGCCTGAAGGAGCATTGTATACCTTATACAGTATATACCACGTGTAGGGTGGTATATAGTGTGAACAGTTTTCTGCAGGGAGACTGTCTTGTTTGGAAACTGCTGTACTTTCCAAGCAAAGTGCTAGATTTTATGGGATGTGTTACAGTTTTATAAGTAACTCCATCACCCCAAAACTTACTAGCCTGTACTACAGTAGCCTTGATAGTGGAAGAACAGAAGTTTTTTGTTTTTTTGTTTTTTTCGTGAATAGAGGAGGAGAATTCCCCTTCATTGGCAGCTTGCTTGATTTCAGAGAAGGAATAGCATGCTCCATTCCTCTTCCATTAGCCTACTGGCTTGCCTCAGTGCACATCCTGGTTAATTCAAGGACCTAGTTGTACTGTTCTACTGCACAACAAACATGGCAAAAAGATTCATGCTGGAAGCATGAATGGAGCATGGTGGTGAAGTTGTGGCTACACACCCTTTGTGTAAGCTTGAAAAATACTAGCCTAACACTGCCGTTCCCACATAGCTCCTACATATATTTCTCTCTGCTGGTGTATGGTTAACAATTAATTGATAAACCACATGTGGTGGAAGAACTGAACTTGAAGCGAAGTGTGGTCTGCTGAAGTCAGTTGGCCAGAAGAAAGCAGTGTGTTTCCTGCCTCCCTTCCGGGCTGTACTTTGTGCTTAAAGTTGATTTATAAGTTGTTCTGCAACATGGAAGTTGAATTTATGTTCCCTCTTTTTATTTCATTTTTAAAGTGTAGATTGATTGTTACAGTGCATTGCCACAGATTACCATTAAATACGCCTGTCTGCTGAATGAGATTTACAACTAAACAATCTGTTTTCAATATATCCAGAAGTTTGCAAAGGAGGAGAATACTATTAGTTTCTGCCAGCTGAAAATTTACATGACAATGGCATTCTCAAGAGCCAGCATGGTGTAGTAGCTTGAGCATTGGATTATGACCCTGGAGACCAGATTTGATTCCCTGCTTCGGCATGGAAACCCACTGGATGGGTGTGCCACGCGCTCTAAGCCCCAGAAAACCTTGTGACAGGTTCGCCTTAGTGTTCTCATAAGTCAGAAATGACTTGGAGGACACAATAACAACAACAGCACTCTCATATTCTTGTGTAGCCAGAATGACACCAACCATACGTAAGGGATAGTATGTTTGTGGGAACCCCAAGGGATACCAAATTCTAAAGAATAAAAATCTTAACTTCTCTCTTCTCCCGATAGCCCAGTAAAAACAGAGCACACTCACCCACCTCATTGTCTGTTAGAGGGGAAGAACAGATAGTCTGGGGAATAGAATGGACTATCCTGAAAGAAGACATGGCAGATTAGTTGGAAAACTGAAGCGTTGGCTTGATCTAAATGTTGCAGGTCCCATGTATAAACTGTTCATTCAGTGTTATCTGAGTGTGTTCAGAAGTGCACTTTGGCATTCTTTTTTCCCCATTTTTTTTAAAAACCTGAAAGCTACCTTGGTCAAAACTTAGAAGTTTTCTTTTGTATGTGGGTGTTTGCAGCCTCAGATCTCAGTCTCATGGCAGTGGGGGAGGAGCAACTGAAATGCTACCAAATACAGAACTGACGAATGGCAGAGAAAGACAATTGGAGGTTGCTTTTTGTTTGTGCTCGGTCAAGAGCATTAAGGTCAGCCACCAAGGTCCCAGATCCTGCTGGGTTGATGAGGGAGAGGGCAGACTGTAAACTTCATAAACCTAACTTGTTACAAATGCAGGTTTTGTATGGGAGTTCATTATAGTTCACTCTAGGGACATTTCTCTCTCTGCTGTTTGAATAGTAATTGAAGCCTACATACACATCTCTGCACTGAATGAAGCTATCAAAATAGAAGATTCAGCATGAACCACATGCATGAGGGAGATTAGATTGATAGAGTGGGGCCATCTCAGTAGTGACCCTGTAGAAACCAGAGGGAAACTTTGTGGTCTTATGTGAGTCTACTGAAAAAGGGCCATACTCAGTAGCATTTGCTTGAGTTTCAGTTGTTCCTTCCAAAGCAAACCAAAGTTTTATAAGGTGGATGCATCATACTGAAGGCAACAGCACAAATGTGTTTAGTATCTCCAGGCTAGGAGACATTGCTTTGGACAAACAGCACTTGTGCACAAATGTGGCACACCCACACTGACCCAAGTATTAAATATTGCCATTTGAGTGTGAAGAAGACACCAACATGGACAATACATTTTTGTTTGCTTCCATGCAGGAACTCATAATTTTTAGATTCGATTGAGATCATGTATGATTGTTATGTAAGACAGTGGTTCTTTGCCTTTGGCCCTGTAGATGTTTGGGCTTTCAACTCCCAGCAGTCTTTGCCAGGGCATGTAATCTTTTCTTGTTTCTGAAGTTCAACAAGGTTGAATCTTGTTACTAGTTAGAAGGAGATCACAGTGGAATATCAGAGATCTCCATGTAGAGCTAGGAAGAAATCTTGCCTGAAATGTGAAGAGCTGTTGCAGCTGTTCAGATTTAACAATAATATCCTATATGGGACCATTGGTTTGGTCCATTATTCCTGTGTTGTCAGTGTACACATACGCCCAATTCAAGGAAAATCTTTAGCAGTGAACCTCTCTCTTTGGGGGTAGTGCAGGTGTGGGTGACTGCAGTGGGGAGCATTTTTGTCCCGACAACAAGCTGTACCATGATTTTGGGACAACAGTGTACTTTGGAAGTCTGCCTCTTGAATTTTTGACCCATTTTCATCCAGAAAGTTGGGTTTTTACAGCGTGCTCCAGAGGGACATCACTTCATCTCGTTTTACCATTTTTTTTATTTTTTATTTTGGATTCCAAGTACTGGTTGGCAGGGAGTTGGCATCCACATTTTCAATTCTGACCTAGAAGGAGCTTGCTACAGCCCCCTGGGCAGCTTTTCAGAGGGTACAGGATTATGTCCTAGTGTCTCATTTGTGATTTGTTGTATATTTGTGCTACCAGATTTGTTTTATCTACTTCTCAGCTAGTAATAATTTTTCATGTCATTTTCTTTCACTTGTGAACTTAATACTGTTTTGTTCTCCTATTTCTTTCGAGCTGTGCAGAAAATCTGTCTTCTTGTGTAGCTTATATGTATAAAAGTAATCTATTCCTGAAAGTTTTAAACTAGCTAAATGGTGGGAGGATATCCAAGGTGGTTTGGATTTCAGCTCCTGCAGTTCCAGTCCATTTTCTGTGCTAGATGAGGGTCTTGGGAGTTGTAGTCCAAAATATCCAGAGGGTATAAAGTTTCCAAAATCTAAGCTAAATGTTACAGACAACTTTAAAACAAACTGTTTCAGTTTAAAACCAATTTCATTTTGGTCCTAAATGATAAGTGGTGTTGCCATCAGCAGAACTTAGTTCCAGCTAATACGGATTGACTGATGCAAACCTTTTATCCTGCTACTTTTCACAAAGAGAATTTGAAGCAGCTTATTAAATCAAGGATCATATAACATAGAGAAGTACATGTATGTAAAATTGCAAAACAAAATAAAGTATTACAAACCCAAAAGCATCACTCATAGAGGTAACATGAAGGCAAAGAGAACTGTAAACTTGAGGCTTCTGGGACTACCATGTTTTTTGCCGGTTTCCTGAAACACTAAAGGCTTTTATGCTTTATTTTAATTAATCCTATTATTTTCAAAGAGCTTCCAAGGGAAGTAAAGCTGTGATCTTAAGAACAATGTTGCAAGCAAGGCACTGCTTCCTGACTTGTTTATGGAATGAGCTACTACAGATTTCCCCAACTCTGGGACTCTGGAAATGTATTCCACTACAAATCCCATTATCCCAGCCAGTATGCTAGCCTCTGTGTATGATGAAACCTGGGCTACTAAGTTGCAATGTCTGTGCAGTCAATATTTTTTTTAAAAAATCCATATTACTTTAAAATATTAGGATGCTTCCATAAGGCATGTGTTAGGTTTGAAGGTCAGTGCATTGATTTGTGTTCCTGTGTAACATTTTTGAATATTTTGTGTCTATTTCTAGCCTCTTCTAGAAATAGACACATATTCTCACAATGGGTCATTGCATAAAGCCCTTTTGAGGCCTTACTATTCCTAGATTTGCACTCATAGAATGCATATTAGAAACTTTCTAGTAGATTTAAAAGTGTAGGTGTATATATGGTGGGAGGCAGAGGGCCAAAGAAACATTAGCACTATTACAAAGCTGATAGCTGGCACAGTCAACTAGTATGTACAAGAGCTAAATCTTAATGGTAGCGTTGTGACTGACATGAGAGGGGTTCCCCCTTTTATTTGTCTCCCCGTTGGTAGTCCTACATATCCAGTTGCTCAGATTTCATCCTGTTTTCTAGTGCATAGACATGAATGCCCTAGTATGTGTCCCATTTAGTACAATCCCTTTAGCCCATGACTCTCCTGGCTTCCCTGCCATCTGGTCCTTGGCTATAGAGAGGAATTTTTCTTGTATATACGTCTCCCTAGCAACGAGTATGCAGTTGATATGGAAAGTAAGCAGTTGCCCTAGCAACAGAGTTACTGATGTGGCAGATCCTCTGCTTGCAGGGGAAAGGACTCTGCTGGTTGAATTACATTATGCAGGCCTGCTATAATTATGGCTTCCCCCACTAGTGCCTGCTGTAGTGAAAGGGGTTTGCAAGCATCTTTGTTGTCACTCTTTGTTTGGGGGAGAAGGCCAGCAGGCTGAAAGATTTGCCCTTGCGGGCCTTTGGGTAGCAAGGAAAGACTTGGCTTCAGACTCTGTGGGTTGGCCTGACTTCGTAAGAAACAGGAAGAGTTCACCATGAGGACACTTGTTCCCAGCCCCTGCCTTACTGATGGGAGTTCCCTTCAGAGCCTATGAGGCTAGGGACTGCTAACCATAAATTTATGATGCCATTTTAGTCATCTGCTCCTTGACCTGCCCACTACCAACTGTCCTTCCCATGACTTCTTCTCTTGCCTTCTGTGAACCTTGCTGCATTGGATGACATTTTACTTGTCTCCCTTCCCCCCAGCACCCTGTTTCACCACTATGTTCTCAAGGATTTAAGCTGTTGGGAAGTGGAAGAAATACCTGCTTAAGGCAGAGACTGGAGAACAACTTTTGGACAACTTCCAGAATCTCCCTATCGGGGTGGCTAGTCTAAAAAACCGGCTGGATATTAGGGAGTTATCCTTCAGTAAAGGGAGAAGAAGTAAAAACAAAGCTTGCTGAGCATTTGCTTTTTGGCTTTTAAAGGAAAATGATCTTTAAGGAAAGTTCATTTTAATGCATTTTGGTAAATTCAATCAAGGGAGCATGTGAACAATTAAAAACTTGTTGGTTATACAATAGATTTTGCTTTAAGGTTACCTTCTGTGTACCTTCTCTTTACCTCTTCAAAAGTTCAGATATGAGTAGAGACAATTAACTACAACTAAATCTATTAGGAAAATTATGATCATGTATATTGCAATCCATACAGAATCCTGTGAATCTGAGTTTATATTTTAGGAAGGAAGACAAAAATCTAGTCTTTGTCATTGCTAATGTTTGAAGGCTGATTGTGTGGATAGACTTTTGTTTTCTTATAGTGCTTAAAGAATGGAGAGGGTTTCCAAGACTATTAAGTAAAACTAGCAATTTCTCTTTCATGGGGTGGTGGTGAGCATATATTAACAAAATGATGTACATAGCCAAGTTTCTGTAAAAACCAAGTTATACATACATTATGCAAAAGAAGTTATGTCAACTGAATACAAGCATCCCTCCTCAGTGTGTGCATTCAGCTGCAGATGGAAAGCCTTTACGCTGAGGCTTTGATCTGAAGATCACAGATGCTGCCTATCCAAGGGTCTGTGGCTGTGTGAACAGAACTTCCATGCACAAGATTTCTGCACTTTGACCTGATCTGGGTGAAGGAATGGGAAACGGCGAGTACAGCTAGTTCCTCCTCTGCATGTATTTGGTTGTATGGGTGAAAGGAGTTATGATGGAACAAGGGTTCCCCATTCAACTTGCTCAAGGTCTGCTATATTATCAAAAGGAAGCAAGTTGTTTGTTCTTTTCTGGCTTCTCCTATAATGTGTGAAGTCAAACACCCAACTGTGAGTTCCAACAGTCATCTACAGTTATCATACATCTTGAGTGACATCTGTAAAGCCCAATTCAGATATTTGTTAGAAAAAGGATAACATAACATTTGTTGCCTCTCTGTGGTGTGTTTAAGGTATCATGGTCTTTGCACTTATAACAAGATTTTACTATGTTGGAGGTGGGAGCTGAGAGTACCTTGATAAATTGTCAAGTAAAGCATTTACTCATTTTAATCTATTGTATGTTAGTTTGGGCAAGATTCTTCATAAATTAGATTTTTGATCTGAAGAACTGAAAATAAAGAATCCTTTCTGTGTTATGTTGGATTCTAAGACATGTCTGCTCGTAATCTTTCAAGGGACTGTTTTTCAAAGGGCACAGGGCGGTAGTATGGTCAGCCCTACACATTCACTAGGGTTAGGGGCACAGGACCCTTGTGAATGTGGAAAAACCATGCATAACTCTAGGCCTTCCCAAACCATGTTTAACACACACAAAAATACGATCACTGTATTCAACCCAACCTGGATTCCTTCAAGGCACCAAGGTTGCTTCACAAGGCAGAAGTGATGGGGCTTACTGTCACCTTCACTGCTGCCCTACACCATTTTTAATAGGGACTTACAAGCCTCGTTGGCCGTTTCTCAGTCTCACGAGGCTTGCAGTCCCTATTAAAAATGACATAGGGAGGCAGCAGAGGTGACAGCAAATAATCCATGAATAATCAGATCCGCAAAATTGAAACCCACAAATGGTGAGGGCTGACTGTAGTACTTTAATTTCCAATACAACATTGTATCCAAACTACTCAGTCATTACAGTTACTTTTTATTTGGGCCCTTTTTAACTTGCCCTTTGTGGCTTTCTTGCATTGCATTTTGTTGTTACATACCTTGAAGTTATTTCTGATTTATAGGAACCCTAAGACAAACCTATGATGGAGTTTTCTTGGAAACATTTACTCAGAGGAGGGTCACTGTCTCCTTCCACACAGAGGAAGTGACTTACCAAAGGCCACACAGTGGGTTTCCATGGCCAAGTGTGATTCAAGATCTTCTTTTCCAGATTTCAAGACCAGCACTCAAAACACCACACGGCACAGTTCTATACTGTAGAAAGAGACAGAAAGTCATGAATGTGCTCTAGTTCCAACTAACATTGGTCAACAAATTTGGAAAACAAAGATTCAAAATCTTCAATATATATTCCAGTCCCCAAAAAAGGGGACACCAGGGATTGCAGTAACCACTATTGCATTAATTTCCCATGTAAGCAAGGTGATGTTGAAAATTCTGTAAACAAAGATTTTCACCATACATGGAGATGTTGAAGCTGGGTTCAGGAAAGGAAGAAGTTCTACAAGTCATGTTGCAAACATATGTTTGGATAATGGAACACACAAAAGAATTTCAGAAGAAAATCAACTTATGCTTTATAGATTATAGCAAAGCCTTTGATCGTGTAGGTCATGAAAAAAGATAGATCACTCTTAATAAAATATCCACACATCAACAGGAATAGATGAATTAACTACATTGATTATAAATTATTCCTTCCCAAGTGAGCATTATTTGAGAAGTTTCTAGATCAAAATGAAAACCAATCAAAATTGAAGCAGTGACAGATATGGAAAACTCTTACTTTTGTCTGTTGCTTGCTGTGTAGTTCTTCATATGTAATTTTAATTGGAAAACATTTTAGAATACTTCTACAGGATGCAAAGCAATCAGTCCTGAGTCTGTTTATCCAGATGCGAACTGAACTCAAGGAGTCACTCTTCGAAAGTGTGTGAAGATTGTGGACTTAATCTTCCAAAGGGTCACTTAAGGTACATAAGAGAATTAAGCCTTCTGAGACTGTAGGACTGTCCCTTCTTACGGTCTTTAACTTGGCGCAGTACATTTTGTGTATGTTGGGAAACTTGGTTAAATGCAAATATTTTATGAAATGGAACATTATCTGAGAGTACTTGTATGTCTTGAACTTCAAATCACAACGAAGCTTCTGTGATTAAAACAAAAGAAACAAGAACTCAGCAGCCTTGTTCTGACTAATCTTGGCCTTCCACTCTGGTGGATATTTTTACATGCTGCTACTCATTTTTTCTTGTTTCGCATACTTTCTGGTGTACTAAAAATAGGTTTGTGGGATTTAAAAAAAACAGAAATGGTAAAGTGTGATTCTTTAAAATATATTGTCCGCATTGAAAAACTGAGAGGATTTTTTTCTTCTTCTTTGGCAATTAACATCCACCTTTATTGCAAACTCCTCACCAGGGATAGAAAAAAGTATATCTTCTGAGAATGTGTATCTAAATTATCTTTAGTGCAAGCGTGCTCAGTACATGTACAGAGTGTGAAATAGAAAATGGATATTAATCCATTATCAGTGGAAACTTTACTGTTGTGTGGCCTTATTCTGATATTTCACTGCACAGTCCTTAGTGTTACTACTGTTTCCCCAATGTTTGTTTTCAAAGCTTCTTCATATGTCTTGGAAATCCATCTTTTAAAGCAAAATGCAAGTAGTAATTCTAATATTTGTGTGTATCTGTGTTTAAAAAGCTTTGGTGGTTGTTTTGCCATTCACCAGTTGTGTTTCTTTAAAAAGAATTTCGCAAGTAAGTAAATTTGACAGCCAGTTAAATGGAACTGGCATGTTTATAATTTTACTTTGGTATCCTTGCAGGAGGAAAACATAATTTTGTGAACATAATTCTGTGCAGTTATGATGTTGTAATGAAGTCAAGTAACTTACTGTTCCTAGACTTTTTGCTGGTTTTTCTAAGAAAAAGAGAAGTATTGCGTAAAATGCATGTTGGCCTTTAAAGTTACCAATGAATAGCAAGTGATTTTCTGTACTTCTTTCAAGAATTACAGGACTGTGATTAATATGTGCTATGTTAGTGCAGTAAAATGGCAAGTCCTTGTCTGCTTTTCCCTTAACACAGCATGCTGCTACTTGTTGCATTAAATGTGTTTCTTTCTTGTTGTTCAGAAAAGATCTTACTTTTTAGATCTTTTTGAAAAATCAGAATGTTATAGGCCATTGGCTGTTGTCTTAAGACCAACTGATGTAGTGAGGCTGCACACTGTTACCAGAAAAAAAAATGGCTAGAGTTACACTGTTAGAGCCAGTGTAGCGTGAGAGCTTGAGTGTTGGCCTACGACTTTGAAGATCAGAGTTTGAATCCCCACACAGCCAAGGAAACCCCCTGGATGACTTTGGAGAAATCACATTCTTTGAGCCTCAGAGGAAGGCAAAGACAAAACTCCCTCTGAACAAATCCTGCACAGAAAACCCCGTGATAAGGTTACTTTAGGGTCACCATAAGTTGGAAATGATTTGAAGATCCACAAGAGCAACAAACAAAATTACACTGCAGAGTTAGCCCTTGTTACCTTACAATCTTTTGTAGTGTTGTTATGTTTTATATTATGAGTGTGTGAAATATGGCCTGTGGGCTTGCTGTGACCCAAGGCCTTCAATACTGAAAAATATTGATCTGGAGGGAGGAGTGGGAAATGGTACAGGGAAAGTCCAGATTTTTGCCATGTAGAGGTCCATTTCTACTCTAGAACATCCCCCCTTTTTTAAGAAAAGAAAGTGGAAGTGACCATTTTGAATTGAGAAGAAGAGCAATTTTCAGGTGTTTGTTAGTGTAGGGGAAAGGGAAATATAAAGAGAGAAACACAGGAAAGAAATAATTATGATTTTCTTAAGGTGCGGATGGGCAACCTGCAGCTCTCCTCATGTTTTTGGATAAAGCTCCTTAGCCAGCCTAGCCAGTCAGGTCTGTGGGAGTTCTAGCCCAAAACTTCTAAGTATATTGGGTTTCCTACTTAGACAGTTCAGAGTTACTGAGTGTATATGCACTTAAGTTTGGAACAATACATCATTCTTGGCTTGAAGAAAAGATGCATGCTGCCTTAACATATATAGCAAAAAGAAAGCTTACTCCTTTTTGTTACTCAGTGTTCAGAGAGCCAGAGGAAAATCTGAGCAATAATTGTCTAGAAATACAGTTTTTTTTTCTTGGTACTTAAGAAATCGGCTGGTTTCCAAACTTTGACGACAGTGGGAATCCTCAAAGTGGCCAAGTCTCACCAAAGCCAATAAAAACTTGATAAAAAGATAAGATAATAGCCAGTGCGGAAGTAGCCTGAGTTACCATTATTACACATTGTACTTTAAAGCTTCCCTTATTTCATTGTGACCCCCTGCCCTTTGGGGCTTTTTCGGAAGTTCAAGTTATGTCCTCTGCCTGGTAACAACAGTTCTTTTCTTCCACCAGCAACCCCCATTTCATCTGCGACTAATTGAAGGATCTTGCCTCCAATTCTTGGTGATCCTATTTTTTCTGTGACTGTATAGTTGTTCCCGTAATAGGGTTGCCTTAGAGCAGTGGTTCTCAACCTGTGGGTCCCCAGATGTTCATGGACTTCAGCTCCCAGAAGCCCTTAGCATTGACCATAGTGGCTGGGGCTTCTGAGAGCTGAAGTCCACGAACATCTGGGGACCCACAGGTTGAGAACCACTGCCTTAGAGTCACGGCTGACTGAGTAATCCTGTCCAAGATGACCGACAGTGACAAGAATGGAAGCAGATGCTCCTGCACCAGCAGCAGCCATCTCCAGAGCAAGAAGCCGCCCAATCTCTCCATCACAATTCCACCATAGGGGCAGAGGACGAAAGTAGCCAAACAGTGCTTCTGAAGAAAAATCCACTTTTACAAAAGAGTGTGAGCCTTCAGGAGTCCAGGATGAAAAGGCAAGATAGCAATTTTGAAAGACATCCTGGGTTGCACCGGCAAACTTCACTTTCCCAAAGTATTCGCAAAGGTGCAGCCCAGTGGTTTGGAGTTAGTAGCGACTGGGATGGAAAACGGCAACACTGGCAGCGCAAGATAAAAAGATAAAGGGAAAAATATTATTTTCAGGGGGGAAAAGAAACAGAGAAATGAGAGTTCCAGTTGGCTAGTTGCACCATTCAAGAAGCGATAGAGTCCCTTAAAAAGATGTTAACTTTTGCACAGGTGGAGTATATAGTATGGAAAGAAAAGAGCTCTATAGGAAGAAAAAGTGAGTGAAGAGGAGGTGAATATGATATTTTTCTGGAAACATCAAGTAAAGTTTCTGTTGAGGTAAAAGATTTCTAGAATCAAATGCGTTTAGGTCTACTTGTTATCTCATTTTTTTTGAGCTGGAGAAAGACAATGACAACATCTTAGCTCCTGCAGTCTCAACATCCTAATCGTAGATCTAATAAAAGGTTTTAGATGTGCCAGTCAGAAGGTAAAACTGACTCAGTGACTTTTTCAATTAAGGGAAGGTTGATGGGAAAGGGTGGAGGAGATGAGTCCTGATTAAGCTACGACTGAACCGTTCTGATTCAACAATTCTGTGGCAGGCATCTGAGCCTTATTACAGCTTTTCATGATGATAATAGAACAGGGGAAAAAGATTAAGTGAAGGTGGGCAACAACAGTAACAACAAGAATACAGAAAGAGGTGGTATTTGATAACCTTTACAGGTTTACAGTTCTCAAAAAGATGTGATAAATTTGAATTTCTGGAATGCTGTGAACTTCTGGAATAGTGTACCCTCTCTGCCTCCTGGTATCTGAAATGGAGTCCTTTCCTCCCAGTCCATTTCTGACACAGTGTGTGTGCTTGAACAGTTAAGCCACATCACACTTGTTTTGGTCCTTAGGGAGCATTCTTATGAGGAAATTTGTTTATTGGATTTTATACCCCACTTTTCTCCCAGGATGTGATCCAAGGTATGCCTCCTTGGCCAGTAAAAGTTGGTTTTGGGGGCTTTAAAAAAACCCTGACTATTGAAAAAGGAAATGCTCAACATAGAAAATACATGCACTGTATAGTTAGTACGGTTAGTTATGTAATGTTTGTGCTCTTCTTTTATATTTCAGTATTGCAGTAATGGACACACATTGTCTCTTTAATAGACAGCTAACAGTGCAAGGACATTGCTAGAGTATGGTTTTCTCCTGTACCCTTTTTAAGGGTCAAACAAGATGTTAATTAGACAGCATGCAGCTATCTCCTCCTATTTTGTTTTTTACTTAAAAGTATGTGCCAGGTCCCCGATCTAGACCTGAACCACTGAACATGGGCAGGAAAATATTACATTTATCTACTCAGTTATTTAAAGTATTTCTGTGTATATATGTATTTCAGTCTGCAAAACAGTGAACAAAAAAACACAATCAAAACAATAGAAAGATAAACAGTTTTTTAACGATGTTAAAATATTCTTTAAAAACCCCTAAAAGCAGTCTAAAAATAATCCTAGAATTAGTTTTGAAATAGTTAAATCAGCAATTTCAATCACTGAATGCCACACAGAACAACGCTATTTTGGCTGCCTATCAGAAGCTTTACAGAGGTGGGGTAAGCTCTTGTTTTCTTGGGTGAGGAGTTCCACAATCCAGGCTTAGACTGTGTAGCTGAACCAAAGGGTTAAAGAAAGAAAGTAAAACCCCACTTTTACTATGAAATGACATGTCCAGAATGAAGCAGCTTGTGGAGATGTTTAAAACTTCATTCCCAGTGTGCAGATATTTCAGGTTGGATAATAGCTTCCATGCCCACCTTTGAGCAAAAAGCAAAACACCAAGAGGGTCAGCTGCATGAAGCATAATGTAGTTTCACCCTAACTTGTTCTCTGTTCCAGTCTGTTTGTGAAATTGTGATCCTTCACTGGTTCTTAATGTCTGTCTGTCTCCTTTCTGTAGTCATGTTCCAGTTGTGGTTCTACCTTGATTACCTGTGGCCTAGTTCTTGATAGACCTGTGTCAAACACTTGAATGAAGGAACACGTGCAGTTCTAGACAAATGGTGTTTGTCTCACATCTGCTTGTAAACTGCTGGTGGTGGTGATGCAAGTTGTAAACATTTAGAATGCATGTGTACCAAACTGCTCTGTGATAGCATGTTTCTCAGTGTTTTGCCTCTTCTCTTGGAGATACTGGTATGAGCCAGGCAACTACAACTGCATTTGTTTGTGTAGATTCAGAATGGGTAAATCTGATGGATTTTGTACTTCTGAGAGAATGGTGCGTGGGCAAGAGCATGACAAGCGGTAACCAGAGGAGTTAGAGGTCTGTAGCTGGTTTTGTTGTTTTCTACTTCAACTTTATTTGGAACGATATAGTAAACTGCTTTATACCAGGAAGGTTGACTATCTTGGTCATGGTTGGGAATTGTGTAACCCTCCAGGTGATGTTAAACTGCAACTTCCAGTAGCCCTAGCCAGCCTTGCTAGTGGTGAGGAATGCAGGAAGGTGCAGTCCAATAACGTCCAGAGGGCCAGCACATTGTTCTAGACTGGTATTGGCTGCTTTGAGTGACAACGGTGGTTCTCCATGGTTTAAGCAAAGTAAAACCTTTCCCATCGCTTGTTACTGATCATCTGAACTGGAAATACCAGAGACTGAACATCTATCTATACCACTAGTGGGATAGATAGATACCCTACATTTGGTCAGTGGTTGTCAGTCTACCAAGAATATCTAATCTTGCATATTTGATCTGTCAGATACTTCCCTGTGGTGGATTAGTAGAAATGGTAACTTCTGTGGTTCCGGTTCTTTCTCAGCCTTAATGAGCAATTACTTCCTAGAGGTGACTGAGTTTGTGGTAGCAGTGGAGAATCTTAGGTCCCTAAAATGGCTCACCACTCCTTCCCAGTGCCCTAGCCAGCACTGTGTATCTCGTTCTTCTGGGATGGGGAAAGCTGACACTTTTCTATGGCTTGGAGGATCTCTGTCGCTGCCACAGTCCCTTATACAGGAGCTGGGATTGATAAACTCTAGGACTGTGTATCTTCTTTCTTTGAAAAAACTAGAACCCTATGGTCCTTCAACTAGTTTCAGAGATAAAATAGTAGCTGGGGAAGGCAGGCATAGTGCTGTGGAATATAGTACCTCTAAGTACAATCACAGCCCTTGCTTCTCCTTCTGTCCCCCACACCTACTTCTCCTTTCCCTTCTTTGAACTTTCTTGATTTTTAGGAGCACAAAAAGGATTTGGGAGATATTGTTCATTATTTAGAAGTCAGAAATCTTTGCCTGTCTTTAACAGATCACCAGGAGATCCATCAGTAGTTACTGATCTTCCTTTTGCCTTCTCCTGTGCTAGAGCATAGAGTGTGGTATTGCTGCTGCTGAGTGCTCAATTTGTTCACCCGGGACAAAAGCACTAGGTGCTGGATTTCTGTCTGAAGTCTAAAGCTGGGAGGAAAAAAAAAAAAATGTATTTTTTTTTCAACAAAGCAAACCTGCTGTTAACAGACCTGTTAAGAAACATTGCTTCTGGCTGCCACAGAGTTTTGCCTCAAGCTACTAACGGTTAAGCTTTCTTTCTTCAAGCTGTAGCTGAGTTCTTAATTTTTAAGCTTTATCATAGGGGGAACCTATTGCATCCTGCACAAAAAAAACCCCAAAAACCCAAAGAGTTTAAAAAGGAGTGTATTTATATTCCACATATTTTCCAAATCAACCAAGGCAGTTGTTCTCCCATCTCCTCCAGTCTTATTGTTACCACTGTCCTACAGCTGTCCTACAGAGAGTAGCTGACCGAAAGCCACCAAGCAAGTTCCTTGGCTGAGTGGGGGTATGACCTCTGGGTGTCCCCAGGCTTATGTAGCCTATATAACACACTTTAACTGCAACATGACACAAGCTGCATGTGACAGTATGGAACTTGCCCTAAGTTTTGAAATACTCTACCTTTTAAAATGCTGTCCTGAAGTCTATGGGGAATAAAAACATGCAAGTATGTCCAAGATAGCGTTCCCGGTCTAGAACCAAAAATAGCGTGTGAACTAGGTCACAGTCATTTAGATGTTTCAAATTTCAAAATGCTTTTACTTGCTGGGTACCAGTATCCAAATTTTTGAAACTTAATTCTACCCCAACTAGATTGAATCAAGAGGAGAGAGATATATAGTAGGCTTATGTTCTATTTTGCATCCTCTTATTTTTGTGAGATTTATGTGGCATCTTGATACCCATAACATTATGCCATATGTGGCTGAATGGCCAAGTGGGAAGAAGAAAAACCTTTATGTGGAAGAAGAGCATCCAGAAGAACCTAATTACTCGGGAGCACCAGCAGTGGTACAAGGGTGAAGGAGCTCAATCAAACTGATTACTGTTTTCTCACAAATTTCCTCAGCTGTCAGCTCATGATCTATGATATATTCCTACAGGATTGGAGGGAGCTTTTTCTTGGTGTTGGCATGTAGAAGAGTGAGAAATTCTGTGTTGACAGGACTCAGCATCTTGATGTGTGAGGCATTTTGATATTTTGCTTCTGCCTAATGTTTTCTCACCACACATTTTGAAAATTTACTGCCTGTTGCTGATGAGAGTTTGTGCCAGGTATGCTTTGGAAGACAAATGAGGCCGTATAAGTGGCCCATCTACACAACTGTTTTTGGGTGTTACAGCCCTGGTTTTTCTTTTCTTTAAAATTTAGAATCGCAACGCCTCATGCTACATTAAGAAAAATTACTTTTATAAATCCAGAGATGTCAGAATCTGTAGTAATGCAGATTTTCTGGGTTGTATCCCATGAGGTGGTTGTACAAGAGAACTCCCCTCCGGCACATACCATATATCGCTTGTACATACGTGTATGCGCATGTGTGTGTGTGCGCGCGCGCACACACACACACACAGCCACCTTTCCCTCCACATCCCAGCCCCCTCCTGGTGGTACATTGATGACGTGGAGCACATGGAGGTCTGTAGTGGGAAGAAGGGATATGACTCTCCTCTTGTACAAGTACTGCATTGTCTAGGCTTAATGTTTCCCATTGAGAGGTGTCTTGGTTGAAGAAAAATTATCTTTCTTTCCAATGTATTGTAGGGAAAACATTTTTCCTCCCATTTCTTGGTCAGAATGACTGCTTAGAGTAGGGGAGAGGAAACCTGTAGCCTGCAAGCTGTCTGCTCTAATCCCCCCTTAAAAGCTCCTAAACTCACCCAATTTTTAAAATTACAGCTAAAATCCACCAAAACTATTTGGATTAATTACTGCAACACACATCTCCCAAATAATTGTAAGACAGAAATGTATTTCCAGTCATTCCTGGGTTGCTGAAGACGTGGGGAGAGGATGGAATTGGCCCCCACTGCCAGCAGTTGCCTGCCCATGACTGTGTTTTGGGTTCATTTCATATTGTGTAGTACAAATTCTGCACAGAGCTATATAATAAAAATAAAACAGTTTAACATGAGATGGCGAAAATGCCTAATTTCAAAACTCAGTGATGATCAACAATGTAAAAAGATACATGAAAAAACTGCATAATCTGAGGAAATCAGTGCATTAGTAATGGACTCATTTGGGAGGCAGGTTGAAAGCTCATCTTTTCTCACTTTTAAGTGTTTGCATTTGCACTGAACTGAATTCTCTTTCTCATTTGACCTACCGGTTAAGATTGCCATCTAAAGCTCCCATTGAGCATCACATAGCAGTGCTGAGGTTTTAGGCAACCTGTATATTGCTTGGGTTGTCTGGAAGGCTGATGCTATAGCATGGACACTATCTGACAGCGTAGAATTTCTCCTATATCTACTTCAGTCAGGTCCACAGATAGGCCTCATTGATATCTTGTTTTACTTGTTTTGATAGGCTCTGGAATTTATCTTTCTTTAATTTTTACCCAACAGCCAGCATGGTGTAGTGGTTTATGGATTGGACTACAACTCTGGAGACCATGGGTCAAATCCCTGATTAGCGATGGACCTTGGCCAAGTCACACTCTCAACCTAAGAGGAAGCCAAAGGCTAAGCAGTTCTGAACAAATCTTACCAAGAAGACCACCTGATAGATTTGCTTTAGGGTCAACATAGATTGAGAATGACTTGAGGGCGCACAACAACTTTTTCCCCCAGCTCTGTATTAAAAGTTTACTGTCTAAGGGACCCTCTGCGCTCCCTGCTGGGAGGTTATAAGCCCTTCTTCTAGCAGAGTTATTGTATGTCTACCTAACATCCAACAGTGGTGAGCAGCCTGTGAATGGCATTAACAGGAGATCCAGTTGAATCCATGCAGCTGGACTTGCTGAGACCATTGGGTTCACCAGAGCTTTGAAGGGTTGCTTTTTGGGGCTATAGCTCTCAGAATTTCTCAACCAGCATGGTCAGTGGCCATGCTGACTTGTGGTTTTGGGGAGTTGTAGTCCAAAAAAAGTAATGTTTCCAAAGTTCTGGTTTTCAGACCCTCAAAGCAAAGCTTTATTGCATTATGGAGGAATTAAAATAGTGACACTTGTAATCTAGTTGCAGTTGTTGTTCTGCTCCAGTTTATGCCAAGCAGGCATAGTCATTTTTAAAAGAAACTATATTAGTATAATTATATACTAATATTTATGAAGATATTTATGTTTTTCTTTCGTTCTTTTAAAACAAACAACAGCTGCCTGCAATTGACTTGTGATGAAACAGCTGAAATTCTAAAGAAATCAGTGTGACTTGCCTACGACTGTAACACAACAAATGTATAAATTAAAAACAGAGATCCTGTTTCTCCTGTTGGTAAGGGAAAAGCCTTATAATAGTTTGCTGGATTTGCACACACTGGAAGCCCCAGTGTGTGCACGGTGTAATTTAGTCCAGTCTCCAGAGTTGCTTTGAGGGGCTTGTATCTGGTTCTGAGTTTCCTAGGTCTGACTGTGTGGTCTTGTGAATTTGCTGCCATTTTTGTGCTTGCCTATTCAAAGCTAGGTTAAGTTGTGTTGAATGCATTAAAAAACATGAAGCAACTCTTTTTAGACTAGGTTTCTCACAGGTCAGAATGGATAATTTCTTTTGCTTTCTAAAACGTTTACCTTTTTAAACCACACATTTGTTCTATATCATTTCTTTTTCATTATAATGCTGTGTTTTTTTAAAATCCACATTAAAATTCTGATCAGTTTTGCTACTCCTTAATAGAAGCTTAATAGAACCATTTTACTAACCTTGTAGGAGTCAGAATGCTGGACTGGGATGTGGGTAACTGAGATTAAGATCTCACTGTCTTACAAAGCTCACTGGTTGACTTTAAACTGAGCATTCTCTCTCAGCCTAAACTACTCATAGAGTTGTTGTGAGGGTATAGCAGAGAGGGAAAAAGCCCCATATGCTGTAATGTGCTTGTTGAAGGATTGATGGAATATAAATATAACAGACAAACAAACAAACAAAGACCTGATTGAAGAAATGTATTGCAAAAATGAGAAAAATTGAAAAATGAGTGTCTTCTGCATTGTGTATTTGTTTGGGGAAGGCAAAAAAATTTAAGCCAAATAAGTACCTTGCAACTTGCTGTTCCTAGTCCCAAGTTGCCTGGGGGATGTGTGACCATCATACAGGAGATTTTCGGGGACAGGATAAATGAGGTAGGTCAGTCATAGGTTTGTTAACAAATAGTTCCAAAGTCTCCTAAAAAGACTTTATATATTCTTCTGCCTAAGTTATAACACCTGTTATCCTGATGTAAGAATGATTGTGGAGTTAGATTGAAAATCACTAGGACATTCATATTCACTAGTTATGTAACACTTTCTAAAACGTTTCTCCTCTAATGATATAATGAAGCATATAGAAAGTCCCCTTCCTCTGTTAGGGATGCTCACAAGGAGAGGAGTATAGAAAATCTATTGACCCTGAACAATAGTTCCTAGTTTTTATCAGAGATTACCATGGATTTGCAGTGGTGTTGCAGTAATGAATGGGAATTACATTTGTTTTTCTTTAAGAATTCCTCAGCAGTTGTATTTGTTCAGCATTAGAAAATTTTTGGATACTTTTTCTTACTCAGTTGATGGAGCTCAAGTGAGGAAGAGATAGCTGGAAGGAAAGTGTGATTTGCTCTCTTTCTTTCTCTCTTTGAGAATCAGTAGGACAGAACTAGCTTTTTAGAGGAGAGTTCATCTCTGCACAAGTTCCCTTTTGTATGTGGCAAAGCTTCTCTGCCCTTGGCAACCCCTGGGCCACTACAGTGCTGATTCAACAAGACATAAATGGTCACAGTAGGCTTGATTTGTTGAATTCCTGCTCTATGGAATTGCTTGTTTCCAAGAGCACTAGTCTTTCCCCACGTTTCAAAGCACATGCTAGTGGAAGAAGCTTACATCTTTTAAACCCATTAATATATATATTTTTCACATCCTTTCCTTTAGTGAAAAGCAGATGCATTATTTAAGTCAGCATTCCTTCCCCAAAGTGCATTTCTGAGAGATTATTGCATGCCTCAGGTGCACTGAAAAAGCTTAAGGCAACATTTCTTTAAGCATTCAAGAGCTGCAGTTTCCTCCAAGCTGCAATGCCCAGAAAGGCTAAGGTGATATGAAATGCACATTTTTATAAAGGTAGCAACAAAACATCCCTAGAGTTGCATTTATCTCTGCGTTATTAGAAAAGCCTTCACAAATTTTGGAAATACTGCTTCAGTTGGAAAGTCTCCCCGTAATTCAAATGAACAACACAGATGGAAAGGCAAAGGGTGAAATAATACATACAGGCATAATCCACTGTTGACTTTTGGCCTGTTAATGTCTCCCAACCCCAATCTCAATGTCTTTTGGGTTTGGTGGGCCATTAGGATTAGTTTTATAGCAGCTGTGATTGAGTCAATACAAACAGAACAATAAGGAGACACAAACTGCCACTCTTTTAAAATCTCAGAAGGGTGAACAAGCTTTTGCTGATAGGTTCAGGTTCTCATGGCAACCCTTTAAAGTGCTCCCATCACCAGATGCATGGCCAAAATTTTCACAGCTGAATGCCTGAAGTCAATGGGAGACTGAAGTGGTTAGCGTCTCTTAATAATCCATCTGGCTCCTCTGTTTTGATGATTAAATGTGTATTTCGGTTCTGCAGGCATCCAACTTGAACGTTTTGGATGCTCAGTTTCCAAAATGTAAATCACAAAGCACAGTATGGCTTCATTTATCTGAATGGCTTATGTGAGGTGATATCTAAAACGTAGGGAGACTCAGAAGTTTGATGAAACAAAAACTGCTCCTTGAAGAGTGGTATGACATGAAGCACTAGAGATGGGGAAGAGAGTATGCAGTCAGTTTAGGTAGCTGATCTTCTGATACAGCATACTAGTACTGGAGTTGTTTGAAATTATTTTTATTTCTCTGGCCAACATATAGCACAGTTCTGTGAGCCAATGTAGTGTACTAGTTAGTAAGAAATAGGATTAGGAAGATTCAGGTTCAAGTCCTCACTCAGCCATGAGTCTGCTGGGTGACCTGGGTCAGTCACTCTTCTTTTCACCCTACACTGCCAGGTTGTTTCTGAAGATAAAAATGAGAGGAAGCGAGTGTATGCTCCTTTGATCTCTTTGGAGGAAGTGGGGGCTAGAAATATAACAAATACCAATCTCTTTCGATTGAGATAGTCTGTTTATACTTACAACACTTCAGGTCCAGTTACATTTGCATAATAAATATATATTATCCCCTTGGATAGTATATATTTCTTGATTGAAAGAAATGTGTGCACATTGAATCATCTGGGGTTAAAATATGTGGGATGAGTAAGCTCAGCATTTGGAACTGTATTGCAAAAGAGGGTAAAAATCAACGGAGACAGAGCTTGGAAGTGTTATTTTTTGGGAAATACAACTGCCAGAATTGGCCAGTGAGTTCTGGGAACTGCAGTCAAAAAACTAACTTCCCCAAATTTTGAAGTAAAAACTTACTGCAATTACAACTAGGAACCCCATGTTCATGAATGATGAGTTAATGCTGAGAGAGTGAGGGGTAGTGGCTTCATTCACATTGCCCTCAGTGTCCACTGGAAATGATCAAGGGCCAGATAAACATGAATGTTCTGTTAGTACAATTAATATGCACATTTTTATTTTTATTTTTTGCTATGGACTATCCAAACAGAATTGAGAATGTGGAGAGGAAGACTTTTAACACCAAAGGGACTTTTTCTTGTCAGTAAAAGCAACAACTTCCAAGAAGAGAATTTTGTCGGAGCTATGGAATGCTGATTTCCTGGTTCTGTGGTCATTCATTGCATTCAAAAGTCAAAAGTGGTCGTTCACTGCATTCACACAGTTGTTGCTGCATTTAGTCTAATTCTAACTTCTAAAAATTGCTCTTGGGGCTCAACACTGTTGAAATCCTCTACCACCTGCTTCAAAAGACTTTCCTCCATACTTTTAAGTGTTTGAGGAAGGTAGTGGTAAGAAAAAGGGCTGTCTGTACAAATTCAAACACTTTAATTCATGTATTTTCAGGAATGGGATCTGATATTTTAAACAGATTCTGGAACAGGTGGAAATCTTCTATGAATTAAGTGTTCTGTATGATGGTCCACATGAGTGTAGCATGACTCCATTGTTGCAATGCCATTGTGCATGTTTCTGTGAAGGATGAAGATTTTAACCTGTCACAGTGAGAGTGAAGAGTTTTGCTCTTCTTTAAGATTTGTTTTGTATTTTGCAGTGCCATAGTTTTAATTATCGGTTTTAAGCTGGTTCAGAATCCAAAACTACATCATGGGCTGATATGGAATAGACTATACTAGAGGTGATGGTTGTTATTGATAATTTACACTCATATCCATCCTTTCCTCCAGTGAGCTCAAGGCAGTATATATAAGTCACCCTCCTGACCTATTTATCCATACAAAAAAAAGGTATCTTGTTTTGGTCAGGTCACTAGTTCAGTAGATGTTGGGAATACTGTAGACATCTTTTATCTAGATTCCAGTAAAGCATTTGATAAAGTCTCTCATGATATTTTGATTACCAAACTGGTTAAATGTGGAATAAATGGAAGCACCAACAGATAGACTCATAATTGGTTGGAAAACTATGTTCAGTGAGTCGTTATCAATGATTGCACTTCAAACTGAAGGGAAGGCTTGAGTAGAGTCCTGCAGGGTTCTGTCCTGAGGCCATCACTCTTCAGCATTTTTATCATTGACTTAGAGATGGAATAGAAAGAATCCTTATCAAGTTTGTGGATGATGCAAAATTGAGAGGGGTAGCTAACACATGGGAAGATACAAACAGAATTAAAAAAGACCTTGATAAACTAGAGAATTGGACTGAAACTAATAAAATGAAATTAAACAGAGAAAAATGCAAAATTCTACCAAAACCAAATGCACAGGTGTAGGATGGGGGATCCTTGTCTTAGCAGCAGTACACGTGAAACAGACCTTGAGATTACTGTTGATCATAGGTTGAACGTGAGCCAGCAGTGTAATGCAACAGCAAAGAAGGCAAATAGTATTTTAGCCTGCGTTAATAAAATGGTAGTTTCCAAGTCAAAGGAAATAATAGTCCCACTGTTATTCTACACTAGTCAAGCCTCATCTGGAGTATTGTCGGTGCCTCATTTTAAGAGGGACATAGATAAGTTGCAGCGAGTTCAGAGAAGGGCAACAAGGATGATAAGAGGTATGGGAAAAAATGTAACAGGAAAGGTGACATGGTTGCACACTTCAGATATCTAAAGGACTATCACAGGGAGGAGGGAGACTTGTTCTCTGCTGCCCCAGGGGAGAGGACTAGATCTAATGGTTTTAAGTTACAGGATGATGAATTTTGATAGAATATTAGAAGGAACTTGGTAAGAAGAGTTTGGCAGTGGGACAATTTACCTAAAAAGGTGGTGGGATCTTTTTGCTCTGGACATTTTCAAAAAAGGGACTGGACTTGTATTGAAAGGGGGATGGGATTGGACTTAATGGCTCCTGGGGTGCTTTTCTGCTCTATGATTCTATGAAATCAGGCTGAGAGTGAATGATGGGCCCAAGGTCACCTGGGGAGTTTCATGACTCAGTGGAGGCATCAAAGTTCTCACCAGGCCTCTAACCATTATACCACAGTGGCTCTCTCTTATGATGGGCTCATTCCTAGTGTTCATTCTCCATTTTTTAAAAGAAATTGGGAAAAGAAAGTAAAGTAAAGTAGGAAGTTGGGGGTGTGAATGAGAATGAGGGAATGGAAAATGTAGAAGGCAAGAGATTGTAACAAAGATAGGAGTATAGATGAGTCCTGTATTGCTCAAGGTTCGTTCTTTAGTTGATTTTGCTTGTGTTGGTTTCTCTATTTGGTTGGCTATGTTCTTGTTCCTTTTTTTCTTTTTCTTTTTTAACAAACTAGATTGCCCTGTCCCTCTTACAAGGCTGTTTATCAGTATCTGTCCTGTTGGGAAGATAGTGAAAGTTAGTTAGGTTCTTTCTTTCTTTCTTTCTTTCTTTCTTTCTTTCTTTCTTTCTTTCTTTCTTTCTTAAGAAAGTTGTGCTGCGATTAATTATTGTTGATGCTTAATTGTAAAGGGCCTCTTGGAAAGATTGATACCCTGAAAGGTGAAGTCAGAGCTTAGAAATACTACCTTTGGACCTTTAATCCCCAGAATCTCCCAACAGCAGTGGTCTTCAGTGGGAATTTGAGGAGTTGTAGCTTCAGCATGGTATAGTAATTTGAGTGTTGGACTATGACCTTGGAAACTGGAATTTGATTCCCCACATGGCTATGAAAACTCACTGGGTAACCTTGGACATGTCACACCCTCTCAGTCCCAGAAAACCCCATGTTAGGTTTTCCTTAGGGCTGTCTATGGGAAGGTGGCAGACAGAGTGGGGAGAGTGGACATTCATGGTCCAAACAAGTTTAGGGAAAGGGGATGTGTCAGTGTGGTGGCCACATACTTCCTGTGTCTTGCCCATCTCCTTCCTTGGGTGTGTGTGGGGCATCGGGTGAGGGTTTGTTGTGCTGAGAAGTTGTTCTGTGACCCATCCTTGGCTGTTCAGGTGGAGATGGAAAAGGACAAGAGACAGGTTTTTAAAAGGTTGCATGGCCTGATTGAACCACTGAGAGAGAAGGTTTCCCCAGAAGAAGAAGTGCCTGAGGTAGAGGTTGGAAAAACTCACACACAATTAAATCCATGAAAGTCAAGTCTGCGAATGAGGAGGGCTGACTGTAAATAAAATATAATGTAAAAAAGAAGAAAGGAAAAAAGTAATTTCTGTAAAGGTTTGGGGTTAAAAGTCAATTTCAGTCTGGAAAGTCTGAAGACAGTTGATTTAAATGTTACAAATCTGCATTATCTACTTGCTGAAATGGCAACATTTAGAAGCAATTGTGTTATCGCCCTCTGTGTATTTGTGTACGTATGTTCTCCCTGTAAAGCTACGTTTTGGCTTTAGCTTCCTGGTGTGTAGTTCTGCGACATACACAACAGAAGTTGGTAACTTGCATTTGTTCTTAAAATCCTATGTGTGAAGCAGGTTTTGAGACCTACAGATGAAAATCTAGCTAAATGATGACATCAAATAGTACATCTTTTTTGATTTAGAAAGGATAGAGACAAAGATGGAGGGGGAGAACGCCCAAGAGAGAGTGCAACAGAGATATGTATTGTTGCAGATAGACATCTCCCCCCTTAAAAGCACCATCTGGATATTTCGCATTTGTAATATTATTTCTCCAAGCATATGCAAACTGGCAAGAGAAATATATGTAAGATGCCAAGCTGTTAAAACTTGCCAGCTCTAAATTTCAGTAAGCAAGGGGATCATGTAGAGATCTAAACTAACAGGAGAACTTGACAGACCTGTGAAAAAAGCCAGAGGAAATGGTACATGACCCTGATATATATATGAAATACATCGTGGTTCTTGAGGCAGCACAGTTTCACAGTTTCTGTGGCACTAATGAGGGGCACATAAGAAATGTTTTCCACGGACATCTACATTTTCCCCTGGAACCTAGGACTGGGATTTGTATCTTAAAGAGTGGCCCATCGTCATGATGCTAAACTATCAAATAGATAGTAGGTTCCACTGACAAGGTGCAGTATCTTTCAGATATGTCCTTCGTTTGTCTTCCTGTGGTTTGGATCCACTTTAGGCTAATCAGTATCTCTCTGTATAAAATGCCTCACAGCATTGATATAAGGACAAGGGAGGAAGTATGTATGGCACTTCAAATTACTTGGAGGAATATGATTTAATAATAAATGCAATTTATAAATTAATTGTCCACTTCTATGACAACCGGTGGAAATACAAAAATGGACAGTTAAAACTATATAAATTCTATGCTAGGGCTGTGCGTACATCATGATTAATAGAAATTAAAATTCTACTCCCATTTAGGCAATTGGAACTGTGTTCCAAGAAAAATATGACCTGTATAAATTACGTAAATTGGATATAAACTTCTCTTATTTTTCAGAATTTAGGTTTTGGTAATTGCACTTTTTTATTACCATGGTGGCTTCGAAAGATTTCATCAGGAAAATGACAGAATAGTTGTAGCATATCTCTGAAGATCTAAGGGTTGAGAAACTTGCTTTTTAAAAAGCTTAATCTCCTAAGATGCTGGACTTTGTGCCAACCACTTGATTATGCACCCCCAAAAAATCACTGCACACATACAGAGGTTTGCTTTAGGAGTCATATTACTGTTGCATCTTTTCTTGTATAGCAAAAGATTTAGTTTTTCTATTGGTTTTAAGAATATTCTGTGCTCAGGTCAATTTTCTGGATGTACATTGTATGTGCAAAATAGTTCTGTGCAGGCTGAAAGAAAAGACCACGCTTTCACCGAGAACTCTGCAAAGCGTTAAAAAGATACTTGTAAGACTATATTTGCCAAATCCCACGACCAGAAATGCTGGCAAGGGGAGTTCTCAGATTTGTAGTCCTGGAAGTTTCCCCCCTAAATTCTAGAGCTCTATATTTAAAACCTTTCATGGGTCACAGATAAATGTGTTATTTGTTGGGTAGGCTTGCACTGAGTCTCTTTTTGTCCTGTTTCCAGCAGCTAATAGGCCTTAGTGGAACTGAGAGCTATATACAGCAGTTGGTTACCTCTAAAGAACCATAGCTATGGGCCTAGTGTGTCCATGAAGGCCAGGACAACCTTGGATAAGCTAGTTCTATGCCTGTGGCTGTGTATTTTTGTGCACGTCCATAATTCACAAATCTGCGTGCAATCCTGTATCTGTGTGCATTTCTGCATGACTTAACATACATGTGTTTAATGGACATCAAATTTCCATTTCAACTGAGTAAATTAGCCTTCCTGTTTTGCACCTCAAAGGTTATAAGATCATCGTCGTTCAGATTAGTGTGTGATCTTTTAAAAAAAAGCATTCACTGTCTATAATGTTTGTTTTGTGGGGGCAAGTAACAAAAATGCACATAAAGATATTTAATACTGTTCTCAGAATCATGGATATTTATGAACAAATAGTGAAACTTTTCCACGATAAGCTTAAGTTGCTTGCTACCTTTGTACCTCCTCCCTTCTTCTGAGCAGCTCAAACAGTTGACATGATAATCCCATCCATCAAAATATCCTCACTACAGCCCTGGGACACTGAGAAATATGGACAAACATTCTGAGGCACTTCAGCCACCATACTACAAAAATTTTCAGTTGGAAATGAATAGAGGTAGAGACAGAAGCATGAAAAAATTGGAAACAGTTTCTGGGGCCAAACAGAAGATCAATATAGAGGGTGGCATAGCTCAGGGGTTGAGCTTATAGTTGGAATGTAAAAGTCCCAGGTTCAGTCTTAGACCTATTGTGCTGGGAAATGCTTACACCTATCTAAGATTTAGAGATCTGAATAAACCAGGAATGGGAGACCTCCAGCTATCAGGATCATCCTTCACTGTTGGTTGTGCTGGTTAAGGCTGATATCAGTTGCAGTCTGGCAACATATGGAGAGCTATGTGTTTTTCCCATTCCTGTAGTACTTAACTAGGAAGACCAGTGGTCTGAGCTGATCTGAGGCAGTTTCTTGTGTACAAGCATTTAAATAGCCACTTGATTAAGATGGGCAGGGAAATGTTCCGGGCAAGCTCTCTGGGGTGATTTAAATCAAGAATTTAAATCATGGGTTTAAATCATCACCAAGTGAAACTTCTGATTTAGATTCTTGATGTAAATGATTTTCCCCCTAATCCTCCTGTACATATTTTTGAACAATAGTGCAGATCTGATAACCAAATTATGTTAATTTACATGATCTGAAAGCCATAATTTTTAAAAATAATTTTCTTTATACTCTTTACCTGTGTCAAGCTATGGGTGCTGTGTCAATACAAAATGATAAAAAGCAGATCACATACACAGTCATAACAGTACTTAGGCAAATATAAGATTATCAGTCCTGACTAGCGTAGTCCCAGTCTAGGAAGTTGTCATGTAGAAAAGTTCCATTTTTCCAGTGGGTCTAGTCTAGTTGGAACTAACAAGTGTACGTAGGTCATAGTTTGTTAAAACACATTTTAAATGCTCTGTATAAATGATATTTACATTTGCAATTGCATCACTGTTGGCTGATGGCGGCGGTCCTTGAAACAGCATCAGCTTGTTCATTCTTGGTGGTCTAGATGCTTCAGGTGACTGTTCTACCTGGGATAGTCCCCCGGGGGACAGATGGACAGCTGACATAGAAGGCACTTGGAGCCCAATGGATACAAGTAGTGATAGGTTTTGAACCAGATACCCAAAGTCCAGAGCTAAGACACTGTACTACTTGCTTTAAAAAAACAACAACAAAAACTTTCATTTAAAATGTTGTCATCTCAACAGTTAAATTTACATTGTCCTTGAAATCTGTAAAGCTATACCTAATTTTCCACACTGATGCTAACATTTATATTTGAAACAAGGATATGAGTTTTCTTATTTTTTTTCTTGTTTGACTAGAGGAAACTGTGTGTGAATGTGACAATGCCATTAATTCATTTTGATGAGAGTGTAAGTATTATTAGCATGTTAGCAATGAGATTTAGTTTAAACCGTTGTTTTTGCATGAGAATCAAGAGAGGACTTCATTATTTCATCCTATATTTTTTGGACACATCAAATTTTAAATGTAAAAATTGGACTCTTTTAAAAGAGTTGTTGATTTTTATCTGTGCTACGGTTGTTACTCCTTTGTGCCTTCAAATCGTTTCTGACTTACAGCACTCTAAGGCGAATCTACCACAGTGTTTCCTTAGCATGATTTCAAGGGGCGCTGCCCTTGCCTTCCTCTGAGGCTGTGAGAGTGTTACTTGCCCAAGCTCACTCACTGGGTTTCCATAGCTGAGCAGGTATTCAATTCCTGGTTGTCTAAGGCTCTTTACTTGTGCTATGAGCTAATAAATAAAATGTAGGCTATATGGGCTTGTGAGAGTTTTGGTTGGCTATTGGTTAGCTTGCAGCAGTAGTAGAAGGGAAATTTATTAAAGCATATTTTCTTTTATTAATTACTGAGATCTAGTTATAGAATATGGGTAGCTAACCTGTCCAGTTGTTGAAAAGAGGAGCATTTAACGAGTTTGAAACATTCTGTTGCAGAGATGATCAGGGAGGTGTTAATCCACTCCAAAGTCACTTCTTGTTGCCATGGAGACAGATGTAATCAAACAGTTTTTTTCTTCCTGGCTTTTGATTAAAGATACTATTGACTTCTGGCTTTGGAGAGTTGGTGGAGTAGCATGCCAAATGTCAGAAGATGGAAATTAATCACTAAGTGATTGGTCTGAATTCCACTGATTTGGAAAAGTGAAGGGCTTTTTCATCTTCTTGAAAACCACACAAAATGCACTTCACACCTTTCCTTTTCATTTTTTTAAAATCCTTGAGTATTTCACAACTGAAATAATTACATTACAGCAGTAAGTATTTTTCAACCTGTAACTTTGTTCTTGGTCTTCTGACCACCCTAATTGAAAGGGACTGTGAAATCAGGGAAACTTCCTTTTTAAACGGAAGATTTCTATATAATCGGTTTCCTATGCCTACTGTGCACACTTCTATATTTCTCCTACAAAAAAACTGCTGCAAGTTATTAGAATACACTCCACCCCATCATGTTGGCTACTAGGCAACAAAAAGGCTATAAAATGTTTCTTAGTCTTGTTAACTTCCATTTAAACAAGGACTTTTCATGCCATTAGAAGAGACCCCTTATTGAGCTTTCTTGAACAATTTCTTGGAAGTCTCATGTCTTTTCAACATTAAATACCTTATAGTTCATTTTAAACTAAGAACCACAAGACCTGACAGATTTTTTTTAAATGACTAATGGCTATCATTTTGATTCCCCTGGCTCCCTTGAGTGCAAACCTAGAATTCTCCTTGTTCATATACAATTAAGGAAGTCTTACCTTTTCTTCCTTTGAATGATAAGAAGCAGCTGATTTCTTGGACACTTTCCTCACTTTCATGCCGTATGAAACAACGGTCCTGTGGAAGCTAAGGAATATGCCTGGGATTAGGAGAACGCATTGTCCAGCTATGCCAGCATGGTTTAGTGCAGGGCTTTCCGAAGAGTGTGTTGTGACACATTAGTGTGTTGCCTGTAGCGTGTTGGTGTATCACCTCCCCAGCTGAGAAAGACCCCCTTGACCCAAGCATGGCCTGCTGCCATTGCTCTCGCTGGGGCCTTTTCCTGGCAAGAGTGATGGCAGCGGGCAAAGACGGGGTGGGAAGGGGCTGCCTTTCCCCGTGCCGTCAGTCTCGCTGGGGCCTTTCCCCACAAGAGTGATGGCAGCATGCAGAGACCGGGTGGGAAGGGGCTGCCTTTCCCCTCTGCCTTCGCTGTCGCCTTTCCTGGTGAGGGCGACGGCAGCAGGCCAGGATCAGAGAGGTTGCCTTTCTCCATTCTAGATACACCTCTGGGTACCTCCAGTGTGCTAGTAAAACTGAATTACTGCGTCGCAAAATGATGCATGTCAAAAAAGTGTGTCACCAACATGAAAAGTTTGGAAAGCTCTGGTATAGTGGTTTCAGCATTGGACTAGAACTCTGGAGACCAGGATTCAATTCCCTGCTTGGCTTTAGATACCCACTGGGTGACACTGGGTGTGTCACATACTCTCAGCCTCCAGAAAGTTGCCATAAGTCAGAAATGACTTGAAAACACACAACAACAACAACAATTGTCCAGCTATTAGTGGTAGCTTTACCATAACATCTTAGTTATCTTATGTGTAACTGCAGCAGTTATACAACTCCCAGGAAAGAAGAGGGAGTGAAGACTTATAATTCCTTTTCAGAGGTTGTCAGCAGTGTGATGCGGCAGCCAAGAAGGCCAACGCAATTCTTGGTTGCATCAATAGGAGTATGGTGTCTAGATCGAGGGAGGTATTGGTACCACTTTATTCTGCATTGGTTAGACCTCATCTTGAATACTGTGTCCAGTTCTGGGCACCGCAGTTCAAGAAGGATATGGATAAGCTGGAGCAGGTCCAGAGGAGGGCAACCAAAATGGTGAGGGGCCTGGAAGCCATGCCCTATGAGGACAGACTTAGAGAGCTGGTTATGTTTAGTCTGCAGAAGAGAAGGTTGAGAGGGGACACGATAGCCATGTTTAAATATTTGAAGGGATGTCATGTCGAGGAGGGAGTGGGCTTGTTTCTCCTGCTCTTGAGACCAGGACAAGGAGCAATGGATGCAAGCTGCAGGAGGGGAGATTCCGCCTGAACCTCAGGAGGAATTTCCTGACAGTCAGGGCTGTCCGACAGTGGAATGTGCTGCCACAGAGTGTGGTAGAGTCTCCTTCTTTGGAGGTTTTTAAGTGGAGGCTGGATGGCCACTTGTCAGGAGTGCTTTGAGGGTTTTCCTGCATGGCAGGGGGTTGGACTGGATGGCCCTTGTGGTCTCTTCCAACTCTACATTTCTATGATTCTATGATTCTATGTTGTTGAGACTGTTTATACCAGTTGTGATGACTATTAAAATATTCCCCAAACTCTAAGCGTGCCTTTGCCAAGACCAGAGCTGTATATATTCTACATAGTTATAGCACTTCAATGCAATTTTCCTTGCCATAGTTCTGTCCTTTGGATTCCTGAGAGATAGTTTCATGAGGTATTTAGAATTCTGTTTCTCTAATGGAGAATTCTAGATATCTCAGCAATCCACAAATCCCAGGATTTTGTAAGGTGGAGTGTTGGCAGTTAAAGTGGTGTAACTGTGCATTGTTGGTGTACATCAGGATGTCAGCACAGGCCCTCTGCAGCAGGCCCTAGAAGGTTGGGGAGCTGCAGCCACTTCATTCTGGGGTCTTCAGGACATCCGTAGGCCGCATATTCCTATTTTTATGGAACCTGGGGCCTTTTCACACCATACAATTATAGCCCTATGATTCCATTTTGACTGCTGTGGCTTCGTCAAGTGGAATCTTGGGGTTTCTAGATTTCTCTGAATGAAAATTCTAAATATTCCTCCCCTAAACTGAAATTCCAGGATTCCATGGGATCTTTTTAGAGCAGTTAAAATGGAGTCATAGTGCTATAATTTGAGGTGATGGCTTGGTCATGGTCAGTTTTTATTTTTGATTATTTTTCCTGTTTTCGGGTACCCCTCCCTCAAAGTGATGAAACACAGAACCATGACTCTTGGAGAGCTCTGTTCCTATGTTAATCATACAAGTGATCTGGTCCTTGAAGTATGTCATGATGGCTATTTATATAAATCTACAAGGGAAAAATTTAAACCATTGGGACCAAAAGGAAACAGTGATTTAATTTTTTTTTTGGCAGAGATTTAAATATTGCAGACAAATCACACTCATAATCATCTAGAGATGAAAATGGTGGCTCTTCCAAAACACACTTAGGCCAGAGTATGTCTTTCCGCTAGATTTTCTTCATTATTACTTGTGGAGATAGTAGTATTAATCAGACAGGAACAGAAGCTGGTTGGTTAAGTTTTATGTGCTAGACTGGTACTAATGCCTTCTGGCAGAAAGATAAGGACTACTCTATTTTTTAAAAAATTAGTTGCTAGGAGTTTAAAACCACCTGCCTCTAATTTTGTTTACAACAGCAAGAAGAGGACAGTTTTAGCATCTGTCAGAGAGGCTTATTTAGCTTTCAACTTGGCTAGAGTAATAGGAATCATGTTGATCATTTATTTGGTGTTTCTGTGTGTCAGAGAGAAAAGACGTCCAGAAATCTACTAAACTCAACATAGTAACAGCTTATTTCTACAGTTTTTATACAATCTTAGACTTCCCTAAGCCCTTCTAAATATCACAACTGAAATACAGTAGCACCTTAACAAAAATTTGTAGAAATAAATGAGATCAATGGTTGTTCATGAAAAGAGAGTAATATTCTTCTTTTTGAGAAATGTAGGGAATGCATGTCATTTTAAAATCCTCTTTTTTTAAAATTCTCCTTTGCAGAGTATTGGGAAGGGGTCTTTATGGTGCATAGACCCAGAATACAGACAAAATCTTATCCAGGCTTTGAAAAAGACTCCCTATCACCCATATTCACACGTGTTCAGCACACCTCCAGCATCTCCTCAGGCATATCAAAGGTAAGAAAACTTGAATGTACTATTATATGAGCAGCTGTTTTTATTTTAATCTCTTTTTAGTATTTAGCTCAATGTAGAAATCAGGAGTGAACTGATTTCAGTCTTGTATATTCTAGTTTTTTTTTTTCTTTAAAGGAATTTCTCTGTTGTACCAAGATGTGTTCTTGGCTTAGTTAAATTTAAGGCATGATTAATCTGTGATAAATGATCCTATACTTTCTTACTTAACAGCTAATTGATGCCATGCTGGTTTAAATAAAGTTCTCCCTAGCTGTTTATGAGTACCTCTACAGCCTACCTGCCCTTGAGTTTTAAGGGTGCTGGAAATTGTGCAGTCATTGATTGGTAGATTGCAGTTTATCATTTTACTATCTGGAGGAATACAATGGTTGTGAAAAATATGGGAGATTCTCAAGCTACTGGAGCTTAAATCCTTAGTTGCAGCCACAATATTTCTTACCGTTATTGTCAGAACCCATGTGTTGGTTGTAATCATTGATCTATGTTTGCAGTGCTCCTGTAGTCATTGCCAAAAATCTCAGTTCTCCTGTAGTCCTGGCGGCAGCTGACTTAAAAAAAAAATTCAAGAAAACAATCAAGGATTTCCTCTTTTTGCTCACATAAAGCTGCATCTTTCCGAAAGCATGCTGTTGAATTTTCTCCTCTAGCTCAATGTTTGGAGGTTTGCTTTGTCAGTGTAGCTATCAAGTGTCATATTAACTTTTGCTTCCAGGTGAATACGACTTCCTTTGTTGAGGCTTTTTTTCCACTCGTGTTGTGGTTACCTGCTCTGTGAGGCGAATGTGTGTGGTTATGCCAGTTGCCATGGTGCTCTCCTGTTCACATTCTAAAAAAGCAACTCAGGATTGTTGACTTCAGAGGATCAGTGAAAAAATAAAACTGAAGAGGGTCAGTTTTGTTCATGTGTGCTACTTGGGGCAAGGGCAAAGTGTGGAAGATATGCTTATGCTATATCAAATCTGCTGTGTTTCAGAGTAAACATCATGGAAAGACCAGATTTGTTAACGGGAACTCAGGATCAAGTCACGGTGACAATTAATGTAATATTCCATAAATAAATAGTAGTAATATAAAATAGTAATAAGAGATCCGATGTAATTTGGTGTACACAATACATGTATACGTAGGTCACCTCTCTCTGACCAAAAAAACATTGCTGCAGGATGGTTAGCCATTTTTAATTTGTTTTTTGGATCAGGAGTTTGGGAGCAGCCCACATCACCCCTGTTATAACACTTCCATCATCTTGTTTTTTTAAAGGAGCAACCACATACAAAGTAATTTTCATGCTAGTAACATTAATGACTTGTTCGTGCATCTCTGCTGAGCCTGGCGTTCCGTCACATGGCCCAGACAATCAATCTTCAGGCAGAGATTGGGAGGAACAGCTGGGCTTTTGCGGGAGACGGCTGTATGTCTGCCCTTGCTAGGCGATTAGCGTGATGGTAACCATAGCAACTAGAACGTCCCCATAGCAACGCATAGCTGAGACAGGTGCAGTTGCATCACAAGGCTGTTTGTTGCCTGGCAAAAGGACAGGCCATTAGTACTAAGACATACGCTGTTGCCATGGTAACGGATAACCCTACATAGCAACTACAGTGGGCTTGAAACATTTTACCTCCTGAATTTAAAATAAAAGGGGGCATTCCACCTGATTTTTAATGCACATCAACAGTGTGGAGACTCTTGATTACAAGTGCATCTGACATCAGAAAGGATACAAGTGTACAGTTTGCTGAGGTACAGTGACCTGAAAGATGGAAAGAAGAGCAGCATAAAGTGTTAGCAGTAGTTGCAGTTAACAACACTGGAGATTAAACTGTCTGCTTTATTCTCTCACACATCTCAGTTAATCCAATAATGGTGATGCTTTGATTGTTATTGTTTCAGTATTCACTTCTGGCAGGGCCGTTAGGCACAGCAAGGCAACTGCCTCTGGTGGTAGATGCTGTATGTCAGCCCCTCATCTAATTTTTTGAAGGTCCCTGGGCAAACCTCTGTTTTGGAGGACAGAGACATATGCATCACATATCCTGACCTGCATTCTTAAATCAGCTTACTGTCGTCAGGGGTAGTGGAGCACCCTGTCCTACTGCCAAGTGTTGAATTCAGGTTCTGCACATAAAGTGGAAGAGGAAGCCATCTTGCCCATTTTCTCAGGCAGCAAAATGCTGTGGGCTAACCCTGATCTGAAAATGTATTGCCTTACCTATTTGAACTTTTAAAAGTTACCTAAATGTTTGGAAATATACACCGGGGTAGAAATAGTAGAAATAGTACAGCCTACCACTTGTTGTTAGACTTCAGTTCCCAGCATCCCTACTTAGCATAGCCAGTGGTGGGAGACTACTGAGGGCTGCAAGTTAATAGTAGCTGGAGGACCACATAAATTTCATCCCTGGTATAGACACACAACCATATAAGCTAGAGTAGGCTCCATCTTTCCCCCATGCCACTCAAATCGCCATTCAGGAACTGTTTTGTTCAGTAAGAACTTCAGAGGTTTGCACTGACCCTCAAAGGAAAGGTGGATGCCCAAGAGATTAGAATGGTCCATCAACGTGCCATGATTGACCCACTCCAGTTCTATTCAGATACCTTGCATGTTCTTGCTGCAGTTCTTGAATATGGTGTCCTGTATTGGCATAGCAGTATTCCATGCTACCTTGGGACCAGAAATCTCCACTTATTAGTCTCTGAGATGGGAAGATTGATTAACAGCACAGCATATGAAGAGCGCTGCTGGATCAAATCAAAGTTCTGTTTAGTCCAGTATCCTGTTTTCTATAGCAGACAGCTAGATAGGTATGGGAAGCCCCCAAACAGGCCATGACTACAGCACCCTTCTGCTGCTGCTTCAGTATCCATTACAGGGTATTCAGAGGCATGATGCCTCCAATACTGGAGTTAGTAGTCATCATGACTAGTAGCCATTGATAGCTTTATCCTCCATCAATTTGTCTAATCCCCTTTAAAACTGGTGACTACCACTACATCCTGTGTTAGCAGATTCCTGTTTGTCTGTGCATTGTGTGAAGAACTGTTTTGGGTTTTTGCAGTGAATTAGTTAGACCAGTGTTGGGCAACTTTGACAGGTCCAGGGAACAATTTTTGCCCCAGGGACTCTCTGGGATCTGCACAGACTGCCAAAAAAGGCTCTCAAAACCAAACCAGAAGTGCACTTCTCATTTTAAAAAATAGAATTTTTTAATTGTTACTGTCGGGACCACAAAAACATTCTTAAGGCCACATTTTGCCCATGCACACATTATACTGATGGTGATGGAGTTCCACTGATGGTTTTTTAGGGTTCCAAGCTCAAGTGGAGATGACATTTTTAATTTTTAAAAGCATTTTAAGCTTTAGACTGCATATTTTTAAGTCCATCTGCTACCATATGAATTCCCCAATGCGGATCTTCTGGTGATGCTGAGAGTTGCTGCATGTGACACCTCGGTCATGATACTGCCTCTAGACTGAACAGAGCACTTAAAAAGAAAGGTGTGTAGCTCTTCAAACAAATAAATAAATAAGTTTAAAGGAGTAATGTGAATGGGACTGAGGACATTTGCCTATTCTTTTTCCTAAATTCAGTCTGTGTTTGAAAGCAATCTTTAGCAGCAGACCTGTAGAAGATACTGCCAATCATATTTAATCGTTACTATATTAAATTGTATAGTCTGATTTAATATAGAATGAATTCTTTCTTTGAACCATGTTGTTCCTTTATTTCCTTATAACCAGAGAGCTGAAAAAATTAAAATTAGGTTCAGTTCAGGTCTGAGATAATGAGAATTTCCTCATTGTGTCAGTAACTGGTTCAACTACTTTGGATTAGTTGGGAGTCAAAGTTAAAACTCATTAGCAACTCTGCACCAAACAAGCTACAGGAGTGGTGCTTCCCCACCACAGAAACCTAAAATTTCCATTTTAGATGTTAAATTCACCAATCAAGAAAGATAATGTTATCATCCATGACTGTTGAGAGCTGGTCACATATGCCCTAAACTGCATCTTGTGTGTGTTTCATTTTCTGCATTTTCTTTGACTTTTAAGCCTCACTGTGTATACAGTTTTCCTCTTCCTTTGTGTGTGTGCGTACCTTCATGTACATACCTAGTAACTGAAGTGTGTCTTCACTTCACTTAAGTGTCTTCGTGTATCTCAGGAAATGAACTCTGTGGAAATGGACACTTCATGTATCTCAGGAAATGGACACTAGTTCACATACACTTATACTACAGTAAATGTATTTGTTTTTAACTGCATGTCTCTTTATAAAGTTTAAAATTGTGTAGAACGTACTGCCAGGTTTTTAGCTGGTATAAGCGTGTAGACTATATGTCTGACTCAAATCTTTGAGAAAAGGTATGCCATAGTCTTTATGGTGTTGCAACAAAACTTTCTATATAAGAGATGTCTCATCCCCATCACAGTGTGAATTGTTTTAAATATGGTATAGCAACTAAATTTTTTTACCTGAATGGAAATCACTATGTGTTTTTTTAGTTCTACTATGCCTTTGGGATAAATGAAAGTTTGGTTATCATAAAAAACTGTCCAGCTCCAAGTTTAGTATAAGAAATGCTCCTATTATTTTAAATTGACAGGTATCCAAACCTACTACTCATCATGGATGTATAATGTACAAAAAGCATTTTCCTGAGTTGCTGTATTTTTGTACAACTACTCATTTCCGTACTACTTTAGATTGAGCTGTATGTGGTTAATAGCAGATCCAAAACCAAGAAGGTCCTGTTTGCTGATTTATTTTGAAAGATAGGTACCTGAGTCGCTGGCAAAATAAAGTAGAGTATGTATTTAAAATATAAAGACAAAGTATTTTTCCTTCCCTGTGTTTTAAAAAGTTGAACCAGCCAGTATCATTGTTTAAAATGCTAGTTAATGATTTGGAGTATTAGATTAACTCCTGAATTCAAGCATATTTCATTTCTTGTTTACCGAGACTGCTAATACTTGTAGGGTTGTATAAAAGCTTTTGCTAGGTGGTTGTTTTAAGATACCATCTGTTTTTTCCTCAGGTGTTGGCAATCTCCTCAAATCATGGGTTTCTTCATCTGTATAATAGTATTTTTCTGAGAAACATTCCATGTGTCCAGAGTGCCTTGCGCTAAAAACTTGTACAGCTAGTTTTTGGGAAGAAAATGGAGTCATCCAAAGAAGAGCAGATTCCCACTTGCAAGTCAGCGTTCTGTAAGAAGTTGAAAAGTGAAACTCTGGTTTTAGGTATACAGATGCTATCTTCAAAGAAAAGTTGCATAGCAGCATTCCACTGCATTCCCCCCAGATGCTGCAAGACTGAAGGATTTGGCTGTAAAGCTCAGTGACTGAAATTAATAAACTACATGCAGATGACTTTAATTCTCCCAATATTAAGATGCCTCTAGGGGGCTGGATTAACAGAAGGAATTACAAGGTTTATACGGCTCGGCTGGCAAGATCCCGCAGAGGCAAATTGACCCAGTGTTCATGTCTTTCAAACCTTGCAGAGAAACAAATGTATTGAATTTAGACACAAAATGTTTCAGTTTATTCTCTTGAAGGTTGCAGTTACTGATCATGTATTCTGTTGCAGTCTGATGGGGTATTTAATTAGAGTTTTGGAACTTAGGCTAGAGCTTGGAAAAATTACTGTTTTGAACTGCAGTTCCCAGGACCCCAACCAGCCTGGGAACTATATTCCAAAACAGTTGTGGTTCTGGGACCAGAAGCAGAGGAAACTGATTTAGACAAAGTCAGACCACTCACTGCTCCATCTAACTCTGTATTGTTTCCCTGTTGACTTTGCAGCAACCGTCCAAGGTTTCAGCTCATACTTTCCCTGCTCTGTCTATAAGTGCCAAGCACTGAACCTAGGGCCTTCTGTATACAAAATATTTGCTCTACATCCTTCTCTTTGATTTCTCATGCGTGCATCGTGTTGTCTCTCATTCCAGGTATGTGTGGTTAATGTGAAAAAGACTGACAGGCTGTATTTTCCCATATGAGCTTGCCAAGACTTTGAGATCTTCAGGGAGAAGCCCTTCTGTTAGTGCTAAAATTCTCAAAGGCATATTTATTCAGGCAGGCCTTGGGTAGTTAGGCTAGATTGCTCTGAAAGGGACAGTTAATCTAAGTAGCTGCTGCCTTTTGGTTTCATTTTGCCTTTTTTTAAAACTGTCATTAAAAGTTGTTAAGCTTTAACTCTTTGTGCTTTGAACTGCTTTAGTATTATCCATTTTATTGTAAGCAGCATTGAATCCTATTAGTTGAGAGAAAGCAAGGTATAAATCCAAGAAAATTTAATAAATAATCATAATTTTATTGTATTTTTTTGTTTTGCTCCTTCTCCATTGTGTTGATCCATTGGTATGGCTAAAATGTCAAATATAAAGCATCAGGAACAAAATATCAAAATGGGAAAGTAGGAGTGGGCTTAATTTAAAAAAAAAAAAGCCTGAAAGCTGCAAATAGTCTTTATTTGCTAGTGATAATGAAAGTAACATGCAAATATCATAGAAAGAAAATTCTGTCTGTAGCAGAATTTGGTCCTCCAGATGTTGTTGGACTGCAGCTTCAGCAGCCCTAGTGGACACAGCCAGTGATGGGAGAGGCTGGAAGATGCAGTGTAACATTTGGTGGGTCCTTTGATTCTCTGTAGCGTGGAAACTGGAAAATAGGGGAGCTTTCTGTGTTAATAACTGCCCTGAGCCCTTGTGAAAGGAGGGTAGTTATAAATCTTTAAAGATCCATTCTTAATTTCTGTTATAAATAGAAGCATTACAAAATTGGGCATTCTATAATGTTTGATATCATTACCAAATTCAACACAGCAGACTTTTTCTTTTTCTTTTAAAGCATGTTCCCTTCTGGGACATGAGCCTGTTTACACTGGGTCAAAATGTATCCCACAGCATGTACACCCTTTCTATAAAAATGTTTACAGAGCTAAAGTAAACTTATTGAGCGTCTAGCCAACTTAACATTTTGCATCTTACTAGCGGCCCAGTAAGCATTTTCTTTCCTCAGAACCAGTACATGTAGAAACAAAAACCTGCTTAAATGCCTTTCAAAGTAGCATTCCTTTGAGTCTTTCAGAAAAAGTATTGTACATCACAGTTCACAATATAAAGCAAAGAAGCAAAGTCGGTATGTAACTGTTCATATGTAGCACACTCTACATATCTTTTCTTATATTGGTATCATCAGTAAAAGATTGGATTTAAGATAATGATAGTAACTGAAGAAGGATACAGAGTTCTGTGCTTCCAGCCTACTGTGGTGAATCTGTGATATTCTTTTTGCAAAACAGGGCAAGCTTAAGATAGATAGACAGACAGACAGCTTTTAAAAAGTTCATCCTTCAGCTAAAGAAAAATCCCTTAAACACATAAAACATCTGTACTAAGGATTCCTGACTGAAAGGTATGATATAAAAGGAAAACAGTTGAGAAGGAAGAAGAAGAAAAGCAATCTCAGGCACTAATTCTTTGTCACAATATAACACTGTACCCCTGCAAAACATCAACCTGGTTGCTGACAGTTCAAAAGCAGACCAAAGTGGGCTACAAGTGGAGGTGAGTGAGTTGTGTGCCAGCTTTCATGGAGGGAAATGTAGTAAGGTTGGAAATTGATGGTCCTAATAGGGCAATGCTTTGGGTTTTTTTAAATCTTCTAAAATCTGCTGGCATTTTGGTACTCTCACCATGGCAGGGAAAGTTGGGGTGTCTTCTTTCAAGGAAAGCCATTCCAAATTTGCTAAAGATGAAAGGCGGCTTGTGTGAGTGTGAGGATAAGAAGAAGGTGGACTTCTATAAAATTAGGCATGGCTGGGATAGATAGAGAAATATTTCTCTCCTCTCTGTCATAATGCTAAAGCTTTGGGTCATCCAGTGAACTATTCGGCAGTAGATTTAGGGAAAACATGAGCAAGGACTTGGTTGGACTGAGCATTTTTCATATATATTAAATTGTGGAAATTTCTGCTACAAGATGTGATGATGACCCCAAGATTAGGTAGATTTAAAGGAGGGTTAGAGAAATTTATGGAAGAAAGGCCTATCTGTGGCTGTTAGACAGCTAAAAGGAGACACCAGTTCAGAGATATCATGCCTCAAAGTAACAGTTGTTATGGAGTGACAGTTGGGGTGGGACACCTTGGCTTCCTTCCCAGCTGATGGGCTCCTCAGGGAGATCCAGCTGCTCCTGTTGGGTGGGAGGCTGAATGCTAAACCGAGTGGAGGTTTGATCTGATTTTAGCAGGCTTGCTCTTGTATTTTCTCCTCCTAAGTTTGAGCTTGGAATGAAAAGGCTTAATTTTGTTTTGTTCTTTTTAAAAATCTTGTAAATGGTTCTCTGTTAGAAGAAACAAAGCTCTTCAAAAGTTGCTGTTTGAACATTAATGCCCTGAATTCCCCCAGCTACTATGGTTACTGACCATGTTATTTGAAATTCTGGAAGTTGTCAGATAAGTAACTTTATCAAGGAAAGAACTAGTATTTTAAGAAACTTGTCTGAGTAATGCTTTAATCAGGTAATTTCATTCTTTTGGTTTCATGATGCACGATTCTTTTCTTGCCTGGCTATTAATTCTCTATTGGAAAGCACCTACGAAATAGATATATCATTTTGTGTGTGTGTGTGTGTGTGGTGCTTCTGCACAGAAATGACATGTTTGCAGGCAAACCTATTTTATGTGAAATGGTGTTTGTTTGCTCCTGCAGGTAGCTTTTGAGATATCCATTAACAATAGTAGTGGTTATGTAGATGAGTGAGCAGTATTGTGTTTGAGAAATGTTTCTTTTTTAAAACAGCATTTGAAAAAGAGAAGCCAGTTAGTACTAAGTTTAACAATTAAGTGTCTTGAAGACCAGCATCTGAGAATGTCTAATTTGGATCACTGACATTCTAGGCCTTATGATTGTGATAGATTTCCTTAGCAAAATATGGTCAAGCCTGCAGAGAGAGACAGTAGTTTAAGATGTTGTTCATAATTCATAAGTGGCTAGAATTTTTAGCATCTGCCGTTGTAGCATTTATTGTCCTTCTGTATTGAGGACGTTAGTCTCCAAATGCTGTTTTGGTAGCTTCACTGAAGTTTGGGGAATGTATCTGTGACATTTGCCTTACTTGAAATGTTGCTGTGGGACTGATATTCTTAGAATATCCCCCAAGACCATCTCTACAGTAACTAGTGTGTTTTGAAGAAACAAAAAAGTTCTGGTTTTTTTCTCTTCTTCAAAAACCTAAATATTCAAAGGATAAAACTATGAAGTCGTGCATTTGTTTATTTTTATTTATACTCCCACCATGGGGGGAAAATGAGTATCCTTTACAGTAATAGAAGTCATTGAAGTAGTTACAAGGTTATACATTTATTTTGTTTAAAATGTTTAAAACTACTCCACCAGGAGTAGTGGAAGCAGAGGAAAAATTGCCAATACAATGAAAGAAGAATCAGTTGAAATCAGCAGTCTGTCTCTACTTCCTCTCAGAAGTAACTTGATATAAGAGTGTCAGCCTTAATTAATTTTGGGGAGAAGAAACTTCAGGAACTAGCAAACACACTTGCCCAGAAGCCTGTGGACAACAGTCTGGCCAGGCTAGTTAGATGCTTCTGGGACTTACAGTTCAAAAATGTAACTTTTCCAAGCTCTGATCTACCACAACACTCTATATTGAGAATGCAGGTAGCAAAATATTCTTCTCTGCCTTTCTTCCCCTCTTAAAGTCTTTAATTGACAGTGAAGTGGCTTTGTATTAAATCTTTATGCCCAAACTGTGAAACTTTTAAAAATGTAACTCTTTTTATTGATCATTATTTTATCACAGCCCCATCCCACCTAATAGGGTCAAACAGCTCTGGGAACTGATGAGCACCTGAACAATGTAGAAAAGGAGGCGGGGAGGAGGGAGAAAGGGTGGAAATAGCAGGAGACTGGAGTTCTGGCACCAATTAGTTTTGAGATTACTTAAAGAGGATTGCAATTTCAAGGCCAAAAAGAGTAGGGAGTGGAATAAAAGGGATTTGAAATGAGATTATAGGACCTAAAAGTGCCTTTCTTTTGTTAAGGAAATAATTCAACAGTTTTGTCCCAAGCTGCTGCAACAATCCTGTTTAGAAAAGTTTTAAGCGTGAGATCAGTGTCCTCTAGCTTGGCGATGCAGCTGATCCTGCTATGGGCCATGAAGTGCGTTTCAGTAAAAACTCTCAACACTTTTTCTTTTTTCCTGGCAAGCAAGCACGCTAGCCTTAAAAAGCTAATGTCAAAGCCTTTGCTTTTTTATCCCCCAAGAATGTTTTCTTTAAAGAGCATGGTAGAGATAGAGAGAGCAAAAAGGAAGGTGCATCCCATGAATATTACTGGAGCAACTGCTTTGTTTTCTTGTTACATTGGCTGTTTTGGCCTTGCATAAATTGCTTTGAAAAGCTAATGCTATGAATCTCATCAGGCTTTTAGAAAGGGGTTTTCTATACGTTTGATCCCAACAAGAATTCCATGTCAGACCACTTTCACTTCTAGTTCCTGAGCAGTGTCTGTAATCCTTATCCCAGAAGCAAGCTCAAGTCTTCAAAACAAAACCACAAGCCAGTTGACAATCAGGATCAGCAGAGGAGAAAATCAAAGTGTTTATCTGGGTAATCTGTGCCTGAATCTCTACTTCATTGAGGTTACTCAAGGACACTCATCAAAATCTTTAAGATTTAATTTATTTACATTTATACTTTGATTTTCATTCCGAAATACAGTTAAATTTTACTCAAACATAATTAGGGAATTTTCAGGGTATTGTTAGGGAGAATAATCTCATTGGACTTCAATAGAGGATATAGTCTAGAGGGGCTGAAAGGAACTGGAGATGAAGTTGATGATGGTCTGGTGTTGAAGAGGCTGGCTATACAGAAACAGCCTTCTTGCTTTTAAGTTGCAAAGCTGTAGCTTTTGACTTTTATCCAGTTTTAGTTTTCAGACGTGGATTATTATATTTGGGAGAGGAGGTGGATTACATTATATGTTCCAGGGTTTTAAAGACCCAAGTCCTATAGTGCGTGTGCATGTGTACTTACCTTCAAGTCACCTGCCATCTTATGATGACCCCATGAATTTCATAGGGTTTTCTTGGGCAAAGAATACTCAGAGCTGACTCTGATAGTGTTAGGGTTAGGTTAGGATGATTTCCACCCTAACTGTAGTACCTTCCTCTGAAATGCACCTGGTATTTGTTGGCAATCTACCATCCAGGTACCAATCAGGGGCTGACCCTGTTTAGCTTCCAAGATCAGACAGAATCTAGTGCCTGTGGAGTGCTAGCAAAATTGTGGTTGGGGTCAAATTGGCTTAACAACTCATATTGAAGTCTGAAAGCTCAAGAGGTAAATATTTTTGCATTAATTGATTATAGTAAAAGAAATTGTAATATACATTATTTATATCTTCAGTGTTTGAAAGCATGGATGTAATCAATTGTATGGATATTTAATTGTATGAAGCAATTATAGAGCTGGAAGAGGCCATAAGGGCCATCAGGTCCAACCCCTGCTTTGCAGGATTACACAATGAAAGCATTCCCAACAGATGGCTATACAGCTCTGTTTTAAAAACTCCACAGAAAGAAATTCTATTACATTCCAAGGTAGCGTATTCCACTGTCGAACTGTTCTTACTGTCAGGAAGTTCTTCCTGATGTTTAGGTGAACTCTGTTTTCCTCCCGTTTGAAGCTATTGCTCCATGTCTTGTTCTCTGGATTAGCAAAAAATAGGGTTGCTCTATCTTCCATATTACATCCCTTCAAATATTTAAAGAGAGAATGGAGCTCCTGAACTGTGAGCTCTGACATTCTAATGTAGTTTGCTAATGTTGCCAAGTCACTACAAAACACATGTATTGGGAAATTCCACAAAGCTAAGAGATTCGATAGAAGTCATAACTTCTAGGTGTCATGTGGTCAAGTAAGCCTCCTATAAAGTAAACAACCATTTCTCAGTTCTTGCTACATAACCTGTTCTCTAGGCTCTTGGGGTTGTAGGGAAGAAAATAGGCTATGTAACCTTCACAGTGTGCAGAAAGCGCTTTCTTGGCGGCAGGATTTACAAATAACAGAAATGTAAGCATTTTAGGGGGGAGTAAGCATTTTGGCTTCCCCATTCAGCAACAGGCATCCTCCATGATTTCATAGAGGGGTCCTTCAGAGGTCCTGGATGATTATGCTATAACTCTGGAACAGAGCTAGACGCTTCACCTCTGCCTCCCTCTCCGCCCCATTTGTGACCACCCAGTAATTAGCTACAAGGGACCTGCATCAGTTAAAAGGTGTTTTGGCAGGGGAGGGGGGGTTGAAGGAGGAAAAGTACCACAGTTCCTCCCGATGGGACATTACAGTAAATCTTCCTGATTGAGGATGGAATAGTACAGCCACAGGAATCTTGTCCCATATTCAACCTGGCAACCCTAACCTGAACGAGTAACTGAAATGAACATTTTCATGGAAAACAAGTTGGAGTTTTAACACTACATTGCTTTCTGGTGTAAGATGACTAGGAATTTTTAGATTTGTGGTTAAAGAATAGATTAAGAAACCTGATTTTGCTGGTAGTGTTGATAGCTTAGGACTGTAGTGTTCTTCACTCATTAAAAAGATTGTGTCTAGGCAGTTCAAATTCTGTGATACACCCACAAATGTAGATTTGCACAGTTTCATATAAAATGTAGAAAGTGTTTGATGATGAAGTCCCAATTTGCTATGGTTTATAGTTAAGAAAGTGGTACAATTATGCTGTTTGCATGTAGGTGGTTGAAGGAATTTTCAAGGGACTGCCTTGGAGAATATGTGGCATAGATGATAATAGACTTTTTGAAAAAAGAAGGAGAGAAAGAGCTGGATTAGTCAAGATGCTGGTGATCTTCCTTTTCAGTAATTTACTAATCAGTCACCTGAAGAATTTCAGGCAACAGAAAGAAAGTTGACCTCTTCTGCATAAATTATGGAAAGGTCACTACCGTTTAATGAATTACTGTCTTACCTGTGTGATTAGTGTCATTTGTCTTAAGAAAACTAATAAAGTGCTATGAAGTTAGTGGGGAAATAGACTTTCAGTATTCTCAGCAGGTAGACAGCGGTTTGAGAAGTAGGCTGAATAAGAATGAACCTGCCCATAAGGAAGATTGGATGTATTGCTTCTTTCAGCCACTCTATATTCAGTTAAACTAATGTAGAAATATAATTTTGCTTTAGTTTCCTTTAAGAATACACTGGCTTGGCTTAAGTGATCTCTCAGTTTTCTTCAGCCCAGTGCTTCTCCAGTAGTGGTGTGGAGAAGAGTGAGATCATCATGGACCAAGTCAAGAGGTCACCTGCTGCAAACATCCCCAAAATATCTCTCTTCTTTGGTGTTAGAGTGAAACACAAATGTTAACTTTTGGCAGTTCTTGATTACCATGGTGGGGTTAGGACATGGCTTTTGTTCTTTGAAGTAGCTTATTTCCAGCCTCATGGGAAGGATTACTGTTGGCTTGTCCCTTTGAGTCATTTAAAAAGCGCCTTTTCAGAGGCACTATACAAAACCTAGTGTGGGACCAGGATAAAGATATGCCAGAACCTGAAGCTCACTGCACCCAAAGGAGTAATGCCATTGCCATCACATCTAACAAACTGCAACTCCCAGATTAGTTATCTTTTGGATTAGTGGAAGCCATCCTCTCATTAGAGACTCCTTGAAGCCTTTACCACTTTCATCATTTACGCTATTGCACTTGCTGATTTAATTAATAGGAGAAAAAACAGAATTTATGTTGGGCAGTATGCCTTGTGAAATTATTTATTAGATATGTTTTATATTACCTTTTCTTACATGAATTCTAGGCAGTGTATCTGGCTCCCCTTCTCCTTCCTTTATCCTTACAACAAAGATAAGTCAGACCCATGGGCACCCAGTGAACTTTATGGCTCATTGGGGACTTGAACCTAGATCTCCTGAGCTCCGGTCTGACAACACTGATCGCTGCACCACCTTGACACTGTCCAAATATCGCTGCAGAGCTACTTGGTGTGTATACAGATATATGCCATGGAAACAGACATAACAATACCCGTAACTTTGCTAGTTTTGCAGTCCGTAAAGCCAAAACAAAAGAGGGAATTTTAATTATCTCTTGCTCCAGGCAATGTGCCAGATATCCAATGTATATACAGTGCTGCTGCTTGAGGGTTGGGTAGCAGATGTGTCCCGGAGCATGCCCCTCCCAGCTTACCTGTTTGCCAACTGCATGCATTCCTGGAAAGGAACAAACTGGCCACGGTCATTCATACCCTAATAACATCCAGAGTAGGTTAATGTGTTCTGCTTGGGCTATCTTCTTCAAAGGTGAGTATATGATTCATAACATGTCTGCCAAGCTTATTAACTGGGTTAGGCCTTCTGAATTTTATAGAACTAGTTCTAAAAACTTAATTCTCCCAGTGTTTGCTTTATAAAAGCTAAGCAAAAGAAACAGCTTTTCCCTGTCTGATGTACATGCTGGTATATTCTCCTTAAGAAGCACATATTGTAGACTTGCTGGGTTTTTTTAAGAGGAATCACAGATAATGCTTTTAAATTATTTCTTAGACAACTAGCTTTTAGTTTATGAATGTTTATGATAATCTTGGAGATATTAAAGTAGACCATTAGTAGATCACCCACAGCCCAGGCCTTCTGGAAGAGGAAAACCTGTGGATCAGTAGCACTTGTCAGAATTTAATGTCACCATGGCTCTGCATACCATCACTGTAACATGATGCAAAGCATGTGTCTGTGTAATATAAACAGCACAAGCTGCCTTGCCAGTAGGCTATGTGGAAGTTTGAAGGGCCCAAGCAATATTATAACAAAAGAGGAAAGAAGCCACTTCCAAACTCAGCTGGGGAAAAAAAATTTTTTTTCCACTACAAGGCAGCCATAATCTTCAAGAAGTATGGTTTAACACTGTATGTTGATTGTTCAGGTCATGTTTATGGAAAGATGTATGCACTAGGGATGCCTCGAGATCTAGGATTAGTAGGTTAAAAACCAGAGTCTTTACAATTTTTAAAAAGAAAGGGGTAAGTGGCTTAATGGCTGTATTTGCATATATAACACTTTCCTGTGGTTTAGTCATTAAGTTTGAGTGTGAGATACACAAGCCACAGCATGTCTAAAACTCACGTACTCCCCCTTCCTTCAGTTTGAAATGTTTTGCTGCTTGAGAATGAATCATTTCCCCCTTCCATAATCTCAACTCCCATCTTCACTGGTAGCTAGCCCCAGTATTTCAGGAGGCGCAGATGGAAGGGATAAGGGGACATAGCTATCTCACAATACTTGTCCCTAGCAAGTGATAATGAGAATTACATGGCCTCTGAACATAGATATTCCATTTTTACCTGCCATAGCTAGTAGCCACTGATTAAAAAATCATCACAGCCCATCTTGAAAAAATTAACTTTTTGGATGGTAATTCCTAGAATTCTTCTAGAGTACAACTTCTGTAATTAAATGTAAAGACATAGCCTTGTTAGTCTCTATCAGTATTCAAATGGATCTTATAGCACCTTTGAGACTGAGAGAAAGTTTGTAACATAAACTTTTGTAGACTCAGTCCGGTTCATGAGATCTATTTGATGAAATAAACCACATCTACAAAAGCTTATGCTACAAACTTCTTTCTCTCAGTCTCAAAGGTGCTACAAATTCCATAATTATCTCTGTCTCAAGGATGACCTTCTCTGTAACTCTGGGGACAGTAAACAGAAAGTTAAACTTGAAGAGCCCCAGGTTCAACTCATCATTTGCCATGGAGATCACTGGTGCAGTTGCTACTATCAGCTGTGTACTAGCCAAGCCTGTCAGTGGCGTGATAAGAATAAAATTAGGTAAGATCCTATCTGATCTTGGAAGCTAAGCAAGATCAGCTCTGCTTAGTAGTTGGATGGGAGATCATCAACAAATACCAGGTGCTGTAGGCTATATTTCAGAGGAAAGAACTGAAAAAAACCCACTTCTGAATACAATATTCTTGCTTGAAAAAAATCTATGAAATTCATGGGGTAGCCATAAGTTGACAGTTCGAAGACTTGTGTGCACATACACAGAGAGAGGATCACATATTCTATTCTGGGATTGCAGGAAGGAAAAAGATGTGTAATAAAAATAATAGACGTGAATGGATTTGCCCAAGTCTCCTTTTAAAGCTATCTCCACTTGAGGCCATTGCAACATCTCATGACATTGAATTAACTCAGCCATCCACCTCTTGTGTGAAGAGGTACTTTTGTTTGATTCAAGCCTATTGTCAGTCAATTTAATTGGGCAACACTGATTCTGGTGTTTAGGGAGAGAGAATAATTTATCTCCTCACACCAGTCTTAATTGTGTTAACATCTATCATGTCCCCTTCGCACTGGTTGCCATTCTTACTCCTTTCAGAAGTAAAAGAAAAAGAAAACAAAAAACACAGAACAAGTTTGTTTATGTGTTCTCTTCTGGGAAGAGGCTCCATCATTTCCTGGATTTTCTCCACCTTTCTTACTAGTGAGATGGTGATTTTCAAGACGAGGTGACCGGAACGGTGTATAATATTCCAAACATGGGCATAGAATGACATACATAATGAGATTAACAAAAACTCTTTAGAAATGCAACCCCTTTCTTATAATTCCTAATGTTAAATATTTACCTTTTTAATGCTGCAGCTTATTGATCTAACAGTTTCAGTTAACATTCTGTCATGTCTCCCATGATCTTTTCTGCTTGGTTATATCCTATTCAGTGTAATTATAAAGGAGTTTGTGCATTTATATGTGTTAGGAAGGGAGCTTTATCAGCATAAAGCCCACTCCTGCTTGGATCTTAGGGTGCTGCTGCCCATTCGGTTGTCCAGTTTGGGGAGATCCTTTGTGTTTTGGATTTTGTGTTGCTGATATATTTATTTATGTTTTCAAAAATTATTAGCACTCACTGTATTAGCATTCACCAGCGGGACTTTGACCAGTAGATTCAAATTCCACAAAGGTGTTAGTACTTCACCTGAACTATTTATGCAGTTATACATACTGGCAGGACTCTAAACATTAGCCTGCAGCAGAGTTTCATCCAATCCCAGGGAAGAATGGGGGTGAGGTGTGTGGAAACTAGACTGTCTTTAACAAGATTGTGTTGGCCACGGTGTTGAGGACCTGGCCTCTTAACTCAGGGGTGGACAACTGGCAGATGTTGGGCAGCCACTGGCCCACTGTGGCTCCTTGGAAGACTGCAATCCTTACTGTACTTTCCTGCCCATGATTTTTTTTCTTTTCCCCCAACTAAGCTTTTGGAGGCATTTTTTACATGTTCTTGATTCCTTTGGTTGTCTGAGGCCTAGGAGAAACCTTTTTGAAAACCAAATAACCAGGAAGTCAATTTTTTAACAGTGCTCTCCTGGACCTAAAATGCCCTCCCATAAACACATGGTAAACATCGGGGGGGGGGACCTTTTTGTAAAGTTTTTATTCTTAAAATATTTGGGTGTGCTGGAGCCTGCTTAATGTCTGAAAGGGACATCACTTTTCCCACACCTCATGTTAACCTGAGATCCTAAACCAGGAGTTAGAATCATGTCACCCTCCAGATATTTTGGTACTACAACTCCTAGTTGCCCTAATTAGAATAGCCAGTGGTGAGGAATGTTGGGAGCTATATTCCAATAACATCTGGAGTGTCACATGATTCTTGCTCCTGCCCAGAACTTTACTTGGGATCATTGGATGAGGGACTTCAGTCGTTAATTGCTCATGTGACATGAACAGCTGCGCTTGCTGGCCTTGCCTCTCTGCTGCATCGCAATTGCCTGGCTCCACAGCCCTCTATGCCTTGAGTGAGATGGCCAGAAACACAGAACATGCTGTCTTCATTTATGTTCCTTGCCTGATTTTGGGCACTGATAGCACAGGTTTCTGAGTAACTCATGGATCCTGCACATGGACAGCAAGCTCCTGGCTTTCTCTTTTCCCATCAGTGTTGGGCCAGTAATCCAGTCCTGTCTTCCCCTCATGTGGTGGTAGTCAAAAGAGTACTTCATTCCTGAGAAGCTTTTTTGTCACAAAACATTTCAGCAGAAGCTGGAATATATATTTTTCACTTGACTTGATTTTCATGAAACAAGACCAGGGCTTGGAGAAGTTACTTTTTGGACTGTAATTCCCAAAATCTCTCAGCTAACATGGGCTGTGCTGACTAGGTTTCATGGGAGTTGTAGTCCAGAAAATGTCATCCCCGAGTTCTGATTAAGGTTTCCCTTTCCAAGTTTTATTTTTCTTTGACACAGACTTTTCCATTTTGGACTTGATTCTCCTGTCTTTTCTGTAGCCACTAAATCCATCCTTTCCCATCTGTATCCAGCCACTGTCACAAGCATATTGGTTGTTCTCAGCCAGTCATTGTGCACGTTGCAGTGATTACAGTTTAGTATTTCTTTGTCTCCAGAAAAAAACTTCTGTTAAAAATGATGCCATTAATCTGTGTCTTTATTAAACACTTCTGGCACTGTAATTTTCCCTTGGCTGAATGTCCTTACAAATACTGCTGTTGCATGCTGAATGTAAAACCAGGCAGGGTGGAGGGGAAAATGCTTTCAGATAGATTTAAACTTACTTCAGGAAGCAAGTGTGAGAAGATTGGACAGCTTTAGGTCAAATGCTGTTTTCAACAAGGTTGCTTGATTTATAAATTGTATTTTTCAGAAACAACAGTTAGGTAGTTGAGTAAGCCAAGAATGTTTGAGGGGGTTTTTTAGCCACATTTTCTGAAAACCCTCTTCATAAAAAGACAAAGGTCAGAACTTTGCAAAAGAACCAGACAGTTCTGCTCATTGAGGAGATGCAATGAGTTGCATTATTTCATTTCCCTACCTTTACTGGATGGCAATAAATGAGGCTCTCACAAACCCAAAAGTAGTTTGTTTAGGTTTAGATTAAAATATTGCCTTCATTTGGAAATGTAGGATTCTGTAGGCCATCCACATGCCTACCAAATATGTTTGGGCTACACCACCCATCGCCCCAGCCAGCATAGCTACAGTGGCTGGGAAAGAAAGGATTTGTAATCCAACACATCCATTCACAGCCATCCCTTAGCACAGATTGCTCTACAGGTTGGCTCTGAATGGATTGGGGAAGAGAAGGGATGTAAATATATATCTAAAGGCAGGAGTTGGTGTGTTGTTATAGCTTATGCGTGATGATGAACATTGTCTGTGCTGAGTGATGGTTTTGTCTGTTCTTGTCTGCTTCAGGTGGCCTTTCTGCCTTTTTATGCTTGGAATTGCTTAAGTGACATTTGGTATACATTGTAGCATAAACAGGAGAACTCTCTGGCCCAGGACAGCATCTTCCTATGATGCCAGACTTTGGCAGCAACCATGGCAGGAACCTTGGTGATGCTGCCGTATTTCAGTGACAACTGGAACCTCATTTCTTGGTTGTGGTCTCCCTGGTTGGGTCTTGAGCAGGATGCTAGTGCATGTGCGCTTTTCCCACCCCACAACTGAAATGAGGAAGTTCTCAGCCTGTGATCAAAATCTTGTGTAGCACTTTTAGAACTGTGTTTGAAGAAAATGTGAGAAGGGGACCTGGGCTCACAGCTGTATGAGCTAGGAAAAAGATTAGTTAAGCTGCAGGTTTTGGTTCATGAAGGCAGTAACCTGGAATTTTCTTCCAGTGATTGCCTGGAGCTTTCTAAGGAGACATTGTCCCTTCGGCCTGTCTCCTCCATTCTGAGTTAAAATATCAATGCTGTGTTCCTGGCATGACCTCTCTGGCGTTGCTGTGTATGATGTCGCTTTCTTCTTCTGGGAATGGTTGGTCAAGGTGGGAAAAATCTGGGAAAATTGTATAACTTCTGAGGAACAGGTATTGAAGTCTGAGGACATGTGCAAGGATACATTAGAAGTTGGAAATGGAGAGATGATGAAATAGGAGACATTGGGAGCAGGAAGGAGAATTCGTTCTTCTTCTCATTTACACAAGTTGAGGGATGGGGAGAAGAAATTGGCAACGCTTTTCTTGAGCTGTTCCTGTGGGGAATCTCTACAAACACCAAGACTTTTCTGCTGGCTTAAAAGATTCCCATCTAATTTCTTGATCATTTGGTATGTGCTGAATTTATTTAGTCATCGTACTAAATGAACATCAACGTCATCGTTATCATCATTGTCTTTCTCTTTAACTTTATTTATACTCCACCCTTTCTCAAAAACAAGGCTCACATATGGAACACAAGCTCAAAATTTACCAGCACAATAGTTGCTGTTCACCTAACTAAGAGGTTGGGATTTCACAGAAATCAGAGTAAGCATAGCTGTAACTGCTTCTAAGTTGTGGTTCAGTATGGAATAGAGATGCAAGAAAATGGGAAAAATGAAAAAAGAAGAAGAAATATTACTAATGGAGCAGCTCTCGTTAAGAGAGAAGATAGATAGTGTGGAAAAGATAAACTTTTTATCTAGAATCATAAAATCGTAGAGTTGGAAGAGACCCCAGGGGCCATCTAGTCCAACCCTCTGCTACGCAGGAACACACATCAAAGCATTCCCAACAGATGGCCATTTTTAAGCAGACTCTGCTTAAAAACCTCCGAAGAAGGAGACTCCACCACACCCTGAGGCGGCATATTCCACTGCCGGACAGCTCTGACCGTTAGGAAGTTCTTCCTGAGGTTCAAGTGGAATCTCCTTTCCTGTGGCTTGAATCCATTGCTCCTTGTCCTAGTCGCTGGAGCAGCAGAAAACAAGCCCACTCCCTCCTCGACATGACATCCCTTCAAATATTTAAACATGGCTATCATGTCCCCTCTTAACCTTCTCTTCTGCAGATTAAACATACCCAGCTCCCTAAGCCGTTCTTCATAGGGCATGGTTTCCAGACCTTAATTAGTTTATATTTTTGTTTTTGACTAGGATTCTGGAAATAAGAAGAAACTATTGACCTAAAGTGTGCTTGCTCACATTGTGCTAAAACAGCAATCCTGCCGAGTTCAAACACTTCCAAATATTGTTGCTGTCAAGCACATGCTTAAATCTATTAGAGTTTTTAAAAGTGTTTTAAAAGTGCTTAACTCTGGGTGGATTGTTCCCTCTCTGTGTCTTGGCATAAATACATTAAAATATTGAAATACATTTTAATTAGTCTAGTTACTTTTCTATTTTTCTTCTTTTCCTTGACTTGCAAAGAACACTGCTAGCTGTTGCTAGGTAACTCCTAATTGTGATATTAACTGCCAGCAGCTGTCAGAAGGAATGGTAAATTCTTTTATCTTGTTAACAAAATTTACTAAAGCGATGGCAATACATAAATATTCCTTCTTTAATTTAAAAATTATAATGCTGTAATACAGCATGGCTTGCTACTAGATTTTATATTAGCAATTCTTTCCAGCACTTCTGCGAAAGAAACTCTCCCTAATCCTACTTCTAGCTAGTTGCTGGCTTAAATATTAGCAAATTTGATATTCTGTGGTGTTGAAGTGCTATCTTCTGACTGCTCAGCAATGATGTATAAATATAGATAGGCACACTAGTGAATAATACAATTGGTCACAAGGAAATAGGGTGGTATCATTCCTGCTACAGCAAATCTCTTTCTTCCAGTTTGCTAGCAGCTCGGCGGCATGAAGGCTAAGCAACTTGCAGATTCCCCCGTGGAATTGGCTTGGTCTTTGCTGACATGGCAGTTGCTTTTGACTGGGATCCAAAGAGCTCCATATACACTTGGAATATGCTTCCATATGCAGGAGGAGGATGTGTGAATGTGGTGGTGTCCCTTTCCAGCTCTGGCCCTTTGTCTCACTTCAGTTCTTTGTGTCCTTGCAATCTGTCAAGTGTAATGTTGTCAAGATTCTTGTCTTTTCAGCACCTATTGTTCCAGCTGGGATCCACATCAGATTGTGGATCTTCCCTTCTGTGCATGGAAGTATGTATAAAATTCCATGCACATTTTTTTAAGTAGATGCATTTTTCTACACATTTTTTTCATTGTCAAAATGTGCTTGAGTACATGATTTGAGGGGATGGATTTTTCTGAAGGCATTTTGTTATTTGTTTTTTGAATTATAGTGCAAGCTCAGCCACCAAGCACATTTGGGTTCAGGAATTTTGAATTGCATGATCTCATAATAAAAAGTCAACCTAGCAAGCTTTTTGCCCATTCTTAGTCTCATCAAGTGCTGCTCCAGAGGATCTTCCAGCCTCCAGGAGCAGCTTTTCGAAGGAGTACGGTGAAAAGAGAAAGGCTCTTATTGCCTTGTTATTTAAGGACCTCTGCCAACATATGAAATGCTCCATGTTCCAAGATAATGTACAAATGTAGCCCTTTATATTTTAAAAAATGACTGTATCTGCATTTTGGATCACTTGTATACCATTTTGTTTTCTTTTTGAACAAATACCTAATGTTTGATAATATTCTTTGGAGTCAATGATTTGAGTTTCTAGGTCACACCAGCATGTATCACAATGTGCATAGGAAAATTAAGCGAAGCTTACATTCTGCAAGCACGGGTGCCTGTTTGTGGCTGCAGCTACTGGTGGTGGTATTCCTGCAGACCCAGAGCTGACCAGACCTTGTGAAAGGATAACAGAATTCCAAGAAGCCAGCTTTCTGACCCATTTTTTGTTTGGCTAATCTGTGTTGTGGTGTAGCTCTCTTCTGGCACTGTGCATAACATGAATAAGAAGGATGAGCCTATGTGTGCCTGCTGCACACCCAGTATCCATGACATTCCAGTGCTGAGTGGATGGGTTGTAACTTTAATTTCTTTTGATGATGAGTTTATAGTTGTATCCCAAGGGTTTCATTGTGAAAATATGTTACAGGAATACTAAGTTAACAAAGCCTCTGACAAAGACATTCCTTTTTACAAATTCGTTTATCTCTGTCTAGCCACATTCTTGGCCTTTGTCTAGTTGAAAGCTTTTTAGCAGCATCAGCATTGGGGTGGTGGTGAAGAAAGGGTGGATAAATACAGACTTTTGGTATTGGGTTGAAGCAGCTTGTCTACAGTAAAAACAGCAGATAAGGTAAACTGCAGCTGCCTCCATAATCTTTTACTGAGCATGTGTGAGCAGCAAACAGAGAAGAAATGGGAGACCAGATAAGCCTGTCTCGCTGACTAGCACCAATGTGAAGAAAAAGCAACCATCTATCAGTTCAGTCATAAAAAATCAAAATCAAAGAAAAGTAGAAGCTGGTGAAAGAAAATAATTTCCTGAATGCGTTTGAGAAAAAGTCTTCAAGTGGTCTCTAAACAGTTCAACACGTTTTTGTTTACCTATGCAAAACTTACCTGTCCTGGTTGTTTCATTTCACATAGGTGTATTACTTATTTTTGAATACTAGGATCACTGAAACATGTTGGACTGCTTTTCTTTTTTTGTGGTGGAGAAACCTCTTCCTGTTCTTTCTGTCATAGTACTACAGTATGTTATTTCTGCCACAGTACCAAATTTTCTGTTAAAGAAGGAATACTCAGGGGCACATCTACTTTGATTGCTGAGGTATATATCTGTATCTTGTCTTTACCATTTCTAGCAAATTTAGGTGTCTTCAGTTGTGCATGCAATTTTTTCCAGTTTTCTCCATCGTGAGGAAAAGCCCTCAAACTCATGCATTTGTGTGTAGACACTCGGAAAAGCTTAATATTTTTAAGACTACAACTCTTAGAATCCTCCTCCAGCCATGGATAACATTATTGACTTTGGACTACAATGTTGGCTCAGGGATTGTCGGAACCATAATCCAAAAGACTAGTTTTTGAAGCTCGGTGTCGCATGAGAGAATAGCTAAGAGGATGGGTTTGGGTACGCTTCTAAGTTTTTCTGTCCTAGTACATTGCTGGTAACTTCAACTGTTCTTGCCTGTCGGAGGAACCAAGCTATTGTGATTGGACAGCGTATACCAGCATGCTGCTTGTATAAGCCAAAATTCTCAGCCATTTAAGTTTAGCACTTTGTGCAGATAGGGAACTGTGTGGAACAAGATGCTGGAGTATGTCGAGTTTAGTCAGTAAGGATCTTCTTTGTTTTCTTATTTTTAACTGTGACGCATACAGGTATTGAATATGTCTACAGGACATGCCACCAGGATCCAAACAGAGCAGTTTATTTCCTAGACATGCTCAATGTCATCATGAGGTTTCCTTGTACATAAAATGTAAATGTGAAGCTGTACTGCTGTGCTGGGAATTCAGAGAACTTTGGGCTAAGAGGGGTGGAGTTAAGTTTCTTGGAAAACGGTTGGCTGTTCTTTTTCGATAATTTTCCTCCCCCTCTAAGCCAAATAAAGATTTGCTGTAAATGAGTGCTGCCAATACAGTATTTACTTTTGCCATTTACTTGGATGCCTTAAGTCCACTGCTCCACCCCCTTAACTCACAAAAAGATGTGTTGACATTTTTGCCAGAGTGACTGTCCTTCTCGCTGCCTTAGAGTGGCAAATTCGAAAGCTACAGCAACCACCTGTTCAATCTTGCGGTTTCCATTCTCTTTGAGAGCTAAAAGTTGAAAATAAGAGTAAATAAGAGTAAATTCTACATTCAGCCATAATCAATAATGTGCCTTATTTGGAACTGATGGCAAATTTTAAAATTTCTCTCTGCTCTTTCTTTCTATATCTTACATAAAATTAAGAGCAGGTCGGTGAAGAGGGCAATACAAATAATTTAATCAGTACCTTTTCTTTAAAAGAGGAAATGGTTAATCCTGGATGTGATTATTTGTCTGCATGCATTTTTTTGAATGCAATAACTAAAGTTAAGAACCATACAGAAGGACATAACAGTGGCTTGAATAAATGGAGGCTTACATACAAGAGACCTCTGTTCTCTAAATATTAGCTTAGTCTTTCACCCAGTTGCTCACCGAGTACATGTGTGCTTGTCACTTTAAAGCCTTTCTTGTGCAATTGTGGTCAAACAGTGTCAACTAATACCCTTTTCTTCCTAAATTGGATTCATTTTCTTACCATCATCCCTACCACCCCACTGCTGAACAACACATTTAGGGGAAGGAAGCATTTTGTGTACAAAAAATTTATCTTATCAGTTTGAAAGGATGTTAATTTCAGATGGATGCTTTCTGACCTGTTTTCCACCCCTTTCTTGCATTAGAAGTTGTAAACCTATAACAGACGGAAGTGGTGTGGGGAGACAGACTAGGTTCTGCAGACCAGCAATGTGCCATGACTTGCACTAATTTGATTGAGTTGGTCATCCCGCCCCAGGTAGCATCTGCACCAGCACCAGAAAGCAAAACTCTGTAACTCTGCTGGCATATGTGGTTGCACTAGAAGGAAGAGGCCATCACTGCAGCAGCTTCAAAAGAAGTATGGCCTAGTAGAAACAGTCTCTTTTGAGCTGGCACATTTTCTCTACCACCACTAAATGACTCTGGAAAAAAGTGGAAAGACCAGCATAGCAACAGCATCCCAGCTTTTATCTGGAGTAATTTGGCCTCTCTTCAAAACAAGCTGCATCTTTATCTTCTTAGTTTTATATAGCCTTTCCTGTCCACGCAGACTTGAATGGTTTTGGAAATCATGTTAAAAAATGCACACGAGAGCATAAAATGTTACTTTTTAAAAAATTAAACTAATTGGTCTAAAAAATTATACTGAAGCCAGTAACTAACCTGTGATGTCTTCTTGGCCCGCTCCCCATCCTTTTTTTGCTTTCTTTTTTTTCTTGAAGTGAATGCTTTTCATTCTTGAATCCCTTCTGTTTTGTCAGTTTGTTTCTGACTCTACACTATAGAAGTGATTTTGCCAAAAACTTCCATTTCCAACCCTACTCTGACAATTGTCGCTGTCACAATGTATTGCCTCCCTGACAAAACCAAGGCTCTGAGTCACCAGCTAAAACATGAGTGTTCATGTTGAACAGCTTATCACAATATTTCTCCAGAATCATTGGTGAAGGAGTGAGGTAAAAGTGCCTTTTTAAAAAACTTTATTAGCATTTGGCAGAGTTATGGTGCCTGAAGAGTAGTTTTTATTTTGTCATAGGCAGTACATGTGCTGCTTAAAATAGGTCGAAGTAGTATGTGGGCATGGAGCAGATCCTCACACCTGAGTATTTTTAAGTGACATGAATGGCATTTATGTATGTACATCCTTCACAGTTAACAAGAGGCTTGTTTCTTTTGAATGTGGGTGTTGTCTGCTTGTATTCTTGGAGTTAGGCAGGCTAAGAAAACACCAAAAATAAATTTCTAGAAATGTCATATTTTTTTCTAACATAATTACATTGAAAGGAATAATATTCATTCCATTTTAAAAGAAAAAGTACATATTGTGTGTGCTAAAGCTTTCTAAGATTATGAGCCTGGATGAGCAGGTTTCTTTTTAAAGATATTGATATATAAATGTAAAGACGCATAAAAAACAGAATGTGCCCCCCCCCAGTCATAATCCTAGAACTCTTTTTAAAAACCTTTTAGTGACCTTGTAACATCCTCTGGCTGTCTTCCTTTCCCTCACAGGTAGTTTGTCTTGGAAGTCAAGTAGTTTGTTCGTCTACAAGTATTCTTGCCTTTGTTGCAATGAATATGAACTATTTGGAATGACTGCATGAGCATTCACATTCAGTTACCATACAGAGAAATTCATATCTGGATCTCTCTTATCTGGGATGGGAGTCCCCAAAATCCACATATGATTTTGAATTTGCCTGGACTTTCCCCTCCCTACCGGCTACAAGTGCTGCTTTCCCTAAAAGGGTGGAAAGTGTGCTGGTGGGGGGACATTTGGGACATCGCTTCCTGCGGGGGCCTTGTGTGAGTGCAGCTGCAGGAATTCTCTTTCTCCTGTCAAGTTTCTGACTGTGGTGGGGCAGGGGTTTCTTGAGTTAAAATTCAGCAGGTGCTGGTCGTGTGTGTAGATGCCTTCTAATCCCAACCCTGAAAGAAACCCTCATCACTTCCTTTCTCCCCACTGCAATAGCGGCTTTTTGGAGTATGCTTGCCAAGGTGGGGAGATTAGAAGTGATCAGGAGACCATGCAAAGAAGTCCCAATCCCCTCCTTTCTCACAGTGCCATGGACAGAGGTTACTGTATTGACCCAGGTTTTCTTTGGGTTGATTTTTTGTGTAATTTTTTCAACTTCGACATGGGTGTACATGGTAAACATAGAACTTGTGCTGTCTGAGTGTTGATTTTAGTCCGTATTGTGGGCAAGTGAGAACATGGGGGTGTTACCCTGTAAACTGGGGGTCCCAGGAGGGACATCCAAATAACCAAACCAAACAAGCAAGATGAGGAAAATTAGCTGGAGCACTCTCTTGGCTAACGAGAGGCAGGGCAACGCAGCGAGATCTTTTATCCTATGTATACCGGTTCAGGTCAGTGAGGAGTCAAGCAGTATAAAATACTAACAGTTTTATTAAGCAAAGAAAATAATAAAATTCAAACACACCTAACTAGTGAGGAAGGAAAGAGAGTTTTAGAGAAATAAACTATATGCCACCTGTCTGAAGTCTTGAAGACACCAGCTGGGGAGAAGGGAGGAAACCCGGTGTGGAGACCGAGGGGAATCTGCTGGGCCAAGCGGCAGCAAGGCAAGGGCGAAGATCCAAGAGGAGCTTCGAGTGATTTCAGCTTAGTGATTTCAGTTCAGCTTGGTCCGACGAGAGTTCCAATGAGCTCTCAAAACGGGGCAACTTTTATAGGGACAGAACAGCCGCAGGCTAGTCTGGTTTTTGCAACAGCACGATGAGTTTTGGTCTGAGGGCAAAGGCTCCGAAAGGTCGGAATTTGCATGATTGAGTTATGAACCGAATGGACAATGGTATAGCTGGTATGCAGATGTGGCTAGCTCGGCCATTAAGTGCCTGGCTTGCCAAGGTTCTTTCACAGGCAAAGAGTCCTCTTTGTCTTACAGTCAAGGTGTTTGTTTCGGGTGGCTATCCCCTGAAGCAGAACTGGCTATATCTGGTACTTTACAACTATCACCCATGCCTAGCTTCGTGCTTGTCCAGCGGCGCCCAACAAACACTCAGCTGGTGGCGGGAAAGGGCCGAATTATGATGTCAAAATGATATCTTAGTTCACCAAAGACCAGACCAGAATACCATGGTAACAGGGGTTTTAAAACATTGTTAAGAGTATTTTGAACATGGATATTCCCAAAAATGTAGCTTTAATGAATGGATATGATGTAAAATTCATACCATCTATGCTTGACCTTCATTTTAGTGTTTGCTTTGTTTTATTTGCTTGGCACTTTTGATTATAAAAATTGTTGAAGTCATTTGAAATTCTTGGAATTCTTCTTTTCTTTGTTTTTAACCTGCCCATAACTTAGCAATGTCTTCTGGTTTCTTTTCTTTTCCCATGGATTGTCTGTCTGTTCCAGTGATGTTCCCTACTGATTGCTCTTGGTATGACATACTCAATGGGGCACTGCCTTATAGAGCAGCAGGAGGCCAGGATCCTCCTTTGAAGTGTTTACAGTCTAAAATTCAGCTTATGGGAAGAGGCAGAGGGTGGGTAAGGAGGCAGAGGTGAAGATAAACCAGAAAAATACATACGCATTTCAGGTGGGCATCTTTTTATGGAGAGGAGAAGTTGCAGCAAAGTTTTCAGTGCAAAGTCAGTTTTTGAGGGAGGCTTGGGGAGTGGGGAGTGGCATCATGGCACTGTTCTGGGATGTAGTGCCAGGCAGAAGCATCAGCAAGATTATTGTCATAAGAAAGGGCAGTGTCATAAGAACAAAGGAAACGCTGTGCTGGATCAGGCAGTGCTGAATTATTGCAGCATTCAGTTCCTGTAGTGGTCATTCTGATGCATGTGGAATGGCTACAAATTAGACATGAGTGCAGTAGCACCCTTTTGTTGGTGTTCCCCAGCACCTGATATTCGGAAGCAGATGTTTGAGAGGACAGTTGTTTCACTGATTGGCTATTAAAGAAGGGAAACTTTGCCAACCAGATGTGAGCTAGATGGGCTTCTCTTCTGTTTACCATCTACCAGTTGATATCTCAGTGTTCCAAATAGTATTGTTGTATTTTGCCAGTGGTATCTAATGAGCAGGATTGTTTGCATTTTATACACATCCTTCCCCCCCCGCCATAGTACTTTGAGTAGATTTTGCCATATCCCCCTCCCAGACATTTTAGGCCTGAGAGAGGCCACTTTTTCAACAGACAATAGCTTGGAGGTCATTGAAAGAAAAACCTCTCCTGGGCGTAAAATAGCCCAGAGAAGACCAAGTATGTAGTGAAGTTGCTTCCCAAGACCCCATAGAGAAATCAAGTAGGGGGAAAAATCAATTTTGTGAGAGCAGCCTTCCAATTTACCATGGAGAGCCAATGCAGCCCCTTAACTCCTAACAGGTTCCCGTCCCTGGCATAGGTAAACTGAATCGTGTGCTCCCCTGCCTCAGTGATTCTTGTAGGAGCCTAGTTGATATAAAACTGAACAATGAAAACTGAATGGAAGAAATAAAGAGAGAAAATTAGCCTTCAGAGTATAGAAAGGTAGCATTTGGTATCTATAATTGCATGTTTTTTTCTTAGAGATGTGTCCTACCTGTGAGGGGGTGGCAGAAATTGAGTTTGTCACACTCCTTTCTAGTATAATAATAAGAAGAAGAAGAATAAAATTTATTTATATCCTGCCTGGGTGGAAACATCAATTTAAAGGGTTGTGCAGGTTGATCATAATCAGATTATTGCTCAGTATAAAGATGGCGGCTATCTGTGCTTCCATCTATTTCCTTAGCTGTTGTTTATTTTGTCCAATAATATAGAGCAGAGGAAGAATGTGATAGATCATAAACCTTGCCTAATTGAACTTTCTGATCTCCTTATGTTAGCAAAACTGAAAAAATAACAGGTCAGGGCTACATTTGTCTTTTGGCTCAGGTGTCTTTCATTACTTGACTTAATACGAATAGTATTTTACTGGCCTGAAATTAAGCTGCAAGTCCTCAGATTTTAGAAGTTCTCTCCTAGCTGCAGTTGTATCATTGATACCCAATATAGTTCTCTTTGTTTGGTTTCCAGATGTACAACATTGTGTGCTGAAATGTCTTCAAGGTGCAGCAGAGATGGGACATCTATTGTAGCTTTAAAGGTCTTTACTCTTTCATTCCCTTATAACCTCATTGTAAAAACTTCTTCGGGTAAATGGTGACCCACTAACGAGGCTGTAGACCGCCGCACTTTGGTTTAATTGGCAAAATTTGATTTAACTGGCAAGATATATCAGTTGGCTGTGATATAAAACATGCCCTGCTATGGCTATATGGCCAAGCTGGACAAGAGGAAAAGACCGGCCAAATACATGCACTGCAAATTAGGTCAGAAACCCCATCTAGGCAAACCAGGTCATAGTCAGGAAATCACTGGGGAACTCCAGAGATAATAGGCTTGCAGCTAACATTGATATGTCTGCCTTTTGGGACAATAGCATCTGGGAGATTCTCACCAAACTACTGATTGCCTGATCTCCTTTTCTTCTGACCAAGCAACCTTTTCTTCATTCTAAAACATGTCCAACAAGCATCAAACTTTCAAGTAACCATTAACCCTTTACAACCTAATGCTAAAACCATCAGACCATTCCAGAGTTCATTGTCCACTCTGTGAACTCCATTGTTTACTTGGCTGGAGAGCCATTCACACATGTGCCCTCCAGGCAGAAATCATATATATAAAACCCTGAGTTTTGGCCAGCTAACTTGCAGTACACCAATTGCTGGTTACCACTTTGTCAGTCTGATTCCTGGTTTTGTACTGTCCTTAGACACAAATCTAAGCCACATCGCTGCTTCTTTGCTACTCTTCTGGACTGATAAATATCGCTCGCCTCACCCTAACTCTTGCTATCTAAAAAAACTTTCTCCCTTTTCCTTTGGTTAGCCTTTTGTGATTGTATGACTGTTTGGATATTGTGTGTGTGTGATTAATTCCTCCAGTAAAACACAGTTTAGCTTACTTTGGCTCCCTAGCTAGTTCTTCCCTGCAAAAGTACTGGTAAACATTGGTGTCAAAGATCTCGTTAGGTTACCACCCTCTTGCAGACCTCCTAATTTTGAGCTAATAATTTCCCACCTTTTCATGGAGGTACTGGCATCGTAGGTGGATCCCCACATTACCCACGTTTTGGGGTAACAGCTCTGGTTCAAAATACATGCATGTTTGGCTGGTCATGCTCCCAGGCTCTCTGCATCCACTGCTTTCCGCTCTTCACTGCGCTGAAGGTGAGACTAGGTTTCTGTACACAGGAAGGCTCTTATCTGGTTTTGGTAGCCAGTTAAGAGCAGACACAGCTCTATCATGCTTAGGCCCGGGAACTGATGAAAGGCCTTTTTTCTGGCCCAACTTCTAGTGCTGTGGCCTGTGAGGGAAAGAAGAGCAGCCAGCATCTGCTAGACTTAAGTCTGCTCCCCAGCTGCCATCCCCTTTTCCTTGTGCGTTGTCTCTTTTTAGATTGTAAGCTTGAGGGCAAGGAACGGTGAGATTAACAATTGTAAGCCATTCATGTAAAGCTCCATGTACACTGATGGTGCTATATAAATACATGATAATATTAACAATAAGTCTAGTGGTAGAAGCAAATTAAGTTAACATTAAAGTTGAAGGTAAGGATGTTAGACTCTCTGGTTTCATTTTCACTGCATTTCTCATAATCCTAATAGCATTCTTGTTCCACTCATGGTCTATTACCAGGTTGTGAAATTTATGGAAATCCATGAATATCAAGAAAGCATTTCTCTTAATCTATATATTTAAAAAAAACAACAACAGAATTTCACCCATTGACTGAAGCTTATTTGTGGGAGTGTTACAAATTACTTACTTGACGGAGCATGATTTATTTATATATAATTTGAAGGAAGTGAACATAAGCTGCTGATGAGAAACCAAAAATGTAACAGTCTTGCAGACCAGAAACAGGATAAATATGTAAAACAAATGTTGATTATTCCAAATGTATTTTGCATTCCCAAGTTGAAGAAATAACAACATGCATGGTGTAGCCCTTAGAGTGCTGTTTTTGGACTTGAGAGATCAAAGTTCAGATCTCCTCAAAGATGTAAAACTCTCTGGGTGACCTTAGACTAGTCATTTTCTTTGTCTGTCCCACCTCACAGGGTTACTGTGAGGATAAAAGTCAGGTGGAGGAGAGCTATGTATATAGCCTTGATCTCATCATTATCATCATTTTAAATGAAATGTGTCATAAGGTTATGAATGTCACAGCTTTGGGTCTCTGTCGATGTGGATATATAAAACACAATGTTTTCATCTCACCTGACAGTCATTGCTATAACCTCTGATATTTTTGTCTAGGATTAAGGTTCTTTCTTTAAGAAAGATGTAAGGACTTTGGTACTTACGCAGAATGAAAAATGTCAAACTCCTTGACACTTTGAGTATCATGATGTACATTATGATTATTATGCTCATTCACAGCCAGAATGCATCCGTATTGCTGGTACAGGAAATAAATTGACCTGGATAACTTGGCTTTGACTTTATGTAAGGATGTTACCTATGTTGTGTGTCTCTTTATGTCTACAGAAACATTCACTGTCTTTCATTTCAATGGTGAGTCTTGTACTAATGAGCCTGTAGCGGTGATCTATTGTCTTCACTGTAGATGTGTATGTAGGAACAGTTTTGGTAATGAATCAGCTACATTGGCAAGGATTAAATTCACATTTTGTTAAGTTGGATAGCACACAGGTGGGAAAAATCTAAGGTTCTACTACTGCTTCCCTGGACCATCTTTATTCCAGGCTTCCTTGGACTATCTTCATTCCAGCAAAAAAGTGTAATTTAAAAAAAAAGCTCTTCTAGATTATTCACCTTTTAAATAGGTCTCAGAGCCACCCTGCAATGTTTGGGATCAAAACCTAAATGAACCTTTGGCTCATTTATGCCTCTCACCATTTTTAAAATTCATTGATATGATATGATATGATATGATATGATATGATATGATATGATATTATACTATAGGCAACCCATGAAGCTCTCAGGGAGTCCCAGGGCAGAAAATTGATCTCTGGGTCTGTGTCAAAGTTACTCACCATTTTATAAAATTGTATTTGGAGTGTATGTTATAAACAAAGAAAGTCATCATTCAAGGCTCAGCCCTGTGATGAATGTGTCCATTGCTGATCTGTAAAATAAATATTTTTAAAAAATAATAGTCCTCTACTTGATAGAGTAGGATATTTGAGATGAGGTATGTATTTAAGAATGAACTACAGATATTGATCATTCATTATATCCTCTAGGAACAACACAGTTTCAGCTTCAGGTCTGGAATGGGGGCTTAGCAAAGTGCCTCTGATGGGACTTGTGTACGTATCTTGATGGGTTTATGTGGTGATGGTATTAACGGCAGTACTTTTGTGAGCATCAGCAGGTGGGGACTGCAACTTTAATTTCCCCCAGTGTAGAATCACTGCTAGACCTTGTGGAAAATTAAAATGATGCTTTCTAGATCCAGCACCTGCCACTAATCAGAATGTTGTGAGTGGGTGGGTTAAAGGGAAGGACAGCATAGGTATTGGTTGGACAAGTTCTCAGGCATGTTGCATGCTCGGCCTCTCTTTTGCTAGTATTATACAAACGTATGAGTGAGATTATAGCATAGAATTGCTGACCAGTCTTTCTTGAGTTGTCTCAGGGTTATGACCTCAATTCTTCTGCGTTGTGTTTTATTGCACAACAATGGAAAGAGAATAGATTGTGTTACAGCTTTCACTTTTACAGGGAGAGTTTACATCACCATTTAACATGAGTGATCTATGCTTGGTTGCATGTATTGAGCTTTGCATTGTAAGCCAATCCACTATTCCAAGAGAGCTTCTGCACATTATTCTTTTAGCAGAGACAAAAATGCCAGGAAACAGATAAGTCATCCAGAAGAGCCCCTTGTTCTCTTAAGTTATGTGTGGCCCATATTTCAAAGGAAAACGTAATAAAGAGAGTCAAGTCAGCCAGTAGGGAGGAACTCCAGAGAAACAGAGATCTTGCAAATCATCAAGCACTTCCAACGGCTCCAAAAATTATCCCAGTAGAAAGAAAGTAAAGTCAAAGTTATTCTGTGCAGTAGTGAATTTAAAGGAGTGTGAGATAGAGAAATTGAAATTGGGAGTTGGCCCAGTTAAACTAAATGAAGGTTGTCCCCAAAAAGTTCATGCTTTCCTTAGAAACTTTCTTCTTATCAGTGTTTTCTTAGCAAAACAGTCTTTTGCTCTCACATGCCTTCATTATTTCGTATGTACATACAGATACAGAGAGATGTGGGAGCCTAGAAAAATATGGAAGAAATTAGGAAAAATTGGGTTTTTCATTTCCCCCCTAAAACTTTGTTTTTCCAAATAAATTTTAAAAATGGGATATGCATGTGTTTGTGGGTCTGGGTGTGTGTACGCACACATATATAATATACATATGCATGCATATATAGAATGATGAATGAAATATTTAAAACAAGGTATTCATATATTTACTCTCTGCACATTATTTTTAAAAACTAGGTAGTAGATAGGCGTTTACGTAAGACTATGCCCAACATTATAATTCCGGGTCCTGGTTTCCTTTTCTCAGTTGTTTTTGTGGAAATGTCAGCTTGGCACCATGGAAAGCTAGAAGAGACTAAATAATTTTCTTAGTTTTATTAATCTTGATGGCTTCAACTTGTTTTATTTATTTATTTGTTTATTCATTCATTCATTTTTCCTGCTACTCATAAAGTAGCAAAAGCAAAAAGATTTCTTATATTTCAGGTGTCCCTGACTATTCAGGATCTTGTAACAGTCCTGTAACTGTCTTTATTAAAAAAATTAATTCAGTTTGTAATTATTTCCTGAATAAACTGTTCTTTTAATATAGCAAACATGATACTTCTATGTCAAGTTCAGTATCACATACTGTATTTAATGTTTTTTAAAGTAATAAGGTGGCTTTCTATCGATAAAGGAGGATAATATAACATTTCTTTCAATTTTCTGAGGAAAAAAAAGTCCCTTGTGCCTCAAAATTTCTGGAAATTTCACTTCTGTAAAAATATACACTGGGCTGAAAGAGAGCTGGCGAAACAAGACTTTTGGTGTTGGGTTGAAGCATTATGTTTGCAGTAAATGATGAAATAAACAAAGCTAGGAGTGGGAAACAGTAGGATTCTGTTCTAGCCAATCTCATTGTAGCTAGATATGTCTACCTACAACAGGCAAGGATAAACAGCAGCTGACTCCAGAATCCTTTATTGAACATGTGTGAACAGCAAAACAGCAAAAAATGGGAGTGCAGATAAGTCTACCATGCCAGGTTTCCCTAAGCGTGTTAAAAAGTGTACATCTATAAGCTTGGCCACCAAAATGAAAATCATAAGAATAGTGGAGGCTGGTGAAAGAAAATGTCATCCCTGGATGTACTTTGGAAAAAACCTTTTAAGTGGTCTCTCGAAGATTCAGTTTTTTTATTTGTTTTTGTTTGTTTACTTATGCAAGGCTTGCTTGAGCCTGGTTAATTTATTTCTTACATGGATATACTTGGTTTTGAATTAAAAGTTTACTGAAACATGTTCAACTGCTCTTTTTTTGTGAGATATAGGAACTGATCTCTATTTTTTCCACGTTACTTGTCTGTCTGGTGTCAAATCTTTTGTTAAAGAAATAATATCCAGAAGTGTATCTACTTCATTAATTGAAGTATACTTCCATACTGCTTAGATCGAATAGGTCAGAGCAGCATCCATGAGTTAAAGCACACACAATACAGAAAGTAACCTACATTTTTTATGAAGACCAAGAAATAGATGTCAGATAGCACTAAACAGGAAAGGCTTCTTCAAATAAGAATGTTTTTAACATGTATAAAAAACCAACTGTGTTTGGAGCATGAACATTCCACATAGTAGGTGCCACTCCACTAAATTCCATGACTCAGTGAGGCAATACTAGGAGGGCCTGTCCTAATGACTTCAAAGTCTGAATAGGTCTATAAGGGAAAAGGCTCAGCTAGCCAGGTTCCAAGTTGTTTGGGGCAATATAAACTAATAATGAAACTTTAAACCTGGCCTGGTAGCAAATATGCATACAGTGCAGTTCTTGCAGTAGAGGTTTTATGAACGACCAGTAGGTTGTTCCATTCAAAAGACTAGCTGCAGTTTCCAGATCAGCCTTAGGGACAGCTCCACATAGAGTACATTGCAATAGTCTAGCCTAGAAGGCACCAGTGCATGGAGTACTGTGGCTAAGCTATTCTTACTAGAAATGAGTGCAACTGGCGTACTAGAAAAAGCTGATGGAAGACATTCTGAACCCCTGAAGTCATTTGGGCCTCCACCTAACGTAGGATTATCCCAGGCTGCAAACTTGATCCTTTGGAGGGATTGAAACCTATCTAAAACATGTACTCCACTTATTTCCTGGTTATGGGAACCATGTGTTGATGTTCTTCATGCATGATTCCACCGCTTGTAGAGTCCACATTCCAGAAGACCTCCCATGAAAGCCCTCACTTTTGCTGTTTTAAGAAAAATGCAGTAAAATAGCATCAGGCTCAGGGCCACTTTAGCAGAAGATAATGGCCTCAGCTGCTGCATTGAAAAATGAGTAACAGAGATCTGGTTTAAAGTATATGAAAGTGGAAACCATTTGGCTTTTCAAAGCAAGCTTAATTTATCCTTGCTGTGCTATGACTTAAATAAAAAATATATGTGGGAGAAATATTTTTACTCATTCCTCCTTGAATATGTGTTGGCTGACGGTTTTTTCTTTCTCCAAAATATGATGTGATTGTTAAATTATTCTTTTTAATGAAGAGGCAAGCCCTTCTCTTCCAAAGCAAAATGTGCTCTTCATGTGACAGAATTGATGTTGCACTTTAAACAGAAAAATGTTTAGTTATGGTGGCTTGAAACCAAGAAAAGTAAATGAGATTTTCTTTAACAGTTGTTTATTTTTTTATTAAATTTAGCACATCAGGTCCACCCATTTGGCCAGGAAGCACCTTTTTCAAGAGAAATGGAGCTCTTCTGCAAGGTAGGTCATAGATTCAATTTTTTCCCCTTTCCATCTCCTCCTTCCTCTGGCTTGTTGTCTTGACACTTGCATAATTTTCACAATTTTTTCAGAGTGAGGGATGAATTTTTCTTTATATATATTTTCTTTTTCTCTGCAGCTGTCTGTTCATAGTACACCTATGAGCTCAAAAGGCTATGTATGCTGTAAATGTAGCTTTCGTCCTCTTCTTTCCCCCTACTCCCTGCACATTATTGATTTTGTTTCCTCCCATTTATTGCAAAGTCAACAGGCTTTGTGCGGGACAACATGTTCCAGTAACTTTCAATTTGTGTTGATGAAGAAAATAGCTTTGCTCCTTGCTGTGCCAGTGCAAGAATATGTCTTGCAGCGATTGTGTGCCAGCTGTAAAGCAGGGGATGGTGGATAGCAGTTGATAAAAAGGCACAATCTCTCACCTTTTTGAAATCTGGTTATATTTTGACTCTTAATTTTCTCCTTCTCAATTCTGTTCATGAAAGTTGAGAAATAATATGGCTTATCTGTTTCTTTTAATAACTTGCAGGGGTAATGGTTCTATATACATCTGTGGGACTTCTCAGGTAATCATAACTAGTTAATATGTGGTTGTAACTTGGAAATTAGTTCTGATGGAACTGAAGAGTTTTCGTGTTTCCCTCTGTCTTGTTGCTTGCCAGACTCTGAACCTTTATCATAATTGAATCTTGATCAAGGACTTCCTGTTTGGATATAATTGTCAATGGCATCTTTAGACTTACTGTGCGAAGTGTGATTCCACACATCAAGGAAAGATCTGTTTTTCCCCCCACCCCCAATAATTTATGGATGAGAGTACCAATAACAAGGATAGCTTTGGCTATCTTGTCATTCATGTATGGAAAGGATAATGAAAAAGTTTTCTAGATACATGGATAAATTTGTCTTTTGTGCTTTTCACAGATTGCTAAAAATATCTCTGTATATCCTTTCCAAAGCTGCGGCTTTAGATGACGTAGTACTTTATGGAGAGCATGATGCCCGAATGAATTGTTGTTCAGATTACCATCTGAGCATTCTGCTCAGTCTTTGTAGTAAGTAGTCATGGAGTGTGGTAGAGATTTATAGGACCTACCCACTGTTGTTGTTTGATTTTATATTGTTTATATACTGTTACTCATATTGTTTTACAAATTAAAACAAGCAACTAACAAAACTATTAAGAAAAACCACAACTGAATAATGAAAAAGCAGCATAATCCGATAATATGCCACAGTACATTGTAGTCCTTATAGATTAGAGTAGTCAAGAAAAACTGAATTCTAGCAATTGAAAATTTCCACTATCAGAGCTGGCTGTCACTTTGGTGCAACATTAAAGGAAAACCAGCCTGGTCTTATGTTGGGTTTTACTGAAATATTTTGTAGTGTTCTTGACAACATTATTTGATGTTTGCTCTTCCACACATTAGGTTATTTCCAGAGGTTCATTATAAGTAGTGGGAACAGGCAGAGAGAGGAGAGTCCTTACTCAAACTGTAGCAGGAAGTGCCTTATCTCTGTCAGTTTTCTTGTATAATTTCCCGCTCAATAATGGTGAATTAGTATGACTATGAATTACCTGTGGTTCAAAAGAACAAAGAAGGAAAGGTTAGATGAAAGTGAGAAAATATGAACAGTTTTAAAAACTTAAAATTTGAAAATGGACTTTCATGGAATTTCATAGAGTTGGAAGAGACTGTAAGGGCTGGGCCATCCAACCCAACCCCCTGGCATGCCAGAATACACAGTTAAAGCACTCCTGACAGGTATTTCAGTATGACTGTAGAATAATCACTGATATTATCTTCTACTGTAAAATCAGTTATCTGATCTCATGCTTACAAAATGACAATATTACAGATGTAGAGATCTCTTGCTTATAGTTATTGATCAGATAGAATTATTACCAGAGCATTAAATACAGTGGCCCCTTCATTTCTGCAAGAGTTTGGGGTGCAGAACCCTTGCAAAAGTGGAAGAACTTTGAATAACTCCTTGTGTGCTCCCTGTCCTAGTCTCTTCTAGGGCTTCCCCCTCCCAATCCTTTGCCTTTTGCCCTGGTGTGTGTGCCTTGCTTCTCTGTACCCAGACAAAATGCAAGGGAATGGGTGGGAGGCATGCTTGCCTCCCCCCCCGTTTCATTGCCTTTTGCTCTGGCATGTGTTCTCCGCACCTGGGCAAAGGGCAAGAGAACGCATGTCATGCTCCCCACTCCCACTCCCATTCTCTTGCCTTTTACCCAGGCACGGAGAAGAAAGGCACATGCCCCCAGGCAAAAGGTAAAGGAATGGGAGGAAGAGAGATATGGGGAGAGCATACCACACCCCTCAGAAATAATCAGATTTGCAAAGGTCAAACCCACTAATGTGGAGAGAGAACTATAACTTCCTGGCATTACCAGCAACTATCTTTACTGTTTATTGCTCAGTACACTTACAATGTTGATAAAGACCGTTTGAAGAAAAAAAAAGACCATAGATGTTAACTTCTTGATTAAACTTCTGCCTCGAGTCCTCTTGTTGTTATTATTGTTGTTGGTTACTATTTGAAGAGAAACCAGTATGTTACCCAGGTTCTAGACTGAACCTAGGCTGAAACATCTCAGAAAGATTTATTAAAGCTGAAGTTCTTTGGATACTTATCTGGAAACAAGCCACACCAATTACAGAGGAAACATTTTCCAAGTACACAACTATAGGATTGCATTCACTATAAATACATTTGTATGCTCGTGGGTATGCATGCATGTCCTTTAGCATGGATGTGAGAAAAACAAAGTATGAAGCTGGAGGTTTTCCTGACCAATAGCATAAAGTAGCTGCAAGAAGAGGAAAGAAAGATATAGAACATCAAGGAGGGACAGAGTAGCACTGCCCTCCATAAGTGCTGTGTGTGATTTCTTACAGTGAAGAAAATAGCTATGATGATGTATGTTTCTTGAGATGTTATTTTAACACAGTAATGTTTTGGTGTATGTGGAACTGATGTGAACTTGAGAGAGGAAGCACAGAAGGTAGAGTAGCTGTTTGCCTGAAGGCGGGGGGAATCAAAATTCCTATTTTTATTAGACCTGCCTCAAGTGGCCACAAAGTACTGTGACACTTTTCTCTTTCTTTATAACAAGAGAGAAGGCTGAATAATTTATATTACCTCTTTCAAATGTTAAGAGAACAAATTATTTAAAGGTCTGTATGGTATGTTCAGCAACAAAGGTATTGGTATTCTTATTACATGTTTATGTGTTTAAATACAAAAGAGATTTACTTTGGTGGGTTTCTGTGACATTTCAATATGTTTCACTGACCCACATTTGAATGTTAAAGTGTTGCCATTTGAGTGACTATTCATCACATGGCTCTATAAAGAACTTTTCAGGCAAGAAACCACCAGATTCCAGTGGAACAACCGACTCTTTCACTAAGTTTATATTGCAGCTTAATGTTGGCTTTGATTTGAGGTAGTGAAGATATTTAAGTAAATTTTTATGTGCATTTCTTTAAAAAGATCAATGCAGAAATGGGGCAGAGGACGTGCTTAGTGGACATGAGCCAGAAACAAATTGATCTGTCCATCTCTTCCCATAGGTTGTGTTTACCACACTGTTGTTTTGGGCAGGTTAGCTGTAATCAGTGGAATAACAAAGACATTCTGTGTAAGGAGTTTAGAAAAGAAATGTAGTAGAGGTTTTCTTATGATCACAATATCTGCCACAATCTGTGCAGATTGATTTTATTCTTTTTAGTTTTAAGTTAAAAGATTTTATTCTTTTAAGTTTCTTTTTAAAGTTCAGAGTATTTTATTGTAACAGTCGTAATACTGAACAGTCGTCATAACAGTCATGAACAGTCGTAATACTGCAAAATATTAATATTGTACGTGTGGGAATTTTTTTTTACCAAATTAACGTTGCAGCAATAAAAGTTGGCCATGTTTACAACAGTCATCTTGATCTGTTTTCTGAAAACAAATACAGCTGGTTATTTTTGCAATCCTTGAACACTTCCACATTTTTGTATAACTGTTTCTTCAACATTTGATATTTTTGCTGGTTTGCAACATACGTCACTCACTTTGATTGAAGCACTCACCATCTTTGCATTTATGTCTTTGCTCCAGAAAGTATGTGTTAGTCTATGTGGGGCTCCTCCACTTTAAGCCCATTTTGAGATAGATTTAGCCAAAAGGGAACAATTGGCCCCACATTGGCCCCACATAGAGCAAGTCCAGAGGAGGGCGACCAAAATGGTGAGGGGCCTGGAAGCCATGCCCTATGAGGATAGACTTAGAGAGCTGGGTATGTTTAACCTGCAGAAGAGAAGGTTAAGAAGAGACATGACAGCCATGTTTAAATATTTGAAGGGATGCCATGTAGAGGAGGGAGTGGGCTTGTTTTCTGCTGCTCCAGAGACCAGGACAAGGAGCAATGGATTCAAGCTGCAGGAAAGGAGATGATCCCACCTGAACCTCAGGAAGAACTTCCTGACAGTCAGGGCTGTCCGGCAGTGGAATATGCTGCCTCAAAGTGTAGTGGAGTCTCCTTCTTTGGAGATTTTTAAGCAGAGGCTGGATGGCCGTCTGTCGGGAGTGCTTTGATGAGTGTTCCTGCATGGCAGGGGGTTGGACTGGATGGCCCCTGTGGTCTCTTCCAACTCTGCGTTTCTATGATTCTGTGATTCTTAGTGACTTTCTTGGGAGAATGAAGATTCCTGAAAGTTCTCTGTTTGGGGGAGAATAGAAAATGAGTTATTCTCTGCCTGAATTACATTGCATGGAATTTCCCAGTCCTATGTCACTTTTTCAGGTAAATTTTTAGGATTTACTGTTCACTGAAGAACTGGTGTTGTGATTGGAATTGCCTGTGCAGACACTGCTTTGTTAGAATGCCTGATCAGTGGTAAAGAATTATGGGAATGGTACTTTAACAGTACCTGGAGGGCCACAGGTTCCTCCCCTCGAGGACCAAGGTGTGGAGATAATGATTTGAGAGAGGACTAGTTCTTAGCATCACCAGTTTGAATTCATATTCCCTGGAAGGGAGATGGTAGGACAGAAGTACAAGTTGCCACAAATATATGGTTATGGGGAAGCAAACTTTACAACCCTATATTCACACTTAACAGCAGGAGGATGTGGCTTACTAAAAGCAGCCAGTGCTATTTGTGGTGTTTTACTTCATTTGGAGACTTTCAGAACTACTTGCACCCTAGGAGGTATTCTGTGTAGAAATAAAATACATTTTTATGTATTTCAGAATACAACCTGACTTTTGTTTGTGCATCAGATGAATAAGAGTATCCACTGGTAGATTCCTTGGGGCAAAGTTTCCTGTCTTTGTTTACTTTGCCTTGACAACTGATGGGAGTGGCTCATTACTTGAGGGCAGGTCAGAGTGCACAAACAAATGTTAGGTAGGGGTGTGTTTGTTCTGAACTTTGCCAGAAGCCAGGGCTTCTATGTGAACTACTTGGAAGAAAAATACTTGCTTTGCTGAAATACTGGCTAAAAAAATAGCTTTGCTGATGACAGCACCGTTCCCTGCAAATCCTTGCCCAGCTTCCAAGATGTAGTTATCTAAAGGGGGCATGGGAAAGCTAACAGAAATTATATACTTAGATCATGGGAAAGTGGAAGATACAGTGATGTCTACAGAAATGTGAAATATTGCATTCACATAACTCAGTTGATGGGATAAACAATGACTCTTTTTCTAAATAGATTCATTTGCACCGAACGTGTGTTTAAAATGCTCTGATTTATAATATCCACAGCCTGCCCTTTTATTTGCATTGCAGATAATTAATGCAGCTGAAAATTTAGCCTGGCTGCCTTGCCTTCTGATTTTTTGTTGTTTCTTGTGGAAAATGGTAGAAACATTGAATAATGTCTTGGCAATTTCCCTTGCATACCACATGTTGACAGTTTCCTTTGTTCACCACATATAAGCTCAGAAGTCCAAAAGCCTTTTCTGTCAAACTTAGTGGGCAGCATTGATCCAGGGTGGGCAGCTGTGGCCTTCCAGATGATTTTGACCTACTACTGTTCAACTTTAATTGGCATAGGAAATCGTGAGGAATTAGAGGAGTCCGTGTCCATAAACATCTGGAGGATCAAGTTGCCCACACTGCTTCTATAGTAAGTATATGGGGGAGGGAATGCCGCCTTCTTTAATTCCTGGAAGTTGGCTGTCCCATAATGGACTGCAGATAAGTGTTATGTGCAAACTAGACTACTGTGTCTGCACCAGCCTTTGCAGATTAGATGTTTAAGAACACTGGACAAAGAGAAGCTAGAAAGTTAGCCAATGCAAATTGAATTTCACTGTAGCATGTGCTTCTTTTAAATAAGTGTGCCTTCTCATGTGTGTTGGCTTGTTCTATAGTAATGCACATTACAATTTGTTAATATGTGAAGTGGCCCTTAATTGCACATTTGCAAATAATTGAAATATAACAGTAAGAGGCTGTTACATCTTCAGGCTACCAGGCATGGGACCATTTGTGGGCCTTTAGGTGTTGAATTGGCATTCCTATCATCTTCTATCATTTTCTGTGCTGGCTAAGAGTGATGGGTTTTGTAGTCCAACAGCCTTTGCAGGGCTCCATGTTTGCCCATCCCTGAGATACAAGAGAAATGGTTCAGACAGTGGCAAGCAACTAAAGGGTCTGATCCTCTCAGTTTGAATACTTGTGAGGAGTTGCTACACAGGTATCACTTAAGAGTGTGCAATCATTGAGCATTTCAAACTGACAAACCTGGCACTTCTGATCCTAGGCCAGGATCCTATTGTGTCTTTTTGCTGGCATAACTGCTGTTGCCCCTTCTCTGAAAGGGTGGTGTCCCAAACTTGTTTGCATGAGTGGCTCTGTTCCTTGCAAAAGGTTGCACAAGCAGTTCTGCTTCTGTTTAAGTAAGTGTGATCCATAGCACATCCCCAGCTGTAAGTCAATGTGCAGCAGGAATCACCAGTTTGAGGTTCGCATAGTGTGATTACTGGTGCAATAGTGTGATCTAGCACAACTACCTGACTGGAGATAGTTGCTACATAAATATTGAATAGGATCTTGGTCTTAAAAGATTTTTGCAGGCTTGTGTGTCTGCAACATGGAGATTATGATTTGCTGTAGTTGAACTTTGCTAATAGGTTAAGATGTGATGTGATCTGCAACACTGTACCAGCGTGGTGATCACCAGGCACCATCTTGGATGTTTATTGGCTAGTGCGGCACAATAAAACATCAAGCTCCTGTTGTTTTCCAAGTCTACTTTGTGAAACCACTTTTAAACAAACAATACACTCTTGTTTTTCTTTTCCATCCTTCTTTTCTTTCTTTTTTTTTTCCAGTAAAGATACAGAAAAGTTGTGCTTCTGTTTGAGTTCTCGGGCAAGAATGCAGAATACAGATCTCCCTCTACAATTATCCAAACAGATGCTGTTGCTAAGGCTAGACAGATAATTGGATGGAAACAAAAGAATAGTTTACTCGATAAGAAAAAAATGCTGCTTATTATGTATAAAGACTGCAAGCTGTACAAGGACACAGCATAAGTGGTGCCTAGGTGTCTTTAGTGAGCTCTGCATGCAATGCTTAAAAAACACAACAGTGTTCCCTTTCAATGTACGTGATCTTTCCCTGTCTTTTCAGTCATCTACATCTGTTCACAGGAGTATAACTGCCAAAGCAATTAGGATAAGTTGAATAAGTGATTAGTTTTCATTAAATAGAATCACTCTTTTACATTGGTATACACTGGAACACCAACTGCTTAGTAACAGGGAATGTATTTTGAGCAGCTTTTCCCAACCTAGTGTGCTCCAGATGTTTTGGCCCATAGGGATTTGTAGCCCAACATGTTTGGAGGGCACCACTGAGTTAGAGCAAAGCTCCTCCAGATAATAAAGAAATTCTGAAAGCCATCATTGTGTGATGTAGAGTCTACCATGTGTGAGAGAAACAGTACTTGACATAAAATGAGGAATAGTAGAAAGGCTGCCTCTAGAATCAACAGATATATAAAAGAGAGTTTCCACTTGTTTCTTTTACACTACACTTGTAAAGCCTTGCTGGTTTTGATAGTTGTGTCTTATTAAGTGTGAAGGAGGAATGTATGTGGAGGTGTGTGTGCGTGTGTTTCAAATTATTATAGCTGAGAAAGGAACAATTGTTAGTTTTGATCTTTCCTTTTCTTTTTCTTCTGTGAAGGAGACACATATCAAAATCTTTGGGAATCCATAAAAGGTCCAGCCACTGAGACTCGTATAAAACAGTGTCCAAGAAGCTGGATTCTGAATACCTCCGTACCAAGAAATTACTAGGTCACCCCAGCCAAAGTATAGTCTCTTCTTCACTCTTCCCCTCTGCTGCAAAGTAGGTGAGGATAGTAGTGATATACCACGGAGGGGAAATTGTAAAATTACCTCTAGACCAGAGGTTCTAAATCTGTGATCCTTGGACCCTTCATGGGTTCAATGTGGGGTTCAGGGTTCCATGAAAAAAAAGGATTCATCCCCTTTGGAGTTTTCCTCCAGTTACTTTGAAAATTGTGTTTAAGTACATTTTTTCTGGGGAATGAATCCATAGCTTTCATCTGATTCTTGAGAAGATCCACAACAAGAACAAAAAAGTTACAAACCACTGATCTAGATCATGCTGGTGGACTTATTTGCATAGCTTAAGCTCTGTACTACTAATCAACAGTTATAGCTGCAACAGCAACAACAGCAGCAGCATAATATTAACAATAACAGATTATTTTTCTATATCAAGCTCTCTGCCAGCAGTGCCTGAAGTTAAGAGTTACATCATTCTGAATAATGAAATCCAATAACTTGTGTTAAAGCAAGCTTCTACTCAGTCATGATATAGTTCAGACAAAGTTCACTTGAGATCTTAGTTGATGATTGTGGTGTTTGTTACAGTAGTTTCCATGAGCCCTGAATTATAAAGCTGGGTATGCTGTAAAAACACAACCACACCCCCACTCTCCGCCAAAAAACATGCCAGTTAAACAGTTTTACCTTTAATTGTATCAGGCTTTAATTAGAGCACCAAGACATTATTGCAGAAATCTTACTACTTTAGCAAGTCACATCACCCAAATCAAGGGATTTTTTTTTCACTCTGATAGCACTGTTTGTCCCAGTGGCTTTTTTTTTTAAAGCAAAGACCAGATCCAGTCTTATGAAAGGAACTGTTGTTTTGCTGCATTTTAGTTAACTGAGTTGCATTTACCAACACAGGCTCTGGTTTAAAGCTCAATGTTAATTAAATGAAGCATGTTCCTTGCTTTATTTCAGTTTAGTAGTATGTTCTTTTTGAGTCTTATATGTTGTATTTAAAATATTTGTCTTCCTTGCTCCAGGCATTCCACCTTAAGCGCCAGTTATGTACTCGCACAGTAGCCCAGTGATTCCCAATTTTTGTTCCTCCAGATGTTTTAGACCTCCCAGAAACCTCATCCAGGCCCAAGCTTCTGGAGGACAAAAGGCTGAAAACTGCTGGGCTAAAATACTCCACAGCAAACTACAAATTCCAAGATTCCTTATTATGGAGCCGTGACAACTAAAGTGAGATGAAAGTGATACAATGGTATAGTATCGTAGGAGCCTTATGTGACTCCAGCTCAGTCTGTTGTCCGGGTGTCAGTGATTAACGGGCAGTTACAAAACCCTTCCAGTGCTCTCACTTGTGTTTTTATACTGAAACTGGATGTCCCTTTGCATTGAGGAACTTTTGAAGCAGAATTGTGTGCTGACATCTTTTCAGACAAAGAACTGTCAAGAGTTCAGTCACACACAGCCCACTGTAGCTCACTTGGTTGAAGTATCATTTGGTGTCCAAGCTGATATTAGAGTCGGTGTGTCTTGACCGTAGAATAGTTATCCTAGGTTTTCTTCATAAGAATAACCTCCATTAACATGTTTTCTACTAGTTCTAAATATTATAGCCTAACTAGCACTGGATTCTAGAAAATATCTGGGAATTTTTTTTGCATGTCTCATAACTACAAGTGCCCAAGGATTCCAGATAGATGAATTCTGTTGATGCTTTATAACTTTCTAGGCTGGAAGAGTTAACAAACAATTGTGTTTTTGGTTTTATTTAGCATCTTTGTTTTTTAGTCACTCATTACCTATACTTACCTCTGATCCAAAGGGGTCTTAAGAATTATTCTAGTAGAATGTTACTTCCCAGAGTGACCAGAAGGCATGGAGAGATCATTCTCAATTGTTGTATCTGTTATTTTATGTTCAGAGGGAGAAAAGTGTTGAAATAAAATCCCTATTGGCCCATATTCTGGGTTTCTTCTTTATTTACGTCCAAAGTTGAATATTTCCTGCCTCTTGTGGCTGTCTCCCTGATCTGCAAATCCTTTATCTTTTACTCTGAGTGCTCCAGGTCATTCAGTCAATTTCATGGCTCAGCAAGGACATGAATTGTGGTCTTCCAAATTTTAGTCTGGCACTGTGACCACTTAAAATCCAACTACTAAACTCTGTCTGTCTGTCCGTCTGTCCGTCCGTCTATCTTCCGGTCCTTTATTCTACTATCTAAGGATGGCGTTTGGATCTCTTTGTGGTTATGAAGAAAAGATTGTAGCATTGGTGTACTGCAGTCTTACACTTTCTTTACTGCAGTCTTAGACTTTCCTATATCTAGTGTTCTTTAGAAGCTCTCTGGAGAAAGAAATAGCAGAGAATCAGCTTTTCTTGTGGCTAATCTAGATGCTACTGCGTTGGACTACAAAATAGTCTATGGCCTATAAGAAAGTCTGTGGCTAACAATTCAGAGCAGCTGATCTAATATCAATTTCAGTTTGAACCCTTGCACATAATGTTCAGAGAATAAATAATTTCTGCCAACTGGCAAAAATGTTTAATAATGTGATCCATAAAAGGATAGTTCAAGTTAGACCTGAACCTGAGATTTTGCCTCAGTCTGGAGCATTAAACCATCTCATATGGTGTCATAAATGCAATAGACAATTCTGTTTTGAAAGGAAAATAGCTGAACTGCATCTCCTGGATTTGCAGAAGTCCTCCTACCCCCCAGCACCAATAAGACCACACTTGGTAAATTCTGCCTTACATGTTATATAATGATGAAGGGTTTAGGAGTATTATGACGTCAACTGCTTGATCCTTATCTAATAAACTGCTCATTAAATACAGTCCAACAATTAACTTTTGAGCTGGACATGAAGAGTCGCTTTGAAACCATTTTAATTTAATTGAAACATCTGTCACAAGGGTCAACTGTGTTCTAGTTAATGTGTGGTTTCACCCATTTTGTTATATTAATGTGAGGATCAATGGCAAATGTTGCTGTTGTTTTTTGGATCACTTACTAGTCAGCATAAGTGATTTTGCATTCCTCACCTCTTTTCTGTTCCTTTTCCTTGCTTTTCCCATTGTCAGTCTACCAAGTATACTGGAGGCAGCTGTAGGGTTGAAGTAGTCTTATCTCTGCCATTTAGAACTACATCTAGTAATTTGAAAAACTTGGAAAACAGCTCCCAGAATTTTCTAGCTAGCATAGCCACAAAATAAGTGTTTCAAGCTCAATTTTTGTATAAAAGAGAATAGGTAAAGTCTTGCAGAAAGGAGTACCAGCCTGGTTATCATTTTGGGGGAGGAAGGGTAATAAATGCTGCTGCTGTTGTTGTCGTCGTCAGTACTACTACTGCTATTTCACTTGTGCCCTGCCTTTTCCTCAATACTGGGACTCAAGGCAGCTAACAAAAATATATTTAAATGTATTCCCTCTCTATTTATGATTAAGCACCGAAAGAGGCTAATAATGAAAACATGAAATTATAAAATATATGTACACACACAGAAGGAATAGAAAAATAGCTGCTTACACTAGAACTGCAGAGCAACAGAAGAAAAATAATCAATCTGGCAGGACAAAGGTTTACCCAGATATTATAGACTTTACCTACTTTTAGATGAACATGCAAAGGGAAAGGAGGTAGATTCTTGCTTTAGAAAGTGAGTTCTGTGGTACTGGTATGACCAGTGAAAACTTGTCTTCTCCATGGAAGGGCCATAACTGAGTAGCAGAACGTATTCCTGGTTCTGTTTTCAGCATCTTTAGGCAGTAAGGGAAAAGACTCTTTTCTGAGCTGCTGCTATGTATTGTGTATAATAATATTGTTTTAGATGGACTAGTGGTCTCATCCACTCTAAAGCAATTTCTTGTGTTCTCATGTTCTTACCAGATGCAGCGTAGATGCTGGTAGGAACGCCGTGAAGAACCTCTCTAACACCTAATACATGAGCAGAGTAACATTGAACAAAATTCTCATTAAAGTGAACTGATCCTAAGTGGTTTAAGACTTTAAAGATTATAAACATTGTAGTGAATTGTGCTTAGGTGCCATCATAGAAAGTTTAGACATGCTAGTCAATAAGCTAGACAAGGAATTTATTGTTTATCTCCAGCAAGAACATAAAAAATTCCTGACTCCACCTGGATGCAACTAAGTCCAGTTCCACCTAGTGGCTAACCTGTATTATGACAATATCCACATAGGTGCAAAGACTGTTGAAGTAAATACTGTGGAAATAGAAGAATAGTGCAGCCCAGTTTTATATTCTGCTGTAGAAGGATATAAGGTCTTTTCTTGTGTTGGGGAAACAGGTCTATCGTTGCCTGCTTGGCCCAGAAATATGCAGTCTTCAAATAACCCACTGAGGAAACAGAGTCTAGAACAGTGGTTCTCAACCTGTGGGTCCCCAGATGTTTGTGGACTTCAGCTCCCAGAAGCCCCAGCCACTAAGCTCAGGGCTTCTGGGAGCTGAAGTCCATGAACATCTGGGGACCCACAGGTTGAGAACCACTGGTCTAGAATCAAGGCTCTTTACTGTAAGTTAATGAGATTATTTGCATACTCTTCATAATTTGAAAAATATAGCACATTTTTGAACTGCATGTATCAGCTGTTGGCATGCTGAATGTTACTTCTCAATCACTCAAGTGTATGTAGCATTTTAGCATTCTGTATACTCACAGAATTAGCAATTTTTCTGAATATACACAAAGGATGTGTCAGTTCAGTTTTCCACCACTGAAATTCTACACTGATGAATTGATAAATACTTAATTTAAAGTCAAACTTAATTGTCTTTGTGCGTTAAATATGGATTTAGCAAAGCATTGTTCTGTTCTGTTTCTGGTGATTGGCTGATGCCTGTTTGTTTGTTTACAAATAGAGGCTTTCCCGAATTAGTATTGGCATCAGTAAAAATTGCACATGTATTTAAAGCAAAGTTCTGCCATGATTATTGAAGAAGAGAAAATCATGGCTCGCCAGCAAAGAACAAAGCTACCAACTGGGATGTAATTATGGGAATTGTTCCTACAAAATGATATTTAATGGATCACTTATTTGTGATAATGGCAGCTGTTTTATTCTGAGTGTGCATACAAGGTAATATATATAAAATAAGAGTTTTGTCAGAAGTGCATATAGATTAAATGGAAATCTCACATGTGTTAACATTTTGAGGTGCCTGTTTAACTTATGGAGTTAGCATCTAGGTGTAACAAGCAGAGATTTTGTTAGCTGCATTTCAGCAGAATTAATGTGCATCGATAAAGTAACCACAAAACTTATTTGGTACCTCATTGGCTGCCTCCTCATCTAACAGTAAACCATAGTTTACCACTATGTGAATGTTCAGAAAAAATCGTATATGAAGCCCCCACTCATGTGCTCCCACTGTTTGGCCAGGAGAAGGAATAAACCAGTTTTCAGTTTCACTTTGCCCAGTTCCTGGTGTGTTTGTTGCCTGCAAATTAGGTAGTATGGCTTGAAATGAATTCTAGTTTGCTAAATAAACTGGCGAAAGAAGCGTCAACAAGGTCATCTAAAGGAGAATTTCTAGTGGATATTTGAATGCTCTCCAATAATATATAAAAGGTAATTAACTGCATTGGTATTCACTAGCTCTCAAAACCATGGTTTTATAGAAGGTGAATTGACATTTCCCTACTTCTTGGCATGATCCAGTTGTCACAAGGGTATGCTTGAGATAATAATCTGGGTGGTAAGATATCCCTACTCATCCTATAAGGTTTGCAAGTACTGGCTGTATGATGGGGATGGGTCATATTATTGCAAACACCACAAATCAAACCAAGCTGTCATTTGCCATGGAAACCTGGTTTTCGCTGGCATTTCCGATGGCAACAATAATGAGCTGAGCCTTTTACTTGTCAAAATGAGTACCAAGAAATACCATATCCCCCATAACAGTGTAATCGCCTCATTTGTTAATCTAAATGTACTTCTTTACTTACCTTGGACACACAAATGTAAATAATTCTCTTGTACTGAGTTAGGGCATTGTTCAGTTTAGCCCAATATATATTGTGCCAAGGGTGAAGAACCACTGACTTTCTAGGTGGTATTGAACTCCAGCATGTATCAGTCCCAGCAGACATGGCCAGTCATTGGGTGTGATGGGAATTGTAGTCCCAACAACCTGTGGAAGGAAACAAATTCCCACACCCACTTAACTTGAAGTGGCAAGAACTTTTTGAGATCTCTGGGAGAAGTATTGCATAGCCGAGTACTATGCCATACATCCAGGAAAGCAGGATATTGGATATGAAGGCTTTAAATGCCACAAAACCGCCCCCTGTGTGTGTGTGAGGGAGAGAGAGAGAGAGAGAGAATTGCATGTGCTCAAGAACCTTTTAAAAGTCATAGTCATGTCTGGGGTGGAAAGTTAGGTTTGATTTCAGCAGAAATGTCTGTTATATGGAGAAGTGAATTTGTAGGCCAGTCAGTGTATGTCCCTGGGTGTTTTGTGCAACATAATATGAAAAGATGCAGTCACTACCCAAACATCTTTTGTGCTGGATTTCTCTTAATGTAATTTCCTTCAGTAAAAGAATAGAGAACATGTTCTGAGGATCATTTTGCTTGGCAGCACATACAGAAGATGGGGGTTTTTTTTCATTACCTCTCAGCTTCTTCACACAAAGAAATATTGTACTTCTTTTTATAAAAAAAAAGAGCTTTAGTTACAAATGCCTCCTGTCACAAGTCATCAGCATTCTGCCATTTTGATATGGCTGTAGTTGATACTGCAGCTTTATAAAAAATATTTTACCAGATGCAATGAGTAAAAACTATTTCTATAAGAGAAACCACAGAGTTGGGGGAGTATTGATTTTAATTAGTTTACAGTCTTCTAAGTACTGCTGGACATAAGGGCTACAAATCTATCATATATTAAAAGTGTTTTTTTCCCCTCAGAACTTTTTTTTAAAAGCAAAGATTATTATATCATGCCACATGTTTGCTCATCCAAGATGTGTAATATATTAAATTATTACTAGATAATAACTGACACACTGCTCTTAACATTACAGCACGGTCTCTGTTATAAAACCACTATTAGTTACATAATGCCCCAGAATTTTTGTTTTTCCTCTGCTAGTTACATTCAATTACAGAATACCACCTTTTCATGGTTAATAATTTCTGTTACACAGGCACCTGTTCCAATATATTAATGGTCATAGTATATTTTTAAAGATTTATTTATTACCCTTAACTCAGACCTATAAGGAAAATTGTATCTCATGACTAATTTAAATAAATCAGTCAATCTGGATTTGATGTAGATTATTGGTAAAACACATTTTTCAGATTTTTCAAATATTTTTAATATTGCATTAAAATATTCATTAAAGTGGTGAAGTTTATTCTCCATCTGATTGTGAACAACATTATGGAGAAGCTATTGATACAGTGATCCATATGTATAATCAGATGACCCTCCTAAGGCTCCTTTCTTGCTTCTTTGCTTTGCATTTGTTTGGGTTTGGGTTTTTTTAAAACATATTTTTGATCACCCTACATGTCTTGTTTTGACTGGATATATTTGCTTTGGCATCACATTAGGCACTATTGGGAAAGGACTCGTGGCTGCCATTGGTTTAGCTTTAGAAGTTATGATAAACATAACTGTAGTGATGTTGAGCAAATAAATTTGGAGAGTACAGCTAAGTACTGACTGCTCCTTTCGTCATAGATAACCCATTCTCATGAATAATGCATGAATAAGTCCATCCGTTACAAGTCGTGTGTTTTTTTTAAGTCACAATGACTGGAAAAAGCCCTGGGGAATTGAAAGATCTTTGCTTGGCACCAAAAAGTCGAAGGGTGAGATGATTCCTAGATTTGTTAACAGGTGCTGGTTCCAGGGAGCACGTAACTCCCTTGTTGCAACAGCTTTCTTGGTCATCAGTTTGTTTCTGAGCACAATTCAAAGTGTTGGTTATGACCTGTATGGCTCAGGTTCAGACTGTCTTTCCGTATTAGCCCGCCCGCCTAAGCTCTGAGATCTTCAGATGAGGCACTTCTTTCTGTCCTTCACCTTCACTGGCTTTTTTGTTGGGAATGTGGGAGAGGGCCTTCTTTGTGGCTGCTCCCAGACTTTTGAAACTCACTCCCCAGAACAGTGGTTAGGATGATTCTTCCTTTACTGTGTTTTTAGTGACAGATGACTTTTCTGTTTGAATAAGGACAATTGATTGTTAAGAAGAGAAGGGTATTTTATGGTGCTGTTTTCTTTTTAATCTTTGTTTTAAAGAAATATTTTAAATGGTGGGATTCTATTGTTAGTTCAATGCTATTCTAATTTCAGCTTTTTAATGTTTTGAACTATGTGTGTTTTTGTTGTAATTTTCTGTCCTGGTCTTGGAAGAAGGTGAGATACAGTTAAAATGATGAGTGGATGGAGTTTCTCTTCAGAGAATGTCTTAAAGGGTAAAGGACACTACAACTAGAGATACACTTTGAGTAATCACTATCCACTATATCTTAGAAGATAGAAGCATATAGAAGAGGGTCTAAAATGATATCTCAGTGATCAGACAAATTGGTGTGGATGAAGATGTTCCAACAGATTGTGTTTTTGATATGGCACCAGTGCAGAGACAGGAAATGTAGTGAAAAATTGTCATTATATTACGTTTATGCTAAAAAGCTTAAAAAACTTAGGTTGGCAACATACACATTGAAAAGGAGTTTATTTTAATTATCACTTCTGTTTAGTTTTATGTTACCTTTCTTCACAAAACCTTATTGGAATATGGATAAAAATCCAGTTCATTCAATTTTCCCTTCCTTCCCATCCATGTTTTGACCTCAAGAGACAGGGAATCAGCTGCATGAATTTTGGGTTCTATAAAAACTTGTTTCACCTAGCCACTGAAAATAGCCGCCTGTGCCATTATCCATAAAGGAATGTATATGCACACAAGCCACCGACAAGATCCCAGGCCATTTTTCATAACACACTGTATTTGGTGAGCAGGCATGGAGATCTGTGGACCCCCAGGAATCTGTCATATCTTTTCAGGGGGTCCATGAAGGCTTGAAAAAAATATTACAAGCTTTTACAATTAAAATAGGAAGGAAAGTAAACAACTTTGTATGAAATCATTCCAATTAAAATATTACAATAAGAATGTATGCATTTACTTTTTTCCTCCCTTCTCTCCAAATTTGAAGACCCTATACGAACAATTTTACATAAATATTTGATTCATTAGGGTTTTAGGTCTTGAGTTAAGTCTTGGCGGTCCGTGGCAACAAAAGATATTTGCAGGGGTCTGCAGTAAAGAAAAGGTTAAGAACCACTGGTATAGAGTTACAGTCAGGGAAGTGCTTTACAATGTAGATACTAAGATATATCTATAAAATCTGTCTAAAATATTAAATAAGTTGTCTGACTGGATCACTTCACCTACTTCTTTCGCAGCTACATCCAAGGCACTGCACAGTGTGTTTGGTTATCATGCAGAAGCGTGTCTGTGTTCTAATAGAAGGGAGACACTTACATGTATAATTGTCTACTGAAGCATGAAGAGAGGAGTAGTCAGATTAGAAGGATTGAAAAATCCAATTTTACCTTTGTTTAGATGGATCAAGAAATTTTAGAAATCTTTGTGGAGGTGGGGAAGATCCTCTTCTGCAGCACGAGCCCTGGGAGATCTTAGCGCAAGAAGGGTTGTGGACAGCAAAAAGCTTTTGTGAGAACGATTATTGAGCCATATGTTATCACTGAATCATGGAATAGAATGTAGATATGTTTTTTTGTAGATAGGGGGACCTGTTTGAAGCACATATCCAGACAAAGAAATTTAGACAACCAGCTAATATTCAAAGTCTATTCTGATATGAACTTGGATAAGGAACATTGATTTATGTCTACACAATTTTACAAAGGAAAATTCATCTTCATCTCCCATTTTTTAAAACAACCGTTTACAGCTAAAAAATCAAAGTAATTGTTTTACGAGCAAAGCTTTATGGAGCACTTGCTGTTTGGAAAGGGAAATTACTACCTTTTGTTTTTGCAAAGCGCACATTTTGAAATGATTAAAGCACATTTTGAGTTCTATAGATAGAATGTTGATCATAAGTAGCAGATTGCACATAAACAAGTGGTATTTTATTCTGAACTCGTAGTATGTGTGGGTATTTTTTTTTCTTTTTCTCCTTTAAATTAAGGTGATTTTGAAAAGTGTAGTGTGGCATTTCCTGTTCGCCCTCAGTTTTACATGATATAGTGCTTGTGGTATGTGAAATGTTACTGGTTGCCGTGGCAACAGATAGCTGGCCTACACTGAGGAAGGAAATGCTATCGTCAAGAAGTCTTGAACTGGGAAATGGCTGAAACTGTAGAAAGGCATCATATTATTGGACTGAAGAATGCCCTTTAGAGAATCTGCTCAGCAGATCTAGCAAGCCCAGTGTAATGTCTAAAACCTGGCAAGTGATACTGTAAATGTTCTATTTTTAGATTTTAAAGGACTTGCGTAGCTTGCAGGTTACACTTCTATGCTGTTACTGGAGGGGAAAAAATGGAATTCTTACTAGACCACATACCTGGTACTTTGCCACTACATATGATTTCCCATTATTCACATATAAAATAATGTTGCTATGTCTGCCCAGTGCTGAATAGCACAGAAGAAAATGTGATACTTAATCTAGCATCTTGTTCCTGATAGTTAATTTCCAGTGTGTTGTTTACAAGGTTAATATCACGGTTGTATTTCAGAAGCTTTAATGAGGAGTAGGTAGATGTCTCTGGCCTGGTTCAGAGTTAATCTTTGCTTCTTTGTTATGTTTTTGGAAGTGTTCTTGTGTTTTCTTATTATGAAAATGGACATTTTCATACTACACAATTATAGCACTGTGACTTCACTTCATCTGCCATGGTTCCATCTTTGGCATCCTGGAATTTGCAGTTTAGGGACAGGTACTTGGAATTCTTAGCTTGAATACTGTAGTGTCTCACAAAACTTCAGACCCCAGGATTGTATAGAAAGCTGCCGTGGCAGTTAAAGTGTAATCATAGTACTATAACTATGTAGAGTGAAAGGGCCGCAGATACAATCACATATTATATAGCATGAAAAAGATATGTTAGAGGACAGCTGTTATCAAGAGACATGTCCTTGCATGATATAGTAATACAGAAATAATTGATGTCCAGATGAAGTAGGGAGAAAAGAGATAAGTATGATACCTGTAACCACCAAATAGCTAATAAATAAATTCACTGACCATAGTTTGGCATTACCTTTGTTAGAACCAGCAAAGATATTAGTCCTAATAAAAAGTGTTGTGAACGAAGTTTAGAATTCTTTAGAACTCTTAATCTGGCTGGATGTTAGACCAGACAAAAGCAGTTATGCACACACAAATTCACAAGAATGTGAAAACTGGGAATATGCAAATCATAATGTGGATTTATAGCCTTTTTCTGCCTTTTTTTTTAGTTGTTTCTCTTGACTTTCCCTGTTTCATTAGTAATATTAGTATGGGATATAAGTATTGTAGTTATGGCAATACGGAGTGAATTCTGCCTTAATCCCCCTAATCTCCACTTACTGGGAAGTAGCCACTATGATCGGTGGGGTTTTGTTCCTCTGTCAGTTGGAAAGCAGCTAATTGACATTCTCACCTTTCCCCTTGAGCAGTCTCTGATGTGACGAGAAAATCAAGATCAGAGATTGCTTGTGTGAGGGGGTTGGTAGGAACTTCACTCAACTGTTTTCTTAATCAACAGGGGAACAGCCCATTGTCTATTGCAGTGGCTGCTGCCCAGTAAGTGGTGATTGGAGGACTTTCAGACTCCCTATATAGCTCCTAAACCAGCGGCTATGTAGGAATCATGAATACAGAAGGCCCCCAGTATCTGCTGGGATTTGGTTCCATGCCCCCCCCATGGATACCAGAATCCGTGGGTGCTCTAGTCCCATCATATGCAGCAGCGTAGTAAAATAGCATCTCTAATATAAAATGGCAAACAATACAAATGAGTGCCGGAGAGAGCCTGAGGATCTGTGAAATGTTGAGAGGCTACAACAGGGTATGCCTAGACATGAGTGCATGGCAAAATCAATGTTTGCTTTTTGGAATTATTTTTCCCAATAATTTCAAACTGTATTTGGTTGAATCTGTCGCTGCAGAACCTGTGGCTGTATAGGGCCAACTGTATAAACCATATGCAAGTGCGCAAATCTGTGTGCTGGGTTTGAATTTAGGATTCGCTTTATTCTTTGAATAATTCCTGTTTGCTGATTATAGTATCTGAAAGACTTACAGCTTCTCCAGTCTAGTTTGTTTTTAACTAGGACTCTGAGGTCCAGCTACCAAAATAGTGTTTGTGAAGCGGGTACCATGCTATACATTTGTAACACTATCCTTGTGTTGATTCAAAATCTCATCCTAGTAACTGAGTTTCATACCATAAACTTAGAAATAACAGAGTCCCATCAGGCAAGCACTCATTCCGCAATTTGTTTCTAGTATCAAAACTGAGCTTGAAGTCCTATCACAGAAAACATGATTTTTCCCTGAAATTTTATTTGTTTCTACATACTAATTTATTTGAGAAAGGTGAGTGGCATTTTTCTTGTTGTTGCAACTGGGGTTAGAAATCCTTGTAGGTCTGCTATAAATCATCTGGAGAGATCCCAGTCTATTTTTTTGCCTACTCCTAATATATAAAAACATGCCTATATTTCCATAATTCATGAATATTCTGTTAAATGCAGGGGTAATAAGAGAAGCTATGGATATTTTTTAAGGCATTAGTGTTCAAAGCAACAACATTTCTGGTTGGAGAAAAGTAGAAATGATGATTGCTTATTAGTGGATAGAATGCAGATGTTATGTTCATTTTACCCATCTGTTTCACATGAACACCTCAGGGGAGTGACTGGTACAATATGGAAAACTTGATCCTATCTAATAGAACATTAAACATGTCTGTACTGGAAGCAGAGGCTTAGCAGAAATGGACGTTAAACATGGTGTGATTCACGGTACAATGTGTAGAAGCTGCTTAAAAGAAAAGCTGCCACCACTTTAGGATTTTGCTTTTTAGAGAGTTATAAAAACTGGCACAATGTTTATTTTTCAGTTTTATTTTAAAGGTAATTCTGACTCCTCAAACATTACAGTAGAGTCTCGGTTATCTGACCTAAACGGGCAGGCGGAGGGTTGGATAACCGAAAGGGTCAGATTACACAGAGGCCCGTGGCGGCCACCATTTTGGGGGGGTGTCGGGGGGTGCAGAAATGCCTACAGCCATGCCCCCAGGCAGCCGCGGCGTCGGTTAATCCGGAGGGCCGGATAACCGAGACTCTACTGTATTTAAAAGAGTTCTGCTGCTGTTGAATCCAAGCCCAAAGATCTGTAGTAAATGCTTATTGCTGTAAGGTTTATAGTAGTAATGGAAAATTATGAGGGTGAAAAAAGTGGAAGAGAGATACTTTCTCCCGTTCTCATAATATTAGAACCAAGAGTCATCTACAAAAGCTGGATAGCAGGAAATTCAGGATAGAAGATGCTGCTTCACACAGCACATAGTTCAACCATGGAATTCACTGCCACAAAATGTACTGATGGCTGCCAATTCATATGGATTAACAAGGGCATAATATACTCATCATCAAAGTTGGAATCATATACTGCTAATAGTCAGGATAGTTGCATATCATTTCCTGCATCAGAAGTAGTATTTATCTGCATATACATTACAGAAAGAGGTGAGATGAAACAGAGTGTGTAACTGCTCTCGTGTCCTGTTGCTTGGCTTCCCAGAGGGAATTGGTTGGCCACTGTGTGTATACGGTGCTGGATTAAATGCTGCCTTGATCTAATCAAACATGGCTTTTATTATAAGAGGAATCTAGCTTTCTTGAGCAGTTTCAAGTATTTTCTCCCCTTCCCTAGAGCCTGCTCAACATACAGAAATGAGATTTGAGTGCAGAGTCTTTCCTTGTACAGCTGCTTGTCAAACTAAGATTGAGCAGTCCCAGGTTCAGATCTCCTCTCAGCCATGAAGCTCACTGGGCTCTGACTGCCTCTCAGATTAGCTTATCACTCACAGCTGTTAAACAAGGATAAAAATGGCTATGCATACTAACTTTGAGGTACTTGGACGAAAGTGGTATATAAATGCGATAGATAAAATTGGTTTCTTTATCCGATTCTAGCAGAGTCATGGTCAAAGTGAACTCAGTCTGTCTTTTCACCCAGGTACGCTCGCTCGCTCTCTCTCTCTCTCGTCATTTTTGGAAGGGGGCATAAGTGTGGCCTTTTTTCAAAAACCGCGGGATTGGTTATGTTGATCATAAAAAATACAGTCAGCCATCCACTTTCACAAGAGTTGGGGCACAGGACCCCTGTGGAAGTTGAAAAACTACAAATATTTTTCCTCCTGCCACTGGAGTGAGGCAGTGAGGGAACTCATGTTGGCACCTCACTCCTCCACCTCCCCACCCCATTCTCCTCCCCCACCCCATCCCCTTCCTCCCGTCCATGGGAGTGAGGGAATGCACATGCATGCCCTTCTTCCTTCTGCTCCCAGTCCCATCCCCTTCTCCCCCACAATTGAATGAGCAAGGGACCTGTCTTTCCCTCTCCCACATCCCACCCCCTTCTGCCTGTCTGCATGACTGAATGAGCAAGGGAAAGTATACACACGCCCTTTCTCCTCCCACTTCCCAATCCCATCAGCTTCTCCTGCTGACCTGCTTGAGTGAGGGCACATAACACACATGCACTTACCCTCCTTCTGTGCCCCATCCCATCCCCTTCCTGCCCGGGAGGGAGGGAGGGAAAACATGCTCAAGCCTGTCCTCCTCACACTCCTCCTTCACAAGGGAAGCAGATATGGCAGCACATAATCCATGAATAATCGAATTTGTGAAGCTCAAACTGGTAAAAGTGGGGTGGGGATGACGGTAATCTCAATTACACATTGTGATGATAGTTGTACATTATGTTGACTTTCAAAGTCCACTGGCTTCTTCATCATTCAAAGATTATTCAGTGAAAGAGAAGTTAGAACCATCAGTCTGCATCCTGCTTGAGGTGTTGCTGGAGGTGCTGTTGAGCAAGGGTTGATGCAGGTAGAAAGGTTAGGTCTCCTTGTTGGTCATGAGGTAACTGGGAACAAATGCAATAAAAGAAATGAAGTGAAATTTTATTTTCACTCTTCTTTAAGTTATTAATCACTTCCCAGGCTGTAAACAGGCCTGGGCTTTGGAAGGCCGTGTTCCAAACAAAACGGTCTTTTGTATCGAAGATGTGGTTTTCTGAACAGTCTGTGTTATTCACAAAACCCTCCCTGTTGCTTTGAAAATAATGGATCATCTTAGTATAGAGTGGCAGCTATGGATTCACTGGTTGAGTTCGTGGAAGTTACTTTTTGTTGTTTGTTTTAAAATCACACCTTTTTTCGGTCTTTCAGGACCATTTTTTTCAGTGGGAGTGATGGAAACTTGTATTTGACATGTCTATTGAAAACAGTGGGACTTTAAAAGTTCTTAACATTTGATTGGAACATCTGCTATGTTAGGAGTTATATATTAATGTAAGCTTTGTAGTTGATCACTTTTAAGAGCCACTGGAATCTTGAGTAAAAATTTGTTTTGATTTGTTTTAGAAATTGCTGTTTTCCTCAGTTTGTAGGAATATGTATTAAGGAAAGGAGCTATCCTTGACACCTCGACATCTTTTAGATGCAAATATTACTTCTAAATAGGTTTTTTCACCCTGCAACAATGGTGTTTGCTGTGTTTTGAGTCTCTAGAATGGAGCATTTGGGAATAATCTCCTTATACAACTAGTCCAGGTAGGAGTCTGTGGTGTTTCTGCTCATTTACAAAGAGGCCAGGGTTTAATGATGATGTGGTTTTTGGTGTATGAAATCAATAAAATGTTGAAGTCGTGTTCATGCCAGCATGTACCTTTTAAACAATGGGTGCTTCCTTGCTGTGATGTTACTTTGGCTTTCTGCCAAAATGTGTCTTGATTAGCAGCACACTTTTGATTTTCTTTTTTTAAATATAAGAAAGACATTTGTTAATAGAAAAACATTGAATGCCAGGTTTAACGAGTTTAATGCACAGATTGGGGAGACCCGGGAGATACTAAACTATTATGAGGCAGTCTTTGAATGGGCTCCCTGTAGATATCTGAAGGACTGAATGTTTATCCCAAAGCAAGATGGTTCTGTATGACATGTTTGGGATGAATACAATGGGTAAAAACAGCAGTCCTTATTATGAGGCCATGTAAATATAACACTTGTTTCGGTACTAAAAATGTGCGTGTGTGTGTAGGTACAGTGAACACTCTATATCTGCAGGGGTTAGGTTCCAGGAGCCGTCCCCATGAATGGCAAAAAACATGAATGATCACGTCCCATATTATTAAATGGTGGTGACATGCCTGCAGATGCTTCAGCACATCCACATTCATATGGCTACCATTTCATATATAGGACGCAGTGCTCTGCTCTCACTGGAGATCGCAGATACAGGGGTGGCAGATATGGAGGATCCACTGTATATACATGTGCATGCACTTGTGCATTGAAAAAGACCATACAGTGGTCTGATTAAGAATACTTTTTAAACAGTTGTAGATGCTGAACTGGATGGAAGAAAGGCAATGAAGGGATAACCAACATTTAGAATAACTAAATCAAAGTGCATATTTCTGAATTCAGTGCGTACTTCCCACCTATTTATCCTTGACTCTGTTTCCTTTCCTGATTTGTGTCTTCCCTGTGTTGGATATGAGATAATCATTTTCTTGCGCTAATCTTCTTGTGCTCTACAAAGTTCTAGGCACACTTATATTGCCATATTAAAAATACCTAGAGACACAGAGACACATTCTATTCGACATGTTTTAAAACATTTCTACTCCGCTGATTTCAGTTCATACCATATAGTGCATCAAATATGTCATCCAAACTCAATTTTTAATGCATCTTTCCTTTCCACCCATCCAAAGAAACCCAGCTTTGTTGTGAAAAAAGCTATATACCCTCCTGGAGCCCCCCAAACAGCACCCACTCCAGAAAAGGTCAAAAAGGATCAGATAGCTATTGGCAGACTCAGTTGCATGCATGTGTATTCCCATTTGATCTCTCATCATTTTATTTTAACAGTTGATGACCCTGCTCAGTGTACTGCCTATACTGAAAAATTACTGTGTTTGAGTTTTTACTGTGGGATATAAACATTCAGTTTCATTGCAGTGTTGAAGATGTTCCTTATTTCTGCCATCAAAGATTGGGTGCACATTTGTGTATCATCCTTTCATTAGAGCAGTGTTAGAAACAGGAACTTGTGACCAGCTAGATTGCCTACAAACTACTTTGAAGAGTATCTTTCTTTTCACAGCCATGATTTGGCATGTGTACAGTAGAAACCTCTCCTTCGCCTCATGCTTTGCTCCCTCTTTTGCCTTTTTGGAAATGGCACAGGCAGGCAGGCAGGCTCCCAATTTGGAGCCCATTAAATGAGCTAAAGTCACTTATTTTCTGTTTAGTTGTTGTGGCAGCAAGACCAATAGATGTAAAATATTTAGCCAGACAAAAGAACCAAACCCTTGCCTTGTTCCCGCTGTTAAGAAATAGTGCTTGAGGTTTGTAGAATAATGGCCTTAGAAACAAAAGCCTCTGGGTGATCAGTCTTTCTTCATAATTTTGTGGAAATAATGAGCCTTTCATTGCTGTTTAAGCTACGGACAAAATTTTTCAGCCTAATAGTACCAAAATAATAAAGATGCCGTAGCCGGTTATATTACAAAACTTTCCTGAAAACTGCCCAATGATAGGTACTAAAATAAGGGCTAGGCAACTTTTGCCAGTCTGTTTGCAGACACAATTTAAAATGCTGGTTATGACTTATGAAGCCCTGTCCAGGCTATCTGACCTATATCTCCCCATATGAGGCCCTTCTTTCATTCTCACCACCTTGACAGGTATACTTGGTGAAGAAACAGAGTAGGACCTTTTCAATGGCTACCTAGGTATTATGAAGAATGACTTAGGGAGCTGAGTATATTTAGCTTGGAGAAGAGAGGACTGAGAAGTGACATGATAGCTATTTTTAAATATGTGAAGGGAAATAATGTAGAGGATAGAGCCAGCTTATTTTCTTTTGCTTACAACATGAACCAGTGAATTCAAATGACAAAAGAAGAGATCCCATCTAAACATCAGAAAGAACTTTTTTACTATGAGAGCTGTTTCATGGTGGAATAGACTGCTTTGGAGGGGAGTGGACTCTGCATTTTTGAAGGCCTTAAAACAGAGGTTTGATGGGCATCTTTCCGGGGTGTTTTAATTGTGTATTCCTACATGGCAGAGGTTGGACTGGATGGCCCTTGTGGCCTCTTTCACCTCTAAGATTACACTCCTAGGCTCTGGAACTCCTCCTTCCCTAGGAAGGTTTCAATGACTCCCTCCTTTCTGTCCCTCCGTTGGCAGGTGAAAACATTTTTCTTTTTTCTTTTCTTTTTTTGGTTCTGATAAGGCTTTAGAACTGGTGGTTTTTAAGGAAAGAGCTTTTAAGAGGATATTGTATTGCTTTAAATTGTACTGTTTTGAACTGCTTTTTATTTTTTGTAAGTGTATGTTTGAATTCATTTAATACTGTTAATAGTTTAATTCTATTTCAAGGTGACATTTAAACATCTTTAACTATATTGTAATCCTTTTAATTTGTAATGTGCCTTGAGTCGCAATCGGGGGTATAAAAAAGGTTAACGTCAAGAACTACTACTACTTCTGTGCCCCTTGTGAGCCATATGATTAAGTTAGATGGGAGGTTGGGGTGGATCTGCATGGATGCACATACAGGCATGCGTACTGAGCTCACTGCAGATCATTGGCATGAAATGGAAGCTTTAATCTTGCCTTTATCTCAGAGTTGCTGCTCAGTATTGCTGAGATAAGATATCAGGGATTTAACCTCTCGTTCTTCCTACCGGTTGTGCTGCAAAAAAAGACCAAACCGACACAACTCGCCATACATTCCCTCTTCCCCAACATTGCAGGGTCTGCTGGGAAAGGGGACATACAAGGACAATCATTCTTCCAGAAGAATTGGACTTCCCACGAACCCACCAGAGGTTTGGAAGATTGGCAGGAGCCCATATACATGGAAACAGAGTGAGTGGGGATAACTCACCTCAGACATACTTTGTGGCAGGAGGAAGGAAAGATGGATCATGTTATCAAGTCAGGGACATTCCAAGGACATACCTGTAGCCTGTATGGTGCATACTCTGTGCTAAAGGAAATAAGGTTATATGAATATTTTCAGGGTGTCACCTATCAGCTTATTTTATTACATTTTTTGTCCTTTTTTTTCTGGAATGCAAGATAGCTTACATAGAGTTAGCATGGCAGGAGGTTGGACTAGATGGCCCCTGTGGTCTCTTCCAGCTCTATGATTCTATGATTCAACAATTCTACTTTCAGCCTTCCATCTTGGCAATGAGGAAACCCAACACTGACCTGCCTGTTTAGCTTCAGCTAGGGTGTTCCATCACATGCTCTCGGATCATATCCTAGGACGTTAGACATTAGAAGCTGTTCATTCAGAGGGAGAATGCACAGCATGGGTTTTCTTTTTTCTTCTTTCACAACACACAGCTCTTCCTTCTTGATGCAGTTATTTTTTTTCTTGGCACAATATGTCAGAACTTGAAATTATATTCCTTTGAGTAATGAAAGAGTACACTTGCTGCTATGTGTCTCCAGCTTCATGAAATTGTACTCCATGTCTAAATTTACTAGATATCACCCCCATCCTGGAAAAAGGTTTATTTTACATGAAGATGAGTCTTTAAGGCTGACCCACTAACATTCCCCATACCGCAGGATGCTGCTGTAAACTCCCATCACCAGCAAGTTATTTTATAAAGTCCTCATATGTTTAGGAGGATTTACTTTGTTATATAACATCAAACTGTAAACTTTTCTGTCAGCAACAAACAGTGATGAGGGAGTGGGTTAGATAATTTTGCATCATGATGATCATATGGAAAAAGATTTTATGGTGGAAATGGAGTTGTCATTTTCAGAAGCATCCCTATGTCATGCATATGTAGTTCACTGCTGCGGTTGGCCCAGTATTGGCTGGATACGGGTTACAGTTGAAGATTTCTGATCCTTGGATTGATTTTGTCTTGAACCTTGATCAATGGAATTTTCTTTCTTTAAGGAAATAAGTGTTTCTAAATTAAAAAACAAAACAAAATCAGAACACCAATGGGAAATTAATAAGAACTTAAAGAGAATGAAACAAAGATTCTTCGAATAGGCCAACAAGCCTGGCAAATGGCTTGCCTATAAACTGAGGAAAGAAAGAGAAAAAAGTCTGATTGCAGAAGTAAACGTAGGGGGAAAGACGATAACAGATCAAGAAACCATTAAACAAACTTTCCTTAGTTATTATAACGAGTTATATAATGCAAAAGATAGAAAGATACAGAAAAAGATGCTGGATTTTTTGGTGAAACAAAGGATACCAAAACTAACAGAAGATCAACAGAAAACACTTAATGCTAAAATAACGACAACAGAGATAGTAGAAGCAATAAAGAAACTTAATTTGGCAAAGGCACCAGGCCCAGATAGGTTTTTAGCAACACACTATAAAAATCTGCCAGAAGAGCCGGTGCCATACACGCTGGAACTATTCAATGAAATCATGGAAGGAGGGTGACCAAATTCCTGGAGTGAGGCCTGCATCACACTAATACCGAAGGAAGGGAGAGATCCAAAAGAACCAGGCAATTACGGACTGATTTCATTGTTGAATGTCGATTACAAGATCTTCATGAGTATTTTGGCAGACAGAACAAAAAAGATATTACAAGAAATCATAGAGGAAGAACAAAACGGATTTTTGCCAAACAGACAATTAAGAAACAACATAAGAACAATTTTGAATGTTACAGAGTACTATGAGAGGCACAATGAGAAAAAGCTAGCCCTGATCTTTATCGATGCCAAGAAGGCATTTGATAACTTGAGATGGGACTTCATGTTTACGGTACTGGCAAAAATGAATTTTGGAGACACATATATAAAATGGATTAAAGAAATATACAAAGATCAAGGCGCTACCTTATTTATAAATGGGGAAAAAACAAAAAACTTCAAAATTAAAAAGGGCACAAGACAAGGATGTCCCCTATCGCCTCTACTATTTATAATAACAATTGAAATACTAATAAGGATGATAAAGGGAGATCCTGAATTGAAGGGATGCAAAGTAAAGAACCATGAATATAAGTTAAATGCATATGCCAATGATTTAGTGATCATTTTAGAAGACCCAAATTCAGATATAGATAATCTTTTGGAAAAGTTGAATCAATTTGGTGAATTAGCAGGATTCAGAATTAACAAGGCAAAAACAAAAATTTTGACTAAAAACATGCGAGTGGAAGAAGAAAACATACTGGCTCAAAGAACAGGCTTCAAATTAGAAAAGAAAGTTAAATATCTGGGAATCTGGATTGCTAAAAGAAACAATGAATTATATGACAACAATTATAAGAATATGTGGAAAGAAATCAAGAAATCATTAAATAATTGGAATCAGCTACTTGGAAAAATAGCTACAATCAAAATGAATGTGCTGCCAAAACTAAACTTTCTTTTCAAAACCTACCGGTAATTATAAACGAAAAACCATTTAAAGAATGGCACAGAGAAATTTCTAAATTTATTTGGGATAAAAAGAGGTCATGAATAAGATGGAAATTCTTAACAGAGAAGAAAGAAAAAGGAGGTTTTGGACTTCCTGAGCTGAAACTGTATTACCAAGCAAATTCCCTGATCTGGATCAAAGAATGGTTAACATTACAAAATGAAAAAATATCAAATCTGAAAGGAACTGGATTACGAATGGTATGGCATGCGTATGTACGGTACAATAAGCATAAAATAGATAAAGAATTCCAGAATCGTTATTTAAGGAAAGCCCTTCTAGCAAATTGGCAAAAATTCAAGAAAAACACTATAGAAAAATACCATTATGGATTTCTCCGTATGAGGCCTTTTACTGTAGATGGCAGGAACCCCAAGAAAGAATAATAAAGTATCAGAATATGATAACTGTTGGGAAGAATCAAGAAACGAGACTAAAAACTAGAGATGAATTGGAGCACAAAGGGTTCAAGTGCTCATGGTTTCTCTACAGACAACTTAAAGAATGATATAACATGGATAAGAAACTAGAAGGCTTCCAAACAGATGAATATGACAAACAGTTCGAAAACATACTATTCAAATCACAGGAACAATTGACCTCTAAACTATATAAATTACAAATAGAGAGAGAATTAGAAACAACAGATAAAACCCTCGATGATCCTATGGGCACAGAACATAGGCCATGAGATTCAATTAGAGCACTGGGAGAGGACTTGGTCAGAAACACAAAAATTCACGGCAGCCCAAAGTCTGAAGGAAAACTATTTAAAGATGTTGTATAGATGGCATCTCAACCCTGTGAAAATTAATAAGATATATAAAACAAGGGAGAACAAATGTTGGAAATGTGACCGAGAAAATGGGACCTACTATCATGTATGGCGGACCTGTGACAAAGCTAAAACATACTGGAAGAGAATACAAGAAACAATCTCAGAAACATTACAGGTAAATATCCCACTGATACCTGAACTATTTCTATTAAATATAACACAGAAAATAGATAAAGAGCAAAAAATGAAGCTTTGGAGAATAATTCTTTATATGATCACAGCTGCCAGAATGGAATTTGTATGAAAGTGGAAAAACGATCAGGTCCCACAAATAGAAGAATAGAAAGTTGAGGTTTTGGAATACAGAGAAATGGACAGACTAACCTCGATGATACAAGAAAAAAATCAAGAAGCAAATTATGCAGAATGAGACAAGTAGAAGAGTTTCTCCTCTCAACATAGAGAAGAATATAGGAAAATGTAACTTAAGGTTCAGATATTAAAATAAAAACATAAGATATGGGGGAGATTGAATTAAGAGAAAGCATGCAAAGTTGTGAAAGGATGGCATTGAAAGAGCAACATGAATGGGACTAAAAAGAATTAACTCTAGGGGAGTAAGGAAGTGGAATATAATGTAAATGAGATATGAAATATTCAAATACCATAATGTATGAAGAAAGATGGATATGAGTTGGATTTTCTATAAGGGCACAATGTACATTTGGATATTTATATATTACTACATACTATTACACATTATTATTTATATATTGTATATTACTACACATGTAGATATATATATACATCATTATTATTCGTATGCTGTTTTGATTAATTTTATATATATATCTATTTACTATTGCAATTTGTACATGAAAAAAAGTCACATTAATGTATTTGCAATGGAAATTGTGGTAAAATATAATAAAAAAAAATAAATTAAAAAACAAAACAAAGCAGTCTTTGTGATCTAACCACTGAACATGAGAGAAGTCCTGTAGCAGCTGAGTCCCAGTAATAGTTTTATATTCAAGATGAATAATGTCATGGATGAAGTGAGACCAGCGAAAGAAAAGAGAAAGTAGTAGAATGAACATGTTGCTAGGCTGTTATTCGTTTAGGTTCTTGCATAAAGTAAGGACAAAAAAGGCCTCTGGCAGTTATGTGAGAAATGTAATTTCCAAAGAGCACTTAGCGTTAGCTAGAAGAATACAGCGGGTTTTCTTTTTCTGATGTGCCCCTGGATTAGAGAGAATGGAAGGAACCAAGAGGAAAGAGATTAGGTTGTTCTTTCTTTTGATAACATGAAGCCAAATGAGAGAGATGGATCTGCTGCACAGCAAAGAACTATTCATATGTTTGTCCCTAAATATATACCAAATTGCAGAGCAGGAAGAAGGACTTGCCTTTGGCAGCCCTGCTTCCAATGTACATATGTGTTTGGCGTAAGGTCTGTAAGGGGAAACTGACAATGTATGGACAAGAAGACAGAGAAAGAAGGAATCTAGCAGCCGCCTTTGAAACAAACTGGTTTATTTTAGCGTGAGCTTTTGTGGATATCAGTCTGCTTCTTCAGGTACACTGCGGGAATATAGTATTAATGCCACAGTTACTGAAGTAGACACATGGTTGTGGGGATGGGAATAGAGTGTAAGGGATATAGAGTGATGCAAATCATAGCACTGGCCAGAGTTGTGTAAAATGGTAAAGGACCATCAAGCTGCAGGCCTGTTAGTCTCAAATGTGTTAAAGCAATACATTTTGCTTACCCAAAAGTCACTTCTGTTGAAACAGAATTTTTTTGAGGATAATTTTTTTTGTATGTGTAATTCTGATGCAAACCCATATATCTGTGTGTGTGTGTGTGCGCGCGCGCGCGCGTGCGTGTGTGTGTGTGTAGTATGTCAAGAAACCAGCATCTCTGTACATCCTTCTGCTAATGGATTGGAATTTGTGAACATATATACCAATTCAGCGGTTTCTCTTTCCAGCCTCCTCTTGAAATTTTCTAATTTTGAAAGACCTAGTTGTAGCTCAAAGATGGAATACCCAAGAAAATCAAAATGCTTGGTGACCGAGTTTTAGATATTGCCATTTCTGATGTCAAATTTGTGCCCATAGAGGCTTGTCCTGTTTGTCCAATGAGAGTATGAAGAGACATTGCTGACAGTGGATGATATATACCCCATTGAGAGATGAGCAAGAACAAAACACTCTGATGTTGTGGATGGTGTTGTTGTGGCCTGTTAGGGCGCCACCAGTGTACATGTGGGGATAGAGTTGGTGTCTGGTCTTGTAACACAGGGTCTTGTCCATGTATTTTCATCCATATGATGTGGCCTGTCATATGTAAGTTGTTTAAGGCTATGGATTTTGTACAGAGGCCAAAGCCTGCTACACAGAGCCTGTGAGAGATCATTATTCTCCAGAATTGATTGTAGCTTATTGATAGTACATTTGAGTGGTCCAGGCTGGGAGCTGTAGGTGGCAATCATGTGACATTCTATAATTTTCCATTTTTAGTCCGCCTTAAAGGAGATTGTTCCTAGATAGCAGTCTTACCTTGTAGCTTTTTTAACATCCTCACTAAGCGAGTATTGTAGTTTGTGAAACACCTGCTGTAAATCCCTGAGTTCTAGAACCAACGTGGTGTTTTGTGAATCTGAGCAGAAGCAGTTGTACGGGTGGGCTTGGCTTTAAACAAAAAATTGGGTAGTGTATTCTGGCTGCAAGCTGAAGGTGTTTGAGTATGTGTAACTACTAGTGGGCTTTTGATAAAGCCCCTGCCCTGGAATGGGAAAGCAAACAGTTTGAGTCTGAGATGTAGATTGTAGGGTTGGGGATAGGGTTAGACAATGTGTTCCTGCTCCCAATTTCCACATGTTCAGTCTGTACATGGAAACAAACATCTGAATAGAAGGCAGATTTGTGACAAAATTATGAAAAATCAAGGGAAATGGAACACATAGCATGATTTTTCTGTGGTCTCCTCTTTCCCTTTGGAGCATGTTTGGTTCAAGTACAAAGATTCAGGCCCGGGAGCTGAATCTGACCCTCTGCAGTCCCCTACATTTGCTTTTCCTGTGACACTATTGTTTGATGGTTTCCCAGCTTTTGTGCTGTTCCCCCCTCCCCACACATACACACATTCTGAAAGGCCACGGTGCTTCTATTGAGGTTTAATTGTGGGCAGTGACAACTTCAAACTAAAACTCACCGATATTTATGATCCCACCCTTTTGCCATTGTCCTTGCCCCCTACTAAGGGTCCTTGGGAGCATATCTTAAATTGAATCTGGCCCTTAAACTGAAAGGAGTTCCTCACCTTTGGAAGGCTTTCTTATGGGAAAAAAGTGGGTTTAAGAAGAGCCCCCCCTTGCATGGATGCTTTCAACATCTATGTGCTCTCACCAGTCAATGTTATGGTTCAGTCTTCAGATCCATTGGACAATGTCTCTAAGTCAGAAGAGTAAGTTTCAAAGCCCCTCTCCCCGCCATCTGCTCTATAAGTCTCTGCCTCTGATTGCAGAAGGTGTTTCTAGACAAAGCTTCGGAAAGTTACTTCTTTGGGCTACAACTCCCAGAATCCCCCAACCAGCATGGCCAGCATGTTCTGCCCATTTTAACACTTAGCTTGCAACTATCGGCTAAAGGAGAGAACTTAGACGCTGAGTCTAAGAACTCATGCCTAGTGGCTGGGCTAAAATTTAGCTCATTTGTCAGAGGATCATCTTTGTTGTATAGAGCCCTGATTCCATCATACTTGCTGCCCATAGCTCATCACTCTCTTACTTCACTCACCATAAAATGACCAAGTTAAAAAGGAATGTGGAGGTCATCAAGTCCAAACCACTGCTCACTCCAAGATCAGTAATGAGGTGTCAAACTTAGAGCATCCCTGGCACATGGTGTGTGTGACTTCAAGTCACCTATGGACTTGTGGTGACTCCATGAGTTTCACAGAGTGCATGTTGTTGTGTAGGTCAAAAAAGGGAACTAAGCTCCATGTGCTTATGGATGGCCCAAGTTTATTCTTTAAAAGGCCTAGCACATTATAAATTAATTGGCCTTGTTTAGAGGCTGTATTAAAAACAAATATACATACATGTATGTGTGTGTGTATGTATAGGTGTGTGTCAATTTTACAATCTTCTAACAATCTTATTCCTGCTCCTGTTGCTGCTATGTGCCTTCAAGTCAATTCTGACTCATGGCAACACCCAAGGTGAACCTATTATGAGAGAATGTGACTTGCCCAAGCTGTGTTTCTATGGCTGAGCGGTGATTCTAACTCTGGTCTCCTAGTCCAACACTCACTACACCATGCTGCTGACCACAAATATCCAGGTAGATGGCCAAAATCACTATGAAGAGCAGGGCTCAGGAACGCAGAATGACATTGGGACACTTGGTTTTGCACTGGAATTACTTCTCATCATAAATTTACAAACTCTAGCCGTGCCCATCCAATTAGCAACTTCACCTTAATTCTCATCTTAGCAAACACCACAGGTGGCATTCAGCAAGCCATGACAAACCTTGAGGTAAAAAGGTTTTTTTAAAAAAATGGTTTTCACTAGCGTTTCCCAACAGGATGACTGAGGTGGTGGGAATTGCTGTCCAAAGCATCTGGAGGGCACCAGGACATACTGATTTACACCATAAACTATCCTCTTTGTACCATTCTTGATGCATGTTTGCTGCATTTGTCCACATCTCTTACCCAGTGACCGCATGAGTCACCTGAACAGCTTACAGAGGAAGGGTGAAAGGTATTGTTTTCTTTAATTGAAAGAGGAGGTGATTAGATGAGAATCATTTGACAGGACAGGGTATGTTTTTCATTAAGCCACACTCCCCAATTCCCAGCCCAAAGATACCAGACTTTCCAGTATAGCAGGGAATTGCTCTGTGCTTAAAACTCAGCAATGTGTCCATGGAATTGGAGTGTCTCCAAATCTCTTGCAGTAGTCAGAAATTGTTTGCCACAGCTTTATTCATAATGTTTCAGATTGCCAGTTGTTTTACTGTGGGAATTGTTGTAAAAAATGAACGTCAAGGGCCGTAGGTGCCAAATAATGGAAGAGATATCAGTCATTTTGTCACTCTGTTCAACACCATTTGCTGTTGCATCCTGTGTGGCACATAGGAGAACTCAGGCATGCTGTGGGGATTTTCACACTTCAATGGAAATGAGCATCTTTTCTCTTTTGTGCTACATTTAGGTACACAGTAGACTTAAGCGACAGTTTTTAAAAAGAATTGATACAGTAAGCAAAATAGAACTTCCCTCAGTTAGTGCTGAAATGCATATTTGAGTCATTATTTTTAAACCCAAGCTGTAATTTTAGGCAGCTCTTTAGGGATTTAATATTTATCCATGATTCCATATCTGCTTAAATTTTTCACTGAAGCTCTGGGTAGTCTAATCAAAATAAATTCTGAGCACAGTAAAACAACAAACCTAAATTGCTTGGTACTTGTTAATTTGAACTTCATGAGTTGAAACTGGTGCACAGCTGTGTGTATGTGAGCGTGCGTCTGCCTTCAAGTTGCCTGTTGACTTATGGCGGCCCTGTTAATTTCAGTGGGGTTTCTTTGGCCAGGAATACTCAGAAGTGGTTTTCCCTGTTCTGTCCTCTGGAATATAGCCTACGGCACCTAGTGGTCGTTGGTGGTCTCCCATCCAAATACTAACCAGGACTGACTTTGCTGAGCTTCCAAGATCAGACTAGATCTGGTGATGCCTTTAGGGTATTTAGGCCCCGAGTGCTCCAAAAGTCTTTCTGCATGGGGGCTTTTTCCATCTCTACATCTGTTCAAGATCTGGATGCACAGCTGTGGTTAGGCTTGTTCTGTAAACGTACACACATTAATACTGAGAATGCTTTCAGGAGATAAGAGAAGCCTTTAAAAAGTTAAAATTGTATTCCAACCTGTTGCAACACTGTTTAAAAATGTAACAGGAAGCACAGCTGGGAGGATGCTACAGCACATTCCTGCACCATAAAGACCAGCAAACAGAATGTCTCTTTCATTTCCTGAAGGGAAAGTAATGGCGGGGGGTGCTTTATGAGTTTCAGTTATGCAGTTGTGATGGTGGCAAAGGGCTTAACAACCAAAGGACCCTGCAGAAATATGTAGCTCAAGTTATTTTGTCCACTCACCAGGTGTTCTTCTTCATCTAAGCTGCTCCATGTTTTTTGTTTGTGTGTGGGGTGGGTGGGCCAGTGAGGGTTTTGTTTGGTGGGGGTTGAGTTTTTTGGGGTTTTTTTTTTTTTTGCATGTGTGAAGTAGATAGCAGCAAACTAAAAAAAAAAAACTCAGAAGAAAGCAGTTTTAAAAGTTTATCTTAAGTGTGCTAGATGGCTTCCAGAATAACGACTTCATGACAAAAGTCTGCAGAAATAGCAAAATCCACCATGGATATAATGCATGAGGTAGCCAAGAGGACAACAATAGACCAGAATACTGTCTATGAATCTTATCATTTATTTGGTGTAGGGAACCATGTGCTACATAAAGCTGGAGGTATATAAGCTTATTTAGACAAAACAAACAAAAAATACTCTGTATTAAGAAGAGGGAAAACAAGCTGAGCCATCGATGGGCTCACTAGTTGATTTGACCCTCCTTTCTTTTGCTTGTGGCCTTATCTGCAAATAAGTAGGAGAAGAGATTGGGGATTGATGTAAAAAGCGCTGATGTCACAAAGGCTGTTGTTCGACTACACTTCTCTCAGTCATAGCTAGCACAGCCAGTGGTGAGGAATGCTGGCAGTTGCAGGCCAACAACACCTGAAGGACCACAAGATTTCCACTGCTGCTTTATGCGGTTCCCATAGAAAAGAGTCTCATCCCAGGTTGAGAACTTTCTTCTTACAAAAGAAGCGTTAGAGCGGGCTCTCATAGATTGAGAACATCTGGAGTTTGTCTTTGGCTTCAAAAGGCTTCAGCTCCAAAAGAGAATATATAGTAAGCTCCCACCTTTTGATGCCCTGTTATCTGATGACTCACTCTTTTGATGCTTCCAAATTAAGGACAAGTTACATTAATCTGACAGGGGTTCCACATTTTCATCAGTTCTTCTTGCCTATAGAGGCTTGCTTGGAACCACTCACTCAAACTGTTTGAAAAGTGGGTGGGGGCGAAGTGGGAAAGGCTCTAAGCTGGCTGAGAGACTCTGCAAGCAGCACATGTCAGGCCTGCAACAAGTGAGCCTCCATAAGCCTTCCGTGCTCCCTGCAATACAGTACGTGGTTACACATTCCAACCAATTCCATTTTCTGATAGTGCTCTGGTTCCTAAACAGTCAGATAAGTGGGGGAAGCCTGTCGAGGAATACGAAGTTCCAACATCATCAAGAAATGTATTTTGTGGGTATTTTACCAACTATTCTTCATACTTTCTTCCAATAATGTGGAAAACTATTTTTTTTTTACTTATTATTTTGTTAGCTGCTTCTCAACTTATGATGAGAGGAGACAGAGGGCATGTAAGACTACACATTAGGAGGCAAGTACAGAAGAGATTAGCTTTTTTAATTGTACAAAAGATTTTCAAGCAATAAGGTGTTAATAAAATTGAGTGAGAAGAGACCACTTCCAAGGCAAGCACATACTTTGTGTGTCTCATGGCTTTTCAATTCTGAATCCTGTTAAACCTGTTGGTGAAATTAGAGCCCACAGTCCCTATTATCTCTTATGCCCTACTGTGTTGCTATGGCTTTTATTTGAATCACATAGCAACAATGTTTGTTTTCTCAGGGCTTGCCTTGTAAAAACATAAGATTTCACCTACTGACACTAAACCACAATTCCCATGAATAGATTATTGCCAGCTTCATTCTCTGGGCACTAGGAATCTTCAAGGAACTCTGTCCTTGCCCAGTGTTTCTGCCAGGTCTTCCATAAGCACAGTCATTGGTTTCAAATATAATCCTGTAACTCTAGAATCTTGAGGCAAGAGAACCTGTAGTGTAGGGAGTATCTGCTCTGAGTACATATACCTGAAAATTCCTTTACTTGGTACAGAAACTATTGTGTCTCATGCCTGTTACTGCCTATAATAAAGCAAGTATAGGAAACTGTTCTGGGTAACAATCCATATATCTTATAAAGTATTTAATCTAGACCAGTTTTCACACTGTCAAGCTATAGCATAATGGCTACTTGAAGAATAGGGAACAACTTCCCAGTTAGTCACAGATACTTTCATTGATTTATGGAATTTTTCAATCACATAGTTGAATTTACCAGTTATTCTTAAGTAAGTGATGGAGTGGAACTCTGCGTGCTTCAATTTTGAAGCAGTAGCCATACTTTTGGTTGCAAGTGCAACTAGGCTAGAATGAATCTAAAACAAGGGCAGACAGCCTGTAAACTCTTAAATTCTTTAATTCCACCCTATGATCTACCTTCGATTTTACAAGCTTTTTGATACCAGTCTGCTATTTTGTGCAGAATTAGTCATATGTTTTATTTTATACACAGTGGAGTCAATGATGTTTTACTAATTAGAGAAAAGAGTGTTGCTCTTGATGATGAACAGTAGTATATATTCACTTCTGATGTATTTGTTGGGCCAGTCAAAACAGTTCTGGAGGACTGAAAGGACATAGGAGATGATGAGTAAGGTCCCCACGGAGGTGATGAGAGCATCTTGCTGATCCAAAGCATCTGATAGCAGGTTAGGTTTTCTTTTGTCTAGAAGAAAAGGCTGAATTAGCACAATCAAAGGGAGGTTGCTTGATGTAAATATTTTAGAGCTCTTCATTGCACACTTGAGATTTTTCTACCCCCTGCTGGACACACAAAGAAGCAAGCCAGTTGTGTTCTTAAAAGTGACAGTTGTCTTTTTTCATTTAGATTAGTTTAGGCAAGTTGAAAATTTTCACTTTGGAACCTTTGAAAAGAGTAACCAGGTAAGTAGCATGCTTTGTGGTGTAGAGATCTTCAGGAAGGTTCATTTCATATTCTGTAGAAAATGATCACTGAAGATAAGCATGCAAAAACAGTGGCATTAGGAGTATAAAGTTAATGCATTTGATTCTTTCCATTGTATGTTAAATACATTTTGTCAAGATGTAATATCAAACAGTATGTGAATTGGATTTAGTAAATAAACATGCTCTTATTTTCTATTTCACCTCAGTCATATATGAGCCAAAAGGGTAAACTGCATTTTATACTAGCTGATTTTTCTTCTACTGTATGAAAAGGGAATTTGTCAAATTTGTGGTGTTTTTAAAACTACTAGATTATTTGTTTTATTCCTTTTAGAAAGAACAACTCTCTCCTCCAAACTTTTACTTCAGTCCACAGAGGCATTATTGATATTTCTTTCAACCACTGTAAATTCTGGAGATGTCCAATTGGGAAATTAAGACCTGTACCGGAGAACTGCAGAAGGGAAGAAGAAAGCTGCACTGAATTAAAAGTGTTTTTTTGTTGCAGACTTTCCAATCGAGCTTTATAAAAATCCCTATGAAAAATTTACCAGCCCTAGTGAATGATCTTCTCATAAAAGTGGAAACCAATACAGTGTATGCAACTTGGGAAACCAATGTTTGTCAATAGAATCTGTAAGATGTATTAGATGGCTACTATCCAAAAAGGTTTACAGATTGTGCAACAAATTTTGTTGGAATCCCTTCGTACCGGTGAGATGTTTTAATCAGCTTGGTAATCATTACCGATTCAGAATATAATGGAAGTAATTATTCTAACAAGATACATTGAGTTTTCAAAAAAAAAAATTGGTTCAAATAATTTTGGGAGACAAGGTATGTGCAGTCACTAAATTTTAGCACAGTCAATCTGGGATGCTATTTGATTGATGCAAGATCACTGCTGTTAAGTTTCCCATTAATTTCCTTCAAACAATGTTAGAAAATGGGGAGAAAAAACCTTATCCTAGTACCATCCCTGTGGAGAACACTCAACAGCCCTTCTTCCAAGAAATATGTGAATGCATATAGTCCTTAGCTCCTTATCCCCAGGCTTCAATAGTGATGAAGCAATGCGAGAGGAGGCTTGTCAAGTGTTGCAGTGGGAAATGAGCTTTGATCTCTTTTAGTACCTCTTCTGACAACTTTGTGTTTCATGCTGTTGGTATTTGCTGCAAAGAGGTGGGGGGGTCAGTTTACCTTTTCACAAGAATTACGAGTGGAGCCCTCACTGGGATTATCTTCCATAGGTATGTTGGCCTTTCTTAAAGCTAATGGGTCTTGGTTTAACAACAACAACAAAAAATTAAAAGAAGATCTTGTTAATGCCTCCTTTGGCAATGAAAAAGCTTTTAATCTACATAAGTAAGAAAGAAGTAACATTTTAAAAACAGCAGGCTGTAAGTTTCAGTTACTCACCTGCCTTGTCATTTGTTACACCTAGTTACAGCTATGAAGAAAAAGATGTAAATTTGAAATTTTGCAGTATATTTTCTGCATAGGTCATCATAGTACAGCAGGTTAGTACATTTGTCAGCAAGTCATAATTTGGTACCTCACTGAAGTAATAGTATTAATTACAGTACTTTAAGGCCTAAATCCAGTTTAGTTCCACAGCATGGTTTAGTGGTTTGAGCGTTGAGCTACAACCCTGGAGACCAGGATTCTGTTCTTACTCATCCATGTAAACCTGCTGGGTGACTTCAGGCACATCACACACTCTCAGCCCCGGAAAACCCTGTGATAGGATTGCTGTAGGGTCGCCATAAGTCAGAAATGACTTGAAAGCACACAACAACAACAAGAGGCGACCTGTTGAGTGAATTGTGTTGGCTTACCAGGTTCCCACTAATTTAGTGGATCTGCTCTGGTTAGAACTAAACATTGTATTTAGGTCTTACAGCTCAAAAACGTGTTTTATCTTACCACAAAGTGATCCTTATGACTATGAACATTATAGGAGAGTGAAATTGATACAGCAGCTGATCGAAGACCACCTGAGTCATGATTGTGTAGAGCAGTGGTTCTCAACCTGTGGGTCCCCAGATGTTCGTGGACTTCAGCTCCCAGAAGCTCCAGCCACTATGGTCAATGCTCAGGGCTTCTGGGAGCTGAAGTCCATGAACATCTGGGGACCCACAGGTTGAGAACCACTGGTGTAGAGCATTCTGCATTCCGTTTGACTTGACTGTTTTTCCTCTTGGCACAAGTGGAAGAGCAGCAGTGGCAAGCTCATGTGTCATCACCAGAAAAGAAAGCTGAGGGCCTTTCACACTGAACAGTTACAACACTTTGATTCCACTTTAATCGCAGTGGCTATTTGCTATGGAGTATTAGGGTTTGTAGTGTGGATTTGTAATGTGAAAGGGCTACTGGAGTATACTTCCAGCTAGACTACCCATATCTTTTGTGCCTAGTTCCTGATGGTCTTACAAGCTGGTGCACTGAGGGAGAGGTAGCTTAAGAGGTAGCCTGTCAAAAAGGCATAATCAAATTCCCAGGCTTTCCATTTCATATGTGGCTTCGCTCCTAGGTTCCCTAGGAACAGGCATTGAAGAATTAGGATTCTCTGGAAAAGGATGACCACTAGCTCAGAGGTGGGCAACTGTGGAAAGGCAAGGGGCCATACTACCCCCTCAGGTCTTTGGAGGGCTGCACCCTCACTGCATCTGTCCCTGCCAAAACAAAAAACCTCCCCCTTATGCCCTCTAGGGACAAAGGAGTATTTTCACTGGGGTTTAGGTCTTCCTGGCCATTTTAGGCCCAGGAGAAGCCCTTTTTTTTAGTAACGGAGTGAGTGGTAGCCCTTCCTGTTCACTTCCTATATCAAACAAGGCCTCTTTGGGGCCTAATTCACCTAGGGTAGGCTCAAAACAGTTGAATTGCCCCCTTCCCTGGGCCCAGAGAGATTCCATAGGTGGCCACAATGGGGGCAAAATAAAAATTGAAAAATTTGAAAAAAAATTGACCCATTTTGTTGCTCTGGAGGCTTAAAAAAATGGCCCTGAGGTCCACATGCAGCCCACAAGCTGCAGTTTGCCCCATCCCTGCTTTAGCTGAAGATGCTTGTTGAGCAATCAGATATAAGGAATGCTGGTGGAGCATTCTGCTCCTCTGGAACTTCAATAAAGTCTCCATCCTTGCAACTTTTTTCCCTGCAGGTAAATTTTAAATCAGTGATTTCCTGATTCATAGCTCAGTCTTATAGCCATTATAAAGTATATGTTATCTTGTCTTCCCATACATTTATTTTGGAAGCCTTTTATTACAGTGATTCTTAACCTTTTCTTTACCAGGGACCTCTCTGTAAATATAATTTGTGGCCGGGGATCCCCAAGACTTAAAATTTGTGTATTTAAATTTAGATTTAAGTATTCAAATATTCATTTAAATATTCAAATATTCATTTAAAGTTGCTCATCAGTTGCTCATACTTATCCCTTATTCTTCCAGCAGACAATGTAAAGGAAAAGAGGTTTCTTAATGGTCTGTGGAGTAGCGTACCAAGATCCTTCAAGTGCCAAGAGAGTCGAATAAACTGGAATTTCCTAAAGGAAGGTTATGAATGGGAAGCAGGCCTAAAGAATAATTTCTTTTGCCGTTTCTCTAAAGCAGCACCTGGAAAGTAAGGGTCTTGGTGCTGCTTTGGGGGAAAGGCGAAAGAAATGCTATTTCCCTTTGAAGGAGCGCTGAGAGACTAGAGAGAGTGGGTAGATGCTTCTAAAAGAAGCCCCTACCTACTCTTCCAGTGCTTCTTTGGGCAAACAACATTTCTTTTGCCCTTTCTTTCGCCCAAAGCAGCACCTGGAAAGTCAGGGTCTCAGTCTTCATTTGAAGGCACCTACCCTCTCTGCTCTCTCAGTGCTGCTTCAGAGGGAGATGGCATTTCTTCTGCCCTTTCCCCCAAAGAGCACTGAGACCTTCACTTCTTTGTGTCCAAGCAGCAACAACAGCAATTCTTGTGGCTTCTTGGAGGCGAAGTTCTAATGCGCTACCTGGCCATGGGCTCAAGCAGCATTGCCACGTTCACCACACAAGGTCTATGCTGGGTGTTTTCCCTCACCTTGTAGGCTCCTCTTTCACCTTCCTGCTTCTAGGCTCTCTGGCCAGAGGAATCCAGGACATGCAGCATCAAGTGGCCAAACCATCTGGGACATTTTTTAGTCTCTTAAATCCAGGATTTTCCCTGTTTTGTAGGATGAATGTCAATTTTACATGGACCCCCTGTGAGGACTCTGTGGGCCCCCAGGGGCCTGCAGGCCCCAGGCTAATGTTTTATTACATTCTAGATGCTTTGATGATAGTTGTCAGCCCCTTCAGAAGATCCATTGTAGCTTTCTGAAACTCTTTCCTTCAGGTGACTTGTTTGACATTCCAAGGCATTTGGAATGATGTGATACTGTCAAATTATGCTGTGATTAATGGTGATTTTGCAGCCTTTTGAAACTTCATCCTGGCGTTGATCTGTATTTCCAACTTGCCTGGTGTCATTTGGTTAAAAAAGGGTTTGATAGAGAACAGGGTTTGATTCCTCACTCAGCCATGGAAACCCATGTGGTGAACTTGGATGTGTCACATACTCTCAGCACCAGAAGACCTCATGATAGATTCAATTTAGGATTTCTGTAAGTTGACTTGAAAGCACAAAAAAAATAAAAAATAAAAATAAAACCCGTAAATCACAAGGGCACAAGTTTCAATCACTGAAATTTATGTGAGACATGTAACAAAAGTGTTACTACAGAGGTCCCATTTGTTTAAACAGACAATGCAGAAGAGAACTTCCTGGCAGGGGTGACTTTTCCATCCTAAATTGATGTGTCTTTCTTAGCTTCCTAACCAGCAAAATTCTCTATTATCTCTGTGCTCCCTGCAAGCTCCCCCTGTTATTCAGGGGGGAAATCATTATCTGAAAGGAGGAAGTAACAGATGGCGGATGGCAAATGTGTCAGTGTCATCTGACTTCCCATGGATGATTGGCTGCAAAACACAACTAGCTCACTGAGGGGTTCTCTTGGGGCTGTCTTACTTACTGGTGACCAGAAATGAAGGAACTGTTGAGTATATGATCTCTGATAGACACTTGGTACGCAGGGTTTCTGAGACACTCAGCTTCTTGAGAACAAGGAAAAATATTGGTAGAGCTTGCTCAGTCAGTCCTGCTTGATTCCTCCTGCCAGTGGGAGTGGCTAACAAACCACATGTGCCTTATCTTTTTAAGTAATCCAAAATTCAGAGAGACCTATACCTCTGGCTTTCTGGGGAAGAAACAAGCCAGGATCCCCATTTTGAAACATCATAATAAGCTCACAGAGGGTAAAGTATGTGTGTAGAAGCTCCCATTTGCATGACAAGCCAAGCTGGAGCCGTCAGTGGCATGTACCAGCACTTTGCCTCATCTTGAAGAGCCAAGATTCTGGAGGACGTTTGTGGTGTCTGAACCAACTTTGATGAAAACCATCTGTTTATGGAATGTCTTAACTTTTTAAAATATCTTCCCTGCACTCGTCTATAGGTTACTACAGGGGCAACAATAGGTCTCTTGCAGATACAGATGAACTCACAGATCTTAGAGCAGCAGGGATTTACTGGCCTGATGACCCAAATACAGAATGATGTACTGTTTGGTCATTGTTGGAATAATAGGCTAGATATAACCATATTGTACATTAAATGGGCAGAAATAGCAGAGATTATGACAAAAACTGTAGCTTATATTCCTCTTACTATGCACTCTGTTTCATGTACATCTGCCACGTTTTTAAACAATCTGCTTTCCAGTAAAGATTTTATCTCCCAAACACTGCGATATCTACCAAAGTCCACTAAACCACCAATGATCTCCTCTTCTGTGATCATGTTCAGATTATTTTCACTTTAGTTGGTATATTAGATAATTGAAGGGCTGGCTGATAATGGATTTAGATTGGTACGTACCTAAGGTAGCAAAAGCATAGACAGCTTGAAGAAAGACAGACAATAGCTTTTGCAACTAAATGGTTTTTTAAAAAAATTCTGTGGAAAATGCTATTATTGCAGGCAAAAAGTAATTCAACAGCTATTCTTCCACACACATTACAGAAATCTTTTTTCTAGTTATTTTGTTATCAGTGCTACATATTATTTAATAATTAATTTTGTGAAAGTTAGTTCCAAAAGAACCAAAACTGGTTCATTTGAACATAGGAATTGCCATTTTAGGAAATATTAATGGTGCATTACGAGCAGGATAGAAAAGCTACCATGCTTTCTAGCCAGTTAGTATTATACTGTTTGCAACAGAAAAACATATCATTTTTTCTTGTTGTTAATGGCAATTGAAAAACTATTGTGCTTTGTTGTAGTTAAATAGCCTTTGTGCTTCTGACTGTTAAAATGTTAATATTTGGTTTGGTTTGTTTGGAGTTTTTTTACTATCTGACAGTTTGCAATTATTAATATTCTTTAGTGATTGAGCATACTGTGAAGTTTTTAATTTAGACTGCGATGATGCCATCTGATTAAGTCAGTTGGAAAAGCTTAGTAAATGTCAAAGCATTGGACAGCTCCGGACCACCTGTATTCATTTAAACATTTGTTGTACATCTCAAGTCAATTCATATATTTTAATATTTATCATATATCCTTAGCTGATGTTCCTGACAGATCATGATGGAAGTATTGGCTTTCTATACAGTGTGAGCATCAATATGTAACACCAGAGAACAACTGCATGGTTTGGGTTGGGGTAATTGGATCTGATATAGAAGGAGTGGAAGAATTTTTCTCCTTCTCTCATGGTATTATTTATTATTATTTACTCTATATATGGTTCAGATTTTCTTCAGCTCAAGGCATTGTACATGGCTCTGTTCCTTATGCTTTATTGTCATACAAACCGTCTGAAGTAGGTCGGGCTAGAAGAGAGGGAATGGCCCAGGTTTACCCAATAATATATTGACTAGTATTAAATCTCAAGGTCATCCAGAAAAATCGATTCTCTGTGGAGGATTTCTTAAAACACTCGGACATTGGTAATAGTCTGTTACAAGTAACATAGATACCAGCAGTGAACTACTTCTGGGGTTGACATCAGTTGTTGGTTTTACAAATAACTATTATAGGGGCATGGGGGCATTATTACATTTTGTGTGGAATTTCCCAGATTTTCTGTTGCCTCTTTTAAAGTCCCTCCAAAAGATAACAAAAAAAGTAGAAAGTAACCTTAAAGGTTTTGTGTCTTTAGCAGACAATTACATGGGGTGGAACTTCAGTGAGTTATGCATTAAAAGGTAAAGGTTGTAAAAGGTACATACACAATTGATGTAAGAAAAAAAATTTGCCACAGGATGCAGCAATGACCGTGAACATCGGTGACTTTAAAACAGAAATTGACACATTTAAAAAGAGCTGCTCTCTCAGTGGCTGTCATTCACAATAGCTAGTTCCTCTGATAACTTTTCCTTTATAAACTGTAGAACTGTCAGTTTTAGAGGCAAAATACCTATGAATTCCTGGAGCTGAGTGCTAAAAAGTAAAGGAGACCATTTGGGTTCATACTGTGCTATGTGCTTCTCAGAAGCATCAGTCTGTCCACTATGGGGAATAAATATATATTGGTTTGGTCTGGCAGTGCTGTTCCTTTGTTTAACCACATAGCCAGGAGTCTTTGGAGTTACAGTTCTTGGCTTGTGATTCTTGGACTTGTGATTCATGATTCCTGGCAAACTGAGATGCATTTGGGAAGAGATGCGGTTTCAAGAAGTCAGCTAGATTGTCTTTGTGTACCATGGTCGTGCAAGTTGTTTGGCAACTGCCATGGTCATGTAACTTTGTGGTTTCATGTCTGTTTTCCAGATGTCCCAATGTATGTACCATTGGCTTTAGAGAGAATTTAAAGACATGCTCCCCATATGAACCTCTCATCAAAAGTGCTGGATTTCTTCCAACGTATTCACTGTCTGTACTTCTAACTGACTTTGTAGTCCTAAGGGAAATCGAGGCATCTTATATTTTGATTCAGTATAACAGTATATTTGTCTCTAAGTTGCAAAATGTCTTTAACATCAACACAGGAACATTTGGGAAGCATTTTAAAATACTTTCAACAGATTGCTCTTTTGAAAAGAGAAATGTGAAATGGTGTTGTTGCTATTTGTTTGTTTTTCAGACAAACATAATGATAAAATATGGTGTGAGATTGTTATTTTTAATCCATGGCTGCTTCATTTGGCAAATTAAAAAGAAAAACCTTGATACTTATATAGAGTGCAAATTAATAATTTTAACTGAGGAAGAAAGTATGTTCACATAATTCTGAAACCCCAAAGATATTTTTAAAACAGTTCTCTCTCCACATTCACAGATTTGACTTTCGCAAAATTGATTATTTGCGAGGCACTCGCTTATCTCCCCTCCATTCTTCCCCTCCCATTTTTTGCCTGGGTGCATGTGTCTTCCTTCCATGGACCTGGGCAAAAGGCAAGCAAATGGCAGGGTGCAGCCCCATGTGTGTGTCTTCTCCAGTTGTGTCGCTGCTCCCTCTCATTCACTTATCGATTTTAGGCACCTGAAAGGCAGCTGACTGTTGGCCAAGTTGGCTAGCACTTCTGAGAGCTGAAGTCTAAAACACCTGGAGGACCTAAGCTTGAGCACCACTGCGTTATACCATACCTTTTGCTTTTGTTGCATCAGATAATGGGATAACAGGCAGTTCCTCTTCCCCCACTGCAGTCCTCCATGTCATATCCATACTATTCTAGAGGGGGCTCCAGTGCTCAAGAACAGTCTTGGAGTAATCTGAAGTAGGAAAGGAGAAAGGGAACATTTTCCAGTAGGCAAAGTCACCAGTGGATGCCACCCAAGAACAGTTGCTTCACCAAAAGGAACAGAAAAGAAAGAGAGACAGAGGGAGAGAGAACACCACTCTCTATAGAAAACTGTGTTAAGATATTCTTGTTGTAGTATATTGGAATATTTAACTGATTTTAAATTATGTGGATTGGCATAACCGGAACTCAGAGCATCTGTCTTATGTCAGATTACTTTTACTCAAAATACTTGGTCCTGTAACTACAGAGAATCAGCGGCAGTTTTTGGTTGCTTTGAGCCTACAAATTGTAATAGAGCTATAATTTCTCAAAAGAGCACTGCAGTTTTTATTCTACAGAAGGAATACTGTCCAGAAACTGAAATGTTGACATAGTATGAGTGTGAAAGGAACAATTTTTCTTCTCTCATCTTTATCTCTTCCCATTGCCTGGGCCCAACATTGGCACACACTGTTCCAGTATTCTAATCGTCTTTTCATTTCCATATTTCAAGAAGCATCTGAAGAACTTTCCTTTCCTTGGACTCTTTTTCTAACTGGATGTCCCTTCCCATCTTGATCTGTCCTGTTTTTTCTTGTGTTCTGTTCATTATTCTAGTGAAGCATCTAAGCGATACTACGTGTAAGTGGGGATGAGTTTGGTATAGCAGATGTGCAGAAGCATATTTGTGTGAGATAACAGATCATCTCTTGATGTGGGACAACATACGTGTAATTGCATACTTTGCTTTTGTTTCATTCCTGATGTAGAAGGGTGTAAAGTGATTGTGCACTGCAGATTCTTTATATCCACATGCCACAACTGCATGTAGGTATTCCTCCTGTTGTCTTGATAGGGATGATCTTATAAAAACTAGTGTTATGGAAACTAGTGTTTCCATCATAACCTTCTCAGATGCTTAGCCCTGGCTTTCTGGTTCTTTTTGAAGAAGTCAGAAAAGTGAATATGCAGAGGTGTATATATGCTGAAAAGCCCTATATGCTCGACACAAGGTCAACAAAAATTGCCTTACCTTCTAGAACAGGAGACGGTAAAACTCAGGGTGAAGAGGGAGCACTGTATAGTTGGTTAATACTGATCCTGTGCTTATATGTTTCCATTTTGTTTTGATATTCAGAATTGTACCAATGAGAGCCTAGAACCAGAATGCTGTAGAGATTTGAGTGTTGGACTAGGTCTCTGGGAGGCCAGGATTCAAATCCCTGCTCAAAAACTCACTTGGTGACCAAGGGCAAATGGCATTCTCTCAGTCTCAGAGGAAAGCAATTGCAAATCTTGCTAAGAGGACCCCATGATAGGTTTACCTTAGAGTCACCTCAAGTCAGAAATGACATGAAGGTGCACACCGACAACAAAATGTTGCAGTTATATCTTCAGCTGCTAACAGGAATGTTCCTGTTCTAAGTTCAACCACCCATGGCTTGCTGAGCTGATAGATAGTCTGAGCTACTAGAGACTCAGACAAACCAATTCACTCAACCTCCCAACTGCCCCCACCCGCTTTGATCATCTTGGCATTATTTTGTGCTATGAAAGAATTTTTGTAGTTCTGCAAATGTCAGGATGTCTCTAACCATGTGATAACTTCCTCTTCTTTCTCAGCAACTCCATTTTAGCTCTGTTTTTGTTGGCATGGGGTCACTGAGTTTGCTTAAAGAGGATGTAAAAATGTTGTCCGTAAAGGAAGATAGCATAGACATCAGAGAAAGACATCTGTAAAAATTGGAGAAAGCTGTGTGTGTGCGTGAGAGAGAGAGAGAAAGACAGAGAGAGAAAAGTAGCCATTATGATCTCTTACACTTGTGCGCAGTCTGTATTTATGAACAGATTGTATAGGCTTTGTACACCATTACATTATTACCCTTGAAATTGAACTGCATTTATAACAAATACGAAATATGTATTCTTAACACTAAAGTGTAATTTTCTAACATAATATCCAAAATAAAGTGCCAAGAAGCTATTAGCAGCAAATTGAATTTTGTGGTATGTAATTTAGTGTAAACAATGACAAGTATTTTTCTCCTTCACGACCCCCCCCACCCGAGTCCATTAGTCATTTAGTTTAGGAGCAAAGAGGCAGCAGTTAGCAAGGGTGTGCATTTTTATGTCTGCTTCAATTGCACACTTCATTTATTTGAACATGGCATAGGCGGCTGTCTCGTCACACAGCACCACTACACGATTAGCAAGTTTCGCCCTAGGGCAGCTGGGACGCTTTGCTGGGGCAGATGTTCTTTTCAGCTTATTCACTGGCCGTTCTTGGTTGTTTACTGTTGTCATGACTACCTCTATTTCCATGGCAGCCATGCAGCCTCTTCTCAAAGACAAGTAAATATAGTTATAAAAGGATCATATTTTGCTCTGTGTCCCTTACTTGCCATCTGTCAACCAACTGCTTGTGATGGATTCAGAAACCGATTAAGGATAATGGCAGACAAGCGATGATCCAATGCAAATGGCTTTGGTTCCTTCCCAGGATCTCCCTCCCTCCCTCCCTCCCTCTATACACACCCCATATGCAGGTGCACTTTCGAAATTCTCGTTGACACCAGGGGTGGAGGGTGGGGATGTCCTGATGGCATATTTGTGGCTAGCTTACATACAATTACTTAGACATTCTAAGTTTACTGCTTATGGTTCATATACTTGCTCCAGTTTTGTGATGTGATACAGATCTTAGGAATATAACTGAAAGGCATGATCCTGCCCCCCTCATGGAAATAGCTCTTGTATACCAGGAAATGCCTCCGTAGAGCTCTTGGCAATTTGTACCTGGACCTTGTCCTACCAATTGGTAGACTCAGGAGACAATCAGGTAGCAAATTGTTGGTGTCATGAAAGCGTCGCAAATTGCTAGTGCTTATTTATTTAGTGTCTCACCTTTGACCTGTTTTTATTTTTACTGCTATGAATAGGCAGACATGCTTGTGGGATTGGGGGGGTGTGCTTTCCTAGGTAACTTGGTTGTCCATGGGTATGATGGGTGTTCATTTGGGTGGGTGTGAGCATCATTTACTGCTCTGTCCAGAGCAGCAAAATGTCTTGGGCCAGCCTTGCATGCATTCATGCAAAAAGATTAGTCATGGATATTCTCAATAGTTATAAAAGGACCATATTTTGCTCTGTCTCCCTTACTCACCATCTGTCAATGCACTGTGTATGATGGGCTAACCCATGGCTGTTCATGAGTGTGATGCACCTTCATTTGCGTGGGTGGCAGCAGGAACACTCACTGTTCTGTCTGGGGCAGCAAAATATCTTGGGCCAGCTTTGCACACGTTCATACAAAAGGGAGACAACACATACAACCCTCCGGATCCCTGTAATTATTTTTTTTTATTGAATTTATATCTCACCTTTTCCCCAAGATTGGATTCAAGGCAGCTAATGAACCAGTGAACCATTAGAACACATGCCGAGGCTGGAAAAGTAGGAAACAGGGCTCATCTGAACTCTCTTCCAAATCCTCTGCTTGTAGACAATGTGAACGTGGGGAAATGGATCATTGCCAAGCCCATTATGTTCACAAAATCTTTGGTCTCAATCATGAGGAGCAGAATGTATATTCCAAAATATGCAGTAAATAGTAATATGTCTTGCAGATGTGGGAATATTTAACAGAGTCAGTCTCTAAGGTGCTCCAGCACATTTTGGCTGGAATCTAGTTGGTGCTGTATGTTGCTGTAACAGGCTGTTCTACACAAAAGGTAGTATACTTTTCGCAGAGGTGCACAGGTATGTCAGAGAAAGCCACTGGGAGCCAGCAGGAGTTTCTAACAGCTGTAGTTTTCTTTGCCTCCCCTCCTCATCACCACTGCTGAAGCTGCAGCCATTTAATTCCTCTCATCCCCATCAAGCCCACGGATCTCAGCCATCATCACAACAGGAACCTCAAACATGGCTGCCCTCAATGAGAGAAGAAGGAGTGATGACAAACTGCAGTGTAGGCTGCTTTCCTGTAGTCTTGGGAAATTCAAAGGCTTTTTTTTTCCTTTTTCCAACTATATTTTCAGTTGATTTATCTTTCTTTAGAGATTCAGTTCTTTCTGTGAATTAGTGGGGGTGGGAGTTGGCCCACTTGTAAATTAATGTATTTATTGGTTGATTTTCCAGATCCTGACATTGATGCTGCCACTGCCATGATGCTTTTGAATACTCCCCCTGAGATACAAGCAGGTTGTGAGTAGATATTTCTCTAGCCTATAGCACCATAGATATGTAAGCCTAACCTTCTATTTCATTAGCCCACAGCCTATCAGGTTTAAAAATAAAAGGAGTCTGATGGAGAAAAAAGATTTCCCATTTGACTCTTGCTAATTTTTCTAGATAGTATAGTTTTTGGTGGTTGTCCTGGTACCTTAAATTTTATGAGTAGTAAATAACAGCAATTGTGTATATCTAACTTACATTGGCACTGGTATGTTTTAGATATATACAACTGTAATTCCTTTAGTAATAGAGCAATAAATATTTTTGTTCAGTAAGATAGTAAGATTTTACCCAGGGCCACCATCAGAAAAACTATTTTGCTTTTGATTTGCTTTTTTTAAAAGTGTGCCTGACGACCAGATTCTTTTAAGAACCAAAAACAAGAAGAAAAGAATTAAAATTATATCTAATCACTACACTGAATTTACATTGTTAAATCAGATCCGTTCTATAAAAAAAATCAGAAAGGCCAGCCACTCTGTTTTTCAAGAACTGATTTTGCTATATATAAAAGTGGCTTGTAAAATTAATGTATACTGTATCAACAGTTCTATCTCTCCCCCAATCTCCGAGTAAAGTGGCTTTCTCAAACATATGCTAAGATGTTCTACTGAGCCCCATTTGCCAGTACTCCACAGAGAACTGTGCAGCAACTATCTAATAATTGGCCACAATGCCCTAAAGCAATGCTCAGTGGCATTCTGGGGAGTTAAAACAATGGCCTGCTGGCATTCATTAAGACGAATGTCACTTCTACTGCTCATTCTTTTTGGTAATCTGATTTATCTACCCATCCACAGAAATAAATAGGAGGAAACCATCCCCTATGTTTGCACAGAGGGGCTCTAACAGAGGTGAATATTCTTAGTTGTATGCCTTTCTTTGATATTAGAGCATCAAAAATTGCTTGGGAGCCAGTGATTCTGAAACAACTTGGGTTTCAATTTCTCCATTAATTATGCTTGGGACAGGGAAACACTGTGGTTAGGGTCCTGTTATGCTGAAGTAGAAAGTGGCTTTCCAATATACTCTCTTTAGATCCAACTCTCTACCATATACCAGGTCTTTTCAGGGGATCCTCTGACTGTTTGGAGCATAGTCCACAAGCAGAATTCTGCTTGGGAAAGTTATAATTAAAGCTGTTGCCTGCAAAATGAGAATTTGTCTTATTTACATTAAAGGTTCTTTTTGCTTTGATTTGATTAAAAGTACATTTCTAAAGTCATGAATAACAACAATTACCAAAGCAAGAATTACATTTAACATTGAGTTTATCAGCTCAGGTAAGTAGCAAGAGGTGATTTAAAAACCAGATAAAGCAGTAAATAAAATTGTGTTTGCATAATCTTTGGCCCTAAAAAACTTCAGAAAAGGAACATTATATAGTGGAGGCAGTGTTCAGTTTGAATGAAGACTATTGGTATGTTTGTTGGGCTGTAGGTTATTCTGAAAAATTAACTTTTCTGTGTGCATGAAGGAGTGGGGTGTAAATGTGTTTTAAGAATAGAAGACACTAGAAATAAAACAGTACTGAGAGAAAAAGAGTTGTCAAAGTGGCTATATTTATTAAAGTGCCCAAGGCATTCTGGAAAATACATCATTCCTTCACCAGAAGAGAACTTACAGAGAGTTTATGTAGTCTGGAAACAGCTGAGATGTGGAAGTGTATAGAAGAATGACTTTATAGATATCCACCAAATTTGTATAAGGAAGAACTGGTTAGTATTAAAGGGTAGAAAGCCACAAATGGAGATGGGCAGTTGGAGCATAACTGAATTAGTTTGGAATGGACTCCCATGCATATATCTGATATTAATTCTGTAATCGCTGCACAGCATCACATATAAGATAGTTATCTCATTTTGAAACACTGCTATACACTTCACTGGAGCTTGTCAAAAAAACTGAATTCAGAACACTGCATGACATGAACAAAAATATTTTTATTTTATTTCTGAGTACAGTAAATGCAAAAATATACACATTTTTGTATGCTGCAGAATTTTTTCCCAATATGTTTTTAATAGAAACACAGTATGATTTTCCATTGAAAACTCTGAAGAGAAGCCATTTCCTAGCATAATATGTCTTAGTAAGAATGGGCAGGATGTGTCTTCATCAGCCTCATCTATCCTTAGTGCATTTGAAATGCTTACACAGATTTTTCTCATTGTGGTACTGCTGGTTGCATCCATATGCCTCAGTGTAGGGCAGACTTGGATTCTACATTTTCCACAGCCACATATTTTCTTGAACCAGCATTTGAGCAGGAGCAGAATGGTTTGCAGTACTGGGGACACCATGCTGTTACATAACAGCTATCCATGATATGTGATATGTGCATGAGACTTATGGTATTCCATGGGTATGAGCTGATCAATAGTAAGGTAATCTGGATTTCTTAGAGTATTCAGTACTTTGGGGCCCATCTTGGAAGGATGATGCCTTTTTTTGATCTCCTTCAAATTTTTGCCTTTGTATGGTTGGGTTTGCCACAGCTTACTTGTTGGTTTTACTACACACATTGATTATTATTAGCATAGGATGCCATGCTTTGTAGTATTGTCTGCCTAAACACAGTCTTGATTGTCTACCGTCTCATAGAGGATGCTCTTCTGGCAGTGCAGGTGAATGATTTGGGATGGCTAAAAGCATACTGTGGTACACCTGCCCCGACTTCCTCTTTTTTTTTCCTTCCCTACACACATAAGCTGTTTTTGTCATGGGACACCATACATGACAGTGTCTTTCACCAAAATGAAGTGTTATGCTAGTTGTGATTAACATACCATCTTCACAAATAGTCATATCACCTGTGATACACAGTAATAATCTAAGTGAGATATAGCATATTCAAAACTATTACTAAGACCTCATTCTTTCTCAGTACCCATGTCATCCTGCAAGTCTGATGTGCCATAGACTACTGACCTTACCTGCCATGAATGATACAGCTCTGTGTGTATATGTTTGCCTTCAAGTCACCTGTTGATTTACATCAACCCCATGAAGTTGATGGGATTTTCTTAGGCAACAGAATATTCAGAGGTGGTTTTGCTAGTTCCTTCCTCCAAAATACAGCCTACAGCACTTGATGTTCATTGCTGGTCTCCCATCCAAGTACTAATCAGAATTGACCTTCTAACTAGTAATAATTTTGTACAACTGCTGTTTCTCTTGCTCTCCATATTCCTTGCCCACCAGTGTACTGTAGACGATAGATACATAATAGAGTGCTTGTAAACACATAAGTTTTCTTTCTTTCTGTCTGTTTTCTTTCTATCATGGTGGGACTCAGTTTCTTTGACAGAGTGATTTGTGAGATGTAAAATGATGATAACTATTGTCTTTGAAGAAGGTATTCTTGAAGGGTATATTTACATGATTTGTAGGGGCCAAAGCTTTGAGGCACATACTCAATTCAAGGAGAATTTGGGGAAGTCACATCTTCTAATGTGAATTACAGTATGTAATGACAAAATACTACCAACTATTTACATTTAACATATTCCTTCAGTTAAAAAACAATCAAGCACATGGAGCCCCCAAATGTTGATGTAACATTGCCCACCTGATGGTTAACAATAATGGAAGCGTTTCCCCAAGCCGTACATTCCATAAACTGTGTGTGTGTGTGTGTGGTGTTGTTGTTGTTGTTGTTGTTGTTGTTAACTGCCATCAAGTTAATTTTCACTTAGGGCAACCCTATGAATGAGACCCCCAAGTCACTCTATCGTCAACAGCCTTGCTCAGGTCTTGTAGATTCGGGTTTGTGATTTGTGTGTCTGTGTCTGTGTCTGTGTGTCTGTCTGTGTATAAACAAAATTTATTTAACAGAAGGTAGTGAAACTGTTCACAATTACTTGCTGTCCAAAAATATGTTGTCACAGTATAATATTTTGGCTTAGTTGTTACTTTAATCAGACTTCTTCAAACACAGCTCATAGATTCCACACCGTCTTCTAATCAACTGACCCCAACTGTTTAGACTGTTGCCCTGCTCTAACTCTACTTTCTAGCTCTAACTGATTAATATCCTTGTATTTTCAGAAGCACATCCAAACTCTCAGCCAACCACCAGTCACCTTCAACTTTCCATACTATCACCCTTTTCCACAGATCACTTACCTTAATATCTTTAATATACATACAGTGTTTAACACTATTCTACCTTATTTCCCTAATATACATGCAATAACATATTTGTGAGACCCAGTTTGGTATAGTGGTTTGAGCATTAGACTGAGACTCTAGAGATCAGGGTTTAAATCCCTGCTCAGCTGTGGAAGCCCACTGGGTGACCTTGGACATGTTGTACTCTCTCAGCCTCAGAGGAAGACAAAGGTAAACCCCCTCTGAATAAATCTTGCCAGGAAAACCCCTATGATAGATTCACCTTAGGATCAGCATAAGTCAGAAATAACTTGAAGGCACACAACACCACAAACATATTTACAGAAGTCCAGAACTTCACGGAAGCCAGTGGAGCTGGCCAGTGAACAGGTAGAGGTTTCAGTTCAAACACAAGTATAGATCAGGAGAGATCCTTCTGGTGGCCTTCAAAGAAGTATGCGTATAAAGTAATATATTTTTACAGGGCTTTTGCACTATCCTTTAACAAATGCTTGAAGGTCAGGTAAATAAACTCCCTATGCACACATATGTGATAATCTCCAAAGAAAAAGTTTGTTTAAATCATGACTTTAAAAAAAAACTACACATCTGTTCATTTTCTTTATTAAATTTGTGTAACAACACAGATTAACTGTCAGAGCCATGTCCCCAAGAAGAAAAATACCATATAATACACGCATAGATAGATAACAAAAATTTTGAACTCGAAAACTGTTTAAGCACTCTTCATAACTGCAGTGCTACAAGTCTTCTTCCACAAAAATCACTTCAAAGAGCCACAGTCCCTTCACACCAGAACCTAGAATGAATGTTATAAAATAAAACTACTTACTCCTAACAGCAATGCCATTTCTTGTGTCAAAAAGCCCGGTGCCAAAAAGATAACGGTGTCCCCACCAGGAAAGCTTCCTTGAGGAATGTGTTCCATAGATGCAGAATTGTGGAATTAAGATAGGTCTACTTGACATGGACCTGCACTGCAGTGCAACACTTTTAACCATCATTCTTATACACAGTAGATATAGAACATTTTAGTGAAATGGAATTGGGAAACCTAAGACCCTCTGTATGTTGGTAGATTATAACTTCCATCGGTCCTAGCTGACATAGGCAGAGTTGAGAGTTGCAATCCATCAGCATCTGGAGGGTCACATATTCTCCTTCACTGTGCCAAAAAGGGTGACACTCTTTCAGCTCTTGTAGTTATCTTTGTGGTAAGATTTTTGCCCTGTGTTGATGAATTCAGAATCAGAATAGAGGAGCTAATCTGCCATAACAAGACTGCCTCCAATTCATGGAATCATAGAGTTGGAAGGGGCCCCGTGGACTGTCTAAGAGTCTAAACCCTTGCTCAGTGCAGGATCTCCAGCTAGAGCATTCACAGCAGATATCTGTCCAGCCTCTTTTTGAAGACTTACAGATGGAGGTCCACCCCCATTCTAGACAGTTGGTTCCATTGCTTAACTTCCCTTATTGTCAAGAAGTTCCTTGTTCAGTCATCAAAATCTAACCTCCTATAAGTCAAACCATTAGACCTGGTCCTACCCTCTGAGACAGTAGAGAACAGACCAGTTCCCTCCTGTCTTTGACAGCCCTTGAGGCGTGCAATCTGGCAACCCCTCTGCCTTTTCTTCACCAACCTGAACAGCCTTTCTTCATATGTTTTCTTCTCCATACAAATATCATCCTTGTTGCCCTTTTCTGAATCTACTCCAACTTCTCTATATCCTTTTTAAAATGGGGTGGCCAGAACGGAAAGCAGTACTCCAGATGAGGCCTGACCTGCATAGAATAGAAAACCCTTCCCTTCCCTTCCCTTCCCTTCCCTTCCCTCTATTTTAGGGCGGAGTTTGCATCCTTTGTCACTGAAAAGTCCCTTGTGCAAGTGCCAGTGCCAGTGCCAGTGCCAGAATTCCACTATGTTTTCAGTCAGAGCTGATAAAGACCTGTACTGGTAGGTCCATAATGTAATTAATCCATAAGAGTTTGGGGAATAGGACAGGGTGAATACTTTCACTCCCAGCAGAGAGGAACTGTATTGCTGAAAAGTGTGTGCAGTTTTACATAAATTGATATATGCTAATTTGTATGTAAAACACATTTAAAGTCACTGTTACACTTTAAATAGATGTATAAGCTATCTTGTCTGTAGTGAAGAAATGTAGTGTGGCAATGTGACCCCGTGTGTTCAGCTCTTTCTGCTCCCCAGATGCTAACAACTTCATGGGCAACTTCATGGCTCCAGATCTGATTGTTCATTAGCTTTTAAGCTTGAACAGCTCTCCAGACAGAGCAGGAATGAACAACCTGTGGTCACATGGAGCCCTTGGCCATTCCCACCCACCTTTTCCTGCAGCCTGTCATATCAGCTGGCCTGTGCACGGGGAGTGAAGAACATTGTCTTCCAGCTTCATAAGTCTTTATTTTCACAGGCAAAGAGACAGCAGTTTTGGTGACACTGGTTGGGGTATGGGAAAAGCATCAATGTTCAACACACATGCATACACACATACACACCAACATTCATGGATTGACAAGTTTAAATCTCTGCATCCCGACATGCTGATATGGGAGGTCAGTGGAAGGAATGGGTTGATGTGATGCATCAGATGCATCCTTTGGGGCTAAAAAGTTTGCGCATTCCTGAATAGTGGATATTTTCAAATAGGGGATTATCCTCTGACTGCTCTTCAAGTAGAAAATAGCTGTGCATAAGGTAGAACATGTGGCCCTCCGGAGATTGTTGGACTCCATTGTAATTGGTAGGTCTCACCAAGCAAGAGGGCTTGATTCCTAGAGATTCTAGCCAACTTTCATGGCATCTCTGAGGAACTGTGGCCTTTAAAAAAAAACCTGTATTTTCATGAAAGTATAACCACCATGTTAACTGTTTCTTCCATAACTAGTCCATCATTGCTCCAGAAAGATTTCCACAAAGATTTTCTAACTGGGATGAAGTTCTGGTTAGGATATTTGTCCTCATTCCCACTTGACCTCCATCTGTTACGTGGGCCATCTTTGTGTTACAAGACCTCTATTGTCTTACTGTTTCCACATAGCTTGGGACAGTTTTTATTGTGCTGTGCAGTTCTCCTTGAGATAAGAAAAGGGAATCTTTTTCAGAAGAAGACTAGGACTAAGTTCAAGCTTAAGTTAGCAGACAATGGGCAACAAGATAGAATCATAGAATCTTAGAGCTGGAAGGGACCAGTAAGGGCCATCTAGCCCAATCTCCTGCCATGCAGGAATACCCAGCTAAAACTTTCTTGACAGCTGCCCATGCAGCCTTGAGATGGAGGAGCAAGGATCACAGACAAAAACATATAGGTAATGAAAAACATATAAGGACAGATAAACTAGCACAAAAGTCTGTGGAAAACTTTACATGACAATGACAAGGAGTTTCTGTTGGATATAGAGCTCTAACCACTCCTCCCGTAGTGAGTAGGCTTGCTCCACTGCAGATAATGACAAGCTGCTGCAGCCCGAGACAAGCAGTTTTGAGACACCATCAGATTAAACTAGCAAGCAGATTGGCAACTCTTTGTGCAGTTTGAGAGGGTTGCATGGCACCAAAGCAGCATCACTTGCCCAAGTATGCTGGGTACTTGCTGTTAGCACTGGCCAAATATTAAAATGTTGGGAACGGAATGAATATTTGGAGACAGGGACTATATGATTTGTAGGTTTAGAGAAGTATATACATTTTGGCAATATTTTCCTTTATTTTATCATGGCAGCCTCCATCACACAAAACCTGATGCTCTCCAGCTTTTGGGCTAAGCCCTCCCATAATTCTCGGCCAACACGGCTTGTGGTCGGGGTTGGTGGAAAATGCAGTTAAAACACTTGGAGAGCATCAGGTTGAGGAGGATTAAGTTACATCATCATGTATACAACCCCAGAAGTATTTCCAGCTTCTGGTCAGCCTAAGGGATAAAACCATGTCTGAAGCTGGCTGAAAGAGAATGAACACTCTCTTGCTCTTAACTGTTGTTTCTATATTGTAATGACTGTGTGGAAAATACGCATCTCATCATGAGTGTGAGTGAGGTTTACTGTTCCCTAGAGATACATAGTGACCTACAGATGACCCAATATAATCAGTAGAGGATATGGCTAACGCCATCTAAAATTCCTTCAGGATTATTATCACAGAATCAAATACTACTGGCTGAGTTGAAAGTCTTTTTTAAATGGTGATGTGAAAGGAAATCACTTAGTCCCTTCCACACACACAGGCATACACATGTGCAGTGGGGGTTATCTTCCAGACAGTATAACCTGGATTGCAAGACAATTTTTAACAGTGGAAGGAATTTCATAAAGCCAATTCAGAGGATTTGTGTGGAATACTCCAGTTTGGAAATGTACAAAATACCTACTGCACACTCAAATCTCTGCTCATATGTCTCTGAATGAGAGACATAGTTGTCGGTGGGGCTGTTGTCTCCATAGAAGTAAGTTGCCCATGACACTTGCTCTTTATTCCACTATGGGGAGCTACTAGCTCATGTATTAAATTCTGTCAAATGTTAACTGGAAAGCAAAGCACTGTTAAAAGAACATTTTTTTTCTTTTAATGAACACTGCACAATGGCTGAAGAGCAAGAAAGTACTGCAAGCTTTTTTTAATTGCCCAGAGGCCCATAAAGCAACTCAAAGAAGATAAGAATAGAAAAAGTCAAGATAAATATAAAATGCAGATACATGATACAGATGTGCAGATGTGTGCTGATGCAGGGATTCTTGAGGGCCTTCAGGCCATGTTGCAAATAAAAAGAAGAGGAGGCAAGTGTGAGAAAGAATTTAATGATGCAAGTATACAGAAGAAAATAGAACCAAGAGGGAAGACAAAGCAGTTTAGAATCAAAATGAGAATAGTGCATGTAGATTGTATGTTATAGAAGATGTCTTCAGAGTGGGCAACAGACATGATCCGTATCTTTTTTTAATCTGTAAGTCACTTTGAGTCCCAACCCGGGAGAAAAGCAAGGTACAAATAAACATAAACATCATTATTATCACCATCATCATCATCATCATCATCACCATCTAATATTGAACAAGCAGTTTGGGACAACACATAGCAGATTTTGTTGGGTTATTAAATTTGTACCACACCTTTTCATTTGAATGTAAAGCAGATTACAAAATCACCATTGTTGTTTCTAATAGCACTGTTGTTGCAGGAGACCAGAGAACACAGAGACCACAGAGCAAGAAAAAGAGTAATTTATTACGCGCGAGCTTTTGGCTGGATGTCTCCAAAAGACCAAAAGCCCACGTATAATAAATTACTCTTTTTCTTGCTCTGTGGTCTCTTCTCTGTGTTCTCTGGGCTCCTGCAACATAAATGGTGCCGTGACTCGGATCCGAACCGAGGTTGCTGCGGCCGTCAGGTGTTGTTTGTTTATTAACTGGCAGCGGTAATTGCAGATTATAGATAAGCACTTTCTGGGGTCTGAGTGTGGGGGTAATTAGCTAGTAACAGCATGTGGTATTTGTGACCCCGGAGGGGCGGACCGAGATATGCCTGTGATCTTTGCCTGTGATCTTTGTGTATGCTGTGAACTTTGTCTATAAAAGAGCTGTGAAACTTGAATTCAGGGCTTTTGGTCTCTTGGAGACATCCAGCCAAAAGCCTGCGCGTAATAAATTACTCTTTTTCTTGCTCTGTGTTCTCTGGGCTTCTGCAAGACTGTAAAGGTGCAAGCCACCAGAGACCTCAGAGCCATCAAAGAATTATTGTCAGTTCATGCAATTAATGTCAGCTACTATGCCAAAAACCAAGAACTTAGTTTTGTTAGATATGCCAGCTTTTATTGGCAAGATCTGTTACCCTTCCAATTGATTTAAAGACAAAAAGTCTTGAGGCAGAATCCAGCAAGGGACACTGCTGGGGGATTGATGATATTTGGTGAGACCTGTGATGTAGGAAAATCCCCTTCCTCACTATATTCCTCTTTTCATCCCTTTTCACTGCATCCGCTTTTTACCCCCAGAGTTGGAACTGTGAAGCTGCACAGCCCCCCAGAGCCAGTTTTCAGATAGCACAGAGGACCATAATGGGGAAGGGAGAGCATGAAATTTGCATTTGAACTCAACAGAAGTGTTCAGTTTAACTAACTGAAACAACAATAAGAGGAAAAGAACAACTTTATGGCACAAACAGTCATTGCAATCTGTTTTAGCCAATGGAGCAGAAATTAACTCTTAACCTAGATCATATATGCTCTTTTACATCCCATAAGATATCTTACATCACAAGCAAGAGAGTGTGAAAACAGGACACTGCTATCTCGTGTGGTGAATGTATCCATATTATGAAAGGTGTTTTCTTTTAAGAGAACATTAGTTACAGAAAAATGAATATCAAATCATTCCTGTAATGCATTATTTAATGGTTTCAATGGGGCAAATGGAAAAATGCGTAAATTGGTGAATATTATTTGGTAATAAGTGGCAAGGTAAAACTAAAGTATTAGAAAAAGTACAATAAGATTTGTACAGATGCTTGATATCAAACAGTTTGGTTTATTAGCACAGTAGTAAAGTTCACTGACTAAATATACTATTGTATATACTGAACTGTACAAGAAATTTTAGTCACAAAATTAACCTTGAAAACTTAGGTCAACTTATCTTAAGCCAACCAAGTCAATGCTGTTTCTGTAGGAGTCAAGGCCGGCCTGCCCAGCTCAGGGGAAGAGGCCCTAAAACCTACCTCTGCATGCCTTAAGTTTGCATAGTTTGCAAACTTTTTTGTTTGCTAAGTAGTTATTCTAAGACAATTTTCTATGTAGTTTTGCTAAGTAGTTTGCTAAGTAGTTTTTTGGCAATTTGCTCCTTCACTGTAAGGAAGGTGTACACTTGCCCCCCGCAATTTCCTTGACTTTTGTCCAAGCGCTTGCCTGTCTTCTCCACACCCAGTAAACATAAGGGAATGGGAGGAGGAGAATGGGAGGAAGGCACATGCGCACCTCCCAAATAATCAGATTAGCATAGGTCAAACTCATGAATGTGGAGGGAGGACTGTATTCTTTTCATCGCTAGTTCTCATGTAATGCTAAAGCAGGATTTAGTTTTAGGTTTACAAGTGTTTGTAAGCCTGAGCAAAGCGCTGTGTTCAGACTCCCCTCCCCACATTTCTCCTATAGTGCTAAGAGGCAGCAGTATGATTCAGTTTCACTTTTTCTGATTCCTGATTCATCATTATGTACAATCCAGGAAACACAGAAGACAAAGTCATTTGCCAGACTTGTTTTGTGTTTGTACACACAATACTAATTGTGTTTTGGCTTGGTGCCTTGTGCAAACCAGGACAATGGCTTAAAGCTGATTTCAAATTCTGTGTTATCTGGGAACTCTGGTTAGCTCTAACCTTTGTTACCATCCATACATATATGTAATCGTGCACATGGGGCAGGAATTCATGCTGTTAAATGCAAATGTTGAAGAAGGGCTTGTTACAGCAGCTCCACTGGCTGCCTTTTCCTGACACAATTCAAAGTGCCAGTTATTACCCATAAAGCCCAATACAGCTTGGGTCCAGCCTGTTTGCAGGATCATATCTCCCTCAATGAATCTGTTTGAGTTCTAAGATCTTCATGAGATGCCCTTTTCACATTTGTTCAGTGGGAACAAGAGAGGAGACCTTCTAGGTAACTGCTGCCAGATTTCTGCTGGCAGGTGAAAACTCATATTCTGCCAGGCTTTCAGGAATTAACTGTCTTGAGCATTTGAATAATGTCTTTTAAGAATTTTAAATAGTTTTAACTCTATATATTAATTTAAAAGAAAAATTAGAAGTATTTCTGATGTGTGTTTTTTTGTTTTTAATCTGTACTGATTTTGTACTGGTGGTGGTATTGTACTGGTGGTGGTGATGGTGGTAATAATAATAATTATAATTCAGGCAGTCCTTCAATTACCTCACCTGGGAATTTTGCATCTGCACCTGCATAAAGCAAATGTCATTAGTGCAAAAGTGGTGCTGGGTTCAGCAGCAGCCCCTGGGCATTTGATGTCTGTTTCAGTTGGAGCATCACGAAGCCCAAGCCTCGAGAGGGGACACTTCACCATGAAACAAGGAACATGGAATGCTCTTGAATAGCTTTATTGGGCTTTCTTTAACCTAATTCCACTTTCCCACAAAATGATCTCTCTTATTATATGATGGTATTATGCTAGAAAACATATGCTGAAATTACAGCACCATCAAAAAACAACCCACACAAATAAGCAGACCAGATGTTTTAATGAACTTGACATGATGTTTTGTGAGAACATCATACAAGTTCTTTTTTCCCCAAAAATCACATTCTCAACTGCTAGGTGAAGGATGATGAGGCATTAGAAGATGAATGACTCTTTGCTTGTATTGCATACACTGGGAGGTTATGCAATTCACAGGTGCACTGGTATTAAATGGAGGCAATAGCAACTGGAAAATTAATTCAGATGGCCTACTTAGATGTTACAGGACATGTATGACTGCCGCTGATTTGCATTTCCCTAGTGATGCCTGGTATACAAAACACAATTCTATTGCATCTTGTTGTTGTCATTAAACTTATTATACGTAATGGAGGAGAACCATAGGGGTGCCACTGGTTAGCAGCAGCAATGTGTCCTCCATTGTATCAGCCTGGACCCTTAGTTCAATATGTATTAGTAGACATTTTACCCTATTAGTCTTTTTGCCTGACTTTTGAATTCATACTCTGGAAAAGAATTAGGCAATGATCAAAAGTTTTGGTTCCACAAAGACCAATGAGCACTTTCTCTTTCAAGGAATCTGTAACAATTTGTACTTGTTTTTTAAGTTAGGCAATATTTCAAATGGGATTTTTAGCGAATATGTAGTTTGGCTGTTGTATCTATAATCATATTGTTGTATTTTATCTCTTTAATTATTGTTCTTTATCTTACTAGTTGTAGGGTATAAATAATATGCAGACGTACACACTTATCTGACAGGCTGCCTGTTTGTAAGAGTAGACTTAGTATGGTTGTTGCTGAACTTCCATTAATCTACATAGTGCCTGAAGAAGAACAGTTCCCTGACCCAATAGGCATATTCTGCAAAAAAGGAAGGGAAGAGAAGGTTAAGAGGGAACACGATAGCCACATTTAAATATTTGAAGGGATGCCCTGTCGAGGAGGGAGCGGGCTTGTTTTCTGCTGCTCCAGACACTAGGACAAAGAGCAATGGATTCAAGCTACAGGAAAGGAGATTCCATCTGCACCCCAGGAAGAACTTCCTGACTGTCAGAGCTGTCCAGCAGTGGAATATGCTGCCTTGGAGTGTGGTGGAGTCTCCTCCTTTGGAGGTTTTTAAGCAGAGGCTGGATGGCCATCTGTTGGGAATGCTTTGATGATTGCATGGCAGGCGGTTGGACTCAGTGGCCCCTGTGGTCTCTTCCAACTCTATGATTCTAAGAGTATTCAATAATGTCAGTAAACTCTAAAATCAGACATATGAAGGATTCAGACTCAAAGCTTTGAATTGTCAAGTTGAATTGCAGTAGATGGTTTTTGGCATTTTATAGACACAACATATATAACTGAGTCTAAAAACATCAACATACCATGTTCTGTCTTTGTGTGTGAATTAGAAGTGTCTACTTAGCACGTTGGTCACATCAGCTGAAATATCTGAGGGGGAGCTAGTTGGTAATATAGTAAAGTATGGTGGGCCAGTGCCTCATGCTTTAAAATAGTCTGCCACCAAATTCTTTTGCTTCAGATACTTCCTTCTGTATGCCTCCTTCACCTGTAGCTGGGGAAAGATTTAAGGCGGCATCCTTTGAGAGGAGGCCAGGGGATTCTAGTTACTAATATTTATAGAGAATGCAGTATTGTTCTGTTGGTGACTTATGTGTATTTAAGTGTGGCTTACGTGGGTATGTCTGTTTTGAGTTGGGGCAAAGAGGGTTATTGTCTAGCCCTTTGAACTCTGCCAGTGTCTCACACAGACATCCAGCTGCTGTCAAGCTATGGGAGTGGCTCCTGCTGCAGCTGCTGCTTGTTGATGGGAAAGGTGGGGGGGTGGAAGGCAATTCAGATGATGAGGATGTGTCCCCCACTCCCTGCTGAGACCAGTTGCTTCTTCATCATCTGAATTGCCTTCCTTCTTTCCCATCTCTCTATTGGTGACGGCAGCAGCTCCTCCTGGTGTTTGACAGCTGCTGGGACAGGTGGAAGACATAGTGCTGTGCAGGCAGAACATTATGCTCTGTGGCTCAGTGTAGGAACACAACCATTAGTAAACTTCTCATTAAAAAAAAAGTGCTTGTGATTCCCTATACCTCCCTATGCCTGATCATGTTTTACAGTCTTTTGGGGACACTCTTCTATCTGTCCTACCACCTTTCCAGATACATGTGGTTGGAACAGAGGAGACAGACTTTATGTTGGCTGCTTCCAGGTTCTAGAACTCCCTTCCTAATTTCCTTGCATTTCTTTCATAGGCAAAGATCTTTTTGTTTCAGCAAGCCCTTAGCAGGGGTGACTGCTCAGGAAGAAAGAGCCTTTCATCCCCTATGGGTTTTTTTAATATTTCTTGTTCTTTTGTACAATGGTTTGTTGTTGTTTTTTTATTAGCTGTATTGGTTTTAACTTTTGTAAGCACTGGGAAAAGGAAAGAATCATGTTGCTGCTGGGCTATTCTGTTACTTGTCAGCACGTTTTAGATTGTCCTAAGTAGTTTTCCTCCCTACTCTCACTCCAATATCTTGTTTTATCTCCCTTTCTTTTAAACTGAAAATCCTGAAGGATTTTCCTTTTGCATTTTATATGTATGTGTCCTTTAACACTCGGATCTTACATACGTGTGTCTTCTGTGACTATGTACGAGCAAAATCCTGTGCACCTAGTCTGACATAAGTCTCCTCACCCAAGTCAGGGCGCCTTTTTTCCTCCTGTCCCATGAATTTATGCACCCATACACCACATGTGAAGGCTGTGGGGCCCAAAAGAACAGGGCGAGATATAATGCAGATGGGTTTGGTAGCTAGCAGGGTTTTGTGACACTTTGATACTCTAGCTTGAACAGTAAGATTCACTTTCTGTTATGGCAAGGATGGGGAGACAGTAGAGCCCAGAAGACCACAGCACCCCAACTTTGCTGTTTCCAAAGGACCTCACTGTAATGTTGTGGCTGTCATTTGGAGCAACCAACAAGTGAGGTTACATCACTCCCAGCCACCTCTAGGGCCTTTTCTCGGGAAGATTGCCCTTGAAAGGGACTTCAAGTATGACTTCAAACAGAACAGATGGGGGGGGTTAGTGAGGGTCTCAAAGTCTGCACTGTACCCTCCAAAGGGCCACAGGTATCCCACAGGGATACAATCCAGGGAACATTATGAATCAAAGTTTAGTAGATACAGCTTCTGTTTCATAAAAAAGCTCAGTGCTGAGACAAGATCCACTTGCCAGATGTCCATACCAGTTAAGTTCAGTGAAGAACCCTTGTTAACACGCACCGGTGCTATATACATGGTATGGCCTCATGTGTCTCTGACTTTTAAAGAAATCATTTCAATATCAGATCAAAGTTTTTAGAAAACACAGTAACAGAGAAAACTTCTCTGTTTTGTTGAGTCATACTCAAATGCTACATACTTCTCTTTTAGGTGGATCAAATTATTTATGTATTTTGCATATGCTTTTCTGTGTTGTCTGGAATAAAATCTTCTTGCCTCATAACAGCACACTTAGCATCTACATACAACATCTCAAATATATAAAATGTTTTATACGTAAGGAATTAGATCTAGAGTCCCCCTACCCCCAGTCAGAGGTCACAATGGTGTGGGGGAATCAGCAGAAATGACTTCCTGACTTCCTCCAGTGGGACAGATCTGTGAATGGTGCTCCACTCACAGAAATTCTAAACTCTAGAACATTAGAAAAAGGCTTGGAAACTCAAGTTTTAAAAAGGCTTGCTCAAAGCTGAAACATCTGCCTGGAAAGCCATCACCAGTCAAACTAGATACTAGAAAAACAGTAGATACTTAAAAACTTTTTTTAAAAAAAAAAAAAAGCTCTTTTTTTCAAGTTTTTTTTCTGAAACCTCAGTTTGTAAGCTTTTTTCTAACTTTCTAGAGTTTTTCTAGAATTTTTTGGGAGTTTCTGTGAATGGAGCACCATTCACAGATCTGTCCCACTGGAGGAAGACAGAAAGCCATTTCTGCTGATTCCTCCTTACTGCTGGGACCCCTGAAAAGAATTATTCAGAGGTTGGATGCCCATCCAGAGCAGCATGAGAAAGGACTGAAACTTTGGGCATATTGTTGTTGTCAGTAATGTGTTAACACTGGAACATTAGAGAAATTTAATTGTTCTGCCTTAGAATGTTTAATTTGTTAGTTTGCTAAACTGATAAATGAAAAAATATTTAAAATTACTAAAAAGGGCCAGTAATGAATTAAAGTCACAAGAGCCATTAATGACTGCTCAAATGTAACACTGTTCATATTTAACAATTAAAATAGCACACTTTTAAATCACCGTTGAAGATTTTAACAAAATAGGTATAACCATTTAACTGGGACAATTTTAAAGCTCTGGAGGTGACACAGTGGATTGTAGAATGAGCGGGATTGGTGTAAATACTCCTGAATTTCTATAGAATTTTTCCATTGGTCCTTCAAACAGACCTGTAAGCTTAGCTACTATTTTTACTTCCTTGTGGGAGGATAGGAAGATGAGGATGAAATAAGATAGCAATGAATGAACTTTTCCTGAATTATACTCCTGTGATTTCTAGTAGCCTAGTTGCATCTCCTTTGACTGGTGATAGCTTTCCAGGCAGATACTTCAGCTCTGAATGAACCTTTTTAAAATTTGAGCTTGCCAGCCTTTTTCTAACTTGGTGATGCTTGCATTGTGTCTTCTACTAAAAGGCCTTATCTTAGCGAGTACGGTGAGTATATTGAACCAGAGACTTCACTCTTGGTCGTTTGGTTACCTTAAATTAGCTTGTCACAACTTTATGGAGCTAAACTTTGCAAATTAAATGTTAATGCAGGTTTAATTGTTCCCTTAAGTTTTTATAAAACTAGAACCCTATTTTTCTTTTTAAACATAAAGCTTGATGTGCAGTAAATTGTTCCTTTTTACATGCTTTTAATGTTTTCTTTATCCCTCTCTTTCTTTTTCCCACTCGTGTGATTTGCCTTCAGTTCCCCCAGGAGTGATACAAAATGGAGCTCGTATTCTGAGTAGAGGAATCTTCCCTGGAGTTAGACCACTGCCATTAAACCCTATTGGAAGCATGGCTGCTGCAGTAAGGTAAGTACAGTAAGTGTTACAGAGCCAGTGACACAGTACCATTGCTGTGTGCTCACTTAGATCTCCCCTGATGACTTTCCATTACCTGTAAGGTTATGGCTACCATGATAGCCAAGGTAACCAAGAACCTTGAAATGGGAAAGACTCAAATAAATTTGCCACTCCTGTAGCAAGCGTGGAGACAGATTAAAAAATAATCCACCCCACCTGGTGCGTCTGGTGGTTTACCTCCCTTTCAGGTGAGGCTAAGAGAGGTTATTTTTCTACTGTCTGTGATTCTGGCCCTACTTAATAGACAAGTTAAAACAACCTGTCAGATTCATATGAAATATTCATCAGCCAATAGACAAATGTATCTCGCTGACACTTACGTATATGTTTGCCATACAATGAGTCTAGCAAGCTACTGTCACAAGATCAGTTGTTATCTTGGGCAAACGATTAAACAGAAGCCTTCCTTATCTAAAGTTTTACAGATTTTAGAAAGTTTTAACTCCTGTCTTAGATTCTGATCTTGTTTGCCATTTGCACAATTTAGGTACCGTTGGTGAAATGCCTTAATGATGCATTCAGGCAGCCTGTTTGATCACAAGATTATTTACATACTAATACCTATTTTTGTGCTTGCAGCATGCGAATAATGCAGGGTTGTTGTTTTTTTTAGTTTTTAGCTAAATATTTGACCAACACACTGAAATCCACTTTGGTTTGGGTTTTTGTCTTTTGATGCATAACATTTCACAGTTGCATCCCATTTAAGCCATTTATAAACCATTTCCTTTTCACACAGTAATTGAATGAATGAATTGCATTGTTTCTTAGTTTCTGTACAAGCTCACTTGGCTGCTGGCCCTTGAGCCAATTAGTAAGTGATCTTGTACAATCATTTCACCTTCCGGTGTCCAGCCCAAGGTGCAACAGGATGGGCATTGTTTGGATAATGTGCGTTATTCGGAAATGCTAAAACCAAGACAAATTTGCCACTTGACATGAGGAAAGATTAGCCATGGGAGATTATGTCATTATGCTGCTGTTGTCCTTTTGGCTTAAACTACGTAAATAGATCTTTTGTTCAGACTAATCTGTAAATGGAAATACACTATTTTTAGTGTGCAAATCATTCTTATCTTGCACTAAAGCTACTCAACAGAATATGGAGGGGGGTTGGCAGCAGTTCTTAATTTAACTGTATTCAGACTATTTTTCATCATTATTTCCTTCCTTTTGGGTTGCTTTTCAGAAATTATATCTATAAAAATCATTCCAATAATTTTAGAATATTATTTTCAGCCATGGCTGATTCTACAAAAACCTAAATGAGGTGTTGTAAAGTGGGGGTGGGCAACCTGCAAGGATGCATTTCTGCCTCACTTCATGTTTGCAGGGGGAATCCAGAGGAAGAAGAGTACATGAATCAAACCAAAACATGTGAAGCAGTGAAAGTGGTGGGGGCTTCTGGAAGTCATCAGTTCAGAACTCTGGTAGTGAGAAGTGGGGAGCTGAAAGGAACAAAAGGGGTGGGGAGCCTTTGAAATTGATATTACCATTACTACTACTGCTACTGCTACTACTGTTATTACAACTATAGTGACCCCTCCACTTTGATGGGGTTTAGGGGTGCAAGACCCCTGCAGAAGTGGAAAAATACAAAAATAAAAATCACAAATGCTATTTTCTTTTACCTGAGAACATGTCCCTAGGAATCTCTGGGTCCTCCAGCACAACCCTACAGTCAACTTCCAGCAGAAATGGACCATTGAATTACACTGGAGGACTTAGAGATTCCTAGAGAGAACATTTTTTTCTCGCATGGCAGGGGCCAGTAAAATAAGATTTTTTAAAAAAATCAATAAATAAAATAACTTGCAAATAATCCACAAATGCTGAACCCACAACAGTGGAGGGCCACACTGTACTACTATTACTATATTTATTGCTATCCCATCTTTCTCCCAAAATTGGGATTCAAGGTGGCTTGAGACCTCTGGAAAGAGTATTCTATCCCTTCTTCAGCATCTTCCCACATGGAGAGGAAGAGAAAGAGAAAAGACTGTGGAAAAAAAGAGAAATGCTGTCACCCACTTTTGGTTCTCTCCTGCCCTATTTCAGCTCCAGTCTACCACCAGAGGCATTTCTTTCCTGACAGATTTCCTCTGAGGGAATGCAGCTTTTTACAGGAAGGAAAAAGGTTCCCTGTGTGGGCTTTGAATAGTGATTTAGCTTAGGGTGATGTGGTGGTCCATGGTCAATTTTGGTCCATTTTTACAGGTGCAATGTCACACTGAAATGAGAGGTCCCTGAAATTTGCCTGTGGTTACTTGTTTTAAAATGCCTTCCTGCCTGGTGAAATTAAGCTACAGACACAAGAAAAATACTTACCAACGGTAAGGTTTCTTGTACAGCTCCCATTTATTTAGTTGGAGATTGAGTACGAAACCTTCCCAGAAGATTGGATCCCTAGGCTTTTGTTGTGTTGTTGTTGTTGTTGTTGTTGGAAAGACCTTTATATAATTGCATCTCTTCTCCATGATGGGACTGATTGTTTCTTATCATTGTCTCCATCACCATTCCTTTTTTGTTGTTCTTTTTTAAAAAAAGTGATGTAAACCTTTTTTTATGCAGGCATAATGAAAATTAATAACTACAGAATAATTGCAGTGAGTTTTCATGACATGCTGACATCCCCTATATGGCCAGGAGTTGCTCTAACTCAGTGGCTAAAGTAATGTTTGATTTATTTAAATCATTTTTATCTGTCTCTGTAGCCAAGAAGGAAAATAATCATAGTAAGGCAGTTCATACTGTGAAGTTTATATTCTAAAAGAGATGATACATAAGGACCAAGAGATGAGGAAGGAGGAGGGGAAAAAAAGCAAGCTCTTGCGCTACTTGTTATAGTCACAGTTCTTATCATCTGGGGAACAGTTTCAGGTAGCCTGATGGAACAGTTCCAGATGGACTACTGACTAGATAACAGTTGAAGAAACCAAAAGCAGCTGGTCTAACAGCTGCAGCAACAGAATAGCTAAGTGAATCAGGAAGTCCCAGACCTCTGTTTTTGCCTCTTCTGTGAACTCATTAATCGCCCTCAGGCAAGTAGTTCTCTCTCAGCCTTAGTACTGTATTTTCTATCTATACTATTAGGGATGATAATACTGACTGATCTTATAGGGTTATTGTATTGATATATAGAGATAGAGATATGGATATGGATATGGATATGGATATAGCTACAGATACAGATATATGGAGCCCTGGTGGCACAGTGGTTAAATGCCAGTACTGCAGCCACAAGATTGTGAGTTCAGTCCTGCCAAGCTCCAGGTTGACTCAGCCTTCCATCCTTCCATAGGTCAGTAAAATGAGTACCCAGCTTGTTGGGGGCAATTAGCTAACACATTGTAAACTGCTTAGAGAGCACTTAGCTGATAAGCGGGATAAAAATATACATGCTATTGCTATTGCTATATATACAGAGGGATGATATAAATAATGTGGTAGAAAATGAATTCCTGGACCCTCCACTGCTACCTGCCCCTTGCATTCACACTAGCAGGTAGAAAAACTGAGAAGGACTGTAGTTTGTTCTACTGTGTCTGTATGTGCCTTACCATTGGCTAGGGTTGCCAGAATGAAAACTGGAGAGGGAGCCTGTACTTTTAATGGTTGTGTAGAAGAGGCAATTTCAGCAAGTGTTGATGAACAACACTTGAAATGCCCTGTTCTCTCTCTCTGTACGTATGTGCCTTCAAGTTGCCTGTCGATTTATGGTGACCTCATGAATTTCATAGGGTTTTTTAAGGGAAGGAATACTCAGAGGTGGTTTCACCAGTTCCTTCCTCTGAAATATAGCCTACAGCTCCTGGTATTCATTGGTGGTCTCCCATCCAAGTGGTGACCAGGACTGATGCAGCCTAGCTTACCAGATCAGTCAGAACAGGACCTTCATGGTATTTAGGCCCTTGTTCTACTAAGAGGACTCAAATAAGTGAAAATGCTATCGAAGCTGTGTATTTCCAGTTTTAGTAATCCTTGTAAAACTGTAGCGTATTGGGGGGGGGGTTTCCTAGAGAGAAGGAATTTTTAGTGTTGGCATCCCAGTAAAAAAAAATGCCCTCCAAAAAAAGCTTGTGTGGTGCCTATGTTGGAGTCTTTTCAGTGCTAGGTGAAGACTTCTTTTTTTCCCCAGACTTTTAGATGTTAGTGTTTTTTAGATCCTTACACTTCTGCCCTATTCTGTTGTTGGTTTTTACTCTTACTGCACTTTTTACTCTGTGTACATTTTTAATTTGGTTGAGGCTCCAGTATACTTATATGTTTTATGGTGTTAACCACTGGTTAGCAAATGTCCCAGAGCAGGAGTTCTTAACCTGGAGTCAGTGGACCCATGAGGAGCCACAGTGTCCTCATAGCTGGTCTGCAAACACTTAAAGAACTGCTATCAGCTTTTATAGTTAAAATAAAATGAAAGGAAGGAAGGAAGAAAAGACAAACAGACAGAGCATCATACATTGATCCCCAAGAGCAATAATCTTTCACCGATGACAGACATAATTTGTTCAAATTTTTGTTACAATATCTCAGATTCTTCAAACGTTATAAAATGATACCAAAATTCGACTCAGCACTTGCTACTTCTGTACACAGTGAGAACATGCAAACGAATGACACTGAGTGGCTGAGAGAAAGCACATCACTTTACTTGCTACCATACATACAGCCAGAAGCCACCTTGAGTTAAGTCTTGGTGGTCTGCAGCAACAAAAGATATTTAAAGGTGGTCTGTGGTAAAAAAAAAAGGGGGGGGGTTAAGAACCACTGTCCCAGAGAATTTTCGCTAATGGTACGTATAGAAGCATTGTTGTTATTTGCCATCAAGTCAGCTTTGACTTACGATGCTCAGGAGCCTGATCATCAGCTCTTCTGCTCAGGCCTTGTAAACTCAGAGCTGTGACTTCCTTGATCAAATCAATCCACCTGCGGCATGGTCTCTCTTTTTCTGACTTCCGTCCACGTTACCGTTACCTTACAGTCTAATGAAAGTTCAGTGGTACATAATAAATATAAAATAAAAAGTAAAAAGCTTAGTTGGAGAAGAGGGTGCTGTTAATAAACCATACCCCCAGCTAATCAACAGAAAGCCTTTCTTTTCCTCACTACCAGTACTTCAGGTGTCCTGTTTTACCTCTGGATTGGCCAAAAAGGGGTAATTTGGCTCAGGAGCATGGGTGCTTGGCTTGCCTTCTGTGTCATGACTTCATACCTGCTGAGCAGTAGTTCTTAAATAAGCAAAAAAAAGACTAGAAAAAAAGCTATTGTTTGATCTCTTTTATATGCTCTTTCTTTGAAAAAATTGTACATTGAAGCAGAAATAACAATGACAAGGCATAGTATAAGCACCAGACAAGTGTGGGTCTTCCTGTGATACCGTCTGTGAGTAACTGCAGTTTCTCAAACAAGAAAGCCAGCAAGTATTTGTTTTGTTTTCTTTTTGTCGACAAATAAAATTAGATAATTTAAAGGGCCCATTTTGTTTGGTGAAAAAAAAATACCAAGGTTGCAATATGAAGCATGCTTTGGGACTACAGCATGTGAAATGCACACACCATAATAGTACAGAGGTATTCAGTCTTTAACTTTTCTTATCGTTGATGGCATACATCATTGTATTAATGCTGCATCTCTTCTGATCAAAGACAAACCAGCCTGTATTTGCAGTGCTGCTGTGCATTTATAATTATGATTCTAAAATCCCTCCTGCATGGTTTTCCCACCAAATAGTACAGTGGACTTAGTTGGATTGATTATATGCTTCAGTCCTTTGGGACAAGGCATGATTATGTGAGGGAGTACTGTTTCTTCTTAATTTACTCCCTTAGTACCAGCAGTGGCTACTTTGAAATGGAAACTTTTCTGCACCTCTGCACAGAAATAGGTGGTTAAAATATCAAGTTACCAATTTCTTAAATCTAAAATCTTCGCAATTATTCTTAATAGTTATATTTGACATATGACATCATACTTGCATTTCATTAAAATCTCAGTGCTTTTTTAAAAAAAAATAAGATATTTTTCAGCATGGAAAAAAAAGATACAGCATAACATGTTCTTTTAGATTCAGTGAGGAGATGCTCAGTCACAGAGCCAAATGCTTTGCATTCAGAAAGAGCCAGATTCAGTCCCCACTATCTCCCATTCAAAAGATTATGCAGGATGTGTTGGGAAAGACCTTGTTCACAAAAGATACTTTGCGATGTTCGGTCATAGTGACATGTTGTGATTTCTCACTGACTGCAGTTAGAGAGGTTTAGAAGCAGGTTGCATGAAAGGATGGAGTGTATGAATCTGAGGCTTTGGGCTGCTCATGCACAGTTAAACTGTGGAAACTTGAAAAAGGCAAACCAAAAGAGGGAATTGACAATGACAAGTAGGGAATGCTGGGCTAGATGGTGTAAGACCATTTCCTATGCCCCTATGAGCAATCTGCAGACAGAAACTGCCAGTGTCAAGAACTCTGTGAGGAATACCCTGTATCTGGAACCTGGCTGGATCAGTAGTATTTTTATTTATTTTTTTTTGAAATATTTTTATTAAAAATTTAATTACAAAAATAAAAAAGAAACCAGTGGATATACACCATTATTAGGTGTATCCCACACCCCCTCCACTTCCAAGCTTATATTCTCCAGTTGAATCTACTTTGTTTCTGTTTACACAAGAGAAAAACAGTTACCTTTCCATTAACAACAACAACAAAATAAATAATAATCTTTCTTTCATTTCTTATACATCTATATCTTTAACCAGTCCAAAACTCCTTTCCATTCCCTTTCAAAGTTCTGGATAGGTTTATTTTTCAAGGAAAATGCTAATTTTTCTATCTCTATCATATCCAGGACTTTTAGCTTCCACTCTTCTAAATCTATATCTCTCTTTTCTTTCCAGTACTGTGCAGACATCAACCTTGCAGCTGTTATCAAATATAACAATATCTTTTGATGACTACTCATCTCCCTGTGTTGCCCTAACATATTTAACAAATAGAACTCCGGTATCATTTCAAAATTCAGGTTACAAATTCTTTGAATTTCATCATGTATCCCCTTCCAAAATTTTCTTGCCCTCCTATAAGTCCACCACATATGAAAGAGAGATCCAATCTTTTCATCACACTTCCAACCTTTCCCAGTCCCGGTTTTAGTTATTTTGTGTAATCTTTCTGGAGTCATGTACCACCTATGAAGCATTTTATAAAAGTTTTCTCTTAAATTTAAATTTGGCGTAAATTTTATATCAGTTTTCCATGCTCTCTCCCAAGCTTCTAGTTCAATTGGATGTCCCACATTCTGAGCCCATCTGACCATCGAATCTTTAACTACATCTGATTCCATTTCTCTTTTCAACAATAGTTTATAAAATTTAGAGATTCTCTTCTTTTGATTTCCCTTCATCAATAAATCTAGATCATTTTCTCTTCTCTCAAATCCATACAGTTTTTGATCCATTTTAAATCTTTCTTTAAGTTGTCGCCATGGGAACCAGTTTAGTTCATGTCCTTCAACCTTTAATTCTTCTGCTGTACACATTCTTGGTTTCTCCCCATTTCAAAATTTCTTGATATCTTAATACATTTCCTTGTTTTGTTGGGGCAATTCTATATGCTTCTTGTGGTGAGGTCCATATTGGAAGTTTTGTGTAATCTTTCCGCTTTATTTGTAACCAAACTTTTAACAGTGTTTTCCCGATGCAATGATTATTAAACTTTATTCACTGTTGATCTATCATAACATAAATATCCGTGCCATCCAAATCTATTGTTTATTTCTTCCAATTCTTATGTAGTTGTTCTCTCTAATTAGATCCAATCTTTAATCCAATCTAAGCAACATGCATAATAATAAATTGATCACTAGTATTTTTAAAGTGGAGGACAGTCCACTCTACCCTCCTGATGGTTGAACAGGTGATCCTTGCTGCTACCGCTCCTCATCTGTTAAGCTTAGTGGGGGATGGCAGGTGGACTCCTATGAACTTGGCAAAAGGGAAACAGCTTCCTGCTGCTCACTCCTCTCAGATCCTTGGATCTGAGTTGATTTTTCCATTTGCTGTTCTCCATCTTTTGTAATGAAGAAACAAAAATGTCTCCCCAAATTTTCCACTTATTTGAAAGATGGTCCAGTTTTGGATTTAAGAGACAATATAGGTTTTTTAAAAAAAAAGAAAAAAGAAATAGTTATTGCCCAAGCAAAATTTGAAAACAATTTTTTTATATTTATGTATGTTATCCGTGGGTGGGTAGGTGTACATCCATGCATGCAGATTAGTTTATAAAGCTTGCAATGCCTCCTTCTTTCTTAAAGAGCTGGCCTTGCTGTGTAACTTTCCACCCATTGTAATCAGTCTCTTTCCCTGGCCAGGACTGTTCTTGTGTCATGCAGTGGCTTAGCCACGTGTGCTCCTGACTGAGTTGCATCACTCCAGCTATATTATGGAGCTGGTTAAATAAGTAAGAAAATAAATAAGTCATCAATGCTTTTTCTTAAATTACAGCAATTTTGAGGCTCTCTTGTCAGAACATAAAAGTTTGAGCTTTAGAAATCTGCCACTTCAAAGGCAGCACTTGTTTCCTCTTTAATGAATGATTTGAAGAGGCTGGTTATAAATTCACAGTACAATTGTTTTGAATATGGATGACTTCTTCTCTTAGGCATTTGGCATCATTTAATGACAACCCCTGCAGTGGAGACACCACCACAGAGCAAATGCAGCTGGCTTGCTGCACTATCATGAATGACGGTGCGTTTAGCTATTAATAATTGAGAGAGCTTTGTCTTTGTCTTTTTTTTTCTCCTGCTGGGTTTGGCATATAATTTATGGATCATAAGCTACCCCCTAAAGTCCAAGAAAAATTGCACTTTATTGAGCAAGAAATGATGGCAGCTTAGTGAAAATTTTATTTTTATTTGTTGTTCTTGTTGTTGTTGTTGTTATTATTTATTGGTTCCAAGAAACAACACTCACATTAACACTTTACATCTTTTTTACCTTTTTTTTTTCACTCTACCTTACTATAGTACCGTTATCAGTGATAACTTTTCCTTAAAACATTCTAAATCTCTACCCTCCCTTCCTTCTCTTTTCATGTTTTTGAGATTGGACTTAATTATTTTCGTAACGTATTCTTTTCTTCTCTTTTAATATCCCTTCGTATTTGTATACTACAATCTTCTTTCTTTCTGTAAACTCTTTCATAATACAATAGATATTCAAAATCTGTCTTATGTAATTTGTCTAAAATTTATTATTGTTATGTTACCCCAACATTCTTTACAATATTCCATTATTGTTTCTATTCATCTTCAAATTGTTGCAGTGATTTATCTTTCAATAATATCATCCATTTTTCTATCTGCGTTGCCTCAAAAATTTTCAATAGCCAATCTTCAAAAATTTTTCATTTCCTTTCCATTTTTGTGCAAACATTGATCTTGCCAGTGAGATCAGATTTAGTGAGAATTGTAAGTATTTGTGTTCACCTCTATTTCTCAGAAAATTGTCCCAGTACCACATATTTAGTCTTGAAAATCTGACCATACACACATGTTGATTCTGTACCACATATTTAGTCTTGAAAATCTGACCATACACACATGTTGATATTTGAGAAGTATAACATTATCATTAGCAGAAAGAGGTTTCTTTATTAGTACAGGTTTTATGCATAAAACTAAGTGTTGTTTTAGTCCATGCATAGAAGCAGCTACAAGCCAGGAGATTCACATACTGTGGTATTTGCATCTGATTGCAGTTAATACCAAGCCATATTTTGTTCTTGTGTCAGAATTTTGTTTAGTTTTATAAGCTAAAGTTTGACACATTTAGCTGTAGTGGCAAAGTTATTCATATTTGCTAATCATTCAACTTCAATTTACGGCAACTTTTTGAATGAGAAATGTCCTAGATCCCTGGTCATCAGCTCCCAGGCTCAAGTCTTGCAAACTCAGACCCATGGCTTCCTTGACTGAATCAATTCACCTATAGTGCACTCTCCCTCTTTTCTAACTTCCTTCTGGTTTAGCAAGCATACTACATACACTGTGCAGCTTCAGACTTTTCTTTTCACCTCTACAGTCTGCACATGTCAACAGCTAAACGTCCTTTCTGCTTGAGCCTAGTTACATTAGACACAGTGCTGCTCATATTTGTCCTCTGCTTTTCCCCATTAGCTGAGTGCCTTCTAATCTGGGAGTCTCATGTTCTAGCAGTGCCTCTTGTTTCATTTTGGATTGGCTCATCTTAAGGTTTTTCAAGGAAAGGCTTTGGGAGTAGGGTTACCTTTGCCTTCTTCTATGCAGTACTAGTTCCAGTAGCATAAGCTGTGACGCCACTGCTGAAAGATGCTCTACCAGTGTGAAAGACATACTTTGCCTTAGTCAGACAGAATGGCAAGTAATTTGTTGTTGACTGCAGTAAGAGGCTTATAGTTAAGGTTGCATGAAAGGGGAATGGAGTATGCTGAAGCTTTGCACTACTGATGTATACAGTGTTAAACTATAGCCTACTGTTGCACCTGAATGCAGTTCATGATTCAACTGAGACCACGCTGCACCATAGTTTGCATTATTTCCCATGTTAGCCACAACACGTACAAAGGGCAACCCACTAAGAACATAAAAATGGCTATTCTGTGTGTTCTAGCATTTTGCTTCTAAAGTAACATAAGAAGAGCTGGATCAGACGAAAGGTATATCTAGTCCAACATTCTGTTCACAAGTGGCCATTCTATTGATTGTGAAAAACACTCCAGTTGCCTACAGGAAAGTGTCAAGCAGTACCCAGGGACAACCGAACCATCTCCCAGCTCCCCTTCTTCCACCAGCTGGCCAGTCAGTTGTTTGTCTAGCCTTCTTCAAGTGTCACCCTATAGATCTGTTGGATTACAAGTTGTGTCATCCTCAGCCACCATGCTAAGAGGTGGGAATTATGGTGCAGTGCATCATCAAAGTGTCAGGCAACAGAAGGCTGTTGCTGTGGGAGGTTAATAGGCAGAGTGTAAGTGCCATAATATCTTCCTGTTCATGTTTCCAGGAGGAAGGAAGTAGATCTAAGTCACAGCTGGGGAGGGGTCATTTTTTTAAAAAACACTTTCTTGTTCCAGACAGTCTTGAGCCAGGTCAAGGTATAAACTGAAATCATTACATACTGTATCTCCTTGTATGAACTGGCCCGAGCTCTGAGATCTTCCATAGAGGTCCTTCTCTCAGTCTCACCATCATCACAAGAATGGTTGGTGGAGAGGTGAAAGGGGAGTTCTTGGTGCCCACCCCTACAATCTGAAACTCACTTCCTCAGGAGGACAGAACTTTGTTGTTTTTGCCTTTTTTTTGTCCTTCTGGCGAAAGGTTTTTTATTCAGGCAGGTTTTCAGTAGAGAATTTTTTTAAAGAATGGGCTGGGAAGGCTATACTGTTTTAATTGTAATTGTTACCTTTTTTTTTTATTTATTTATTTATTTATTTATTTATTTATTTATTTATTTATTTATTTATTTAGGTCTGTGTTGAGCTGTTTTAGTTCTTTGACAGTTTAAATCTATTTTAATATGTAGATCTATGGGGATGACACCATGAGTTACTGCACCGGGCAATACCAACCCTAGTGACACTGCTACTAGTTAGAGTTTATGGATTGTAGTTGAAAAACATCTGGAGAGCACCAGTTTGGAAAAGGCTGCTCTGTGATAATGCTTATATCAGATACAAGAATGATGGAATTGGTGTCTACTGTACTCTAGGGCAGCAGTTCTAATGATCTTAAACACCACTCTACATTATAAGAAATTAAGCCTTGGAATACCTCCTTTCTAGTGGCAATGAAACGGTTTGCATTTTTATCTCTTCATTAGTCATATAATGTCCTGAACTCTGAGACTCAAGTGTGGCAGAATTAGGGGCACTTGTAAACCACAGGGCATTGGTTTATTAAATCCTCCCATGTTTTTCAGGAAAATCCTTTTGACATGAAGCATTGACAGGTTCTTAATTATTATATTTTGTTAATATTTTATGAAGATGCAGGAACCTGATTTTGCCACTGCCCCACCCAAGCAGGCACTATTCTTAATATTATACTTATGCCTAGGGAAACTTAAGAATTTTCCTTTTTGCAAATTTCTGTACAAAACACCTGGTTTGTTTAGATCAGAGCTTAGCCCTCTAGCAGATTCCGCATTTCTGTAGTAGATGTGATGCAGTTTACCACAATTTAAAAACGTTAAAATAAAATATTAAAATATTTTAATATGCAATGTTAAATAGAATTTTAATTGTGTACAGCAAAAAAAATTAAAATGTAGATTAATGAAAAATGAGATGGAACAGATTTATGACTTTAAAAAATGCAAAAGTGAGACATCAGAAATAGATAAATTTTACCCATCTGAACTTGTTAAAAGGAACCAGTTCTGCCTAACTGACAACTAACTCTGGTGTTGTGTGAGGAGAAACAGGAAACCTTTTGAGTAGTTGGAGGAAAATAATGAAGTAGATATTAGATCCGATATTGCTAATAATAAATACTTGGCTTTATTAAAGAGACACAAATAGTCTTTAATATGTTTATGAAGGCATCTTATCACTTGAATAGACCAGGTATGAAATATTTAATAGCTAGGACTGTGTATGTTTGAAGGAATTTTATAAAAGTTGTTCTATTTCTTAAGCAGTATATCAGTTAATTTTAAATAAAATTGCATGTTTTATATAAAATATTTATTTAAAATATTTACTGTACCTTCAACATAGGTGATTTCTTAACATGTTTGAGGTTAAGTGTGAGAATTTTTAGTTTAATAACTAGATGCCTACTCTTAATACTGAGAGGCAAAATAACTTCAAATCTCAACCCAAACTATTAAAATCCCGCTCTGAAAAAGTACCCTGAAGTCTTGGGAAGGAAGCAACAGCTCCTGGAATCACCAGTCACATACTTGTGGTCCCAAAGGGTAACATTTCCAGGCCCTGGGATAAAGATACACCATATAAGTCGTTAAAACCAATGAATTTGTTCTCTATGGGTCATTCTTCCAGCCATCAGTTAGTCAGTGGGCGTGCTGAATAGGAGATTCTAGGAACTGTAGTCCAAACCCCTCTAAATTTTGTATGTATCACTTCCTACCGGAGGTGATTTCACGTTTTTGAGGGAGGGATTTTAATTGAGTTGAGACTATATCACCAGTAAGAATATTTATCTAGCTCTCATTAATATAAATGAACCCTCATATGGCCTGCTGCTGCTGGCACAGGCAGTGACAATAATTTCTTGACAGCCAACTGAGGCCTGGATCAGTTATTATGCTTTATTCCAAGGGATAGCTGAAAAAGTAGTAATTTTACTACTTCTTCACACCATGTCTTCGTGCTCTCCTCCCAGGCTTGCCTCTGCCCTTGCCGTTTGATAGTTAGAGTGTTCTCTTTTCATAAATATTTTTCTTGACGCATGTAATGTGAGATTGTTCACATTTCAGAGCATATGTGTTATAATGAGGAAACGTGTGACAGGGGCTTAGTAGCAAAATCATAGAAGGGATTTATAACAGAAAAGTTTGGCAGGCTGATGAGTATCTTCAGTAGAGGCTCTTCTCTCTGTCCCATCCTCTTCTCAGGCTCATTTGGTGGGAATAAGACCTTCTCAGTGGATGCTCTCTAACTTTGGAACTCCATCCTTAGAGAGGCTAAGGTGGCTCCCTCATTGGCCTTTTTCCACAAGCAAGTTGAAAACTTTATCATGCTGTTAGGCTTTCGGAAATTGCCTGGGATAGACTTTTAATGGTGTCCTCTGCTGTTTTGTTGGTTTGTATACAGTGGTCTGTACGTATACAATTATTTTAATGGTTTTAACTTTAAACAGACAAGAGCAATGAATTTTGGAACGCTTGATCACTCTTTGTACAATAAATAAACATAAAGAGGAAACAGAACCACCAAAGATGCATATGTCATTTTGGATGGGTATTTTCTAAACATTGGGTTAAACGCTACACTCATCTTTTGTTTATGTAATGCTAGTTGCTTACCAGCAAGCCCTCCTAGAAAAGATTATTGCTTTAGAAGATCTTCTGCACTCTCCATGCGTAGCTCTTTAGGGAACTACTCAATATGTGAGTTCTATTGATCAGTTTGTTGGGATTTTTAATGTCTATGGACTGTAGTAAGTTTTCAGTTTCTGCAAGAAATATTTTTAAAATTTCTTTTTAATTTGTATTCAGGGGAAGCATTTGTGCATAGAAAAGTCTTTCTCTTTTTGGGTGAAGGGTTTGATTGTGTGTTTTTACTCTCTTCTCCCATCCTTCAGGAATGGAATAGCAAACTGCCGGATGCGGACAGACAGTGAACAGTCGTGTGGCTCTCCAGTAGTTAGTGGTGATCCAAAAGAGGACCACAACTATAGCAGTGCCAAATCTTCCAACCACAGGAGCACATCTCCCATTAGTGACTCCATTTCCTCTTCCTCTGCTGATGACCATTATGAATTTGCTACAAAAGGCAGCCGGGACAGTAGCGAGGGCAGTGAGGTCAGCTTCCATAGCCACGAGAGCCATAGTGAGGCAGAGGAAGAGGACAAAAGGCAAAGCCGAAAAGAGACCAAGGATTCTTTAGCTGACAGTGGGTATGCCTCTCAGCACAAGAAACGGCAGCATTTGTTGAAAGCAAAAAAAGTACCAAGTGACACACTGCCTCTTAAAAAGAGACGTACAGAGAAACCCCCAGAGAGTGACGATGAGGAAATGAAAGAAGCGGCTGGGTCACTCCTGCATTTGGCAGGAATTCGGTCTTGTTTGAACAACATCACCAATCGGACGGCGAAGGGGCAGAAAGAGCAAAAGGACACCACAAAAAATGAGAACAAATCCATTGATTGAACTTAGAAAACAATTTTGTTTCAGCACGTCAGGTGAATTCTAATGATTTGTGGCAATATCAACAAATATATTCTTTGTTCTGTTCTTTTTTTTTTCTCTTTTCCCTCTTTCTCTCTCTTTTGTGTTTGTTTCTTTGAGGAACCCTTGAGATTCTTTTGTTGTTATTTTTAAAGGAGATTGAAGCCATAGAACTCATACTGATACTCAACTAATTTTACAAAAGCTTTTCATTACATGAAGACAAAAAGGAAAGAAAAGTAAAAGCCAAAATATGCCATTGCTTTCTCCAGCTTTGTCAGAAATACATGGTTGAATTTACTCTGACATCACCAGCTAATGTGAGAGAGGAACAAAATTTGGCACTTGAAAATCTTTTAAACCTAGAGAAAATTGAATAATTTGGAAGTTTTTCAGGCCAGGCTCTTAAATTTATTTTAAGGCCATATAATTGGATTTATATGTGAAATTATGTAGAGAATTGGGAGAAGTCAAAAGCAAAGACATTGTCCTCAGAATCAAGGATCATATACTGGCATCCGCTTGCAGTTGTGCCATAGAAATCGTGAAAGAGCCACTATAGATAGCTGCTCATACAGTAATGAACTAGTCGTACTTCATGTACTGTATATGGCTTATAATGTGAACACTTAATAACTTTTAAATTATGGAAAACTGAACTGTGTATGCAATGAGTTTCAGTGAAATAAGGAGAAAGGGGTGGATGGGTAGAGTTTAGTGATATTCTTTGATCAATTAATTGTCTTCTATATTTAAATTAAAAGAATGTTTTTTCAAAAGCCATAAGCCTGAAGATTGGCACTGCCTGCAAAAATATTATGGGAAAACAAGCTATGAGTTCTTAACTGCCTGAGTGAAAAGCAATCAAGTCTAAAGAAAATTATGAGTAGATATTTAAGGAGGTTCAACATGAAGAAATCTTTTGTATAGGTCACAAATATTTGATCTCACTAGGGAGGAAAACATGCTACAAAACCTGCCACTAGTATTATATGACTTTTTTTTTCAAAAAACCAAATCCATGTTGGTTGGTCAAAAATATAAAGTAATATTTCATAGAGCTCCTTAACATACACCTCAAAATGGTGTACCCAGTTGATGTCAGGATTCATATCTGCAAAAAAAAATGACAATATATTTCCAGTTGTAACCACTGTAGCAAACTCTGATCCACATTGCATGGATTCCTTTCTGGGAGGGGCTTGGGAGTACAAAATAAAAACCCCTTTTTTAATTCAAAAATAACAAAAGTTCTTGTAAGGTAAATAATGTATTTAGCATGAAGCATGAATTATTTTCATATAAATATAGAAAAATAGAGAAAAGGCTATGCCTCTAATTTTTAAGCCCTTAGGCTTAGTTTGTTTTTGGGTTTTTTGTTTTCATTTTGAATTTTTTCTTTCTTTTTTTTTTTTTCCTTTTGTTTTGGAAGCAGGTGTTTTTAAGGTTTAACCTTTTTCAGGGACAAATACTGACTGTTGGGGAACTTACTCTGCAATATTAAAAATAAAACTTCATGCTCGGGTAGGGCTTGGATGGTTGAATTTTATTGCCTTGTCTGCACATTCAGCCCCCTCCCCCTACTTCTCTGTTTTTCGATACGTTTGTCCTTTCTTTGTCTTTACGTGTATTAACATTACGCAATAATTTTGAGGGCAATGCAAGTAGTGAGTGTGTATGATGAAGACTCCACATGGAGACACTGAATTGTTTGAAGGGTGGGGAGGGATGAAAACATGCAATTTTGGTTGAGGTGAGACAGTGACCACACAACTCTGCTCAACTGCCATGTGGGAACAAGTAATGAAAGGGCTTTTTTTTTTATGCTCATGGGGTGAATTAACAAATGTATGCAGAAGAACTGACTCATTGTTCATGACCATACCTGTTTTGCAGTGCAGAGAGCGTTGCAATAAGGCCATATTTTATTTTGTTTTGCTTTGCTTCTGTTAGAAAACATTGGTATTAAAGGCCATAAGCTTGAGGAGGCTTTCAAACAGCTAAGATCCAAGGGATTTGGCATGTGTGGCATTTGTTTGTCTGAAGGACCCTATTCTCCCATCAGCCTGCCAGGCAACCTGAAACAAAGGCAGAAGGATGGAAATTGGAAGGGCAGTTGGAAGGAAACCATTGGATGTATACGAGTATGTATCTTTAGATCCCAAAATGCTCAGTGGAAACGGTGGCAAAAGCTGGGAGCTGGGATTTTGCCTGTGGATGTTTTGACTGAAAGGAGAAGTGAGGAAAACATTTTAAAGAATACCATTTAGCAGATACAGAAATTATTTTCCATGGAATATGTGTAGAGTGAAGAGGACTTGCAGATCCTACTTGCAAATCCATGAAATGTGGAATGTCAAAGGAGACTTGGCCCATCAGCAATTTCAACAAATTGTTTATTGTTTTGGCAATACATTTTACAAGTAGACACAGATAAGAAGAATTCCCTATCCACCCTGACACCTCCCCCTGCCCAGGTAACGCTTGTTTAAGAAGGAACAATAATGTTTCATAGAGCTAAAGACAAAAGAGATCATGTCCATAAATCTAACAATTTTTCTCTCTGGACAAGAGTGCCATATGCACATCCTTGCTTGTATTGCTATTGAGGTGGGTTAGGGCCAAGCAAATCTTATGAGATATGAAAAGATGTGGCTGCCTGTTTAGGGGAAGGAAAACAACATGCCACCATGAGGCTTGCAAATTAACACCTGAGAGGATTCTGAAACCTGATCGTTGCTTAATTGCCAGTATTATTGCATTCAGTAAGTACTGTAGCATATACAGAGCACTGGTGGAGTAACAGCATGATGCAGCACATAGAAGTCCATATTTTGATCCAGCTCTTTGCTGAATTTCTAACTGAATTTGATCCACAGAAGCTAAATGGTGGACTTGGCGGGAATGCTGCCTTTGTGTTGGGCCACAGCTTTTCATCCAGGGGGGCTTTGTTTAAGCTCTTGACCTGTTTGCCTCAGTAGCTAGAAGTTCAAGATTGCAGCTGTGGATTCAGAATACAGTCCTGTATCTTGGCTGCCTATCTTCCGGGAAGATACCTGTACACTACTGATAGAGGACAGGTACCCTTCAAGTCACATTACAGATTCAAGTGCCATTGTACCTGCCTGTTCCCTATGCCCATATGCATGAAGGAGGGACAATTCCCCTTGCGACTGTCTTTTCCCTGTCCCATTGAAAATAAAGTGGAAGTGTAGAAGCTTCTTTCATAACTGCCATTCCTTTGGGCAAGGTTCCTAAAAAGGAAGAACGTCTTACCAGTTTAATATAGTTGGGTGTTCCATGCGTTGAGTACATTTCTTCCAATTCATATGCCATTCTAGTCTGCCTTGCTTGCCTGTGACTGGAGACACACCATTCCTACATTTTGTCTGTAACACAAGTGCAAAGCTAGAATGATTCAATTTATTTCAGTAGTTCCTTCTTAATTGTTAATAAGCAATTACTAGCACAAATGTTTTGTGCACAATAATGCTGTTTCATTTGTTTTTTTTACTGTAGCGGTTTGTTTTATTGTTACTATTTACCATTTTTTTCTGAAGGAGATTGCCCACAAAATGGTTTCAAAATATGACTGGGCTGTATCTTTGGGGAAAAAAATCAATCTTAAAAAAAAAATACCAAGATTCACTCCCACCATAAAAAAATTTTTTTTCAAAGATATCAGTTGATCCAAGATAGGTTCCACCATTTGTCCTGTATCTAATTTGAGGACTGAAAGGACTTGGGCATGCAGGGTTTTTTCAGGTGACACAGAGCCAGATATTCAAATCCAAGCTCACATCATATTTGAACATGTATTTCCTTCTGGGTCTCATTGCAGGGATTATCATTTTATGAGTCAAAAACTTTGTGGATGTTGCAACAGGCTAGATGAAGAGTTAATTCTTAAATATGTAGTGTTTACAGCGAGGGTGGGAAACCAGTTCAGGTGGCAGGCCAGATTTCCCCCTCTTCGCAAGATCCCCATGAACCAGATAGTGTCAATTTGTCCATGTGCCCTAACATCACAGGTCTCTTTGAGGAAACACCCAAGAAGGACCAGTTTCATTCTCTTCTCACCATTGCAACTCAGACAACGTAAGAGTGGGACTGAATTTACCATTGATCTTTTAAACAAATAATATATTAGGTTAAAAAGGGAGAGTGCAAAGAATATGTCACTTAAGTATCTTGATTAAGTATTTAATTCATAGTTAGGATGCTTTGGAATTATGAAAGGTGCTGAAATCTTGGCTTCTCTCTCATACAGCCACTCCCCCCCCCAAAAAACCCCTATGTCATCAATAATAATAATAATAATAAATATAAAAATAATTCATGATCTAAATCCAATTGCTTGTCTCAGTTAGATTAGACCTACTGTGTCAGTTGCTGAATAGTAGTTCAACATTTGTGTAAATCCTACTCATTTATTTGGCCTAGTCTAGTTGGGACTTGCACTCTGATTTAGGTCAAGAATCCCAGCATTATGTTCCATGGTGCTAAATTTCTTTGCCTTGATGCCAAAGTGAAATCTCTTTGTAGTTGAATCTCTTTTGTAGAGTTCTGCTACACTGATGCTGTTGTTCCCATTTGGTCTTTAGTGAGTGATGTTCTTCTCTACACCTCTCTGCCACTGCCAGTTTGAAAACAATGGGGGAAGAATTCAAGTTTTTTGAGAGGGAGGAGGTAACCTTAAACCTTACAGAATGGTTGCACAGTACTGACTTGTGGACCTTAAGTCCGCTGTTAGCATTTGCAAGTAGTTGTTTTCCCACTCATTCAGACTGCCTGCCTTTGAACTGGAAAACGGCAAGGTGATTTGGAAGCCAAATAACCTACTGTGTGAAATTTAAGTACTTCTGTTGAAATGCTTTCATGCTATTCCTTTACACAATAATTTAGTTAATTAGGCTGTGAATTGCTTAAAAAAGGTTCTTGAGATTAATAAATATATTTTTGCATATAAAACAGTTAATTTCAATAAGAAAGTTAGCAAGGTGAAACTCACTTGCATGGCTACTGAGCATGTCATTTCCAAGTTTAAGTGTTTTGGGTTTCTGTAAGTATTTTTCTAGCCCCAGATCCAGAGCCATTTATCCTCTTGATTGAGTAGTAGCTAAATGTGTGGATTTTTTTTATTACAACTTTCCGTGGATTTTGTAAAACACTGTTATGCACATAAATGCAGCACTGTGATCTAATTTAAATAACTTTATTGTTTATATGAATATGTAACATACATTAATACTTTGCTATGGGGATAACCTTCTGCCAACCTTGGGCCATCTCCTTGCTTTCTACTGTAGAGAATAAAAATCTGTTGTGAACAACACCATTTTGTTTTTCCTATAAATCAATCTATGGTTTTGATTGCGTTTTTTAAAAGTTGGATTTTATAAATATTTACAGAATATTCTGTGCCACTGTCTATATCAACTTTGTTCTTGTTCCTGTTATAACCCTCCCCTCCCCCTTATTTTTTGTTCTTGATGAGAGTAGAGTATCCTTTTTTGATACCCACTGTCGTAAAGAACGGATTCCTATATGTGGTTGCTTTACATTGCTAGTTCAATCAGTGCAATCCTTTGACAGATCAGTAGACAATTTGCTTTACCAACCCCAACTCCCATACCTCACCCTCCTCAAAATCATTTTTTAATAAACTCTGTCTATGGTGCTGTATTTTGTTGGTCTGCATTTAAAACTGCAAAATAAAAAAATGAATGCAGACTTCATGAATCATTTGAAGCCACCACCTTCCTCTTCTCCTCCTTACTCCTTCCTCTTATTTTCCTCTTCTTTGCCACTATTCCTATTACTCAAATATATATATATATATATATATATGTATGTATGTATGTATGTATGTATGTATGTATTATCTTAAATGAATTCTCTTTTCACTGTACTGTGTTTGCAAAGGAGTATGGTTGGGGGAAAATGCTTGTTTTCTTGCAATTCTGATCACACCAGTGCAGTGCTAAGGACCCCACAAAGTCTTCAGTACAAAAGGACACAAAAAGGAGGGATTTTCAAACATGCATTCTTAAAAAGAAGTTGGAAACTCACCATTCAGGTTTTTGTGGGGCAGAAGAAGGTGAATCCAACCACTTCTGCCATCCAGACAGTAAATTTGAAAAATGTAAGCTTTATAGAAAGACAGAACAAAAGTGTGATCCTGGCTGTTGAACAGGGAAGATGAATTGTGGATTTACATACATACTGTCCCACTGAACTTTGGATCTACATAGGGTCTGGGCATTTATATTACTTTTTACCGATATCTTTGACGAAGACATTGCTCTTTTTCAAGATTATAACTAACTAATATAGCTGGTGTATCTTACATCACTACCACCATCACCATCACCTGGTTCCTATTGAGAATGAGAATTTCATTTTCTTTAAGATTCATTTATTACCTGCCCCCAACAAAGTTTGTCTGTGGGGGAAATTGTTTCTGGTTTCACTTCTGTATAATACACACTCACTACTTAACTCTGCCTTGGTGTCAAATGTTGGAAGGGACGGGGTAGGGAATGATTTCTGTGTGTGTATGAAAAGCATTATGAACTTGTACATTTTTATACTCTTCTGTAATATTTTTGAAATATTTTTGTTCTGCAGGAAAAAAAAGTGATGAAGCAATCAAAAGACCAATAAGTACAATATCAATGCTTTAGAGGTCATGAGACCTTCACTGGCCAATAGATTAATTTAGTACAGCAATAAGCCATTTTTTCCTTCTTTTTTTCTGTTTGTTTTTCTGTTTTTAGTTTTTATTCCTTTTTTTAAAAAAAAATGCTGTACTAGGTGTATGGAACTGCCAGTTTTATTAACATACAATGAGAACTGTGATGGGGGCATAAACAGTGATGTTAAGTTGTATTTGTGTTTACCTAAATGAGCAGTAAAAAGGCAAGTGCAATCAGCCGGAAATATGAAAAAAAAAGTTGATCTAGAGGCATACTTGCATTTTGCGTTTCTTGATGTGTAATCATATTGCCAAAGACAAACTCTTTCATCAGTTATTATTGTAAATAACACTTTCCCAAAACCTACCATAAAGTTTCTGTGATGTATTGTCTTCCAGTTGCAATAAAAATTACTGAGTTGCATCAATTGAATAATTGCACTTTTGGCTGGTGGCTTTTATTGTTTTGTTTATTTCAAGCATTGTTCAAAGCCCTTCATTGAGGCAGGTAAAGCTACTGAAGTAGCTATCCAATTAAAAATATTCCTGCTGAATAAAAATTAACTCAGGACCTAGCCAAAATAAATAGCCAAACTAGAAAGGCTTGGGAATATTGTTCAGGTTTAGATTTGGTTTGTTTATCACATTTGTCCTCTTTCTGCAAATAGTATAGGGAATCACTGCACAGAATCACCCATTTCAGTTTCTACTCAACCCTGCCTATAGGGAAGCAGGAAAAAAAATTGGGAGATCAAAGGGCTGGGTACACTGAAGAAAAAGGGGCATGGAAGGTAGGTGACCAAGGTAGGTAAGTACTTCTTCCATTTGGATTTTAATCTGAGCCAGTTAAAATCTCTTAGAACATTTAAGCTCAGTATTATTTACTGCGTGGCTTTCTCAAATGCAAGTTAGGCCATTTCTGCACTATACTGTTATAGTGCTATTATTCCACTTTCAACATCCTATGGAATCCTGGCGTTTGCAGTTTAGGGAGGGGCCTTTGAGGTTGAGATTGGGGTTGAACTTGAGGCCTTCTGCATGCTAAGCATGTGCTCTGTGACTGAGCTACTGTCCTTTGCCAGAATTATTATGGCCATTTATTAAACCCCCCAAAGTGGACGTGGCAATTTAAATGCATGGAACAGTCAGAAACAGCTCTCTTATTCCAGCTAAGCTTAATGTCCATTGGTTTTAGCCCACTATTGTCCACTCAGACTGAGGTCATATTACATGCTACCTGCTAAGAAGAGAGATTGGAAAAGTTCAGCTCTTTCTACATACAAAGACTATGGCCTGTGGTTTCTCCCAAATCTAGGGGCCTATAATGTTATCTGAGAGCCAGCAGGGTACAGTGGTTTGAGCATTGAACTATGACTCTGAAGACCAGGGTTTGGTTCCCCATTCAGCCATTGAAACTCACTAGATAAGGGTCACCATAATTAGGAAGCATTTTAAAGGGACACAACAACAATATAATGTTATCTGCTCTTTTGAGATAAGCATTAGAAATCCCTGTATCTAGGCTCCTGACCATCAGAAGCAGTTAAGACAGGGAAGGCCAGTCAGAACCATTCTAGGGGCTGACAGGTCTTTAAAAACTAATGAAGAGAGAGAATCTGATCAGCAGGAGGATAGGGTTGAAGTTAAACATGAGTTATAACTGCTAGCATCCATGCACACACAAGGTGGCTGGCACTTCAGAAGGCAGCCTCCTCTGACTATTTGTTGAAAACTGTTGGCTAGTAATTGCCACTTAAAATTTGGGGAAGTCAACGTGAAGATTTATTCTTAGCATCTACCTTCACAGTTGTGTCTCTGCGTTTGTGGTTAACAGGACCTTGAATTATGCTCTTTTCCTACTGCTAAGATAACATTATATTATCTTTATGTCCTACCTACCCCCCACTCCCATTAATTAGACAATACATGTATGGATACAACAGGCCCCTCCCTGGTGTCAATTGCTGCTCTTACAATTGATTTAGAATACACAGCAGTACCTCTGACTCCTCTGAGTGATGTATTCTCTCCAGTAGAGCCACTTAAATTACTAACAAGCAAAAGCAGGAAACAAGTCATTCACTGCAAACCCATGCTGAGCTTGGCTTTTTAAGTGGATAACAAGAGGGCATTTTTCTTCGACCCTGATCTCTCTGATTTCCATTCACCAAATTCTGCTTAAAAGTTAGATTCCTGCAGTACTGTGGCTATATGGCAATGACCCCCTCCCGACAAGTTAGTCCTCCCTCCCTCCAAATGAGTCAGACAACAATGCCTGTCTTCCCCAGCCAGCAAAATATGATATCAGCTTATTTACATCCAACCTGTTTCCTGAACCTGGCACTCAAGACAATTTAAATGGTAAAAGATGAACAAAAACACATATAAAGATAGTCTCAAATCATATACAGTTGATCTTCCACACATGCAGGTTTGCCTTTCACAGGTTTAATTTTTTGAGAGTGTCTCTAACCCCTACCCCACCTCCAGCACATCTTTTCCAGTGGAACCGTTGAACTGTCTATACTAGGGATGGGACAAATCCAGAATTTTCTGGATCCAAATCCCTGGAAGGTTCTGGGAATCCATGAATCTCACAAATCTCGAATCTTTTGAATCCTTTTTTTAAACAGATTTTTAAAAGCAAGGGAAAGAAAGCACTTACTGAAAAGTGTTTTTGAAGCAGAATTTGACAAGTCTCAAGTCCTGCAACAAGGAAGGCACTTAAAAAAAAAAAAACAAGTCTTTAGTCCAGTGAATTCTCTACCCTCAAGTCCAGTCTCAAATCCTGCAAGGGACATTCAAGTCAAGTCTCTGGTCCAGTCTCAATAATTCCCAATCCCTACCCTCCAGTCTCAAGTTAAAAGAACAGGTTATTATTACCTTGCAGAGGGAGGCAGCTGCAGGGACAGGCAGCCGAAGCGGGGACAGGCAGCCTAGCAGGCACAGGAAGCCAAAGGGCATAGGCAGCACCAAGGAGAACAGGAAACACAAGGAAGAACAGGCAACCTCAGCTGCAATAGCTCGGTTTGTGCTGTGATGTTTGTACGCCTAAGGGCCCGCCACCCAATCAGTCCTTTAGCAGGTCTGGGAGGTGCCAATTGTCCCTCCACATTCTGGTTTGAGCATGATCGTGCCCAGGGTGGGTGAGGGAAGGTGGGTGGAGCACGATCGCACAATCGCTGCTTTTTTCCCTGCCCATCCCAGCACAATCGTGCGAGCTCAGGTCCCGGTTCATGCAGGGATGCAGCGATCACCCGCCCTACACACCCCTATGGACCTGATCAGCAGTGGATTCGAAAGATTCCACTTGCCTATTTTGGCGGTTAGATTCGGATCCGTGCATCTCGAATCCTTGTCAAGGATTTGAGGATTCATGGATTCCGTTGGCCAATCCCTAGTCTATACTGTAGAATTAAAACAATTTAAAATATATCCATGTAAAATCAGAAGATAAAAAAGTACAGCACACTAAGAAAAGCCCATTCCTTGACAAACCGTAAGTTCCCCAAACCCTTTTTTAATAAAAAGGACTTCACCCTGCAATGAAAGGACCACAAGGAAAGATCCGTTCTAGCCTCCCAAGAAAGAAAGTTCAGAGCCTGAGAGAATCCACTATGAAGATGCTCTCTTGCATTCTCATGTACATGTGAAGGTAGCAGGACCAAGAGAAGTGCCTCCTCAAAAAATATCAAAGCTCAGGCAGGTTCTTATAGGAGAATACTTCCTTCAGATAGCCTGGATCTGACTATCTGGGAGAAATTGTTTTGTTTCATTAGAAGCAGTAATAGGAATTTTTATTAAACTTAAGTACTATCCTTTTGTCCACCCCCTCCCTTTCATTATGAATGGGTTTACTTTCAAAAAGATGGAGTGCATTATGGTGCCAAGCTCTGGTTTGAACAAACGGGTGCATCAGCTCGGGACTTGTAAAAGTCAACAATTAACAACCCCCGTCCCTGACTTGCTATCTGTGAACCAAGTAAGACGCTTACTTTTAATTTATTCTTGTTGTTGGTTTTAATTTTAATTTAATTAGTAGCCAACCTGTGGTGTCAGATGGAGTAGAGCCATGTCTGGCACATCTGCAGAGAGGCAATATGACTTGGGTACCTACCCTATAGAACAGTTAAGCTTTTACTCCTACCTCCCTCCCCATGCTTCTGTCATGTCCTACCTGGAGGAGATCTCCTCGGATGAGGAAGGAGAAGATGTGGGCCCAGATAACAGATTCCAGTCAGAGCCAGAAGAGGTTAGTTGGCCATGTATTGGAAGCAGAGATCAGACCATCACATGTTGACTTTGAAGAGAGGAAGTTGGAGGCTGAGCTATTTCATCCTTTGAAGCATTGCAGACTAAACAACAGTGAGAAAAGCACAGGCAAGAATGAGGCCTTCCTTAAAAGGCAAATGCTGGGATAATTAAGCCAACTGAGCTGCATTACAACTGATATAAATGAGCACATCCAAGACCATTTCTGTGCTGCAAAACAGCAACTCCATTGTCTCTGGCTTTGTGACATTCCTTGTTCACTAGTTACCTGATCATCAGCTTGCTCTGTGGACCTTTCTCTTTAGTAACTCCCTGACTGGCATTTGACTGTGCCTGGACTGCTTTTTGTATTTAGACCGTGGACTGCTTCAGCCACTCTTCTGTTCTTATGGACCTGCTGTGTATGACCCTGGACTAGGTTGGTTTCTCCACTGTTTGTTCTTGAACTAGAGGTTCACTCTCCTGGACACTTGTCACCCTGAAATCAGACAGCTTCTTTCTACCCTGTTTCCCAATCGACTACAATAGAACCAAAATCATATCAAGGGACAGCTGCATATAGATAGCATAATATGGCTTACAGTGGCACAATCCCATTACACTTCACACAAAATACCCTCCCCCCACATAAAAGCATTGGCTACTACCAATCTCAGTAATTCATTGTTTAGCAGTAGATCCCATTGTGTTTCTATATATAAAATAAAATTATTACTCTAGTTGTTGGGTATGGAGGAACAAGTCTTTCAAAGTGAGAATAAGAGCAGGTGATCTTGGATTGCAACTGCTGTCAACCCCAATGAGGATAGCTAATGGTGAGAGATTGTGGGAGATGCAGTCCAACAAGAAGTTACCTGTTGAACAGGAGCAATCAGTTGAGCTCCGATAGATATACTGAAATACCACATGACTTTCAGTTTCCAGCCTCTTTCAAAGAGGACTTACCTGAGATCCATTGACAATACACAATTATACTGCTATTATTCCACTATTAACTGCCATGGTTCCTTCCTTATACAGCTGAATTTCAGAAAGAATGCCTAGTTATTCTTTCTAGAATTACATACTATACTGCTCTCTGTAGTTTCAAGGATGGAAGGTGAGGGAGCTGCTGCAGTCACCTGTAACACTTGTGGCATGTTCCTTTTCTTGCCACAAGATGTTCTCAGGTACACCTGCACCAAGTGCAAACTGATCACCTTTTTGGAGGAGAAGGTGCGCCAGCTGGAGGCACGAGTTTCTGATCTTCATCTTATTAGGGAAGGGGAGGAGTTTTTGAATAGGGCAGAGAAGACCTACCAGAAGACGGAACGCACGGAGGAGCTGCCAGATCAGCAAGTCAGCACGCTGTGCCAGGAAACAGAGGCTTGGGCGAATGTCACACGGAGGAGTAGAAGGACCAGGAAGGCAAAAGAGACTCTTCACCTGCACAATCGCTTCAAAGTTCTTGGCCTTACGAACAATGAGGAGCACCATGCGGAGGGAACAGAATGTCAACAAGAAGAAATCCAACTTCGGCAACAGGAACTAGGTCAATGCTCCCAGCCTCAACAGAATGCCCAGGCAGTCCTAGTAGAACATGCTCGTCAAGGAGACCAGGACAAGCCTCAGAGGAGGCGAGTTCTGGTTGTTGGGGACTCTTTGCTCAGAGGAACCGAAATGGCAATTTGCAAACCGGACAAGCTCAATCGAGAGGTCTGCTGTCCTCCTGGGGCCAGGATCAACCACGTAATGGAGAGGCTAACCAAGCTGGTCAAACCCACTGACCATAAGCCCCTCATTTTGGTTCATGTCGGAACCAATGACACTGCGAGGAGCAGCTTTTACCACATCGCAAAGGACTATGAGCTTGTGGGGACGAAGCTTAAGGACCTCGATGCGCAGGTGGTCATTTCGTCCCTGTTCAAGGATATGGCGCACATAGGGAAACGACAATAGCAGAGGTCAACAACTGACTCGGCACATGGTGCTGCCAGCAGTGGTTTGGGTTTTTGGAACATGGCCTGAATTTCCATGAACGTGGGCTTCTGGTGAGGGATGGGCTGCACCTCACAAAATTTGGCAGGAATGTTTTTGCAAACAGTCTCGCAAGGAGGATTAAGAGGTCTTTAAACTAAGTTCCGCGGGGGAGGGATATTATTCAGGGCAGGGACTTGGCGAGCACTGGGGGGAAAGGCCCAAATGATACTGGACAAGTAGTACAAGTGGCCAATGGCGGGAGGAGTAGAAACAATAGTACAGGACCTGCAGAAAGGGCCCGGGGACTTAAGTGTCTCTACACTAATGCACGGAGTATGGGAAACAAGCAGGATGAACTTGAACTCCTAGTACAACAAAATAAATATGATTTGATAGGCATCACTGAGACCTGGTGGGATGAGTCTCATGATTGGAATACAGGAATGGAGGGGTATAGCCTATTTTGTAAAAATAGACCAAACAGGAAAAGAGGAGGAGTAGCCTTGTATGTCAAGGATGTTTTCACCTGTGAAGAGATCCAGGACTTAAACCCAGTAAACCAGGTCGAAAGCATTTGGGTAAGAATTAAGGGAGCGAGAAATAATAGGGATATTCTGGTGGGGGTTTACTACAGACCTCCAACCCAGGCTGAGGACTTCGATGACGCCTTTCTCAACCACATGACTGCACATTCAAGGAGGAGAGATACAGTAATAATAGGAGATTTCAATTACTCAGATATATGCTGGCAGTCAAACTCTGCCAAGACAGCAAAGTTCAACAAGTTTCTTGCTTGTCTTGCAGACAGTTTCATGGTACAGAAGGTGGAAGAGGTGACAAGGGGATCAAATATTCTAGATAGGATCCTGACCAACAGGCATGACCTTGTTAATGAGGTAGAAGTGGTTGGATCTTTAGCGGGGAGTGACCATGCCCTATTGGAATTTGGCATTCAGTGGGAAGGAGAAGATAAGGGTAGCCAAACACTCATCTTAGATTTTAAAAAAGCGGACTTCTGTAAACAGGGAGCTGCTGACTGGAATGCCGTGGTCAAGAATAGTGAAAGGGAAAGGAGTTCAGGAGGCATGGGAGTTCCTTAAAAGGAGATATTGAAGGCACAGTCTAAAACTGTGCCAATAAGGAGGAAAAATGGAAGGCATCTGAAGAAACCAGAAGGGTTGACTAAAGAACTCTCAGCTGAGCTAAATGTTAAGAGAAACATGTATAGGAAATGGAAGAAGGGGGAAACCACCAAAGAAGAATTTAAGCAAGTGGCCCGGAGATGTAGGGAGGAGGTCAGAAAGGCTAAAGCCCAGAACGAACTTAGGCTGGCCAGAGACATTAAAAACAATAAAAAGGGCTTTTTTAAATACGTCCGCAGCAAAAGGAAAAAGAAGGAGACGATAGGGTTGCTGCGCAGAGAAGATGGTGCATTACTCACAGGTGGGAGAGAAAAGGCAGAATTACTTAACACCTTCTTTGCCTCAGTTTTTTCCCAAAAGGCAGTTGGGGAGCAGGTGAGGAAGCAGGGGAAATGAGGCACGTAATAGGTAGAGAGGTGGTACAAGAATACCTGTCCACACTGGATGAATTCAAGTCTCCAGGGCCAGATGAATTGCATCCTAGGATATTAAAAGAGCTGGCAGAGGTCATTTCGGAACCGCTTGCTATAATCTTTGAGAAATCTTGGAGGACAGGAGAAGTTCCAGCAGATTGGAAGAGAGCAAATGTGGTCCCTATCTTCAAGAAGGGAAAAAAGAGGACTCAAATAATTATCGCCCAGACATCAGTACCTGGAAAGATCCTGGAGCAGATCATTAGGCAGTCTGTTGCTAATCACTTAGAAAGCAAGGCGGTAATCACGAGAAGTCAACATGGATTTCTCAAAAAGAAGTCATGCCAGACTAATCTTATCTCTTTTTATGATAGAGTTACTAGTTTGATAGATGAAGGGAATGCTGTGGATGTAGCATACCTCGATTTCAGTAAGGCCTTTGACAAAGTACCCCATGACATTCTTGCAAAGAAACTAGTAAAATGCGGGCTGGACAGGGCTACTGTTAGTTGGATTTGTAATTGGTTGACCGACCGAACCCAAAGAGTGATCACAAATGGCTGCTTCTCATCCTGGAGAGAAGTGACTAGCGGGGTGCCACAGGGTTCTGTCCTGGGCTCAGTGCTGTTCAATATATTCATCAACGACTTGGATGAAGGAATAGAGGGCATGCTCATCAAATTTGCAGATGACACCAAATTGGGAGGGGTTGCTAATACGCCAGAGGACAGGATCAAAATTTAAAATGACCTGGATAGATTGGAGAGCTGGGCCAAGGCTAACAAAATGAAATTCAACAGAGAGAAGTGTAAGGTTCTACACTTAGGTAGAAAAAATGGAATACAGAAATATAGGATGGGGGACAAGTGGCTGGATAGCAGTATGTGTGAAAGGGATCTAGGAGTCCTCGTAGACCACAAGCTGAACATGAGTCAGCAGTGTGATGCGGCAGCCAAGAAAGCCAATGCAATTCTCGGCTGCATCAACAGGAGTATGGTGTCTAGATCGAGGGAGGTACTAGTACCACTCTACTCTGCTTTGGTTAGACCTCATCTTGAATACTGTGTCCAGTTCTGGGCACCCCAATTCAAGAAGGACATGGTCAAGCTGGAGCAAGTCCAGAGGAGGACGACCAAAATGGTGAGAGGCCTGGAAGCCATGCCTTATGAGTGTAGGTTTAGAGAGCTGGGGATGTTTAGTCTGCAGAAGAGAAAGTTAAGAGGGGACATGATAGCCATGTTTAAATATTTGAAGGGATGCCATGTAGAGGAAGGAGAGGGCTTGTTTTCTGCTGCTCCAGAGACCAGGACAAGGAGCAATGGGTTCAAGTTGCAGGAAAGGAGATTCCACCTGAACCTCAGGAAGAACTTCCTGACGGTCAGGGCTGTCTGGCAGTGGAATATGCTGCCTCGGAGTGTAGTGGAGTCTCCTTCCTTGGAGGTTTTTAAGCAGAGGCTAGATGGCCAACTGTCGGGAGTGCTTTGAGGGTGTTTGTGCATAGCAGGGGGTTGGACTGGATGGCCCGTGTGGTCTCTTCCAACTCTACATTTCTATGATTCTATGATTCCGTGATTCCATACCATGCGTTTTGTAGTTTGATGAGGCACTGTAGATCTCTGGCTGAAAAGTCTATATGCCCCTCACTAAACTGCCAATCCCAGGATTCCATACCATAGAACTATTAAAGTGGAATAATACTGCTGAAATTGTGTGCTATTAATGGACTCTTGGTCTTGTTCTGCTCTGTGACTACCTACCCATGCTGTGCACTAGCTCCCTACTTCAGAACCTGCTTCTGACACCTGCTTCTGCAATGTTCCACTGTGTCATCTCCATCATCAACTTAGTCCCTGCTTAGTGGACTACAGCTTCTATGTGAATGCCACCATTGGGTTTCAATGTTGCTATCGTGTCCCTTCAATTCATTTCCAACATATGGCAACCCTAGGGAGAACTTATCATGGTCTTTTCATGGGAGTAAGAGTGTGTGAGGCATCTAAGGTCACCCAGTGGGTTTCTATGGCTGAATGGGAAACCGAACCCTAGTTTCCAAAGGCCGTTGTCTAATTCGCAAACCACTACACCATGCTGGCTGGCTGTGTTTCAATTCTGCTTTCAAAATTGTTGTGTAGATTTGCCTCACCTACTGTTCAAGAATGGCCTGAGCAGGACAAGCTGGTAGGTTGTTGCATTTTGTTTTGTTTTTTTGTATTAGCAGAGTGGTAATTTGAACCGTTTTCTCACTGGTACTGGTACTGGTACTGGTACTGGTACTGGTACTGGTCCAGCCTGAAATCACTAAGCCCAGAGCTTGGGAAAAAAATACAGGGGTTTGGGACACAACACCCAGTGGCCCTGGTCTGTGGCAGATTTTGAAGCTATAATCCAGAAAACTAAAACACCATGCTCTTGTGGGCATGTAGTCAGCAACAGTAGTTCAAATGCCTACCACATGAGCATAGAAAGCTAGTTACCTTAAATTAACTTAAGCCATTTGTCCACCTAGCTCAGTACTATCTACTGTTTTATAATTTCATTGCTCTGCAGAGTTTCAGGCATGACTATCACAGCCCTGCCTAGAAGTGTGAAGGACTGAAGCTAGGATCCTTTGCATGCAAGGCTCTTTCACCTGAGGTATGTTCCTCCTCTGGTCTCCCCTGCTGGCTCTGTTTCATCTATAGTCTGTCTCTCTCCAACAAAACAAACCCAGAGAGAACACTTTCCAGTTGCATCTCTGTGTGTTTAGTAGTATATTCTGTAACTAGTAGTCATTAGCCATGAGACATAATTGAAAGCTATAATAATAAAACAAAATCTGTGTGTCCTGCCGTGGCTGCCACAATATATCTCATTTCTCTTTTATTATTATAGGCTAGTTGAGGGATATACAAGCACTGCCCAGATCTGAACCTAGTGGGCTTTCTGTTTTCATGCTCTCTATTTTACCTCACTAATCTTAGCTGCAGTGACTCTGTGCCATAGCACTCCTCATGCAGTACCCAAAAAACAGATCATGGACACTTCAAAATTTACCTCCTCCTTTCCTTTCCTTTCCTTTCCTTTCCTTTCCTTTCCTTTCCTTTCCTTTCCTTTCAGGCATCCTGCCATAGATTCCCAGTTAAAGTTGTCAAAGCGAAAACTAGAAACGGCTTCTGTACCTTTAATGATTGTGTAGTGGAACATAGGGAGATGCTTCGCAGACCAGATTGTTTGCCTGTATTGCCCAATATTTTTGATTCTCAATTCTGACAGGAAAAAAAAGTAGCTCTGGGCCTAAATACTTTAAAGACACCAGATCCCATCTGATCTTGTAAGCTAAGCAGGGTCAGCCCTGGTTACTGCTTGGATGGGAGACCAATGAATACCAGGTACTGTAGGCTGTATTTCAGAAGCAGGAACTGGCAAAATGGCCTCTGAGTACTTCTTGCCTCAGAAAACCCTATGAAATTCATGGGAGTCATCATAAGGCAACCCACGACATACACCCGCCCAAAGAAGGCGCTCCAATAGGTGTTGCTTGTCATACAACCAGGTAGCAAACACCACTTGCTGAAATTTCCTCTTTTAGGCAACCATTAAATGTACAGGATCCCTCTGGCGTTCTGGCAACCTAGCGACTGGTAAATTTACAGGTGTGAATGTACATGGATTGGTGTAGGTTGTGTGGTAGAAAGCCAATTGTATATAGATGGTGACTGACTGAAGTACTTAGAGGAGGAAAGTACTATGGTGAGAATGAGAATAAGAGCATGTCCCCCTTTTTTTGTTCCCGTCCCACCCATTTGGAATTTTGACTTGAAACTATTGCCACTTGGATGACTAACCGAAAACATTTGTCAAATTTTGACAAAATTTGTCAGATTTTGAGACATACAGCACACTGCCCTGATGAGTTATGGTTGATGTTTCCAGCAGATACATTCCCTGATCCATGCCAGGTTTTCTAGAATGCCTCAGATTAAATATGGAAAGTCCACCCAGGTTTTCTGTTGCCTATTTGGGAAGTCTAGAACAGTTGTCCTATGGCCTTGGATAGGGGATGTTAACAGAACTGTAAATCCCACTTCTCTTAAGTACCTAAAGAGCATACAGTCTTACTTTTGAGAACTCAGGCCTCCAAACACAGTAACTGCCATAGATGGATGGATGACTAACACATTGATTTCCACACACACTCTTTTATTATTATAGATAACCAATTATTATAGATAGTGTAATGAAAGAAAATGTCTCTCTGTGGCAGCTGTAGCTCATCAGGAAAATGCAGTAGAGATCCTACAATCTGACAGAATGTTTTTGGTTGTCACTCAAGTTGCAGTGGTCAGTTGCAGGTCAAAAAGTCAAAATTCCACATGGGAGGCTTATAGAATCATAGTGGTAGAGTTGGAAGAGACCACGCGGGCCATCGAGTCCAACCCACTGCTATGCAGGAACACACCATCAAAGCGTTCCAGACAGTTTCCTAAAACCAAGAGAAAGGTTGCCACAATTCATCAGGAAATGATTTTTCAGAAAGGCTGAAAAAACAGAAAGGGCTCTCACACTAAGATTCCTGAGGATAAGAAAAAAAGGTGGGAAGACAGGAGACTGTTAAGGCACTGCTAGCAAGTCTAAAGCCTTTATAGAATGGGAAACCAGGAGAGGTTTCTCTGAGGTATTGCTGGTAAAATTCCTGAAGTTTTAAAAAGAGGATGAACAGGAAAAAGGGAGACTTCATGGATCTTTTTGGGGTTGGGAGCACAGACATAAACAATGCTGGGTACAATTCAGCTGGTGATCTCATTGGTCAGCTACCTACAGCTGTAAAACAAGAAGCTAAAAGTATCCCTGTCCTGATTTGATAAGAGTCCTGCATCTGTAACCATCTGCTTTCATTTTCCAAGCTCTGTAGGTACACAGCTCTCACACTTATACATTCCACCATTGGGGCTACACAGCACTAATTCCTGCACAAATAGCCTGCCAGGGTCTCTTCTAGCTATTCAGCTCTGAATGGTGGATATAATTCCTTTGTATGTCCACATTAGAAAAGAATTATTTTACATAATCTCAAAATGCTGGATTCCAATCTCTTGAAATGTCAGGCCTTGTTGGGGCTCTTCCTTGTGTCTTCATTAAAACAAAAAAGTAAACAGACAAGGATAGGTTGGCAGTTTGCTAAGGTTTTCAGGAATGGAATAACTAATTGCTGAAACATACAACTCTCCCGGGTGGGCAGAATCTCCACTGTTATGCTTACTCCCTTCAAATCTGGCTGCAGTAAAATTCATGTCCTGTGACAGTGCCTCTAGTAAAAACTAAAGTATCTGCCTTTGCAAGTTATTAATACTACTGCAATGATATCCTCAATCATGTGCTTACTTTGCCGGAATTCTGGAAGTCTGTATAAACATTTGATGTGCAAAGAATAAGAACTCCACATGGTCTCATTCTGGTAACCTCGCATGAAATGGAATGACATATGGCTATTTTTATGAACTGCAGTTAAAATGTATGTGAGGGGATCTTAAATCTCTATGGTGGTATACAATCACACAAAAATGTGAGTGTCGGTGTGTGTGTCTTCAAGTCAGCTGTCAACTTATGGTGACCCCCATGAATTTCACAAGGTTTTCCTAAGCAAAGAATACTCAGAGGTGTTTTCCAGTTCCTTCCTCTGAGATATAGCCTACAGCACCTGGTACTCATTGGCAGTCTCCCATCCAGGTACTAACCAGGACTGATCCTTTTTAGCCCTTCAAGATCAGACAGCATCTGGTGCCTAGTAGTTCATATTAAAAGACAGATGTTCTGTGTGCCACTGAAGATTCCTAAATGTCTGAAGAAAGGAATTGGTTGAGCACTGGAACCAATGATCAAATCATAGAATTTTAAGAATAAAATATTTGATATGTAACAGGTGCAATCTACTAGTCTAAACTACAAGTAGGAACTGCAAGTATGGAGCTGTGTGTTTTGTCAGTAGATGTTAACCAATGGCCATGCTGATTGATGGATTTTGAAATTTGTAGTCCAAAAGAAATTTTCTGGACTCTATGAGCTCCTCCTTCCTTTCCTTGTTTTGTTTCGCTGTTATTCACTTTCTGTTCTGCTGAATATCATTTCACAGAGCTTTCCTTGGATGCATTTGACAGTTCTCACCTTTTGTCTTTGAGGTACCAGGCTAGAAAAGAAAATGAATGGTAAAATACGTACACAAATAAAATACATAAGAAATATAAAAGACACATCAATTATATTTGATTGATCCTTTTTTCACTGTGGTCCCCAGATTATCTAATAATCTCCCTGATGGACTCTTGCATTGCCAACTCTTAAAGAACAATCCTATGTACATTTTCTTGAAAGTAAGCCTTACTGAGTTCAATGGGGTTTGTTTCCAGTTTAATTATGCAACATTATTGTTAATTTTGCAACATTTATCAACCAGTGCAAACTGTTATTTCATTGTGTGACCCCAAAATGTAGGTGACTCAGGGGCCCACTCATGATGCCAGTGCTGCCATGAAACAGTGAGTAATATCAAAGAGGAGGCCTGTGAGAGGGGGAGTAACCTTACAAGATCTTTTACACCTATGTATGCTGATACTCATGCAGGAAGAAACCAGCCTGAGAGTCAAAAGTAAGCTTATTTGTTTTATTGGGGGAATTAACAATAGCACACACAAGATCCAAGCAGTCTCACAATCAAAAGACTAACTGAAGGAAAAGGGAGGAAGAATTTGGATAGCAAGAGTTTAGGGTGACATGGGTGATATTTACCAATCCGGAGAGAAGCGAAGAAGTGATCGTAGTTTAGACTAGAAGTCCAAGGGTAGTATTGATCAGGAATTGGAGTGGTAGAGTGATGAGTGTACACCAAAAGTACTACGAGTTATAAAGCAAAAAGTCAGGTTTAAATACTGTATTTGCTGGTGTATAAGACTCACTTTCCCCCCAAAAAATACTGTTTGAAAATGGTGTGTGTCTTATATTTGTCTTATATACTTATAATAGCATTTGCCAGTGTATAAATGGGATGTGTCTTATTTTTCCACTCTGAAGGGGAACCTGCAAATGGCTCTCTTGTCAGAGTAAACAATGGGGTCTGGAGAGTGAACAATGGGATCCAGAATGAACTAATGGCCTTCGCATTAGGTGACAAAGGGACTGATGGGAGTTGTGATAGTTCCTTAATTGCTGGACAGGTGAGAGGACAAAGGACAGTTTTTGCTGGACAAAGGGAGAAGGTTGAAGACGAGTCCTTCAATGGAAGCAGTTTTGGTATCCTTGTTTCTAAAGTTGAGTCATTGAGGGACATCTGCAAGGCTCTTGTCTGGGAGTTTCCCTGACTGTGCGCTAGCCCTGAGGCCTCATCCTGACCTGGCTTTGCAACACACATGTGCAACGAGCTTCCTTTTTGCCAGCCAACTCTCAGTCATAGCAGGGTATAATTTATATTTTGTGCCAATTAAATATATGTTTTGCCAATCAAACCATATCAGAGAGGAGGGTCATACAGCCTGGCAACAATTGGGCAGTTTCTCCTGATTCTGTTGTTGATTAATTGCTTGATTGTAATTTTGCTTTGCTTTGTCTGGTGTTACTGTAAGCCTCCTTGATTGAGCAATTGGTTCATATAGTAGAGATATAAATTTCAATATACCAGAAATATTTCCCAAAATATTCTGCTTAGTCTGAGTATGTTAAACACAGGATTATGCAATGTCTACTTTGTGCAATTTTGAAGTCTTGTTGACTTTTCAAACTGTGTAGACCTTAATATAGGAGTGAGACCATTTCTCCTCACCATGGTCTGCTACCGGCCACACCAGCCCCTTTTGGCAAAACCAGAATTGGCCGCTTTTAGATTCTTACAATCAGTTGGGGGCTTAAACAAGGTACTATGAGGTAGAGATAGAAATAATATTCCTAATCCTTGTTACTCCAAAAGGTGGTAGACCTTGAGGTCAATCAGCACTGCCAGTGTCTCCTTTAAAAGGTGGGGGATTATTGCTCAAAAGGAGGCCTACAAGGGGAGGGTAACTACAAGACCTTTTCACCTGTATATAACTGGTACTAACTATGAGACACCAGATGAGAGTCAAAAGAATGTTTTATTGGGGGATTCACACACACATGCAAGAAACCAAACAGTCTCATGGAACTGTACAAGGTTAGTGACGGGAAAGGAGAGAAAGGTTTGATGGAGAAAGGTTTGATAGATGAAGGGAATGCTGTGAATGTAGCATATCTCGATTTCAGTAAGGCCTTTGACAAAGTAGCCCATGACATTCTTGCAAAGAAACTAGTAAAATGCGGGCTGGACAGGGCTGCTGTTAGTTGGATTTGTAATTGGTTGACCGACCGAACCCAAAGAGTGATCACAAATGGCTGCTTCTCATCCTGGAGAGAAGTGACTAGCAGGGTGCCACAGGGTTCTGTCCTGGGCCCAGTGCTGTTCAATATTTTTATCAACGACTTGGATGAAGGAATAGAGGGCATGCTCATCAAATTTGCAGATGACACCAAATTGGGAGGGGTTGCTAATACGCCAGAGGAAAGGATCAAAATTTAAAATGACCTGGATAGATTGGAGAGCTGGGCCAAGGCTAACAAAATGAAATTCAACAGAGAGAAGTGTAAGGTCCTACACTTAGGTAGAAAAAATGGAATACAGAAATATAGGATGGGGGACACGTGGCTGGATAGCAGTACATGTGAAAGGGATCTAGGAGTCTTCATAGACTATAAGCTGAACATGAGTCAGCAGTGTGATGCGGCAGCCAAGAAAGCCAATGCAATTCTCGGCTGCATCAATAGGAGTATGGTGTCTAGATAGAGGGAGGTACTAGTACCACTCTACTCTGCTTTGGTTAGACCTCATCTTGAATACTGTGTCCAGTTCTGGGCACCCCAATTCAAGAAGGACATGGTCAAGCTGGAGCAAGTCCAGAGAAGAGCAACCAAAATGGTGAGAGGCCTGGAAGCCATGCCTTATGAGGATAGACTTAGAGAGCTGGGTATGTTTAATCTTCAGAAGAGAAGGTTAAGAGGGGACATGATAGCCATGTTTGAATATCTGAAGGGATGCCATGTAGAGGAGGGAGAGGGTTGTTCTCTGCTGCTCCAGAGACCAGGACAAGGAGCAATGGATTCAAGTTGCAGGAAAGGAGATTCTCCTGAACCTCAGGAAGAACTTCCTGACAGTCAGGGCTGTCTGGCAGTGGAATATGCTGCCTCGGAGTGTAGTGGAGTCTCCTTCTTTGGAGGTTTTTAAGCAGAGGCTGGATGGCCATCTGTCGGGAGTGCTTTGAGGGTGTTCCTGCATGGCAGGGAGTTGGACTGGATGGCCCGTGTGGTCCTTTCCAGCTCTACATTTCTATGATTCTATGATTCTATGAGAGAGATTTTGGATGTATAGAGTGATATTTACTGTTCCTGGAGCAGAGGATCAAAAAGAGGTGGCTCAAAGATGAGGGTTAGAGAGCAGCATGACAAACTGGAGTCTGGGGTGCAGTGCAACATCCAAAGTGCTACCAAAATGTCAGGGTTGGAGCTAGGGTTTCAATGCCTTTTTTCCTACACTGAAGGGAAGAGTGTTAATTGTTCTCTGGCAGAGTAAACAAAAGGGGTCTGTAATGGATTGATTGTCTTATTTTGGGTTGTAAAACATTGACGGGAGTCCTGACAGCCTCTTAATGTCTTGGTTGAGTGATGTGAATGGGAAGGTTTCAGTAGGAAATGTGCACAGCAGGGATGCTTGCCTGTCATACCTGGGTAGTTTCGCTGACTATTATATTTAGATGTTGGGTTGTTGACAGGATTACTGGGATCTGTTTACTCCAGATTTTCTTGCTTAACTGTTCTTTACCTTATGACTGGCCATGCTGAGGTCATGCTGACCTAGCCTAGGTGTACTGTCAGAGTCCTGTTTGCCATGTATCTCCCAGCCATAAGTGTCCGATTTTTATATAGTAGTACATGCCAATTAAATGATGTTTCTTCCCAATCAAGCTATGCCATGTGATAGGGGTGTAAATGTGGTCACGATCTTAGATAAAAAAAGACAGGTTTCCTGATAGTCAGGGAACTCTATTGGGAAGAATAATAGGCCAGCAAGAACTCTGTGCAGTTTTCTTCTAGTATTCAAACACCCTGAAGTGTTGTGGAGGAATTATTCTGCATAGAAAAATCCCATGTGCAAAAATCCAATGTGTTTTTCTCTTCAGAATAATTCCTCTGTTAATACTTCAGGATGTTTATAGACAGGGAGAAAACTGCAAAGGAATATTTGTTTTCTCCTGAAAAGAGGAGAAAACTATCATAATTTCAGAGGACAATTGTACCCCTTTTAAGATTCTGTGATTGTTCAAAAGGGGAGCTCCAAAGTTCACCAAAAAAAAAAAAAAAAAGGTGAAGTAGGTTCCAGGGATCACAGAAACAACCTTGATACATCACACAGCCTGCTGGTTGCATGGCTCCCTTAGTACACCACTCTGCAGAAGTGTTCACACATACACACCCTTGTCTTTTCCTCATTCCATCATTTTACAACCCGGCACTGAAATTAAGGCCATTTCCACACTGGACTGTTATAGTGCTATTATTCCACTTTCAATATTCTATGGAATCTTGGGGCCTGAAGCTTCTCCCTAAACTGCAAACCCCAGGATTCCATAGGAAATTGAAAGTGGAATAATAGCACTATAACAGTCTAGTGCAGAAATGGCCTAAGTAATTGGAATTATTACCACTTGATGTTCACTAGATATTTATCACTGTGATGGTGCAGCATGTTTTTATGGTGGCACAAAAAATTAAGTAAACAAAAACAAATTAGCACTTATTAGTGGCAGAAGTATCCATCCCTCTGAGTCAATATTTGGTAGAGACTACAATTCTAAGTTTTCTTGGGAAAATCTCAATCAGCTTCGTACATCTGGATTCTGCAGTTTTTGCCTATTCTTCCTGGCAAAATTTTGCACAATTCCAAATATTCATACTTGTTTTTGTAAAGCCTTACCCAGGTTAAAACCAGGATATCAAAACAGACTCCTGTCTGCGCCACCTTGCCCATATATTGCAATCATCTTTGGAAGCTCTCTGTTCAGTGCTACCACTGTCCAAGACCAAAGGAGGAAAATGCTGCATAAAAACCACAATGCTGGCTCAACATCTGAAAAGGCTTGGCAAAGGCAACACAGCCAGAACCAGGGAAAGGAATTCTAGAGATGGGGGTGCCAAAACAAGAAAGGCGCTGTTTTCTGTTGCCAACTGTATTCCTTCAGAAGGTGAGAGAAGATGGAGCAGTCTTCAAGAAGCTGAACTTAAGCTTCAGGCAAATTGTTATTGACAGTAAGCCACTGAGACTTGTAAGTTAATAGGCACAGAGTGAGTTTCTTGACTGCATGTCTGTGTATGGTTCAGCTTGAACTCTGTGAGGCCTACCTGTGAGCAGCACAACAGCCTTCATTAATAATAAGCAGGGCCAAATCTTACCCAACTTCAGTCCTACCTAGAGCAGACCCACTGGGTCTTAAGTTAATTGCAACTAATTAGCCAGATTGATTTAACGCTCTAACTAGGACTAATATTGATATAGCCCAAAATAAACCTTCACACTTACAGTACCTGGGCCAACAGTCCAGCCAGTTTTTTGGTTATTTCTTTCCACATTTGAGTTTTGTGATTAAATTCCATCATCTAGCTTTACACTACTACCTTCTCCTCTGTTTGGGTTATTGTTATGCAACTCCTGTAAATACACTCTTTAAAAACCACAGTGATGTGCCTCTCTCCCTAACCCATCTCCCAACTTCTCTTCCCCCAAGTCCATTATCTTGTTATACGCTGAGAAACTCTCATCCAGGCACTGAGTCTTGCAGATCCAATTAAATCTGTTTCTGTATCAAGACTGCTTTTAAGCAAAATATATTGATTGGTGAAGCTTTGGACCCACTTTAATCAAGTAATCTAAATAGGGCTTAAGCTTCAAAAGCCTGGTGATGCTCCTAGCGTCAAAGCTCTTACTTACAGTGAATTAATTTTTCCTGGATGTTCTAATATTCCCAGCAACCCTATGGATTTCAGTGTTAGAGGCTACAATTGCAGCAGTATTCCCTAAATTCAGCCTCTATTGATTATAATGTAAAGGTGGGGAGTAGGAAAGGCTTCGAAGAAACAAAGGGCTTTGATTTTTATTGAATAAGACTGATTCATTCACTCCAGCTGTATTGCCCTTTCAGTATGGTATCGTATTAGGAGCTAATTTAGTCCCTTGTTCAATAATGGCTTTATTCAGGGGCTAAGCATTTCATTTCAAATTCTCTTTCTCCTCTTCTCTACAGCCAACGCCCTATTGTTTACATATCAGGAAATTAAAAATTAGTTTCATCTGCCTCCACTGAGCCAGTCTTTCTCTATGCAGTTTGAGAAATCAGTTGTCATTTTCTGTGGTTGTGACAAATTGCATTTTTTAAAAAGGACAAGAATATTATCCTCCAGTGTACCACCTACTGTACTGGGGTCATTACCAAGTCACTTCTGATCCCAGTTCAAAGTCTTAGGCCATTTCCACACTACACTCTCATAGCGCGATGATTCCACTTTCAACATCCTATGGACTCCTGGGGTTTGCAGTTTCAGGAGGGGCCGGCTGGCCCCTCCTGAAACTGCAAACCCCAGGAGTCCATAGGATGTTGAAAGTGGAATCATCACGCTATGAGAGCGTAGTGCAGAAATGGCCTTCTGATGTTCGAGGCCTTAAACTATCTGGACTAGAGTATGTTCAGAACCAACTCTACCCATATATGGAGAGATGGATATTTAATTCAGGGATAGGCCTGCCAAATGCCCCTTATTATAAGGAGTGTTGCCTATTTGGGAGTTTGTAAGTGTTTTCATTCATATAGACTGAACAAGATGTATTTGGGGATATGAGCCCATCATAAAGACAGAGGTGGGTACATGATGTAATTTATGAATGTGGACATGTCATTTCTGCAGAGGAACACATGGCTAAGGTAACTGAAATCAATACTTTCATTTGGTATTTAGGTAGAACACAGACTTGTTAATAGCTGCTTCCTGACTGTCAACCCTGCATGTCATGAATTTTGCCTGTCCCCTATTGCTATTTTGAAAACCTGGACACACTACTCAGGGGCAGGAATCTTCCAGATCACTGGCCCTATTTGGCCAGGAAGGCTGACCCATCTGTTGTAACAGGCCTTGGGATGGGATCCCACCATGTGCCTACAATCCTGGAGATCAGAGTTTAATTCCCTGCTCAGCCATGGAAACCTACTGGGTAACCTTGGGCACATCTCACACCCTCAGCCCCAGAAGACCCCATAATAGTTTCGCCTTAGGGTCACCATAAGTCAGAAACAACTTGAAGCCACACAACAACAACAACAACAACAACAACAACAACATGGAGAACTGTGTGCAGGCAAACCCTTGTATTATCAGTTTCCTCAAGCACTGATCAGAGATGATAGGGTGGATTCCTCTCTCTGAACTAACACAGCATACAAGAGAGAGGAGAAAGTGACCTAGGTGTTTCAGTGGATCAGACTCCAATCCTTCATGGATCACATTAGGTCTGCAAGGCAGAAATCCCTTCTCATGCTCTCCCCTCCACTGCCCACTATGTGGAGGTAAGTGGGTTTACCCCAATGAACAACATTTTATACTTGCTTATATAGAGCCACCAGATTTGCTCTTTTAATGCTCTTTTTCCCTGTGGAGAAACCTTTTCAGGGTTCTTCCAAATCTCTTTGTATTGTATTTCAATCATGCTAAATAACTGGGTTTTGTCAGTAAATGTAGTCACTCCTTTGCCTAAGGCATTAGTCAAGATAATTTATTAATAGAGGGAGCACCAGTGCCAACTCAGTTTGCTTAGAGATGCACTGTTTGTCTTATTCTATTACAAGAAATGACCATTCATTCTTATTGTCTGGTAGTCTAATTACCAGGGCAGCCTTCTTGGGGGTGTGAGTTCCACAAACAAAGTATGTGTGTATTTGCCTTCAGGTTACTGGTTGACTTACAGCAACCCTATTAATTTCATAGGGTTTTCTTAGGCAAGGAATACACAGAGGTGGTATTGCCAGTTCTCTCCTCTGAACTATAGCCTACAGCACTTGGTATTCATTGGTGGTCTCCCATCCAAGCACTAATCAGGGTTGACCCTGCTTAGCTTCCAAGATCAGACAGGAACGGATGCCTTTAGGGTATTTAAACCCCACAAACAAGATACTGCCGCTAAAAAGGACCTGTTCCTTGCCCCTACCTGTTTCAACTCAAAGGTAGCTTTAAAGTTTTCCCACTTAATTTTTCTGTCTCTATTTCTTTATGTTAAAAAAAAATTGTAAAAGAGAGAAAACTAGAATAGCTGCTCAGTGCTTTTTGCCTGATAGCCCTGGGAGCCATCCATCTGGATGGCCTATTTGACTGGGTCAGTCATTAATACATTACACGATATGGATTATTCTCAGAACAAATTCTCTCTCTCTCTCTCTCTGTTTATATATATGCACTCCACAACAGGCCAAGGTGAATCTGTGCCTACCAGCTATGAACTGCCTGTTTGGTCCTTTTATATAACCAGCCCTTTATGTTTCTCTCTCTTGGGACGGAATGTCCCATTCCAGCCAGTTGTCGCATTTAATCTCTTGAGAGTAAGCACGCAGATTACATTCCATTCTGTCACCACTGTCTTATGGCTATCAGGCTGTTCTTTGCTCCCTGGACAGATTTCTAAATTGTAGAGCATGCTGTACTATGGCATCTGCTGTCCAGTATATACGGAAGCACTTCTAACTAGGCTTGCTTTAAAAGGAATTTGTACCTGTTCCTCATTATAGTCTCAAGTCACTGTTGTTACTTTGTAGTGGAACTGGATAGAAACCCATGGTTTAGAAAAAAGATTTATTGTGCACAATGTCCCAGTGAGATCCTTTCTCAAAAGTCTGGGCCCCGCCTCTTTACATTCGCAGAAATTTATACATCTCCAGTGCAAATACATCACATGTCCAGGCAAGGAAATTGACACAAACAATAGTTCCCACCATCTTCCTGCGTAATCTTACTAATGTTGCAAAGTAAAGGAAGCATATTTCATCCTCCCTAACATTCTGTTTCACAGTGTCCTATTGTTCTTCTTTCAAACACAGAGTCACTTCAATTGCAGGGAAAATTAACTGCTTTTCTCAACTGCTTTTCCCTCACACCCAGAGGTCATCTGAGCTGACCCGAAACTGCACGTCCACTATAACTTGGTAGAGTATTTGAAAAGAGAGCTCACTAGATTGACCTTTATTTTGTTGGGAGGGTAGGATTGATAAGAGAGTGCCACAAAAAAATTAGGGAGGGGATCACAGCGAAACCTCTAAATTGCTTAAAATACCCTTTGGAGGGCAAAGTGAGGCCCATGGTTCACACATAGCTCTTACCTCCAGGCCTCCTTTGCAGCCTGTGAGCCCATCAGAGCTCTCTCAAATTATACTGCAATGTCAGTTGCTGGGGAAATAAGGGTTTGCCACTTCTGGAGGTCTCCAGAAATTTTAACTTTGTGTTTGCAGAGGTCAAGGGGACAGAAGCCCAACTCCTACCCCTGAAAAGCCAAAACCAAAAGCAGAAATGGACTGAAATGGAACTTCCCGCTATGCATGCCTGACACACCTGCTGAAATCTCTGCAGTGGCTGTCAATCAGCTGTTCAGCCAATGTTCCAGATACTCTTTTTGATTTATGCAAGAATACTGGCCTAAATACCCTAAAGGCACCAGATCCTCTCTGATCTTGGAAGCTAAACACTGGTTAGTACTTGGATGGGAGACCTCCAACAAATAACAGGTGCTGTAGGCTGTATTTCAGAGGAAGGAACTGGCAACCACCTCTGATTATTCCTTGCCAAAGAAAACCCTATAAAATGCATGGTGCCTCCACAAGTCAACAGCCAACTTGAAGGCACATAAACACACACATATGCAGAAACAGAAAACAGCTAGTTCAACTCTATTAAGTTATTAATTAAGCTAGAAATTTTCTAATGTAAAAGGGCAGCTAAATTACATTTATGTTTAAACTGAAGTGATTGACTTAAGATGGAATTTGAGCATCAACTTAACTCCAGAATTAAATTATGTTATTAATTCAGTAAGAAAGATTGCTGAAGAGCTAACAAATTCTCTATTTCCCAATTGTTCTTTACTCAAACCTAGTTCTTTTTTTTATTATTCTTATTTTTGCAAAACTACTTGTTGTTGTTTTTATTAGTCCCAAAGGCTTGAGAATTAACAGTGTTTCAGTCACAGGATGCAAACCACTGTGTTTTATTGTTCTTAATAAATAGATGATGCTCAAATGAACATGAAAAATGGAATGTACTTAGCCTTCTTTTAAAGTATGGATGGGAAATCCCTGCCCACAGACCAAAAGTGCTCTGCAGAGATTCAGAGATTCCTCTTGCACCCGCAAACCTCTTCACTGTTCAGGGGCCATGTCTGCATGGGACTGTTATAGCACTATGATTCCACTTTCAACATCCTATGGAATCCTGGGGTTTGCAGTTTTGGGAGGGGTATTTAGAATTCTCAGCCAGAGAGCTCTTGGGCCTCAGTAAACTACAAACCTCAGAATTTCACAAGATGTTGAAAGTGGAATAATAGCACTATAATAGTGTTGGGTGGAAAGGCCCTAGGTTTCATGTGTTCTAAAAGGAGATTAGCATTAAAGAGAGGTTGCATCACATTTCCTTTTCACAAACTGTAAACCAAACAAATCAATATACATGTAACCTTAGAATTATTATATTTCTCATATCTATTAGTAAAAGGAAACACATTAAAAACATCCAAAAGAACTAGCATTGTGAGGTCAAAAAACATCAATATTTGACCTAAAGAAACATATCCTTCTAGGAGAAAAACTGATCTGGCTGAAGACTTTATACATTCAGGATGCCTCTCTCTACAGCAGACCTGGGCATTGTATGGCCCCCGGGCCACATATGGCCCTTTGATTGGCTCTGACTGGCCCGTGTAAGGCTAATTGGAAATTACAAAATAAACATACTTTCTAAGGCCCTTTCCTCACGGGGTGGGGGGCTGAAACGGGGCCGCGCATGCAGGGGCAGAACTTACCCGCAAGCGGGTTGCTCCGTCCCTGCGGAGAGCGCGGATCCGCCATTCCAAACGCCGCCCCGTCCCTGCGGAGAGCGCGGATCCGCCATTCCAAACGCCGCCGAATTTCGGCGGTGCTCGGTGGCATTCGGCGGCGCCCAAAATGGCAGCCGGCGGCTTCCGATGGCGCTCCGCCAATCAGGACAGCACGCAAGCCAGAAGCCTGCCCCCGGGCAGATCTACAGGGACGCACTGCCGCGTCTCTGCAGTTCTTCACCGGGGGCTGCTACGGAGCAGCGTGGTAGTTTATAAAAACCACTTGCAAAGGTGGTTTTTATAAAACTCACAGCGCCACCCCCGCGGCTGCGCTAGAGCAGTTTGAGGTCTAGAACCTCACTTTTTTTAACAGCTCTAGCGCACCCCCCAGTGAAGAAGACCTCCAGGAGAGGTCGCTCTAGCGTGGGCAATATGCCCGTGTGGAAATGGCCTAACTTTACCTCATGCATGGTCTAAACAACTTGTCAAAACAATGCTATTTACTGCTTTTTATAAAGAAATACAATTAATATTATGCAGAATTGAGTTCAGCCTTTTGACCCGGCCCTCCACAATATTTTTAGTTTCTCATGTGGCCCCATGGAAAAAATAATTGCCCACCCCTGCTCTACAGTATACGTGTCTCATGAGCTACAGTATTATCTTCATTGCCTAGTCCTGTCTCACTTGAAGGAACAGTGGAAGGCTCACCATTTTGATCTCCCTACTGATCTTGCCTTAAACCTGTGGAATCAAGACTTCCAGAAGCCTATTTTTGAAGATCCCTATTACAATGATATACGCTACTTTCCAAAGGTCTCACTTGGGAAGAATGAGGTTGCTTATGTTTTGCTGTTAACATCTTTCTTTACAATTCCTAGATTCCATCCATACTAAATCTCCTTCTTGTAGTGGCTAAAGAGACATTGCTGTTCCATTCTGGAAGCTCTTTGCTTGTTTAAATCTCTTCTAGGTGTCTAAGAAACACGCAGTGCCTTGCAGAACTTTCAGCATGTGTTCTTGGGTCCTGCAGATGATTTTTAAAGTGTCTTAGACAAATCCACAGGAGATGTACCTATCAATGGCTAATGGTCATAGGTTTATGGTTAACTCCAGGACTGGGAGAATAAGAACAAAAAGAGGAAAGTGATTCTGCCCTTTTCTCAGATCCTGCTTGTGGGTTTCCCTTAAGTATCCGGCTGGCCCCTGTAAGAAACAGAACTCTGAATAGATCTTCAGTCTGATTTAATAAGATTGCACCTTCGTTGGTTGTCGTATCCTCCAAAAATAATTCTGTTTAAAAACAGAGAGACTGCGACCCTTTCTGCACAATGTTGCTATGCAGGTGCAGAGGGGAGCCTTGCTGATGCACTCACTTCCAGACCCGGAATTGCAGCACAACAACACAGAAGAGCGTTGTCGTGTGGAAATGGCCTAGGACGAACATTATTGCTGTGTTGGCGCACCCATTTTAAATCAATTTACTCATTTTTGTGCATGTTTTGTAACAGAACCAATCCCCTAAGTGATAAAAAGCCATACTGCAGACTGTGAGCTAATTTTGTTTGCTTCTTCCTTGCTGTTTCTTTCCTTTTTTTATTTCTTCGTGCAGAGAAGAGAAATGACTGCTAATGAATTGCAAGTATGGGGTATGTGGCGATCAGTTAATGGGGCCCAAGCATCCAGCCATACAACTATGCCAACGTGATCAAGCCATGATATGAAATTGACCCAGAGCACATATTCCATAGAGAGAACCTAGGCAAATGTAAATTAATGTGATTTGATGTAATTTGGAAAGCATAACACAGTGGGATGCCAAACACATCAGATGAAATGTGAAAATTATGCTTTCCCTAAAATCATAGTTCTGAAGCAAAGAAAGCAGCCTTTAAACTCTTGAAAAAAGAGAGAAATGGCATCAAGACAAAAAACCCCGAGTTCTAGTGCTTATTATAATGCTAGTGGCAACTCAGAGCTTTGGTTCCTTTCTCAGAAATGTCCAGATTTATTTGTCTCTCCAATCTTCTACTTCTGTTCATCTTTCTCTGAATTTATTTTTTTCCCCTTAGCAAATACAAAGCAAATACAGAGCTTCTCCACAACCCGATTCCACTGTGGGCAAGATTTGAAACCTATTTAAAGAAATCATATACAAACACTGAGGCTGTAAACTTGCTCCCATCTACATGCCTTTTTGTACTCCCTGGAAAATGCTAGGCTTAAATTCAACTTCAGGAATTTTAGGCCAAAATGGAAAATCAGAGTATAAGTGTTTTAAGTGACAATTGGTACAAGTTTGGCTGTTTCCTTAGTAAGAATGAATCCATAACTTTGTTCTGTATCTTTTACTTTGGGGGTGTATCTGTATTACACATCTTTAATTGTTATGACTCTGTCCTAAGGATTCTTGGGATCTGTAATTTGATGCAGTACTTATTTGTACTTATTTAATGCAGCCCAAACCTGGGATTTCTTAGAATGAAACCATACCAATTAAAGTAGTTTGAAACTGACTCTCTGTCCACATTATCCTTCACTCCCATGATGTCTTAATGATTAAAGTATTGACTGCTGGGAAGTCAGCTCATCTGTTTTTGCCTCTCTACAGCCTTCATCCCCAAGCCATCCCATCAGACTGTTGCAGAGTGAAAGACTGTGGCTGGAATTCACTATTGCAGTGACTGATTCATATTCATGATCCTTACAAATTCAATAGCATAGAGAATATGTAGAGATTGTAAAAGTTCCCCAGTCCTGACTGACTGAGAAGCAGCCACTGCACGTGATGGGGGTCTGTTCTTCTGTCAACTGTGACACAGCAGAATGATGATTCCATCCCCCTCCCACAAACAATCTGTGGTGCGAGGAGGAATTGTGACAGGGATCCTGCTTATTTTAACTGTTGTAGCAGAGATTACTCAAAGGAGCAGGGTGGAATAGTCAGTCTGCTGTGTCCAGTGACAGGAGAACAGACTCCTGTTGCTTGCAGTAGCTGCTGGCTCGTAAGGCAAGGATGCAGGGGTTGGGGCAGGAGACGCTACTTATTTAAGTAGCTGGTCTAGAATCTTTTCTAATCATGAGAGTTGGAAAAAAAGTACAGCTGAAAATCCTGAATTTCTTCACTGTGGTTCCAAATATTTCATCACTTGTTCACTGTTTGAGACAACAGCCTTTAAAATAGATTGAACAAAACATATATTGTAATTCCATCCGTGTTATATATGTTACTGAATGAATACCATACCAGTATGTCACAAAAACTATTACCAATTTTCACCCAGGGTTCAGCAACCATAAATCTGCAAATATTTCCAAGAAGATAGAACAGCCCCTTGCAAAATGTTTTCATTCTGAAGAATGGAGTCTTTCAAATAAGGCAGTATCTCCAATACAGAAACCCTCTGCTTCAATAATGCTTGGAATAAGAGAACTTCTGGATTTACAGACTGAACACCTTAGCACCTTATAGCCTTAATTCTGAGAATACTACTACTCTCACTTTGAACACTATTGTATAAATTCCATGCTGAGATTCCAAAATTCTAGAATTGGCGATAGATATTACCTTCATTCCAGGTACATCACCAAAGAGGGTGGGCACTGAAAAGTCTGGTTTATGATTAATTTAAATACCTGTTTAATTAGATTTATAATCAGTTTTACTGTTGATTGTATCCTTCTGGGATCCCGCTCATGCATGCTATTTAGTTCCTTTATTGGGCAGGAAGGGGTGTGTGTGCATTTGAGGTACAGATATATATTTTATTGGACCAAAGGAATTGCCTTACCAGTTTTATTCTTTGATGCCAATAAAGGATGGTATCGTCTATTTAGATCAAAGTAACAAAGATGTCAGTTCTAGTCTTGGCCTATGAAGTATAACAAGTAGGGAAGAACTGTGTGTAAAAGAATACTGAATGCTGAGCATTTATAACTCTACTGAGGCATTCTGCAAATGGGAAGAATAACACATGGAGAGAGGGAATGAGCTAGCCTCACACCTCCTTTGTCACTGCTTCCATCACCCTCTATGCATGGAGGGTGTCCTCCTGAAGAGGAAAATTTATTTTAACCATAGAGACTGTCCTTATGATACAGAATGTTAAAGTTTCCATACCCTGGATCACATAAAGAACCTCTAAAGACACAGTAGATCTCCTCTTCAGCCACAGACTATAAAGGACAACAAAGTTACACTAAAACGTGGGTGACTCAGAGGTCTGCCTGTGATGCCAGTACCTCCGTGACAAAGGGAATATAATTAGCTCAAAATTGGGGGCCTGAAAGAGGGGGGTAACTTAATGAGATCTTTCCACCAATGTTTTTGGGGTCACACAGGAAGGAACCAGCCAGAGAATCCAAACTGTAAACTAAAAGTGTGTTTTATTGAGACATTCACATACCCATGCAAAAGATCCAAGCACTCATACACTCACACAAGGACTAGCCAAAGGATAAAGTGAGGAAAGTTATGGATAGAGGAATTTTAGGGTTCAGGTGATAATTACCAGTCTGAAGAGAAGTGAGGAAAAATGACAATATGACTTAGGCAGGCTCCTAAGGACAGTTCTTCTTCAGAAAAATGGGCAACAGCGTGGCATTCAGCAAGGCACGAGACTACACTGAACCACTCAAGACAGAGTGTTTTTATACCCAAAAATTACCTTGTGGGTATGGGTGTGAATGACTTTCCCAGCCAAGTGGACAATGGAAGTTGCAACACAAACAATGAGGCCCAGACAGAGTTAATGGTCTTAGTGTTGAGTTGACAAAAGGAGTAATGACTGTTGTAATAGCTCTGTATTGTGAAGAAGTTGGAGAGGCAAAGCAGGGAAACATCCAGGTGTGAGGGAGCAAGGTTAGAAAAATCAGTTTGATGGGAACTTCCCTTTTCTGCACAGAGATGTCCAGCTTCAGCGTAAGCATATAGTCTCCAGAGTTGCCTTGTAATTCGCCTGACAATGACTTTGGTTGTGCCTAGAGGGGGTGTGGGCTGACATGCCTTGCAACCTCACGTTTACAGTCAGTAATTTTCCTTTTTCCAGCCTGGCCTTCCAGTCACCTCAGGTTCCATTTTATATCAAAGTTAATTAATGTACTGCCAATTAAATAATATTTGCCAATTAAACCATATCAATCTTGGGGGGTGCGTGGGGCCTTAATAACAGAAGCACTAATATTGGAGGGGTGGCACTAATGTCCCTCTCTATATGTGTTTATTCTGCCTGTATAGAGAAGGCTAGCTAGTTTCTCCAGGAACTAATGACCATGTTGTATGTCATGACAAGGTGCCATTTGTTGACAAAAAGCTTATTATGATGGCCAGCTCCACTTCTGTTAAACAAGTCATGATTTGTTAAGAAGGCACAATCTACAGTCTGAACTTCTAGTTTGTTGTTGGCTTATAAACTCTGACTTATTTAAATCATGGCTTATTGTGGCATTAGAATGTTAAGCCAGGGCTTACCTCTGGTTTGTTTTGCCAGTCGTTATACCCATATCGTTGTTGTTTGCTGTAAGTTATTCAGCATCTAATTTTCAGTTCATAATTATTTTGTAGCAGAACTTTGCTTTAGGGTGACTATATGAATAAGAGATCTACAAGAGTCCCAGACATCAACTGCCCTGCCCAGTTCTTGCAAACTCAGGGCCATGGCTTCCTTTGTTGAGTTTATGTACCTATAATATCTGTAATGTGGTATTCCTCTATTCCAGTTGAGTCATGTCATCTCATGATATGTCCAAAGTATGACAGCCTCAATTTTGTCATTTTGCCTTCTGATGAGAGTTTAGTCCTGATTTACTCTAGGATGCATTTGCTCTACATTCATACAGGACAGACTAAAAGGGCTGGAAGAAGAATCAGAAATGGAGGAAACAAAACCATAGTTTGGTTATCTGCTCTGTAATTCATGCCTTTAAGTAAAAAATTATAGTTAATGCACACCATACATTATTGTGACGTGCAAACAGACCCAATGCAAAAGCAATGGCTAAGGGTGGGATCTCTGAGCTGGAGCACCCCTTGTTTCAAATTTCATTCCTTTCATTTATTCAAGAGTTTGGACTCACTTACTGCTATACTTGTTGGAGGATTTTGTAGACTTGGACCTAAAGTCCAAAAAGGAACCTGTTCAAAGCTCTGCTCTTGGGCAAGCCACTGTTCTCACATCTTTAAGACCACGTCAACAATATAATCATTATATTGACAAATCTAATAGGAATATTGTAGGTTGTTGGCCGGTTGGTTGGTTTAACAGGGTTTTTTTTCCCCTGCATCTATGACATGATGCAGGAAAAAAACACTGTCCAACCAACCAATCAGCCAATGAGAACATTTGAAACTCCCCTGACTTTCAAAAAATATTTCTCTGTTGTCGAAAATCTCTGCTGTGGACATGTAGTCTCCTATCATTTGTGCCAAGCTATATAATATTTTTTTTTAAATTAGTAACAGTCCTGCTACAAGGCAGACTGAAAAATTAGATGCTGAATAACTTACATTTGGTGGTATTAAATTCAATCAGAAAATGTACAGAAGAAGTTTCCCACTCATGTTTGCAGCAAGTGTGCAGTATCAGTGAAAAATATGATTGCTTAGTGCATCTCTTAGTTGGACTGCAATTATGGGCGATGTATTTTAAATTTAGATATTTTTCAGGGGCAGAACAAGAAGGAATTGGCTGAGCAGTGAATGGAAAAATTAATGACTTGCATTATACAAGCAGAGAGACTAGAGGCTCTAGAGCAGGGGGTTTAAAAGAAAATTACAGCCAGAGTTATTTACAATGTGGAGTATAGACTGCACTGAGTGTGGTTTGAAATGTTGTCACTTACCAGGCAGATATCAGGCTACTTTGAGAGCAGTTGGAATGGAAATGAAAAAGGCCCAGTGCAACACATTAAGTGTGAAACTAACATCTATTAGCCTAAAACGTGTCCTGTGCTCTGTTAAAATAAATGTGGCCCCCGTGCACTCACCCACACCCTCTGTCCACATTTCTGAATTGCTTACAGTCGCAGCATGGTGAATATATTGTGTGACTCATTTGCTGTGTGCCCAACTACTGGAAATTAATCTGCAGTTTAGCATTAAGTAATAAACTGGGAAATTGGATTCCAGACAATGGAATAGTAATTGCCAGTCCAAACTTGTAATTTTCTGGCTGCAGATGCACTTTCCATACTGGAATTGCTTCATAAATGTGTCTTTATTGTACCTAGCAGTTCATCTATGGCTTTGTGGCTTGCAGGAGGAACAAGGATCCATCACCGCTGAAATTCAGCCTCCCTTCTTTTCTTCCACTCTTGAATTTGATCCTAAATTCAGCATTTGTCTATAAACTTCAAGCTGAACAGAATATTTTGTTTCTTTCAGCCTCTCCTGGGACCATCTGCACAATTCAGAGGAGATGCCTCCTAACATCTATGTCTGTGAACTTAGTGGCTTGGATCCATGACAACAATGCAAGGCCACAGACCTAATAGTTTTTTTTCTCCATCTGTACCTCTCTCTCCACCCAAAAGCTATGTACCCATCTACATTTCACAGATGGAAACTGCGATATCTGTGGCCACCAGAGTGTGATCAAAGGATAAAAATCTACTATATAAAAGTCAGTTTGTCTGTTTGTGAGCTTGTCTGCTTGTCTGCATCAGGCAGGCAAAAACCTCATACGATTGGCTCTGTGAGGCAAGAAGGCCTCATATGATTGGCTGGCTGTGAAGATTCTATGGAATCCTGGGGTTGGCAGTTTAGGGAGGGGCCTTTAGAATTCTCAGCCTAGAGCTCTTGGGCATCAGACCAGTTGCTATGGAGATAAGGCCTACCAGCAAGAAGAAACCCCTCAGAAACCAAACCCTCTGTATGTAAACAATTCTGAATACAGATTGGATTGAGGAATATGGGGATAAGTTACAGATACTAAAATAGGCCAGTTGCTTTGTAGATGAGGCCTAGCAGCAAGAAGGAGGGCAGTGTATTCCCTCAGGAACCGAACCTCTGTATGTTAACAACTCTGAATATAGATTGGATTGGGAAATATGGGGAAAAGTTACAGGTACTGAAATAGGCTGGTTGCTTTGGAGATGAGGCCTAGGAGCAAGGAGGAGGACAGTGCATTCCTTCAGGAACCGAACCTCTGTATGTTAACAACACTCAATACAGACTGCATTGGGAAATATGGAGAAAAGTTATAGGTACTGGAGAAGACAGTTTGGTGACTTCTTAAGAAGAAAATAAAATCCCAGGTAACACAGGTAAATACACCAGTTCTTCATGAAGAAAAACATAATAGCAATAGCAGTTACATTTCTATACCATTTAGCAATGCAAAGCACTCCCTAAACATTTTCACAGCGTTGTGTCTGCAGTACCGGCATTTAACTATTGCACTAGGAAAGGCTTTTGTGTGAACCTTCTAAGAAGAGCAAGATTCTGCCCCCTCTTCTCTTCTCCCCACCAGTTGAGTTAATTGACCATAAACTACTTTTGCATCCTAAACTCAGGGTGCATCCAGATAAGTCGAAAAGTCCCAGATTTTGTTCCTGTTCTTTCCAATTTTATACTGGGTTAAAATAAAGCTACCCGGGGAGCTGGTATAAAAAGTCTCATACCAAGTGCTGAAAGAAAATATTCTGGGAACAAGTGTGGGTGGCCAGAATAAAATCTAGAAAGAAAGGGGACAAAATATTGGAGTTTCTGGTCTTTTTAATCAGTCTGGGTGATGTGCCCATTTGAAGCAGTCTGGTTGATGTGCCCATTTGAAGCCAGCTGGCCCCTCCCGAAACTGCAAACCCCAGGATTCCATAGGAGGTTGAAAGTGGAATCATCGCGCTATAACAGACTCGTGCAGAAACGACCTAAGTCTGCCCATGTGTGTAATTTTAAATTGACTATTAACTATTTTACCTGTTTTAAGTGTCAAATTGTGTGTGTGTGTGTGTGTGTTTAGTCTGTTTAAATGACTCTTACTGTTTTAAACTGTTTGGAATGTTTTTATTTTGCCCGGCTCTGACAGCTTTGAATATAGGGTAGGATTATCAATATTTTTATAAATAAACAAATAAATAAATACACTCCCACCACCCATGGAGATTTCACAACGGGTGGTGAGCTGCTGGATGGGTGGCTGGTGCCCAGGGGTGTTGCTGAGGGGGCAGCAAATCTACTGTGAATTTTATTGCCACTCCTCCTGCAGGTGCTGTGGGGTGAACGAGAGTTTTCCTGGTGCCAGACTGCAGTCAGGTACTAGCAAAGATCCTGTTCAACTTTATCACCCTGTGGCAAAATTTAGAGTGGATTTGCCACCCAGGATCCATAGCTGTCACACAGGAGATAGTTTTTTAGATGCTCTGAATAAAGCTGACATTTTGAAATGGGCCCACAAACAAACTGAGCTGCAGATCATGAATGATCAATGCAGAGGTAATCAAAGGCCATTTCCTCACTACACTGTTATAGTGCTATTATTCTACTTTCAACATCCTATGGATTCGTGGAGTTTGCAGTTTAGGGAGGGGCATTTAGAATTCACAGCCAGAGAGCTCTTGGGCCTCAGTAAACTACAAACCCCAGAACTCCACAGGATGTTGAAAGTGGAATAATAACACTATAACAGTGTAGTGCGGAAATGGCCAAAGTGTCATCCTGAAGGTGAATTTTGCCCACATCCAGTTGTTTTTTTTACAGCTTTCGTGAACTCTAGTCTCTCCAACCACCTCTAAAGTTAATTGCCTCCCTCAGGAGCAATTCATTTTTTGAATAGGTTTCAGGACCTCCTTGCACTTGTTTTTGTCGTGTGCCTTCGTGTCCTTTCCAATTTATGCAAACCTAAGGCAAACCTATCATGGGATTTTCTTGGCAGAATTTATTCAGAGACGTTTTGTCTTTGCCTTCCTATAAGGCTGAGAATGTGTGACTTTCCCAAGGTCACCAAGCGTGTTTCCATGACTGAGCGGGGGATTCAAACCCTGGTCTCCCAGAGTCTTAGTTGAACATTAATACCACTACACTACACTGGCTCATCCATGCACTATTTAACATTTAAGAAAATCACTCTCTCCCAAACCAGAGATGGACTTTTAATTTTTTTGTTTTTGCTTTTGTTTTACTTTGCTCTCTTCTGTTCCTTTTTTTTTTTTTTTTTTTTTTTTGGCAGTCTGTGCAAATCCCAGAGGGTTCCAGGGCAGAAAATTGCCCCCTGAAGCCACCTGAGTTGCCTGCCCCAATCTAGTGCAGTGAGTTCACTTTGGCTGGCTTGTTATTAATCTGACCTGTTTGAATTTCTAGACACTCAGTAGAAGCAGTATAGATAAGTTGATATTTCTATCATGCCAGTTTTGAACATTTCAAATTTACAATGTTTCTCTATAAATAAATAAAATAATTGTCTTACCCACAATGCATAGCTCTGCCAGAGTATCTGTGCATTTATGCGAAGTGGGAGAGTGAGAAGGTGCAGAGGTGTGGTAGGAGAGTGAAGCTGATTGGAGTATTTGAACACTAGGGCCATGTCTGCACTACACTCTTAAAGCACAATTATTCCACTTTCAACATCCTATGGAATCCTGGGGTTTGCATAGGATTCCATAGGATGTTGAAAGTGGAATAATCACGCTATAAGAGTGTAGTGCAGAAATTTGATATGAAATGCTGGCTATCTAGTTGGGAGAATGGTGAGGGTGGGAAAACAGTTGCAGTTTGCTGGAAGGAAGTGGCTTCCTTTGTCTGCTTAGAAGAGGGGAGTGTGACAGGGAGGAAGAAACTTGAATCTTGCCATGGTTTTGGTGGCTTGACCACAGTACATGCAAAACAGGGGCTAGGAGTCTTCGTAGACCACAAGCTGAATGTGAGGCAGTGATGTGATGCAGCAGCTAAAACAGCCAATGTGATTCTGGGCTGCATCAACAGGAGCACAGTATCTAGGTCAAGGGAGGTGTTTACCACTCTATTCTTCTTTGGTCAGACCGCACCTGGAATCCTGTGTTCAGTTCTGGGCACCACAGTCCAGGAAGGATGTTGACAAGCTGGAACATGTCCAGAGGAGAGAAATCAAAATAGTGGAAGGCCTGGCAACCATGCCCCAAGAGGAGCAGCTTAGGGAGCTGGGTAGTTTAGCCTGGAGAAGAGGTGACTGTTGGAAAAAGATTGCAGTGACCCTTGTTCCAATTAAAAATATATGATGTGCACGTGGGAAAGCACCTGGAGATGACTGTGCAAGTATGAGATAATTCCCATGTGACAATAAGGCTGAGTCACAATGATATGAAACCTGAGCAAGGGGTTTCATCAGTCATGGTGGCATGTAATCCAGACTGGGGTTACATCAGCTAGTCTCTGTGTATATAAGAGGTAGGCTCGGCTAAGCCTTTCTCTCGGTTTTCCTGATTCTGGCCGGAGGCTTTTCTGGAGCATATCTCTACCTGATATGGGGATGGAATGATGAACCTGTGTTGAAGGATCTGCAAACCTGTACAAATGTATATATTGGAACTGAAGAATAAAAAGCCTCCAAGTATATTTTTGGATGACAACACTGTGTGCTAGTGTTTTTAGTGGGCAGCTTTTGGGGTCAGAGCTGTGCTGTATGATATACTCTGCTATACACGCTTCTTGTTGCTGTGTTTTCAACTCTGCTGGATGTTTTGTTTTGCCTGCCTCTGAGCCACGTTTGGTCAGAGAGCAGCAGTGTGAGGGAGGATTTAGCACGGTGTGCCTAAGTCCCATCATCCACCTTCCTTCCACAGTGACGTGATAGCTATTTTTAAATATTTGAAGGGATGTCATATGAAAGATGGAGCAAGCCTGTTTTCTGTTGCTCCAAAGACAGAGCAATGGCCTCAGACTTCAGCAAAGAGATTCCATCTAAACCAGTGGTTCTCAACCTGTGGGTCCCCAGATGTTCATGGACTTCAGCTCCCAGAAGCCCTGAGCATTGACCATAGTGGCTGAGGCTTCTGGGAGCTGAAGTCCATGAACATCTGGGGACCCACAGGTTGAGAACCACTGATCTAAACATTAGGAATAACTTCCTGATGGTAAGAGTAGTTCAATAGTGGAATACGCTGCCTCAGAGTGTGGTGGAGTATCTTTCTTTGAAAGTTTTTAAACAGGTAGCCATCTGTCAGGAATGCTTTGATGGTATATTCCTGCATGGAAGAATGGGGTTGGCCTTAATAGCCCTCATGGTCTCTTTGAACTCTACAATCCTATGATTCTATGATCATAGCAAGGGGTTTCATTTTTCTGTTTAGAAGAGGAGCATGAGAGGAATGAAGAATGTTGGTGATGCTGGAAGAGATTTGTTCTCCTTGCTTAGGTGAGGGGAGGAATTGGAGTTTTATCATTTGGAAGGGAGGTCTCTAGCCTAGAAAATGTAAGTTCTGAGGTTTTATGCATTAAACCTATTTAAAAAAAATAGCTAACTTTGTCTCTGCTTCAGCTTCGTCAGAACTCAGTCCCCTAATCATCAGTGGCTCCCTGTGGAACTGGATCCTCCCGTTTACATCAGCCTCCATTTACATCACAAGTCTAGGGGCCTTTCCGCAGTACCTTGGCCATTTCCGCACTAGCCTGTTATAGCGCTCTGATTCCACTTTCAACATCCTATGGAACCCTGGGATTTGCAGTTTTGGGAGGGACCAGCTGGATGTTGAAAGTGGAATCAGAAATAGAAATAGAAATACCGGGGGGGGGGGACAAAAGAAGAAAAACATAACGTGATAAACATAAAAGTGAAAAAAGAGACTTTGTAACAGAAAAATGTTCACATTGTTATTTTTCTCCTGATCTATTAACGTAACATACTTATTCCACATGTTATAAATCATACTGCTTGTATATAATTTTTAACATATATCTAAATCTTATTCACATTATACCCATTATTATTATTTATTCTCGTAATTAATATTTAGGAAAATATACTATTAAGAATTTCATTCTTATTTCTATCCTTTTTCAAGTAAGTTTAACCTCTTACTATTACTAAATATATTCTTATTACTAAACGTATCTTTTTAACCCTATACGTGAACCCATCCCCAGAGCCAATTATATTTCAGATTATTCCACCTTCCAAAATTGTAGTTCTTCCTGTGGAGGGTATGATGCATTTCTCTTTTATTAAAACCTTCCATATTACTTCAAAATCATTCCCTTTCATTATTCCTTTTGTGACCTTAATTCCACATGTTAATTTATCATTAATCCCAATTTTCTACATTTCTTTATACCAATCCTCTATTTGAAATTCTCCTTGGATTTTTCATTTTCTTGATATAATTAACCTTGCTGCAGTTAATAAATTTGCAATCAAATCCTTCATTGCCTGGGTACAATTAACCTTATCAAACATAGATAATAATGCTATACCCGGACATATTGGTAAATCAATTTGTGTTATCTGTTTTATCTCCTTACACACTCAGCATCCTGGGGAATCCTGGGGTTTGCAGTTTAGGGAGCGGCATTTAGAATTCTCAGCCAGGGAGCTCTTTGGTCTCAGTAAACCACAGGATTTTGAAAGTGGAATAATAGCACTATAACAGTGTAGTGCGGAAAAGCCCTAGAAGTACAACCCTGATACAAACTGAGATTCTCATGTATATGCATTGTGTTCAGACAATCTGGAAATTACCAAGACATGGATAAATAATCTGTAGCAGCTAGATGAGCGTTGGGAAGTCTGTGGCCCTCCAGAGGTTGAAGAACTAATGCTGCTATCACTCTCCACCATTCACCATGATGGCTGAGACAGATGGTTCCAAGATAGGAACTAATTAGTTAAAAACCACTTATTATCAATTAAGCTGGAAATTTCTACTTAAGGGACAAGTTGATTAAATTTATTTTCAAACAAATGTAAGTTCGAATTTCAACATTAACTCAATACCGGAATTAATTAAGTGAGAAACAGCACTAACCTAATTAAATGCAAGATAGGTAACAAATTTTATACTGCCCAACTGGTTCTTTACCCAAAGCCTAATTCTCTTGGATTTTCACAAGACTATTTCTTGTTTTTTGTTTTTTCCTCAGGATTGAAGAATTACAATGTAAGTTTTTAAAAGCAAGGAGGGAAGGAGATAAGATTATATGAGTTTTGGTGAGGTGCATGGAAAATGGAGTTTTCAAAAATTTATGAAGCTCTTTTCTTCCCTCCCAAGCATAAAACAGGAGACAAAAAACAACAGCTAGGGGAAGAAACAGAGCCAGTTTGGCTTAATTCATAGCTGCCAAGTTGCAGGGCCTATGAAAAGTATTTAATATAAATTATATAATTAGCTAATTTGTATGTTTGGAAATTATTTGCATATACATAGCTTTTTTAAAAAAAATACTGATAGCATCAGAGGTGGTGGGTGGTGGGTAAAATCATGGCTGTCATTTTCTAGCTTCATTCTGGCACAGGCATTGAACTGAAATAAATAGAACACGAGGCTGATGTGAAAGCTTCTTAACCCAGATATTTACAATCTCTGTTAGCACACATGTAATTAAAATTTGGTGCCAATATTTTTTTCAAAGCTAAAAAACAGTTCTGGGCCTTTTGGGGACATACCTTATTTGGGAAACAGGCAGCTGCAATAAGTGTAGATTTCTCTGGGCATTGCAACCTGCAAAACAACAACAACAGAAGATTTTATTCATCACTGTGCTGATGTTTTCTGATGCTAAGAACTCAGTGGTGATTTTTAAATAGGTTATGTATATGCAAATAATTTCCAAACATGCAAATTAGCTAATTACATAATTTACATAAAACACGCCTCAGAGGCATTGCAACTTGGCAGCTATGAATTACGCTAAACTGGCTCTGTCTCCTTCCCCAGCTGTTATTTTTCATCTCCTGTTTCCCTGTTTTTCTCTGATTTCAAACACACCGCATATGTACAGGGTTGCATATTTGCTGTTGGTTAAGCCCTTTATCACCAATTCCTCTTTTTTTTTTTCAGAGAAAAACTTTCAACTCTGAAGTTGAAAGGCTTATTCTGAAATGAGAGGTTTCACATAAAAGTAATGCCTTGTTCCTATTTGAAGCCCCGACGCACCTTCCCTCCCTGGATCCGTGGCGTTGATCTGATTGAACAGCCTCTAGATCAAAGGCACATGGGTAAATGTGCAGTCAAGGTGGCAGTATGCAGAAGGGTTGCTGATAAGAAAGCAGTTTAAATAATTGCACAAGAATTTATTGGGCAATGTGATTAATGGTTATGGAAATATGATGACCTGATAGCAAAGCAGAGCATGATATGATTGATGGAGTAAGCTTTCCCCGGCCAGACTTACCAAACATGTGCATGGAAAGTCATAATTATTTGCTCAAGATCCTTAGTTTTTTCATACCTTCCTAGGAGAGGCTGAATGACAAAATATATGGCATACATTAAAGGAGAGCTTATTTTTTCCTCCAAAGTCCTCCATTATTAAGGCAAAACGAATCACAGGATTGCCACCAAAATTATTGAGGATTTGGTCATATAAAGTAGTGCTTCTCAAAGTGGTGGTCCTTGGACCAGTGCTGGTCTATGATCTATTGACTGCTGGTCCATGGTAAGTTTCCAGGGAAGAAAGAAACAGTAGAAGTCAATGGGTACAAATATGATGCTGGTCCCTAGCACACAGAGGGAAAACCCTTGCTGGTCCCCCACAACAGACAGCTTAAGAAGCATTGAGGTAAATGATCAGATAATAACTGTTATCTCAATTTACACTGCTTTGCTTCCCTGTCCCCACCAGCCATGCCCAACAATGTGGAGTGGTGGGTGGGAAAATGTGCAACATGATGATATTAATAGATGGGTAATTGGTTTGGAGAGCCAGTGTGGGGTAGTGGTTTCAGCATTGGACCCTGGAGCCTAGAATTCAATTCCCTGCTTGGCTATTGGAAACCCACTGGGTGACCTTGGGCACATCACACACTCTCGCCCCCAGAAAATCCAGTGATAGGTTTGTTGTAGGGTTGCCAGAAATAAAAATGACTGGAAAACACACAACAACAACAACAAAAACATCAAATTGGTTTGATGAGAGCCAGCATGGTGTAGTGGTTTGAACTTTAGATTAGAATTCTGGAGACCAATTTTGAATCCTTGCTTGGGTGACCTTGGGACCATCACACTCTCTCAACCTCAGAGGAAGGCAAAGGCAAACCCCCCTCTGAACAAGTCTTGCCAAGAAAACCCCATGATATGTTTGCCTTAGGTTGCCCTAAGTCAGAAATGACTAGGAGGCACACAGCAATTGGTTTGATACATTATAAAGGAGAGGACAACACTACAACACAAGAATCCTACCCATCAGGATCCTAGCCTGGTGGCGCAATGGTTAAATGCTGGTACTGCAGCTACAATGATGCGAGTTCAATCCCACAGGGCTCCAGGTTGACTCAGCCTTCCATAGGTTGGTAAAATGAGGACCCAGCTTGTTGGGGGCAATTAGCTAAACATATTGTAAACTGCTTAGGGAGTGCTTTGCACTGATAAGCAGTACAGAAATGTAACTGCTATTGCTAACTGCTATCAACAGCAATTTTGTAACTTAAATGTTTATGAGTGCTCCTAAAATCCTACGTCTGTCATCACGAGTACAGCAATCCAAGAATTACAAGCCTGATCTGCCATACCACTAACAAGATTGGCATTGCAGGCTCCATGTTGAATTCCCATTGACACAAGCTCTGAAGTGGGGAGAGGCCATCTTTACTCCATATGGACTATTATTTCTGCTTGTGTTTTATTTATTTACATTTCTGCCTTTTTACCATTGCAGGACTCAAAACAGTTGGCAACATAATATTCTACTGAAGGACTAAGGAATACATTTCCTGGTTTTAATTCCAGCATGTTTCTGGGAGTATTATGGCCAGAACACAATGCACCTACTCCAAATCCTGAAACCCCCTGAATCACCTTGAGAATAAGGATTATTTGAACCATGTAAATAGTGGAAATCTGCCCAGTAATACTTTCTTTTTCAGGGAATGTCAAAAGACATTTGCCTAAGGAATCTTGAATTTTTCCTGCCTCTGTGTGTGTGTGTGTGTGTGTGTGTGTGTGTCTATATCTGTTGGAAGCATTTTCTTCCTTTTGAATTTAAAACCGTTTTCCTTCTAATGCATGATCAAGAGTTTGAGAGGGGAAACCCTGCCCGCCTTTGTTCCCATGACAGGTGGGTATGTCATGGATCACTTAACTGAACTTCCTCCACTGGTAGGATTAGCTAGGCCTAGGGCCAAAACAGACAAGACATAGGCAATCTGTGATGAAAATCTCCAAAGGTTTTGTTTTAACTTTAAAGTAGTCACAACTGGACGAGTAAGCTCAATGCTTGAATGGAATAGTGACACTGGGATAAGGTGCACTGAACTCTGTGTGCTGTTTTTCTGGATCAAATCACCTCCTTAAAGCTTCTTGGATCCCCACTGAGGTACTGTTTGTTGCATTTTTCAAAAGGGGATTGAATTCGTTTTGGCTTTGATAATTGAGTTGGGTATTGAGTTCAAAAGCTCTCCCTACTAGTACAAGCTTCTTTTAATTGGCAGAGCCCTTCTCTTTTCATACTTTCTTACAAGGTGCATTCATTCTTCTTGCTTACTTCAAGAAGCAGTGTGGAGTCACACTGCTAGGAGAAAGTGCAGCAGTTTGCTTTTGCTGGAGCCTACTGAGAATGGCAATGAGTCAGCCCCTCCTCCCCTTCCATCTTGTTGAGTTTATTGAATGCAAGCAACCTTTGCACTTTGGATTCAGTTTTCAGCAACTGAAGTGAGTTGAGAATGAAGGGGGAAAGTGGGAGAAGGGGAATGACTCGGACATTTTAAAAGCAGCTGAGAAAGTGGGATTGTAGAGGATTAACCATGGCCATCCCTGCCAGACTGAGAAAGTTGGAGGGCATGAAGTATGTGCTGACTTTGTGTATATGGAACAATGATGTATTTAAGTCTTTTACTCCACGTCTCAAGTCAAGTCTGAAGTCTCTACCTTCAAGTCTCAAGTCTGGGAGCCAACTTTATACCCCAACCTATATTCCAGAATTTATGGACAGAGTTGCATAAAGTCAGTTTTAACAATTTCAGTAGAGTAGGCTCTCCACATTTGTGATTTTGCCATCTGCAGCTTCAGAAGTGGGGAATAGGATCCTTCTTACCATTACTGAAGCTTCAAAAGCTTTAGAAGAATCCTTCCTCCTCAAGCCTGTTGCCTAACACACTTCTGTTTTCTCAGAGAAACGCACCCTGCACTCTGGGGGTGAGGCTTGCCTTCTGCTTTTCTTAAAGGTTCTTCCAATATGCAGTGAGGACAGACTGCTGAGCAGACCTCAAGACTGCCTCAAGCCCACTGCCCATTGCTTTTCTCCTCTGTGAAATGCACCCACACTTTGGGCTTGAGACAGATTGCCATGTGACCAGTAGGCAAAAAGAGATGGAAAAGTTGTTCTAAAGTTGTAAGGCTTCTAGATGAATCTGTTATGTGACTAAACCAAAGGCAGCAAGTCGGTCACTAAAAATATACAAGTCTCAAGTTGAGTCAGTGCATCATTTATTGCTGATTCGAGTCACTGAAGTGACTTAAGTCTGACTTGAGTCTGAGTCAATTGACTCGAGTCTACATCACTGATATGGAATAGTTCTTATTAAACTGAGGCAAGTCTAATTTAGTATGAAATGGTTTACACATAGTTTTATATGTAACAAGTAAGTACTGATTTTAATAGATTTTAACAGATAATAAATGAGCACTGACCACCTATTAAACTGTCTGGAGTGGTGAGCTCTGAACTCCCAACATGTTGGAGAGGATGTGAAGGTAAAGGTTTGTTACTGCAATTGTGGTTATATTGTGATAAAGTTAGACTAATATTGTAAACCAAAAATCTCTGATGTTCATCTGCTCCTTTGAATATTTAAAGATCCAAACCTATCTCTCCCACAGAAAGTTCTACTACAGTGGTCACTCCACATTCATGAGGGTTCAGGGTGCAGAACCCTCACAAAAGTGGAAAAACCACAAATAACTCTCCCTCCGTGATCCCCCTCCCCTCCAGAGCTCCCCTCTCCCATTCCCTTGCCTCAGCCCCCAGTGCTCCCAGTGGGAATGAAAAAGACCAGGTAAAGAGCTTACTGGTACTTTTCCCTCAGACAGAGCAGAGCGGACCGCTGAGTTCTGCAGTTCTAGCTACTTCTGGTTACCATCTTCAGAAAGGAGATTCCTCCCAGAGGAGAGGGATAGGAGCAAAGACAGCACCTGACCAATCAGTGGCCATTATACAGCAGAATATGAAGTTACATGGCAGAGAGGACACACTTCCAGCCATGGTGGTGGGGCTTTGCTCACTCAAAAGGAAAAAATGTCAATTTTAGACACAAGCCTAGGGTGAGGAATGCAAGGGAATGGGAGGACAAAAATGCGGTGGGGGGGCAAGCATTTGCCTTGCGAATAATCAAATTTGTGAAGGTCAAGTCCGCAAATGTGGAGGGAAGACTGTATTTCTTTTCATCACTGCAGCATAAATGGAGATTGCTGAGCAGTGGAAATGTCTGCTGAAGGTCTTTCTTCAAGTATGGATGAACAGAATGTGATCCATGTGAAAAACCTCACTAGATAAAAGTTTCTAATGGTCAAGTAAAACAGAGACAAACATCTGTTTTCCACCTTTTTATTATGCACACAATTTATGAAACAAAATAATGAGCAACCTCCCCCCTCCAAGAATATGTGAAATTCTGGATCAATCAATTTTTGAAAACTTTTGATCTGCTAAAAATCTATCTGGGGCTCTTCCTGTTTAATAAATTGATTGCCTGGTTTTTTTTAGAAAAAAACTTAGAATATCCTATGAAATGTTGTTTTTTGCTTCCACTCTTCCCTCCCCCATTTTGATTATTTATTTGTTTAACATATTCTGAATTATTGCTCCTGCTTGTTGTGTTTTTACAATGAATTTCAATAAAGAAATTTTAAGATAAAATTTTCAGGTTCTGTATTGTCATTGTGACTACAAGAACGCACCTCCATCACGGTAGTTACAACTGACAATTACTCCCCCACCCCAAATCTACTTTCACTATCTGGCAGCACTTCAAAGTGTTTCTGAGACATTGGTAATCAGAGAACTGGGAAATGCCATCTGTAGCACATAACAGGTCATACTGGATTCCGGCAGCTGTTTCTGGAATGAGGTTGTCATTTGGTGAATGGGTTGGCTAATGAAATCAAAATCCTGGAGAAAGGCCAACAAAATTCTGGTTTGATAGAGGAATCTGTGTATTTTTCCTAACTAATACACTTCCTGGGCTGTCATAAATAAAATACAAATGAATTTCATAAGTAGTCAGTTCAATAAAAGCTCCTTCCTTGCCTTTAGAATATTGAGTGGAATGTTATCCTGCTACAAAGCAACTTCTAAAAGGGTGTCTATAGCCTCAGTTTGTCTTGCTAAGCCTCAGTGTCTCGCATTCCTGCTGGTATTCTGAAGTCAACAATAATGGTACTTCTCTATTAATGTCCATTTTAAAGTGCTTTATAACTGCTGGACCCAAGCCAATCAGAATCCTGCTTAAATTGCACTTTTGTTCTCCCACAGAAAGAAATATTTAGCTATAATAAACCCGCACTGTATTAATCCACTTGTTTCTTTTTGACATAATGAAAAAGTGGAATAAGATCCAAGAACTTGGGGGTGGGGAGAATACGGTAATGTGAAAATGGACTTTTTAAAGTAAAATACTGTGTTACAAATGGCACACTGGAAAATGGGTATGGTAGTTTTATAATAAATGGGTATAATAAATCACACGGGGCTAATAGGAGTAAAAAAACATAGGAAATTAGAAAAATGCACACTTGGGGTAAAGACTGTTTAAGAAAATCCTTTCAAGAAATGACCTGCATCCAAGATTTATGACCAGTTAGGGTTGCCATATTCTATTTCTTCAAATCTGCTCATCCAATTTGTATATTAAGCAAAGTACTATAATTGTGCAACATTCTTTAATGTGCATTCTAATTATGCAAATCCAGCTCATTAACTGTTGCATTTTCCCCATTATGGCCATTTCCGCATACACTGTTATAGTGCTATTATTCTACTTTCAACAGTCTATGGAATCCTGGGATTTGAGGTTTAGGGAGGGGCATTTAGAATTCTCAGCCAGAGAGCCCTTTGGCCTCAGTAAACTACAAACCCCAGAATTCTGCAGAAGATTGAAAGTTGAATAATAGCACTAAAACAGAAGATTGAAAATGGAATAACAGCACTATAATGGAAATGCCCTGAGACAATTCTCCATGCAACTAATGAATTGGACTTCAGACTGCAAAAGTTTGCGCTGGCTCCAGATACTCTTGGGTAGATAAGGGTAGATACTAGATCCACTTGTTTTTGCTGCAAAAGACCAACACCACAACCTCCTTGAAAACTTTGAAAGGTATTCCTTGGTGTAAGAAAAAGAAAATTCAAATTTAGTGCCAATCCAGTGTGATAGATGTGTTTCCCTCCTTAGCGTTTCCTCGTTTCTCTCCTCAACATAAATCCTTTCTACATCTTTAAACTTGAAGCTGTTGTTTTGTTTCCCTGATGGACTTTATACCACAGAGGTAAATGATATTCCTCTCTTATGCACATTTAACTTAGTAAGACATATCTGTGAGTCAAAAAATCAAAAGCCTATAGCATACACTTCAAGCAATTAGTTGTAGAGTTAATCCGTCAAAAAATGTATTAGCTTTTCTTTCATCATTGTTTGGATCCACTTTCAAAAACGTGAAGTTTCACAACAAGCATGTAGTCTAATAAACTTTTATCTATCTGCTCTTCTTAACATTTCCTAGTACCTTGTTTCTGAGCAAGCAGAGCAGGGGAGTAATGAACTGACCTGTTCGCCTACTTGTGGAGAACCTCTGCTGCAGTTGCCTTGCTTCCTTCGCCTTGCCCCCCTGTTTACTCCCCATCTTTCCTGCTCCCTCTCTCACCTCACCTCACCCCCTTGCAGTGTCAGTGGCGGAGCTTGGAGTGTCTGGAAGAGGGTGTCTGGAAGGGGGCGGGGCTACAGTTCAGGTGTGTGGCTGCAGTGCATGGGGGCGTGGCTAGGGCACGCAGGGGCATGGCTACAAGCCTGAACACCCCAAAAACATTGCCACCTGGGGCAAATCAACCCCCCCACCGTCCCTACGCAACTGTCCAGTGTGCTATTTGCTTCCTTCTTGCAGTCTGCTGCTTGTACCATTTATTCTCACTTCCCTCAAACTTGAAATTCCCATGTGGACTTGCAGAACAACCTTACCATATAGTGCCTTCATATATTGCTTCATATCTTGGCTTTCACAACTTGCTTGCTTTTTGGAAAAATGAACACTTGAAATCCAGGCCAGAATATCATCAAACACACACTGGGTGGCTCAGAATCAGGATCAAACTCAGCCAAACCAGGGGTAGGGCAACCCTATGATTATTCCTATTGTGCTCAAGATTTTAAAGGGGAAAATACAAGGACCAATTTGTATGTTTCTCAGCCCATGGTCCACTTCGTGAAGTGGGTTTCCCCTCCTACCTTCATATGCATCATATAATGTGTGAGACTATACAAGAGAATGTTTTTGTTGTTGCTGCCATGTGGCTTCAAGTTGTTTCCTACTTATGGTGACCCTACAATGAACCTATCATGGGTTTTTTTTTTCTTGGCAAGATTTGTTCAGGGGAGACTTGTCATTTCCTTCCTTCAGGATAATGTTACCCCACTGGCATACCCTATCCCGGGGATTATAAATTTGATATCAGATATGCCTACCATGCCAGAGAGGCTGCCCAGATGGGCATGTAGGCAAAGAGGTCAAACAACTGAAATCAAGCCAAGACCAGAAAAATTCCCACTCACATAGCCCAAGGAGACCTCAGACTATACACATCCACATAAACAAAGGATCCTCAACCAAGCGTAGCCAACTTGAGGGGGATTAGCGTGTTTTCCCCAGGTTGAGCAACTTTGACTCTGGAAAAGTCCTATAAGGTGAGGTCCATCTACATAAACTTGACTGCAACCCTACTTGACTGCAACTCTACTTGAAACAAAACTGCAACCCACTTGCCATTATATGGCATTCCTTCCTTTGTTTTAGCCATTGTTCTTCCTGGGAGAGGGCCTGCCCTTGAGGTACGTTCTGCCCTATAAGTAGTCCTAGTTTTTGAGGGTCTCTGGAGAATCCCCTGCCATGCCAGCAGACTGGCCCTCTGTTGGTTGAGTGATCCCTCAGCCGTCTCTTCGCTGAGCTCCGTTCTTCTCACTGCTTCCCGGACCGAAGACTTCAGGATAGGTGCAGTATCACTGCCTCTACATTCCCTTTGCTATATCCTCTATCAATTTTTCACCTCTTTTCCTTCTCAATAGGCCTTGTGTGTGTGAGTGAGTGAGTGCATTTGTGCGTGATAATATATTCATTTAATAAGATTCATTTATTTGATACAGTTGTCTGGCTTTTTGGATTGGACTGACCCCGTAAAGTTGGGTAAAAGATCCCGCTGGGTTACCCTGCCCTTCTTTTTGCTAATGCCAGTACTCCGCTAATTTCCCCAACCTTTATAACTTGGAGCTAATCAAGGTGTCCCCCACCAGACCCCCCTAGAAGTCAGGGTAACAATAAGAGAGTGCGACATACCCAAGGTCACCCAGGGGGTTTCCATATCCAAGTGGAAATTTGAACCCTGGTCTCTTGCAGTCTGAATCCAAAACACAGAGCCACAGATATTTTGGTGTTCCCACAAGCCCCACCCAAGCATGGCTGATGGCAAGAGATTTTGGATACTGTAATCTAAAATATCTAGTGAATCAAACATTTCCAACCACTGCCATACAATTTGGCCTATTATTTCATTTCCAGTCCTGGGGGGGGGGACTTTACCTAGCTGTAAAAGGTGCAATGGATCTGCTGGAAAACTGTTGGTAATTCTACATTCAATACTAGCTGGCAAGCCAGAGGAAGAAGAACCAGCGATTTCAATGTTTCAGTAAGTCACATTGAACTGCTTCTTTTTAATCCAGCCTCCTCATTATATAACCTTCAGTGTACTTAAATAATAAGGTGGGTAGGAAGGAAAATCAGCAGATTCCATCCTTTCTCTCTCTACATGTACCCTGTAAGTGATTTGCAAACCCTTCTTCATAATTTAAATGCTGGTAGGAAGTTGAAATTCTCTCTTGACCATACTTCCTACATAATTGAGTCACTAGCATGCGTGTCAAAGTGACTGACATAACTAGGAGACCTTGCTCTAGCTTATCGTCTTATGCAAGCTTCATTTTATCATCCTGCTTTGTTTTTCAGGTTTGTTTACTTAGCTTGTAATAAAGCAAAAGTGGGATGTCTTTAGTGAAATTATTGTCAAAACATTATCGCCTCCCACTTATTTATGTATCAGTAGGTCAACAATAACACAAGATGGTAGACAATGTTTTTAATAGCAATGGTGGCTTGAAATATTAGGTTTTTGGTCCAGATAGCTGCTATTATGAAAGCCTTATAATATCCACAAATTTGTCAGCCATCTGGTACTATGTTTTTTTTTAAAGGCTTTTATCTGACTAAAGGCAATTCGTGGCCGGAATTCATAATCACAATAACAAATGCATACCCTAGAGTTACATATTCGTAACCGATTTGTATTCACAATCCTTATGTATTCAATAGTGTAGGGTATACATGGAGACCATGAAGGCTCTCCATTTCTGACTTATCAGGTGGCAGCCACTGTAAGCAGTAAGGTTCTGTTTTTCTGTTCAATCGGGGTGCAGTAGACTGACATTTCCACAGTCTTTCTGTGAGCAATCTCCAGTGCAATGGTCAGAAGCAGGATCCATGACATAGCAGAGATCACTCACAAGATGAGTGGAAATGTCAGGCCATTTCCTCATTACACTGTTATAGTTTTACACTGTATTATTCCGTTTTCAACATCCTATGGAATCCTGGGTTTTGCAGTTTAGGGAGGAGCCTTTAGACTTCTCAGCCAGATTGCTCTTTGGCCTCAGTAAACTGCAAACCCCAGAATTCCACAGGATGGTGAAAGTGGAATAATAGCACTATAACAGCATAGTGCAGAAACGGTCTTAGTCTGCTGCACCTTGATCAACAGGAGACCATATTTGCACCACTCACAGCAGCTGCTGCTCAGCAAGTCAGGAGGCTGGGCCATGAGATGCTATCTCAGCCATTGTCTTTTAAAAATACAGTCCAGTGAACTGGTATTGTTTAGAAAATTTGGCAATTAATTCATCAATCCAGAAAGAAAATTAGGCCACAGGCATCTCATCCATTCTAGGCAAAACTTTCCAATTGTTTCTTGGTCTTCCTGAAGTTAACCAAGATAATGGAGATAAACCTCAGGCCTACCTCCTTAAGGGATCATTGCTCTACCAGTGGTGGGAGTGGCAACTTGGTTATAATGAGAAAAAGAAGGGGGGAACTGTTACACAAATCTCCAAGATCTATTATACATTTTAAATAGAAATACAGTGCACATCACTACAGAAGGGAAGACTATGACCAGGGAATCAGATCATGCTTTTCAGGTGCTAAGTTTTGATGGTCAACCTCAGTGCTCCAGCTTTCTTGTGGGTATAGTTTTAACCAGACTTGGACTGGACAGGCCTTCTAAAACAGGGCTGTCTTCTGTAAAGTATGACTGTAATGCCTAGTCTTATACTAACTCAATAAGCTGTCTTCAATGCATAGTTCCAGAAAGCTTGTATTAAAAATTAGTTCAGTACATGGACGGTGTCCTTACCAGAACTGGAGATGAACAGACAGTTTCACTTTTTTGAATACCTTACTCCTTCCAGTTCTTTCCTGTGTACATATCATTCTCACACTCGAGCTTGTAGCTGTCTCTTGGAATGACTTTGGTCCTGGGCCGACTCCCCACTCCCGTCACCCATCATCTAAGGATACACAGCATCAAAGGAAATACAGCAAGATGGCTACAGTAAGGCTAAGCTAGGTATGGCAGTGATGGCATAGCGGTGCCCTCTGACAATGACATTTAATCATCTGCTTAGGAAGAACCTCAGCACAGGCCCTGCCATTCGATTCCTAGGCATTATTTCTTTAAAAGAAAATTTGGTACCAAAAGCAGAAATAACATGGAAAGAATAGGGATAGAGATAACACCACCAGGAATCAAAGGGATACAGTCACCTTCCAGCACGCAGGGATTTTGCTATGACTGAAGGTCTACAGAGGGACTTGGAGGACATTTGTTTGAACACTCTCCTCTTTTAGGCCTTCATGAAAAGCTAAAAAAATAAATGCATCACTTCAGGAAGACAATTTGGCTAAAATTGGCAGCTGATTATTTCTGATAACTATAGACATATCCCAGTCAACAAAGCTTCTGACAAAGAAGCTCCTTTTTACAGAGTCTTTCCACACCCATCCATCCTCTCACTTTTCTCTTTACTCTTCATATCTCCTTACCCTCTGTCTAGCTTGAATGTTTTTAGCAGCATCAACAGTGGTTTATGGCAAAAAAGGGCAAGACAAACACAAATTTTCTGTGCTAGGCTGGAGCAGTATGTCTGCAGCAAACAATGCAATAAAACTTGAGTTGAGAATGAGTTGGGTTCTATTGTAAGCAATCCTCCTTTAGTAGAGTGTGCCTGACTGCAACAGCCAAGGAAAACAGCAGCTGCCTCCAGAATCCCTTCTGAGTATGAATGAGCAGGAATACAGAGAGAAAAGGGAAGAACAGATAATCCTGCCTCACCAGCTACTCTTCACATGTTTTTTTAAAAAATGCATACTTTGGCCGCAAAATGAAAATTACGTCCCAAAAGTGGAGGCTGGTGGGAAAAAAGTCATACCTGAATGCATTTTGGAAAAAATTTTCAAGTGGTCTCTAGATTGACCAGCACCTACTTATGCAATGTTTACCTGAGGTGGCTGTTTCATTTCACATATGCATATTATTAGTTTGTGATTAAACATTTTGCTGGTACATGTTGAACTGCTCTTCTTTTTTGTGGTGTTGGAACCTTTCCCTATTCTTTCCATGTTATTTCTGCTTCTGGTACCAAATTTTCTTTTAAAGGAACAATGCCTAGGAAGACACCCGCTTATCTGCACTGATTTAGATTTTTTAAAAAAATCAGGAAAAGTTTGAGATGCTTTAAACCAGTGCTTCTCATGCTACCTGATGGGAGGGATGAGCAATTTTTTACCCATATTGCAGAAACTGGCACTGTGTCTCTGCCCATATGGTACCATTGTTTCCCAATTGTATCCAATAGTGGTACAGCTGGGCTCAGGGGGCAGTGGTTCAGGATCCAACACCAATCCAGGAACCACCACTTCGTAGCAGTGCTTTAAACCATATTAGATGCTTTCAGCTGCCTATTGCTTATGAAGAGGCAGGATATAAGAAAGGAAATATCTGGAAGCAAAGCCTTTCTTTTTACTGGGAAGATTTCTCCTACAGTTAAGAAGCAATTGGAAAATGATTAATATTGACTGGGCTTTACAAGATTTCTAACAACTTTTGCTCCAGATGAGTTCATTCCTTCTCCTTCTGGAAATACCAACTTTGTGACAAAGACAGGATGGTAAATCAGTGTTAATATTCATGATGCTACCTCTGACACACTTCAGTGGCAAGAACAGCAGGCATTCCATGTCAAAGAAAATTACCTGTTGACCCTATGATGAAGCCCAATTCCTGGTCTTAACTGGATCACTATGAAATAGTGTGGAAAATCTTATTTGAACACTCCTGTCCCTTAAGAGACTTGCTTCCTATCAGCAGGGCTATAAAGAACAACTGGCTTTGGCATTTTCATCTAGCGGGATATTATTTCATAGGTACCCTGAGAATACCTTCTGAGTCTTGGAGTTTGAGTCTTACACCTGGATAAGAATTCCTGTGATAGGTTCACCTTAGGGTTGTCATAAATCAATGACTTGAAAGCACACATTATCATCATCCTCATCAACGACAACAACTTTCTCCTGGCCCCTTCCTTCCTAGTGAAAACATAAAGTGACAGTGAAAGAAAATACAGAAAGAAACATTTGGAGGTGGCATGTGATGGGGTTGTTTATTGCTCTAAATAAAAGGAGTAAGGTTGAGAACTGCACCCTGGAAGATGGCAAATATTTACCTATTTATTTAATTTTATGCTGCCTTTCTCCTGAATGGGACCCAAGGCAGCTCACAAAAGGAATCAATTTAAACCTGACAATAAAATATTAAAAGGAGTTAAAATCATTACATAAAAACAGTGTAAAATTATTTTAAAAGCATATAGAAGCTAAAAAATAAAGCACACATACTAATGAGAAGCCTTCCTGTGAGCAATTGTTTATTAAAAATCTGCTTTTTAAAAAAGGTCTTTGCTTACTGGCAAAAGGAAAACAGACAAGAGGCCAGCTTAGGCCCTTTCCACACGTTCCGTGGAATTTGCGCTGCAACGTTTCCGGGTGGGTTTTTTTGTTGTCCGTGTTACCGCAGACATATTGTACAACGGTCTATTGCCATTTCCACATGTTCCATGGTATTCGCACAGTGGATGTGATTGGCAGCTCTTTTTTTAAAAAATGGCACCGTGCATCATGACGTGCCTGCTCATGTCATGCCCCGCAGTTCCTCCCACGATGACTCCCTCCTCCCATTCCTCCTGCTAGCCGTAAAATAAACTGTGTCAATTTTTTATTTTCATGCCCTATCTTGGGGGAATGGTTTTCCGCGCCATAGCTGGGTGGAGTGCAGTTTTTCTCCCTATCTCTGGTGGGTTCTCAGGCCCATTTTCTGCTTTTATCTTTCCCTGTGAGCGATGGAGGAAGAGATGTTTCCTGAAGTTGAACGGTCCATTTTAGCTCTATTCTGGCTTCTTGGAGTTGTGCTGGCTGAACTGGAACATCTATGGGCTAAAGACTGCGCGAGGAGGCGCCGACGATTGGCCTTTTATTGGTAATGCTGCGGAGGATTTAAGCTTTTCTGTGCCGCTGCTTGGAGGCTTCTCGCGGCGCGTTCCAACCGCTGAAGCAGTCCACGCTCACAGCCCGCCACACCTTTCCCCCGTTTTTTAAAAAGCCCGCGCGCTGACTGTTGGCGACTTAACCGGATGGATTAAGCTGTGGAGCATGCCAATTATGTACGAGCTAGTGCACTCGACCATGTGGGCGATGTCTGTCAGAGCTCGCGCTGCCCCATTTTATTTACCCCTTGTGGAAAAGGCCCTTAGCCTCCCATGGAATTCCAGCGGGTGGAGCAGAAAAGTCACTTACCAAGTGACTTTCTGATGGTGGTGGGACCGAAAGAAAGCCTCCCTTTGCACATCTTAAGATTCATATAGGGAGATACAGTCTTTCAGATGATTGGGACCTAAGCCATATAGGGCTTTACATGTCATGATCAACACTTTGAATTGTGCCCAAAAACAAACTGGTAGCCAGTGAAGCTGTTATAATAAAGGAATTATGTGCTCCCTGTAACTGGCTCTAGTTAGCATTCTAAGCACAGTATTTTGGACCTGCTGAAGTTTCTGAACACTTTCCAAAGGTAGCCCCACATACAGTGTATTACAGTAGCCTAAACAAAATGCAATCAAGTCTTGTGTCACCACAGCCAGATCTGATATCTCAAGGAACAGGCACAGCTGGCATACTAATTTTAACTGTGCAAACACACTCCTAATCACTGCTGAAACTTGGGCATCCAGACTCACACTTGAGTCCAGGAAACACCCAAGCTGCAAGCATGAGACTTCAGGGTGAATGTACCCCCTTCCAACACAGGCAGAGTCCCTATTCCCTGATCTTGTCTGGATTAAGATTCAATTTGTTTGCCCTCATCCAGTCTATTACTGACAACAGACATTGGTTCCATACCAAGACAACTTCCTTGGAATTGGATGGAAAGAAGTGCTAAAGTTGGTTATCATCAGCATATTGGTGACACTGAAACCCATAACTCTGGATGACCTCTCCCAGCAGTTTCATGTAAATATTAAACAGCATAGGGGACAAAACTGACACCCTAGGGTTATGCTGCTCTTTTCCATCCCATGTGCTGACTTTTCACATTGGGGAAATGGCCACTCCAATAAGGAAGGCAGGTCATGATGTTTGTATGCAGAAAATACAGCCCTGTTCTGTTACACAGGGATAGCTTATTTACCTATTTATTTTAACTAATTACTTTATATCCCATCTTCTTCCTAACATGGGATCCAAGGCAGCTTACAATAAAGTTAAGAACTCCCTTCCATGGAGGCTGGGCTAACCCCCTTCGCTGCTTAGCTTTCACTGGCAGGCAAAAACATTCCTATTCAAGCATACTTCTAATGTGTGAGCTTTTACTCTCTTGGGGTGTTTTATTTTTTTTTTAAAAAAAAAAACCCTTTTGTATATTTTCATAATGATTTTAAATTGTTTTTATATAGTTACTTTAATTGTTTTAAATTATATCATAATTTTATTTATTTAGGTTTTGCTTATCTAGAAGCCACCTTGGGTCCCACTCAGGGAGAAAGGCAGCATATAAAATACAATAAATAAATAATCAAACAAAAAATTAAGACTAGATAGAGCTAAAAACTCAGTGATCACATAGTTAAAGCACAATTAAACAACCTATCATATTAGTACAGCATTAATTTAAAAAGTATAAATTCGCTTAAAAGTATTACAGTAGAGATAAAAGTACAGCTTTCTCTTCCCACCAAAGGGACCCTCCTGCACAAATAATTACACATCAAATTCCTGTTTAAACAAAAAGGTCTTTACCTGCCAGTGAAAGGACAACGGGGGGCAGCCAAGCCTCCCACGGACAAGTATTCCACAGCCTAGGAGCAGCCACCAAGAAAGCCCTGTCCCACTGGGGAAGTAAATATGTTGTACAAAGATGATAAAATTGTAGCAGAGTGAAGAACTCACCCCACAGTTCTTTTGGTTAGTCATATTTCCCGAGCTATTCCTAAAGTGGAATAGCAGCACTATAACAGGCTAGTGCGGAAATGGCCTATATCAACGGGCAGCAATATTGTCTTGTGGAAGGAGAAGATGAACATTGCTACCATCTTAACATTTTGGACATATCAGATAGTGACATGAGGTTCAAGGCAGATGGTTTAATAACTTTAGGCTAAACATTTCAGCAGCCTGTACAATCTCCCTTCTCACATGAAACAATGACATGAAAGGTCAACACTGGCTGATAAATCATCCATTGTGGAAGGGAGGTGCCTGCAGTTTTGGCTTGGCTCCTGAATCTGCAAAGCTACTTTTCGATTAGCCACACTCCAGTCTTTGCCCAATGTGCACACAGAGCCAGATTACTCTTCCAGCCGGCTGGGCGATTAATATTCACAGCATAATGGTTTGAGGCCCTTTAAAAATGCCCTAATAGGAGGAAGGAAAACCCATCTTTTAAGTTCTTGCACGTAAGGCCAGCAACCATTATGAACTGACAAAAATAAATGCAGTGGATTTTCAGAGATATTACACCATATGAAAAGGTTATTAAAAATGCATTTGAGAGACTTGCCTTGTCAATACTAATGTACTCAGGGAAACCAACAGGATCTTTGAGCTCAGTGCATTAGGGATTGCACTAACTAGATTTTATAGCTTGATCCTGACCTGCTGGTGTTCACTTCTCAGAAAGAAGGAGGTTTTGAAGGAAAGTAAAAACAAAACAAAGTCCACTTACATAATTGCTTCTAGGGTGGTCATGTACGTCTTAACAAATGGAAGAAACGCATACCATCCCCAAAGAGAACAAAATGGGAGACAGATTTGGATAAAATTTGTGTTCACTAAGTCAGGATGGCTACTAGTGAGAATGACTAATATTACTTCAATTATCCGAGGCAGTATATCAGTTGCTGAGGAGTGCAAGATGGTGGGTGCAGTTACTGTCTTCCTGGCAGGTTTCTCATAAGCAACTGGTCAGTCGCTGTGGAAATGCAATGCTGGAATTGAATGGGCTATTGATTTGACCCAGCATGGAGACATGTCTGCTCCTAAATACAAACCATCCTGTGACCAAGTCCTCAGTTTGCTGTCCAGATGAGCAACTACAAGCAGAGGACTGTGTTCTAGAAAGCTGGACATACGACCACCCTGATGGCTTCTGTTTTGTTGTAATCCAGCTTAAGTTTTATAGAACATCTTCCTGGGAATGCTTGCCGGGCACTGATGTACTGAGCCTTTAGGCCTCAGGCTAAAACCTGGGCCTTCAGGGAAGCTGTTGTGCCTACTTGTTCTAAAGTACTTATTTGTGCTTCCAACCAGGAAAAGGGAGTATGCGAAGCTGCTAGAAGACAGAACTATGGGTGTACCACACGACCTGCCCTATGCTTCTTAAACTAGCCTGGCATACCCTCCAGCTGGCCCCATTTGGCAGGGACATTCTTGACTAAACCTCTGCTGTCCCACTTTTTCATTTGCTTTTAACATATCCCAGTTTCTCTCTCTTCCTTCCACTTTTCTCCTTTGTCCTCAGCTTACTTCCATTGTTGCAAAGTGCAAAGCTAGTTTGTACTCAATTAATTTACCAGAGAGGAAAGAGAAGAAGGGGTAGAATCTTGCCCTTTCCTGTAAATTCAGGCAAAAGCAAACTGCTGAAGCCTCTCATAGCTTGTTTGGTTTTCCTCATCAATAACTTTTGCCATCTTGACCACCCTCTGGTGTTGCTTGGCCATGTGTTTTGTTTTTTTTCTCTCTGTGAAAGATTGGAGTGCATGGCCTGACGCCCTCAAGTGTGGTTGTAATGGCAGCCAGGGCTGGATTAAGATTCCATTTACAGCCTGTATATTTACCATACATGGAATAGGGTAAAAGTTGTGCCACATTGTCCATTGGTTCAGGCAAAAATAATTTAGTGTGGACCTGTTTTCTCTGCTAGATCAGTTCTATTCAAAGGGGTGGTTTGTGGACCAGTGCTGATCTGCAAGCCATCAGTTACCAATCTGTAGAAAGTTTCTGGGGGGGGGGGAAGGAACAGTCATAGGCAATGGGCACAAATATGGTACCAGTCCCTGGCACATTTGAAAGCAAAAATTCCTAGTCTCCCACATCAGATGGCACGAGAAGCACAGTGCTAGACGATCTTTGATTTTCCCCATTGTGACTTTTATTTGTTCTTGGATTTGTATGTGTGTATAAAATGGAAGTGCTGTTTATTACTCTATATTGCTACAAAAAAAGCATGCAAAAGAGTACTGCAGTGGGGACTGCTTCTGTTCAAGACACCAGCCCATCACCCATGCTCCTTCTCATGAGACTTCATTTCCATTATGTCTCCCACACACATCTGGTTTTATAATTTTTTCCCTTCTTGACAGTAAGTCAGCATTTTGTATCCAGTAAGTATGCCCAGTCTTCCTTGAGCTATTGTTTAGTTCCCTCCTTCTGTTTTGTTTTCTCTTAACAATAATCTGTGCTTCTGCAAAGCTTGTCATTTCCCCAAGCCTGCTTCCCAAGTCTTGGATGTGGCTATTGCCATGTTGGCTATACTACATATTACTGTGTAGTGTTTTTGAGGTTTGCTGCTGCTGTCCCTCCTCCTTCTATACCAAATAAGAATCTCTAAAAAGACAGCCCATATGAGCTTTTCACAGGCACTCAGATCAGATTTTGTTTGTGATATGGATGTTCTCTCTGGACCCTGGACAGACTTTCTTTGTGGTAGGGATGCTCTCTCTCAGCCCTGATGCATTTGTGAGATGGAGGCTACTGAAATATAGATTGATCCTAGATCATCAAGTAACTATCAAGCCTTGGTCCCAGGACCCAGGATCACACTCTGCCATAGACAGTGAAGTAGAAAGACAGGGGGACATGCCAGTTCTTGAGACAGATAGAGACCCTCCCCAACAGCCACAGCCCACAGATATGGACTTGACAGTACCTACTGCAACCAAGCATAGACAGCAAAGGAAGGCTCTACAATACTCAGAGCACTTAAGTATGAGATGCTCATTAATCAAACAATAGCTGGGGAAGGTTGCTAGACCATAAATACCCCAGCCATCCTTTGAGAAGGACATTGCTGACAACTGATCTTTCTGGAGGAAGCAACCCTCTTGTCTCCTGATTCCTGGCTCATGTTTCTGAAAGACCTTGAAGTTTGCTTTGTTTCTGACCATGCTTCTTGTCACTTCCTTTGATTGATGGCTTGGATTTATTGCCTTACCATATTGACCTGGACTGCTTGAACCTGGAGAATGATAATTGCTGCCTGGTAAGCTTCTGCTTATGTTTATGACTGCTGCTGTCTTTGTTGCCTGACAGACTGTGCTTTGAACTGGGACCCTTGGCTGGCCTCCAAAACAGGATGGTTAATATTGATCTTAAGGACATTTACATCAGAATTAGGCAGCTTACCTCAGAAATTGTCATTCTCTTGTTTTCTGTTTTCCAATTTAGCCTGTCAGTTTCTTTGGCAGCTCTTAGGTTTCTTTTCAGTGTTTTGTATTTTTATTGTTACTGTGTATATAAAAGAGGTAAACTGTTCTGAGACACAGTGTGAAGTAATCCTAGTGCTGGACTAGTGCCATTTGCACACTAGACTGTTATAGCACTATTATTTCCACTTTCAACATCCTATGGAATCCTGGGATTTGCAGTTTAGAGAGGGGCCTTTGAGGATTCCAGAGGATGTTGAAAGTGGAATAATAGTGCTATAACAGTCTAGTGCAGAAATGGCTAGGACTTCATGAGACCAGGATCTGAAACCTCACTCAGCCATGGAAACCCACTTCGTTGGGCAAGTTATATTCCCTCAGCCTCAGAGGAAGGCAAAGGCACACTTACATTGAATAAATCTTGAGAAGAAAATCCTATGATAAGAGCTGCCAAAAGTCAGAGATGACTTGAAGGCACATAACAACAACAGTAACAATAACAACAATGCGGTTCTGACAGCTCTTAACTGTATTGCTCAGTAGATATCTAAAAAGTGAACGAATTGACAGGAAGCTGCTTTCTACCAAGACAAACTGTTTGACCATCTTATTTATGTATGTAGGTATGTACATAAATACTTTCTGGAAGCAAAAATAAGACAAGACTCTTTCACGGAATTGGTTCAGCTTCTTTTGAGCAATACCAGTGGCTACATGACACACAAAGTGACTTTTTGTTTTGCTCCAAAAAAGATTACAGAGAGTTCACCCATTGCCACAAATTGTCTTAAAGAGTCAAAAGAATTAATTTGATTGCTTTATACCATCACTTTTTTTAAAAAAAATTATATTATTGTCTGTGACAATATTTGTTACTATTAGTAATGCCATTTTACAGCATTTTGTATATATAGCATACTTTGCCATGGCCTTGAGCTAGTACAATAAACTCACTGAAGTATATGTCTTTATTTATGTACTGATTTGATGTACTGCCTCAAAACTGGGATGCAGAGTATCCTACAACAAGAATAAAATTAGTTCCAGATAAAAACTACAAAAAGTTATGTTACAGCTCAATTAGATGAGTTATGATATTAATGAGCAAGAAGAAAACAGTGTAAAAGCACATTGATAGAAAAGATGCAATACCTTTGGTCAAAACATCCTTCCCTAGCAGCCAGTGAATTGCCAGATAAAAAAGATGTGTGTCAGTGGATAGACAGGTAGCCAAAGGAAGTTAGACTGGCTACCTGTCTATCCACTGACACACATCATTTTGAGGGAAACCCAGCCACCTTGATTGTGAATACATAACAGTTTTTAAAGGCTAAGGTGGAAAATGAATACACTGAGCGAATAAGCTCAGAAAAATATATAGAGCAGCCCCACTAACGTTGTTAGCAGGAACAACTTTTGAATGATACAAAATGATTCCTTACCCTCCAAGGGTCTCAATTTGGCAAGGGCAGTCCTGATTAGTTATCTGCTAGCCCACTTTTTCAACTACTTTTAAAATGTCCCAGTTTCTCTCTCCAGTCCCCACTTTCCTTCTTTGTCATCCTTTACTTAATTGCTTCACACTGAGTTCAAAATGCATATGTAATTTGCACTCAATTATACAAGGAAAAGAAGAGGAGAGGAAGACAGGAGAGGGCAGATCTTGTCCTTCTCTGTAGGCTCAGAAAAAAGCAAACTGCTACAACCCCTCTCTTAGCCTGTTTTCCTCATTAATAACTTTTGCCATCTTGTCTACACTCTGAAATTGCTTGTCCACTTCTGTCCTACTTTTCATCTCTGAAACATTGGAAGATATCAGATTCTTTAGCCTTCATAAAAGCTCTGTATCATCTCATAGGTTTCTTCTAACATTTTGATCCCAGATGAGGATATTTTCTAGGTTTTCTTTCACAGTTCTTGTTGACTGGCATGAAAACAGCTCCTAAAACAGAATTGGGTTTTCTGCATAACCCTATCTGAACTTTCATGATCCTGAACGTGTCTCTGGCTGGTGTAACCCTGAACATGTTCTCCAGCCAGCATGACCCCAATCACGTCTCCAGCCAGCACGACCCCAATCACCGCCCCTCCCTAAACTGCAAACCCCAGGATTCCATAGGATGTTGAAAGTGGAATCATAGCGCTATAACAGTCTAGTGTGGAAATGGCCTGCGTCAACTTGGCAGCAGTTAACAATAACAAGGCAAGTTCCTACATTCACTCGACAGAGCTAGCACTGTGTCCGCCCCACCCCACGGCCCCACGCCTTGCCGACGAGGAAGCGTTCCGCGGAATCCGTGGAAAGCGCCGGCGGGGGATCCCCAGGCAGGAGCGGATCGCCTTTTCGCGGACTTGCGACAGTGCAGCCGCGCCCTCCAGCGTTCAAAGCCCGATCGTGCCCAGGTGGGGAGGGGATGCCGAAGCTTTCCTGCCCGTGACCTGGCATGACTCCTGTTGAGCCGCTTCTGTGGCTGACACTCTTCGAAGAGTCAGAAAATCCCCAAAGGGCCGGGGAACGCGAAACCCCGAGCGTAGGCTTGCCTTTGGAGAACGCGCGAAGCTCTCTCGCTCTGCGGTTTTGCAAAAGACTGCAGCGCGGGCGGGCAGAGAGGACGCTGCTCCCGCTTTGGCAGAATCTGGACTCGTCGATCGATCGTGTGAATGGGTGCCGTTCCCCTGGGTTTGGGCGTGCAGGGTGTGTATGAAAACAACTGAGAGCCTTCTGGACACTTATTGACTATATAACGTAGGGGTTACGTAGGGATCATGAATATGTTGTGACAGCGGGATTTGGCCATCATTTCCAAATGTTCCAAATGTTTCCAGTGCCTTGGAAACACTGGTCAGGGTGCTGTGAGCCTGCAAAAGTAGTTGGAGGGGAGGGCCTCAGTCATATCGACACTAATGGAGCACCGTCATTGTAGTTATGATGACAACGCAAGGTCCCAGCAAAAACATTTAAATGTAGCACTTTAATCAGCAGATTGCAAATTAAAGTAATTTTTAATCCATTTATAGACCTTTCTTAAAACCTACCTTATTCTGTGCATGTGGGTGGTACATTGCAAGGTTGGAAAGCAGCTTTGTTAATAGATCTTTGTTTTCCACCCTACCTCCCTGTATGGTAGAAAAGCTGTGGTGGGCTACCTTTTATGGGACTGTAGTCAGGCTTAGCTTCAACATCTTTGGACATAAAATGATGTTTGGTCCAACCTAACTTCCTTTGGTAGGGAGCTCCACACTCGATGCACTACTGCACAGAAATCCCTATTCTATGTACCCACCAGCCTAACTTCCCAAGGCTTTGGGACATACGACAGGGACTACAGCATGTGCTAATTCCAGGCACAAGAGTATGCATGCACCTTTCTTCCTTCCCCTAAAGAGGAACAGCATGAAAGCAATTGTAGGTTTAGAGAACTGCATACTAATATTACACATGAAACCTAAAAGCCAATTGTGTAGAAATGAATGTTACTGTCCCTGATTCAGCTCCCGTTTTATGCAAGCAGTGTCACGCAGAATGTCTACCATGGTGAGGAGTAACATGCCTCTTTCTTCACGCAAAGATGAATCTGGCTGGTATTTTTAATGACCATGTGCACTTATATCAGCAGAACATGTTTCCATCCTTGCTGGGTGAGGGCAGAGCTTGGAAATGATGTCTGGAATCCTATACTTAGTTAAGTGTACTAAGTTAAGTACTGTTGTTGTGTGCTTTCAAGTCGTTTCCGACTTGTGGTGACCCTAAGATGAACGTATCACAGAGTTTTCTGGGGCTGAGAGTGAGTGACGCACCAAAGTTCACTCAGTGGGTTTCCACTGTCGAGTGGGGAATCGAACCCTGCTCTCCAGAGTTGTAATCTAATGCTCAAATCAGGCTGGCTGTCAAATTAAGAATAAATAGATTTACTCATGTATAACTGTTTCATATTTATGATCATGCTGCCTCGGAGTGTAGTGGAGTCTCCTTCCTTGGAGGTTTTTAAGCAGAGGCTAGATGGCCATCTGTCAGGAATGCTTTGAGGGTGTTCCTGCATAGCAGGGGGTTGGACTGGATGGCCCGTGTGATCTCTTCCAACTCTACATTTCTATGATTCTATGATTCTATGATCATCACTATGATTTTGAAACTACTGCCATGAACATAAATCCTGCTCCAACTTCCTTTACCTGGCATCACCTCCATGGGGAGAAGGAGGTCGTTCTGTCAATCATCAGAGCCTGAGTAAATGACAGTTCCATCAAGTTTGGAAGGGCTGGGCTAGGAGAAGTTAATTGGTTAAGTTTATCTAAGTAAGCAGCTGAGACAAGATTCCAGCTTTAACTTTTTTTTTTTTTTAACTACAGCTCCCCAAATCACCCTAGCAAGTGTGAGCAGTGGCCATGGCTCAAAGTCTCTTTTCCAAAGTCAGGGCAACTTCAGAGGCCAAGGTCAGGATGATTCAGGAACACGGACGCATTCCAGGTACTGCCTCAAATCCTGGGCATGCTGCTTGTCCCCATCTCCAGATGTTTATGTGGAACATCTGCAGTAAAGAAGTCTCTCTGAAGAAGAAGATCGTGTACGTTCTACAAGACAGATCTCCATGCCACTGGGACAACCAGGCCGTTTCTGCACTAGACTGTGATAGCACTATTATTCCACTTTCAACGTCCTGTGGAATCCTGGGGTTTGCAGTTTAGTTTAGTTTAAACTGCAAATCCCAGGATTCCATAGGACGTTGAAAGTGGAATAATAGCACTATAACAGTCTAGTGCGGAAATGGCCCCAGTTGCGTGGATGTCTTGATCAGGTATACTGTTTTAAATGTTTTATTGTACCCTGCCCTGAGATCTTTGAATAAAGGAAATAATTTAATAAATAAAATAAATAAGTAACTGTGGAACTCCATGATTCATGACTCATACCCACACGCAACAACTAAATATCCATTGCTACTCCATGCACAACTCTGCTTCCACAACCTTGAATTGAATATGAATGCAAAAATACCCCAGTGCTTCCACAGAGGAACTTATGCACGTGTAAGATACCAACAGGCTTCTAGCGAACATGTTAGCTGCTGTTTGTGCACAAGCTCCTTCACTCAGAGGGACTAAATCCAATTGCTGGACCTAAGTGCAATAGACCAATTGACTTAACAAGATTTAAATACCTGGATGACTGACCATTAAAGCAATTGGTTCAGTGAAGGACTGGCAACTGGATAACAGCCAGAGCTTGCAAACATTACTCAGATCCTGTGGGATGCTGGCAATGGTAGTTGAAAAAGACATTTCTCCTTTCTGCCAAGCTTCTGCTTTGCCTATGACTATGCTGACTTTGGGAAATCTGGAAGATGGGCCTAGAAGTATGATCTGGAGTGGAAAATGAGAAGCGTGACCCCACTCACCACTAACTACAATGTTTTTTCTTCCTGTGAAGAACGCATGAAGGTGGTTAGGGGGTTATACTGACCCATGATGACTGGCATCCTGTTAGGGACATACACAGATACAAGTTTCCCTTACATATGTACATATTCTTTTGGGGGCACTGCAGGGGTTGATATTCCCTTTCTCTCTCCCAAGCTCTGAAAGCCCTCTGATTTACTGAGCTGTGAAGCCCCTTGCATGGCCATTCCCTGCTTCAAGTGGAGCAAGTAGGATCATGGAACTGTTTCTCCACAGCCGGACATGAAACGATGACATAAGCTCTGAGATCTACCAGAGTCCTTGGGAGTGCTCTATACTGCTGTAATCATTTCTTGTCTGGCTATCAGAATGTAGCCAGATGCTTCTACAACCCTGCCTGCTCTCCACAAAATAGGGAATGGCCATGGGGTGGGGTGGGGAAGACTTCAGAGGTTGTTTAGTAAGTCAGGAGGGTTGTATTTGGCCCAGCCTAATGTAGGTCTGTATGTGGAACTACTACGCTCTGCTGAGCCATACAGGATTACAGCCATTGTATTACAGTGTAATTGACTGATATTGTACAATATTCTAATGCAGTGGTTCTCAACCTGTGGGTCCCCAGATGTTTGTGGACTTCAGCTCCCAGAAACCCTGAGCATTGACCATAGTGGCTGGGGCTTCTGGGAGCTGAAGTCCATGAACATCTGGGGACCCACAGGTTGAGAACCACTGTTCTAATGCCCTTTCTCAGTGCTTGGCTTGCAGACAAACAGAACTCAGTGGTTGGAACAAAATGGTATCTTACAATTTTTGCCCCTAAACTAGGATTAGCAATTATCGGAACTTGGAAAAGTAACTTTTCTAAGCTCTGGCAATTACCAATTGCAGCATGCAAGGGGACAATGCAAGACCAAGATTGCAGTGTTAACATTATGACCTGAATGCTTTTGGAGCACCAGAAATCGTAATATATAGCAATATTACCTTACAGCTCTAGGTGGTGTGGCAGAGTTAGATTTTTTAAAAGGAGGAATTTGCTCATAAGAATGCAGGTCAAGAGATTCAAAAGCTTAAAAAAGCTGTAAAAAATCCAGTATTTTGCTCTGAGCCAGAATCCACCTCTACAGTGGCTTTTTTTGCTCCTGCAATTTAAATATCTTACAACACCAGGATACTATACAAGCTTCCTTTGACCAGCTAAGAGTCATCTGGCTTACCAATATTTACCTTTTCTTTCCATCCTTGTGTCTGTGTTCTATATATTTGGTACTAATACATATACAATATAATTAAACTTGAATTTTCTAGCCTAAGACAATCGCTGTGTTTTTCTGCCAACTTGGATTGCATTAGATATGGGCTGGCATCCTGTTGGTGAATAATGAGTCAGACTTAGGCCATTGCAGCTAACTTTTTTGGTCACTGAGAGAAGCAGAATCCTGCGACAATCAAACTGCTCTCAAACCCACCTTGGAAGTAATAGTGCAGTTTCCCCTGCACTGCAACATGGCCACTTCCATGTTGTGAGACTGAGGGGATCACTCCTGTATTTTCCTAGAGCTAGACACACTGGATGTCATCTGCAGGGACCTCCTAAGGCTCTGGAGGTGCCTACAGATGCCTGCCAGAGGACATGGAGTTACAGGAAAATAGCTGGTTACATCCCCAGAGATCCCACTATTCTCCAACAACATGGAAACATGGAAAAATCCACGTGGTAGGGGGTTGTACTGCTTGCAGTGTGGGTTTTTTTGGGGGGGATTAGCTCCAGAGATTTAGAGCTTTAGCATATGAGACAGGTAAATCACAATTGCACTAGAAAAACAGCATCTTTGGCTGGGACTTATCACGTTTCTCTTCTGATGCTCTCTGAGTAGGAGACCTTTTGAAAAGTGTTAATAAAACAAACACAAAAAACTGTTACTGACCTCCTTTGTAAAAGAAACACTTTCCAAATGGTCTCCCACCAGGAGAACAACAGAAGAGGAACCAGGGAATGTGATAAATCCCAGACAAAGATGCTATTATCATGCTGTAATTGTGATTTACTTGCTTTGTGTGATAAAGCCCTTAGCTACAAAGATATAGCTATGTGATGTGTGTACGTATCTCAGTGCAGGATCTTGGCTGGTGTTTTTGGCAAACATATGGAGGGAAGGATTATCAAAGATCTAAACCATAATACAGGCATTCCTCAGTTAACAAGCCTCTGATAAGGATGCTCCTTTTTACAAAATCTTTTTTTCCTCACTCAGACCCTCTTTCCTCCTTTCTTCTGTGTAGCTGGAGGGTTTTTGGTAGCATCAGCAATGGAAGGATGGTGAAGAGGGCTGGAGAAATACAGACTTTCAGTGTCAAGTTGCAGTAGTATGTCTTCAGAACACAGTGCTATAAAGCCTGAGCTGGGAAAGAATGGCATTCTGGTATAGTTGGTCCTACTGTAGCAGTGTGTGCCTGCATACAACAGGCAGGGTAAACAGCAACTGCCTCCAGAATCCTTTACTGAAAAATGTGTGAACAGCAAAACAAGAGAGAAAAGAGAGGCACAGCTAAACTTGTTCCACCAGCTACTCCCATCATATTAAAAAAGAATTGATATATAATTCTGGCCACCGAAATGGAAAGTGGAGAGTGACACAAGAAGAAAATAATCCTTGGATGCATTTTGGAAGAAACTTTCAAATATTTATTTATTTTTTGAATTTATACCACACCTGTCTCCCAAATGAGATCTGTTTTAGGAGGTTAAAAATAATTTTGTTCACTTATGTAAAGCTTACCTGAGCTGGTTGTTTCATTTCACATATACTTATTATTAGTTTCATGTAAAAAGTTTGCTGAAATACACTAAACTGCTCTTCTTTTTTGTCATGCAGGCCCCTATTCCATGTTATCCATCCTATTTCTGCCTCTGATGCCAGATTTTCTTTCCAAGAAGCAATGCCCAGGAACACATCTATTCTGTTAACGGAGGTATACCTTAGACATGTATTTCCTCCAGTGATCACAGCACTACGCCTCTGTGCCAGGGGAGCCAGAGATGGAAACTGGCTGCACTCCCATCCTTCTTGATGGGTTCTCATAGTCAGCTGGATAGTCACTGTGGGAGCAGAATGCTAGATTAGATAGGCCTTTGGCTGGATGCAGTATGGCTCTTCTTATGTTCTTATCCTTTATCTTAAAAGTGATTTGATCCTGTGGCATCAAAACATGGGCCATTTCTGCACTAGACTGTTATAGTGCTATTATTCCACTTTCAACATCCTGTGGAATCCTGGGGTTTGCAGTTTAGGGAGGGGCCTTTGAGCATCTTTGAGCATCTTTGTCAGAGGCTTTGTTAACTGAGGAATGCCTGTATTATGGTTTAGGAATCTCTGATAATCCCTCCCTCCATATATTTGCCAAAAACACCAGCCGAGATCCTGCACTGAGATACGTACACACATCACAGAGCTATATCTTTGTTGCTAAGGGCTTTACCACACAAGGCAAGTAAATCACAATTACAGCATGATAGTAGCATCTTTGGCTGGGATTTATCACATTCCCTGGTTCCTCTTCTGTTGTTCTCCTGGTGGGAGACCATTTGGAAAGTGTTTCTTTTACAAAGGAGGTCAGTAACAATTTTTTGTGTTTATTTTATTAACACTTTTCAAAAAGTCTCCTACCCAGAGAGCATCAGAAGAGAAACATGATAAGTCCCAGCCAAAGATGCTGTTTTTCTAATACAATTGTGATTTACCTGCCTCATATGCTAAAGCCCTAAATCTCTGGAGCTAACCTCCCCCACAAAAAACCCATCTTGCAAGCAGTACAGCCCCCTACCACATGGATTTTTCCATGTTTCCATGTTGTTGGAGAATAGTGGGATCTCTGGGGATGTATCCAGCTGTTTTCCTGTAGCCTTTGAGGCCCCTCCCTAAACTGCAAACCCCAGGATTCCACAGGATGTTGAAAGTGGAATAATAGCACTATAACAGTCTAGTGCAGAAATGGGCCTAGTCATCACTTCTAGTTCATGTGCAAACTTGGTGAGAATAGGGGCTACCTGGACATTTCCTCTTCACTGAACTCCTCATAGAGTTAGATCACCTCTCTGACTTTCTGTCCAGTCCACTCTGACATTGACAACTGGGTAGCGTGCTGCTAGATTCAAAGGCATACTGCCTTTTGTTTAGACATTGCCGTTCTCCCCCTTGGTCTTGTGTCTGAGTACATCTCCTGCTTCAGGCTTGTACCCACATTACATGTGAAAAGTCCTTTGACTTTTCATCTTTTGTCCTACAAGGGCAAGCACCCACACTGTCCAGAGGGCCAGTGTGACATTTCTCTCAACCTCTAGCCTGGACAAGGGGCAGAGCAGCCAGCTGTTAGGATAGACTCTCCCATTCATAGCCACATAGATCATGGTGCTGACTGCAGCTGAAGATGTAGGTCAGTCACCCCTCAGAAAAATTACATAAGAGCTTCTCAGCTAGATTAGAACCTTATTCACTGATATTCTAGTACAATGGAAGGTTTGGGGACACACCAGTCTGAAAGTTATACTAGGGTCAGAATTGTGTTGGTGTCTTATGAACATCTTTCTGCCTGATGTGGTAGGCCTGTAGATGGACATTTTTTGTCTGATGCAGTACGCCCATATTCACTTCAAGGTTATGGAAGCAGAGTATATATGCACATGAGCTTGTGGATATACATACACATGCATAATCAGTTTTGGAATGTTGCCTTCAACACAAAGGCTGCATAGCACAATCAGTAACTCTGCATGTAGATATTTATGACATATAACCCCACTGTAGGATCTCGACCTAGAATTTTATTGTCTTTCTTAATCAAGAACAGATCAGAAACAAGAAACAACAGATTTCAGTCAGATCAGCAGTTCTTACCCCCCACACCTTTTTTTTTTTTTTTGAAGGGGATATGCACCTCTCTGAGAATCTGAAAAGAGCTATGGAGTCACATTGTAAAACAGTCTCAGTCTTTCAGAGAGAGTCTCAATTATTCCTTTGTCATCTCACTTTCTCAGATGCTTTTAAAATGTCCCAGTTTAGTTACAGATACAAACTACATATAAAGAAATGTCACAAAAGTTGTATGTAAAACCCTTATACTTAATATTCTGAATTCTCCATCTAAGAATTTGATTGTTTTTTTCTTTTGCTCAACTCCTCATAATTTATGACATCTATTCAAGATTCCATTTTTGTCACAATTTGGGTGTACATCTGAGGACTTCTCTTTTAATCTTGAATAGCTGTTACTTAGCATCCTTTGTACCAGATGGTGACTGATTCTTCTGTGAACACCAAGCAATGTGTTTATATTGTGAGCAAAGAACATGAAGTAAGAATTTCCTAAGTACTAGAATCAAAACAGGCAAAAATAGCTACAACTGTTCTTTTTGAAAAGGATGCATGACGAGGGTTGGCCTTGAGGGAAACTGAATCCCACAAATCTCATTTTATAAACCAGGTGAAGATTTTTTTTAAGGGACCCAATCATACCACAAAATTATAGCACTATAATTCCATTTTAACTTTTACATTTCCATCCTATGGGACCCAGGATTTGGAGTTTAGGGGCAAGTATTTAGAATTCTCAAGCAGAGAGTGCCAATGTCTCATCAAACTATAAGCCCCAGGATTCACAGAATGTTAGCATCATCCATGGCAGCTAAAGTGGAATCATAGTTCTGTAATTGCATAGTATGAAAGGGTCCCAAAGCCAGCCCAAAACATTTTGCTGCCCAAGGTGGAATAGCAAAACATACCCCCAATCCTTCATGTGCAAGGTACAAAAAACTTGACCTCAAATGAGACAGAAAGCCTCACAACTGTTGAGATTGCATCTATGGCAGTAGGACAAAAAAAAAAAATGCAATAATGGCAAATTAAAGAACTAACCATTTGCTTCCTTTGTTACCATACCCTACCTACTACAAGACATGCAATTTTCATAAACTGAACTTACAAATGACTGGAGAACATCATTGGGGTCATGCTGGCTGGAGAATATGTTCAGAGTTACACTGGCCAGAGACATGTTCAAGATCATGAAAGTTCAAATAGGATTATTCAGAAAACCCAATTCTGATGGTTTTGTGCTAATCCTTTTACCACTTTAGGCTCTTGGCATTTTTGAATACAAAGAAAAATGAACTGCCCAGATTGGTGAGCAATCAGAGATCATCCCTTGATCTTACCCTGTGGAGATCTTCCCTATACACCCTACCTGACTGAACATTAAGAAATCGTCATGAGTCTCATCAATGCTTTGTCACTCTGGACTTAGGCCATCAGCCCATTCCAAAACCCTTTGTCAATCTCTTGAGAAAACTATTACGGCTTTGTCAACACACCCCTTCAGAGTGTGAAAAAAGGTATAAAAACCCTAACTTCAACCCCAGGCATTTGTAGTATGTAGTACACAGTATCCCAGACTGCTGTTCCTCCATGCTACTCTCAGATGCTGTTTGAATCCCTCCATTGTGTCCCCTTCTTCAGGACTGGTAACTACCACCCTTTCCACCCCAATCTCTCTCTATCCAACCTTTCTTGCCTCACTTTCCAATAGCCATGTATGGTTCTTAAGAATATCTGACTCTCATGTGCTTGTCAATTCAAATAAAATATTTGTTTAATTTTAACTGGAGTCCTCTCTACAGTTAGTGCTGGTAATCATAGGTGAAGAGGTCCTTCCGTTACCCTCCTCTCGCAGGCTTCCTTAGAGCTATAATTCCCCCAAATTCTAAGGAAACACTGGCATTGCAGGTGGACCCCAACATCCCTCACCTCTTAGGGTAACAACTTTTCATAACACCCCCAAGTCTGCTGCCTGAGGCTGAAACCATATTCAGTTTAACAAAAAAGCCAGTCCTGTTCTTTGCTACTGCAGTAATGCCAGTAATGTTCTCCAGTCAAAACACCAAGAAGCAAACTGAGTTGTTGTGCATCTAAGTGTCAAATTCTCAGTCACAAAGCATCAATTTCAGCATCAACTTCAGCCCCCTGCAGCTTGAAAATTCCAGAGGCTGGGTAGCCTGAAGCATCACCTTCAGGCTACTCAGGCAAGGGAAATGACAGGCAAGTCCAGACGAACATAATTCCCTAAAACTATCCAGGAGAGGGGCGTTTTCATCATTTATCCTTCAGTTTTCCTTCCTGCATAGTCTGTGTCTCTTTGAAGTGCAACACATCTTTTATCCATCTGTGCAGAGAAAGTCTTGCTTGATTTCCACACAGCCTTTCCTTTGCAGGGGGGCGGGGAGGCCAGAATCATACTTCTCCATCTTTTCGCTGAACAATGTTCTAACATTTTGATTGCACTTGGCTTTCTCTGTATTTTGCTTTCCCTAGCAAAAACATATTCCTTTTTTTAACCCTTACTATGCCCTTGCTACAATGTAGGGAAAATAATTTACAGGGGGAAAAAATCACAGAAGAATAATTCTGAAAATGGGCCAGCCATATGGTCTCACTAGCTAAAGAAGGTTCACTTATTTTCCTGCTCTTCTTTGTATTCAGATAGCTATTTATTACTAAATTTGGCTTTTTTATACATCCCAAGGGGCCCGATTTTAGTTTGGTTTGGAAAGCAGAATCTAGGTAAAGATGTAATGCAGCTAGACAATTAGTCACTATAAATAGCTTAGTGAAAGACTGTAAAAAGAGAGACATCCTCTTGGGGAGGTGGGGGAGTTGTGTAAGACTCAGGCCATGATTTTCTTCCAGGGCAAGTCTTTGTACAGTTGTCTGCTAATAAGTTCAAATATGCACAAAATTTTACTATAAAATTCCAGTGCTCTAGCAAGTCATTGATTGATTGCAACCATTGTTCTTTATTTTCAGATTTTCTTAAGGACACAGAAAGAGAAAGAGAACTCCAAGGCCATTTCCTCAAAGGCCCCTCCCTAAACTGCAAACCCCAGGGTTTCATAGGGTGTTGAAAGTGGAATAATAGCTCTATAACAGCCTACTGCGGAAATGGCCCAAATGTGACACTATTCCAGGTTGGTTTCATTGATTTATTTCCCACATTGCGTCCAAGATCAGGATGCTGGGAAATGATGGCTTCAACCTCCTGTCCTCTTAGCATAGCATAAATATCCAACTGCAAAAATAAGTCACACCGCAGCATTGCACAACATAAGTTAATGACCTGTACAATGCACAATACACAATGGAAAGTAGAGAATGCACAACAATGAATCAAAGTAGAAGATGCAAAACCTCAGTGCAATGTAGAGGATACACCACCATAATACAAAGCATAGGATCCACAATCACAACATACCACATACAACTTGCAAAGACAAGCCACAGATGAACATGTTGAACATGTTGTCTGCACAACTCTACTTCTGCTGCTATCAGCAGAATATACCCATTGTATATTGGTGATGTTTTGGCCCTGCATGAATAGTGTGACTTATGCGTGTGCATGTCCATAACTGAATTCTGTAGTGCTCTCCTATCCACAGAGCAGGTTGAGAACAGACAGCTGGACAGTCCCTCTGCAGTCCTGCCACAACTGCTTCTCTTTATGCACAATGTGGCTAGGAGAGCCCTGTAGTTGTCATTTTCCAGCACCTCAATCTGCAGTGCCTTTGGAAAGCCTTCAGTAGGAGATGCTGCTGCCTGCCTGGCAAGGTAGGGGCTTGGGGTCACATTTGGTTGATCACACAAAGTGTGAACTGCAAAAGTTACAAAATCATAAGTCCAGCTCACAATCTTGTAACTACTGAACAGGATGCCAGTCATCGAGTTTTACTTGGGCAGCTGTATCAGACTGGCTTCCTTTGCAGGATCTAGCCTAGTATGCCTCAGTAAGTAAGTTCAAATCAGCTGTGACTCTTAGCTTGCAGCTGCATGCAGCTGATAATATGCAACTGTGACAGTCTTCAAGCCGGAAGGGGCTTTATTTAGTTCTTTAAAACAGCTGGCATCTTCTTTGGGAGGAAAAAAAAACTATCAGAGAAAACAGCATCTAAAGATGCTTTAAACCTCGCTTTGTCTCTCTCTGTGTGCTTAAGTATAAATTTTCTGATGTATGTTCCAGCAATGACAATATAAGCTGTAAGTTAATTGTGGTGACCCAATTTGCAATGTAGGAAAAGACAGAATTTTTGTGCACTGTGTATGTCATATTGCCATTATTATCCAGGTGAAAACTGGGACACATACAATCAAGCAATATTAGAATGTGGTCAAGATGGCAAAATGAAGAAGAGCACGTAAGCTAGGAGAGGCCACCGCAGTTTGCTTTTGCCCGAGTCTACTGGGAACAATGAGATTCCACCCCATTCTCCTCTCACCCCACTGCTGAGTTAAGTGAGTTGTTGCTGTGTGCCTTCAAGTCATGTCTAACTTACGTGACCCTAAGGTGAATCTATCCCAGGGTTCTCTGGGACCTGAGTGTATGTGATGCAGCCAAGGTCACTCAGAGCATTTCCATGGTACAGCGAGGAACTGAAGCCTGGTCTCCAGGATCATAGTCCAAAGCTCAAACCACTACATCATCCTGCCTCTCAAAATTGTTGTAGCTGTGTGCTTTCAAGTCATTTTTCACTTATGGCAGGGCTTTCCAAACAGTGTGTCGTGACATGTTAGTGTGTCACCTGAAGTGTGTAGGTGTGTCACCTACAATCTTGGAAATGTATGTTTTTATTTATAAATCATATATTTTTCAAAATATATGAAAGGTTTTCATGAGATATGTTATGTCCCCATACATTTTGTTATTACAATTTATGTATGTGCCTGTATCTCTTATAAGGGGTTAGTGTAACCTCTGGTTTGCTAGTAAAAAAACTAAATTACTGTGTCACAAAATGATGCATGTCTAAAAGTGTGTCACCAACATGAAAAGTTTGGAAAGCTCTGACTAATGGTGACCCTGAAGCTATCATGGGGTTTTCTGGGGCTGAGGGTGTGTGATGCCCAAGGTAACCCAGGGGATTTCCATGGCTGAGCAGGGACTAGAAACCTGGTCCTCAGGGTCACAGAAGACCCTGGCATCAAGGGGTTCAGACTAATCTTTTCCCTGATCTCAGATCTTTGCTTTTCCGAATAGGCCCAGATAAGACAATCAGAGACCATCTCTTTTAATCTCATCCTACAGAGACCTTTCCTATATCCCCTACCAGTCCAAAATTCAAAAGGATATAATGATTCCCATAAATTTTATCACTCCAGTATCAAGGCAATCACATATCTCAGAACCCTTTGGTCAGTCCTGTGAGAAGGTTTTAGTCTGTGCCAGAACATCCCTTCGAGATAGGAAAAGGGTACAGAAACCCTGACTTTGGTCCCAGCAAACTGTAGCATTAAGGACGTAATACATGGCGCTCAGGTTGTTCTTAGTTTGTGCTAACCTCAGGCACTGTCCAAGGCTCTCTGCTTCAACCCTTTTCTTCAGGCCTGGTAACTATCACCCTTTTTCATCCCTAATCTCTCTCTATCTAACCTTTTACACCTTATTTTTTCTGATAGCCTCGTATGCTTCTTGAGAGTGTCTCTTCCCTTGTGTGTGCGGTTCTCATTTCCAATAAAACTTATTGTTTTATCTTTAAGTTGGAGCCTCTTTGCAGTTAGTACTGATATACATAAGTCCCGTCATTACCTTCCTCTTGCAGGCCTCCTCTGAGCCATAACTTCCCCAAATTCTAAAGAGATACTGGCATTGTGGGTGGCCCACAAAGTCCCTCACCTTTTAGAGTAACACTATAAATGATTTTGGTGGCCTTGACTCAGTACAATGATATGGGTGCATGGAAATAAACCTGAACTTAGTAGAAAGGATTTTCACTTCTGAAAGACTTGTAACAATGTTGAAACTTACTTATATTTTCTATCCATTCTCTCCATCAAGAGAAATGGTTAAGAACGTTTTTTTCTTCTCTACTGACTTTCGAAAACAAGCATTCCTACAAAGAGTCCTAACCCTGAGGCATAGTGACAAGGCTGCCTGTGCAACACAGATAATCTATTCCTTTGGTATATAAGAAGAGAAAGGTCAGGTTTAAATATATGTTTTATGAGTAAATGGAAAGCACATTCTCACTGGTGTGGAAAATGCAGTATCTCCGCAGAAGAAGGAAAACTGTACACCAGAGTACTAGACTTCACAGAAAATATGTTATCAAAAGGTAGAAGTTAACCTCAGCTTCTTCAAATGAAATATTTACGTTTGAGGTACTGCAACAGACAGTCTTTATGCATGACAGACTTAAAGCAGATTGAGTTTTACATGGGCACAGTGCTCCTTCTTATAGTTGGGAAATTAACTCCAGTGCCTTGCCCAAATTAGTTTGGTAGGTATTATTAATTTAGCAATGAATAATCTTAACACTGCTAGAAATATGTCAATATTGCTCATGTTGAATAAAATGTTGCTCATAATATTTGTGTGATCAGCACGGATTTGGAGCAGTGGAGTGGCTTGTTTACCCAGAAAGGCAATGTTCTGGTTATGTCCTGTTCTATGCCGATCACACTCACATGACCATGCTCATAGATTCATCTTTGGCACTGGAGGCCTAAGTGGCCTCAACAAGTCCAGTTCCAGGTTAAACTGGGGGAAGGGATCTCAATCAAACACCCAGGAGGAGGCCCATAGTTCATACTGGTGAACTTCCCAACTTATTTAAACTTCTTGAGTCCACAGCTATGAGCTTGTTATATGCTTTCATGTCACCTCCAGTGTGTGGCAACCCTATCACAGAATTGTCATAGCAAGATTTGTTTGGAGTGGGCTTGCTCTTGCCTTCCCCAGAGGAGTGTGACTTGCCTAAGATTACCCAGTGGGTTTTTGTGGTTGAGTGGGGATTCAAACCTTGGCCTCCCACAATCCTAGTCCAAAACTCACACCGCTACACTTGGGCCTAAATCCAATTGCTAATGCCAATTAGAATCGACTCAGTGAATCAATTGCTCTATGATAAGTCAACATTTGTAAAATTCCATTAATTGAGTTGATCTATTCTTGTTGACACTAGCAATTGGATTTAGGTTCTGGATGGTCTCGCCTCATCTTTCCCACAATGCTCTTGGTACTACACTAGGGCCATTGTGGGGAAAATGAAATGGCTGAGCTTCCTAACTGATACTGCCATAGGTAGACAGCTAAGGAATAATGTATGCCAAAATGGTGGATTAAGGTGAGTCACTTGAATATGGTAGCTACCCAAGAATACGAGGTGCTGCTACCAACCCTGGCGCTCAACAGCTCAGAGCCAGGACTGGCGATACCACTGGGTGAGTGAGAAAACCACTTTAGGTGAGAGGTTATGTTAGAAGCATTCTATAGCAGAGAAGGCAGAATTCTGTGTATCAAATGGTCCTATCTGTAACCCCTAAAATATTCTGCTGTCCTTGGTTGTGGTGAAAGACATTGTCTCATCACTAGTTCAATCTACCTTTGTTCCTGGAATTGGGCAAAGGGGGGCACCATCTTGCCATTTGCCTCAAGCCTTGCACAAAACACTTTGCATCACTTTGGGGACCCTGCTGTAGTTTCTTCCAGAAAACGATACCCTGCTCTTGGGTATCTACAGTCCAATAAACTTTGGGTTTGACTACAGCAGTATACTGTGACTAGAGAGGGTCAGTGCTTCTTTTAGGTTCTCCCAAGACAAACTAAGCTCTTGCCTTTTGCCACTCACTCAGAGGAGGGAATGTTTCCTTTTTAAAAAAATAAGAGTTAATAATGTACCTTAATATTTTTTTATAAGAGCTAATAATGTACCTTATTTTTTTTCAAAAAAAGGAACCATTCCCTTCTCTGGCAGAGTGGTGAAAGGCCTTTTTGAATGACCATGTAGGAAACTGGTGGTGGCAGTGCCCAGAGATAGCTGGCTCGCTCGTGCTTTCCTCCCCCTGCAGAATGACCTTTGACTTATCCACGGGTCATATCAAAATCCATAATTTTGGTCCCCAAAACTGCCCTTGACTTGTACATGAAATCAACCTATACTCTATATATGTTAGTTGGAGGAGCTGCAACAATTTCTGTTTTGTTCACACAGTGCTATGTACCTGGATAAAGTGAAAACTTTCACTCACCCTTCCATTTCCCTCTCTTTCCCACCACCCATCCAATTTTGTTATTTGCCCCCCTCCTCCTCCTCTTCCTTCTCCTCCTCCCAATTCCAGCTATTGTAAAGTGAATGCTGAGAACAGTGGGCTTCTTAATTATAGAATCAGAGTCATAAAATCATAAAACTGGAAGAAACCACAATGGCCATCGAGTCCAACTCCCTGCTATATAGGAATATACCATCAAAGCATTCCCACCAGAGGGCCATCCAGCCTTTATTTAAAAACCTCCAAAGAAGGAGATTGAATACCTGACAATTTAGGCTGAAAACGTTGCAGATTGAATTTGGCATCCTTCACGCAAAAAGCTGTGCTCTACTGCCGATCTTCCCAGATCATATTTCTTGATAGGAAGTCAGGATTCAGTGATTTAGTTAGGGAATAAAATGGTCTGCATGTGCTCAGAGGCTTTCGAGCCATTTCTGATTAAGAATGCTCTGTCCTTGATTCATTGACTGATCTTTGTATCTATCTACTTCTTGCTGCACTCATGGTGGATCACTAATTTTTAATTTTTAACAAGTGAAGCATTTGAAAAATGAAGAAATTGTACATGTTGGTAGAGATGGAAAGAAAAGAAAAGAAAGATGCAGATGAATTACAAACTTAATTGAAGGGGTTGTAAAATGAGATGCCATTTCCCAACCTAACATTTCCTTGGCCTGTTTGACTCCCACCATTCCCAAGAAACAGTTATATTATTGGATTTGTATTCTATGTGAGGAAAAAGTCTAGATTGGTGAAAGGCAACTGTAAAAAGGCAGAAAGTGCACCACTGAAGGAGACAATAGCAAAATGTGTCAAAGAGCCAACAGCCACAACCTCTATGCCAGCCTCTGTATGGTGTGCCCAGTCTAATGTTTCAATCAATAAGTTAACAAACAACAACTTTGCCAGTTATACTATTTTGGTTATTAGTGATGATCATATTGAATTAATCCCTCTGCTTTTAACATTTAATTTTATCAAATTAATTTTCAAACTTAACATTCCAAGTTCTGGCATTTCACTGGAACTATACTGTGGAGAAAATGAACACTTGAAATTGTACTTTACAGTGTTGTTGTAAATCTGATGTTTGATAGGTTTATTGACTTGATGTGCATTTTTTTTGTACATGTCATTAGACCTAGAACATCCTATTTGTGAAAGAACATTCTGAAATGAAACAATATTGACTGTTGCTATAAGCTTCAGGGCTCTTCTATATTCTGAAATTCAGCTGCATTGTTATAGAGGTTACCAGTGGACAAAAGATGACTGACAAGAGCAAGAAAATTATAATGCTGCAGCACGAGACTAACAAGACCTTGTTTCTTTTTAGAGGAAAAGCCACAAACCTGCCTATCAAATTGTCATGGAATGCTGCAAGTATGCATCTAATGAGCCATTTGGAATATGAGGTTGTTGTTTTCTTCACTGAAACCTTGTGAAAAATATGTGTCAGTCACTTGTGATGATGTCTGACCTTGTGACAGCATTGGCCCGAAAGCTATTGATAGCCCCAACTAGAGTAAACTGATTGAATCAGCGGAACTTACGTAAGTGTTGACTCACTATTCAACAATAGATTCAATTGCCATTTCTGCACGATACTATTATAGTGCTATTATTCCACTTTCAACCTCCTGTGGAATTCTGGTATGTGTAGTTTACTGAGGGACTCCTAATATGATCAGACCTTCAGCCTCAGTTCTACACTGTCTTGGCAGAATATAAAGTGTACTTCTGTCTCTTCTACCTCCACCCCTGTACAGTTGCTATGTTGGGCCCAGAATATGGCCCCACAGTTGTTTAGTTGCTGGAGGAAATCAGTGGACACATAGGTAGCATCCAGCTGCATTTCTGCAACTGGGACACTGAAGAAGAAGCCAGCCTTGGGATTTCCTAGAGGTCTAGGAGGATGACATCTTTTTTTGTACTCCTGACGGCAAAAACATAGTCAGATACTATCTGGATGCCCCCTTGCCTTTCCTCAGACCATAAATGTCCATGGCAGCAGCTGAGAAGTCAGCTATAGAGAGAGTGGAGGCTTGTTACACATGGTGGCACTGGATACCTCCTTCCATAGTGACCTTGAAATGACATGCAGGGGGATAATGTACATAATGTCACCAACAGAATTCCAGCTATAATGTTCTGTTGAGCACATTGGAATCTGGTCCTAGAGAAGATAGGGTACAATTACATAGCCTAAATGTATGCATCTTTGTTGTTGTGTGCCTTCGAGTAATTTCCAACTCATGGCAACTCTAAGATGACCCAATCATGGGGTTTTCTGGGGCTGAGAATGTGTGATGTTCCTTAGGTACTGTGAAGGAAATTCCACTAAGATCAACGCAATTTATAAGAGCATACAGGCTAGCAGTCATGCAAGTCAATCCTTTTTAGTCTACTCTGAGGCAAGAATCACAGACCTATATGAAATTGACTGCATGGGATTTCAGTCTTAATCATGAGGCATTTCAGTGCTGTCCATGAGCTTAATTATGACTTCTGTCTCATTCTAATTATAAAATGAGAAGGATGCTCAAAGGTAACCCAGTGCCACTCAAAGTGCTGGTCCCTGAACTGTTGGCTACTGGTCCCTGGCAAGTTGCCAGGTAAAAAGGGAACAGTTGTAGCCAGTGAATGCAAATATGGTACCAGTTCCTGGCACACAGGAAGAAAAAAAATGTTGGTCTCCTACATCCAAGAGCATGAGATGATTGTTCAAGTCCAACTGCTTGACACAGGAAATCCACTGTACAGCATTCTTGATAGATGTTCCTTTACCCTCTAACAAAGGACAATCAACCATCTTCTGAGACAAGACTGTTGTATTGCTGCTCAGCTTGTATCTGAATCCTGTTTCTGTCTTTGAAGGTATTAAATACTTTTCCCAGTCTAGTGTTATGTGCCAATTTGATGAATATTTGGGAATGTATAACTCTGGTTTGTTTCATTTCTACTGCATTTCTCAAAATCCTGTTAATGTTTGTTTCCTGTCCCAGCTCAGAGTCAGAGCGGAAGACTTTCTTTTTCTTCCTATACAGCAGTGGTTCTCAACCTGCGGGTCCCCAGATGTTCGTGGACTTCAGCTCCCAGAAGCCCCAGCCACTATGGTCAATGCTCAGGGCTTCTGGGAGCTGAAGTCCACGAACATCTGGGGACCCACAGGTTGAGAACCACTGCTATACAGACATCTGTGTGGATTTGGGGAATATTTTCTCAAAATATGTACATTTTTAATATGCAGGCTTACACGTGTATGCATTTATCCTTTGACATAAAAGGTGCTGATGATTTACATTTTTAGTCATGTACAAATTTTTGAATGCATACCTCTATTTGTTTACCTTTTTCTTTGTCTAAATGTTTCACAAACTTTGAGAAGTATAGATTTCTTTTAAAAGATGTGCATCCCATTGCCAGCCTCAGGGAGGTGCAACATGGATATTTTCATAGGCAAATGTTTCCCCCAACTCATTCCTATGAGCACCCCTGTAGCACACACGACCCACTCTGGACTGAGTGGCCGTTCTGGGTTCGGAGCATAAGATGCTGGGAGGCAAGAACCAAGCCAGTTCTGGTCTTTGAGGATGCAGTTTATTAAGCAAAGAAGCAGAAAGGAGAAAAAAGCAAAAGGCACACAATCATACATACACTCTGACTCTGTTGAAGAAGCAAAGCAGGCAACGGAGCAGCATTCTCTTTGTTTCAACAGATTATATAGACTTTGAGTACACAAGTAGCAAAACAGTGTGTCAATTCATCAACCCACCATGACGAAACGGACAGGAGGGGGCTGTCCTACCTCGGACGCCAGTTACTGAGGCATCCATGGACCAGGTGCATGATAGGCTTGCAGCCAAGTCTCAATTCCTGCCCGAGACAGCAGCGGACTGTCTCTGATCAGGCTTCGCTCTCCCCCAACGTACCGGGTGGTGTGGGGAGTGAAGCACCCATCATTAACATTCTTTGACTATTCTCACGCGGCTGCAGCATACAGGGGAGCCTGACCTAGCAACTCAGCAGCACCAGCCAAACTCAAAATGTGTTCGTTAGCAAAGCAGGCTGAACCAATGTGTGCAACATAGGGCCTACCCAGAAAGCTCGAGGCCCAAGAATCCCCTATCTTTCTTCATCCACATCATTATAAAGAAACTAACAACACTAGGTCTGAAAGAAAATGCCCAGGCTCCTCATTTGTCACTTCTGTTCAGGTGGATGAGCCATCGGGAAGCACTCTTTTGGTATCGTCCACCAGCTAGCTATGAATCCACTGTACTGTAGTATTGTCTAGCCCACATTTTATTGGCTGGTCAACAGGTTAGTCAGCATTTTACATTATTGTTTGGGAATGGTTTAAAGAAAAACACCTTTCGAATTGCTGATTCAGATCCTTTTGTATCAATACTTTGGCAATGACCATCAAACTTAATACAAATGAAAAGGCAATAAGCTAATTTGGTTGGCACTGCTCTGAATTTTTTTCCCTCATTTGCTATAGTAGGCATGGTTTTAATATTCATCACAATATAGCAAAACAAGGAGAAATATTTCTCTGATTGGACTTTGTTTGCAAAACTCATCTCTTCCATCATGTATTTAAATCATTGTAGTAGGTAACAAATATTGAAAATGTTTATTATTTTGAGGTCTACTTTATACCAAAGAGTCTCAGACTGGGATAATACCAGGGTTTTGATCATGGAAAGATATAATACATGAGAAAGTATGTCTGAGAACATGCAGGGTATCTTCTTCTCATGACTGAGAAACCACAACAAACTCATAAAAGTCAGGCTTCAGATTAGTAGAAGCAAGAATTCAATAGTTGCACCTAAGTCTTGCTTCTCAGAGCTACCTCTTTTATGAAAAAATGATTATCTTGGCTTACATATTGTGTAATGGTGAAAAAGAGAAGAGAAAGAATGAATCAGCAGCACCAATCTGTTCAGTGTTGAAAGTATAAATGAAAATTTCTGTATGTATGGCGCAAAATAATTTTGAAAACCAGGAATTCAGGGTTGCAATCCTATGAGTGCTTATCTTGTAGTAAGTAATGCTGAACTGAATATGACTTATATCTGAGTAGCCAGATATATATTGGATCAGGATGTAAGATTGCAGTTTGAGATTAATTTGGAGATAACTCTTATTGTTTTCAGCAGGATATAATGCAAGCTAAAAATGTACAGGCTTAGTTTACATATCCCACAATATCTCTTATTATATTTTTTCTTTTCCTGTTTGAGGGAAGCAGTTAGATGCTGGAATAAGTAAATAAAAGGAAAGAAATCAAACTCTGAATTGTTTACTAGAGTTGGTAGATTTGAGCTGGAAGCTTCATAATACAAATGGTACATGGGGTAGGATGTTGACTTATTCTTTGCCAAAAAAAGGCGTGGGGGGTAAATGCATAACCTCAGAAGAGGAGAGGTTGGTATAAAATTTGCATATGTTAATTGATATGTATAGGTATAAGTTCTGAAATATTTACTATAACTTAAGTAGAAATATCATATATCTTATCATACTAAGAAAGACTATAATCATCATATTTGTGATCTGGGTGTAAATAAGGTGATGAACAACTTCTAAGTTTTGCTTTTCTTTCTTCTGGTTCTTTATCTTTGAAAGGGTCTTGCACTTCAAGTCCCCAAATGTTTTGGACTTCATTTCCCAGGATTCCTTACCATGCATCATGCTAGTTGAGACTTCTGGAAGCTGAAGTCAAAAACAGCTGAAGGACCAAAATCTGAGAACCATTGATCTAGAGGAGGAAGCCAGGGTTTAGCTACTATTGGACTGGCAGGAACATTGCCTCTGGACCTGCAGTGGCAGCTACACTTGAGGGACCCATTTGTACTTCTTACACCTGAGTTCCCAGGGACCAGGCTATGGCTTTGTAGGGATGTAATACATGTGGCCTTCCAGATGTTTTTGGACTGTACCTCCCATCATGTCTCACACTGGCCATGCTGCCTAGAGTTGGTGGGAGTTGCAGTCCAGAGATATCTAGAAAGCTACACATTCTTTATGCTTATTAATGACAATTCATTTCTACAATACTATACACTACTGTATTATGCTAATTCTCCATATTCACAACAAAATATATAATCATCATTACTTTAAAAAGAAGCAAATTGCATCAATATCATTCTTCACAATTAACAAAAACTCTACAGTAGCCAGCAGAGCAGGAAAAAAAGTGGCAGGAAAGTAAAATGCCAATCCATCAAAATGTACTATGAATTTGAAAACTGAGTGTCTGAGGATGTCTGAGGCACGTGCTGAATAACTATTCCCTTGCAAATCACTTGGGATTTGGGGGTAAAGAGACTAATGAGTGTTGATAAGTGCATCACCAATTCTCATTTTAGAAACTGGGTGTAACAAAATTCATATGGTGGCATGGTGCAATATCCAAGGTTGTGAGTTATACATGCTTACATGGGAGATCATGGAATTTGTTGTTGTTTGTGTGTTCCTTCAAGTCATTTCTGACTTATCGCAACCTAAAGGCAAACCTGCCACAGGGTTTTCTGGGGGCTGAGAAAGTGCGAAGCACCCAAGGTCAGCCAGTGAGGTTCCTTGGCTGAATGAAGAATCGAACTCTGGTCTCCAGTGCTATAGTCCAATGCTCAAAACATTACACCATGCTGGCTTACTTCTTGGTAAATATATGCAGTGAGATTTAAGTTCTGAGTAAACCTCCTTTAGAGAGAATTACGCCTCTTAAAACATCCCATTTATTTCATTTTGCTTTAGTATATTAATTGCCTTTCATTATTTTGCACCACAGTGAAGTGGGCATGAGCTTTGTGAAAGCACAGGGCTTTGAGGATCAAACATGGAAACCACTTTAATCTTGCAAAAGGAGAACACAAAACCAAATTGTTCTGCCAGCAGGTGGTTTGTGCATTTAAATTGGCTGTTTTCAGTAACTCTAGCACACACAGCAGAAAGCAGGGAATACAATAATTACAGCTGTAAGAAAACAGCTGTAGGGTAGAAGTAGAAAATAGATGGAAAATATATAGCAAACACAATATTACCATGGGGAATGTTTAGGTTAAATAAAGAGTCCTGCTGCTCTTCCATATGAGACATTGTTCCTGAGTATGTGGATGAGAACTGTAACTAAAACATTTTAATTAGGAAGATGGGGATACCAAATAAAGCCACAAATGCTTAGTAGCAAACCCAAACTTATGTGTAGCTCAAGAGTATAATTCTCAAGGGAATGATAGGAGGTTTCACAATTCTTTTTTGAAAGCTGGGCAGGTTGCAGTGGGAAGAGAAATGAGATGGCTACAGCCATTTAACTAGCTCTGGCTCTGTTCTTGTTAGTAACAGAACAAACCCCTGCGGTAAGAAAATAAAATATTCTTGTTTGCTCTAGATGTAGAAATAGGTCTCGGGTCATTGGTGTAATTTTAGACTCTGAATATAATGGTCTTCTCTTTCTAATCATAGGACCTTGGGACTAGTCAATGGGATGTTTACTTCATTTACTTCAGAATATTTGTTGTGTGCCTTCAAGTCACTTCTAACTTACGGCTACCCCAAGCAAACACATCACATGAGTACCTTGGCAAGATTTATTCAGAAGAGGTTTGTTATTGTCTTCCTCTGAGGCTGAGAGAGTAAAACTTGCACAAGGTCGACCAGTGGGTTTCCACAGCTGAGCAGGGATTTGAATCCTGGTCTCCTGGAATCCTAGTCCAGTGCTCAGACCACTATGGAACACCATTTCTCTTGTATTTTAGGCCATTTCCATACTTAGCCTGTTATAGCGCTATTATTCCACTTTCAACATCCTATGTAATCCTGGGGTTTGCAGTTTAGGGAGGGGGCTTTGAATAAGCAAAATACATAATAAACTGTGATATATATGATCTTTTAGCAGATCAAATGCTTCCTTAGACCAATGGATTACTTAGTCCAATAAATAGTCCAACTTCCTGCTTCTCTCAAGCCATATCTAACTGAATTCTTCTAGGAAGCCCACTGGCAGGACAATACTTTTTTTGTGGTTCATCTCCTGAAACTGATATTTAGTGGTACTCTGCCTCTGAACATGGAGGCTGCAGATAGCAATCATAACTGGTTGTCACAGATACCTTCAACCTCTATGAATTTGTTTAATCCTCCTTTTGGACCCATCAGACCTACAGGCTGTCACCTCACTTACCAGCTCTCTCTTGTCATACTATGGGTAGCAAGAATGCTATTTATATTTTATTTAGAATGCTTTGTTTAGTGATTGCTTACTGAAAAGTTAACACAGGCTTACTTTCCAAGTTTGGTTAACATTACTGAAGCATCTATCTCTGAAGAAATCCCATTGAAGGAGGCAAAACATTGACTATAGAGAATGCGCATTCCCCATAATGTCTACTTTGACCCATAGAGGAGACCTTTGTGGGACAGTGCTACTATTGGCAATGTAAATAATGGTCTGTGTGCTGGATCACAATTAGAGAGCCCAGTTCAAATCCCCATACAGTCATGAAGTGTTTCCTGAATTCCTCTGGTTGACTGCCTTTAATGTGGAAAGCAGATGAAATATTTATTGTCATTGCATTAGTGTGCTAGAGCACTTTCCTTTTGAAGATTCCTGCCTATCGCACCATAAAGCTAGCAAGTCTAATTAGGACTTCCAACAAAGGTCTTTTTAATTAGACTACTCTGCTGAGATCAAGGCTGAGAGGAAAAGGCATTAGATAGCTTTCTGATAGTTAGAGTTTATGAAGTCTTTTTCCAGACTAGGTGAAGATATCTGACTTAATAGTGACGGAACATTACAGCTTTCTTCCAGAACCTGTAAATGTAATTCTTTTTGACTACAGCTCCCATTATCTCAATCCAGCATAGTAATGCAGGGGATGAGGGGGGACACTAGAGTTGAAACCTGAAAGAACTTTCTGTTCCAAGCTCTTTCACTCTCAGAGTACATGAGTGTGCAGAATATTTTTGTTTTTGGAATAGAGAAGAAGTGATAGGAGCCATTCTACAAGATCCCCTTTACAAGTTACACAAGTCTTCCCTGTACCAACACTGGCCCTGTTACTCAGGAGGACTGAAACTGGTGGTGACTGAACCCACTTTGAGCTCCTCTTTCCTTACTCTGTGGTGTGTACTGACCACCTTGTCCCTTCTCCAGAACCTAATCTGGTTTATTTTAAGGGAAATATGGTGATTTTTGTTTGTTTTTTTTTAAAATAGGTATATGTGTCTTTGAGTCCATGGTGATACATGACTGGAACCCAAATAAATCTTCTGACAGAAAGGGCTCAAACACTCATTCAGTACTTAACTGAAAAAGTTTATTTTGAAGCCCTCTCAATAAACATAAAGAATACTAGACTGGCTCCTACACCCAGTTCATTCTGTTACAATGGCTTCCTCTCCTTCCTCTTTCTCTCAACCAGCCAAAATTCACACTCAGAGACTAGCATCCTGTTGGTCCACCACACATTTAAGTATGTCTTTTTTGGTTGATGAGAAGGCTGGTATACCTCCTTCCTCCCTCTGAAATGACCAAAGCTCCACCCACAGACATACGGTAAAGTTGTTGCAGATTCCACCCCCCATGGTCATTTGTACCTAATGGAGAGCAGGAGGGATTGGTGAAGCATTTGGTTATGTTCTTGTAGTCTGACACAAAATTATTATCTACAGAGACCTCTGGAAGACCCCAGCAGATTGCAGCAGGTAGTGTAATCTTTTGTGTTCAGTTACAGGAACATAGCTAGACACTTTTTTCAATTTCTTCCCATTCTCCACCAGGCAAGGAATGGCCATGGGTGGGGCTGCAGTGGCCCTTTAGTAATTCCAGGGCTAGTGAATCATTGGCTGTAGCATAGTTCTGCATATAAAATTATTGCACTATGCCAAGCCATTCAGGATGCTGGCCAGTGTATCTTTAATTCACAAGTTGTTGGTTTTTTCCCCCTATTCCTCCACCTTCTCTGCAGCCTCCGTGCCTCCAGCAAGATTTTACATGCTGTCATAGGCTGAACACAAGAAAGGGCAGACATCACTTCTATCCATCATATTAGCATATATAAAAAAAGGCAGAGATCTGATTCCCAATTATGATCTAGGGCTTTTCATGTATAATGGAGCACATAAAATAATTTCAGGAGAAAGTCAGCCTGTGCTTTATAGATTATGGCAAAGCCTTTGATTATGTAGCTGACAAAAAAAGTATGAATCACTCTTAAAGAAATGCAATGTTTGGTTGTTCTGATGTGTAACCTCTACTCTAGATAAGATGCCACTGTCAAGACTGAACATGGAAAAACAGAAACCGACAAGGCTGCATTTTATCCCCTTACCTATTTAATTTATTTAATTTATGTTATATACATAATATATAATACAGAAAACTGGATTAGACTCAGAGGAAAAAGCCATGAAAATGGGAGGAAGGAAAGAACATTAACAATTTAAGATATGCAGATGACTCCATACTACTAGCAGAACATAGCGAAGACTTGGAACGACTACTGATGAAAGTTAAGAAAGAAAGTACAAAGGCAGATTTATAGATGACTATTATGAAGACAAAAATATTGACCATGTAATCTGCATAACTTTAAAGTAGATGATCAAGACACCAAAATAGTTAAACATTGGCTAAACCTTGGCTCAGGCAAAAATCAGAATGAAGACTATAGTCAAGAAATCAAAAGAACAGGAACTGAAAGGACAGCTATGAAAGAACTAGATTTGATTCAATTCAATTTGTTTATTTACAGTCATAGGCCAAATACAATTACATTAAAAAATTACTACAAAATAATAAAACAATACTAGTACACAATTACAGTTACAGCTAAAATTCATACTTCATGCATATATACTTTGGGTACAGGTGCACTAAGTACATGACATTTATATCAAAAGTCAAAATATAAAATTTAAGATAGGTGAAATTTTATGGATTAAATAAATCAAAAGTATCTAAAATACCTAAATTATATATACCCCTGTATTATTTGTCTATGGGTGGTAATGGCAGAGGCATAAACCCTAGCCACCTTCTCTGTAATTTCTAAATCCGAATCTGCAAGCAGGAGGGATAGATTAAAAAAAAGAACTAGATCAGATCCTCAAGTTTATATAAACATATGTGATTGAATTCTAAAGTCAAGATCATCCATGCTTTAGTATTTCTGATGTCTATGCACAGTTGTAAAAACTGGACAGTGAAGAAAGCTGACAGAAGGAGAACTCATTTGAAATGTGATGCTGGAGGAGAATTCTACAGATATCATTGACTGCCAAAATCACCAATAAATGGGTCTTGGAGCAAACCAAGCCTGAATTCTCCCAGAAATCAAAATGACTAAAGAGGTGATTGTCCTTTGAACATATCATGAGATGACATGCCCCATTAGAAAAGACAATAGTGCTTGGTAAGGAAGAAGGAAAAGAGGAAGGCTATGTTACAGGTGGATAGACTCAAAAAGGAAGCCACAGTCCTGAGTTTACAAGACCATAGAGGAGCAGTTGTAAATATGGTTTTCTGGAGGTTTCTCATTCACAGGGTAGGCATAAGTGAAAGCTGACTTGATGGCAATTAACTGCCTCTCATGTAACACCCACAGCTTGGGAGATACCTAATCTTCAGGGGTTCACATGCCACTTGAGATGGAGAAATCCATCTGTTTTCATTTTCTCCTGTATCAAAAATTTTAAATTTTTAAATTGCCCAAATATGAATAAATTTGCATTCTTTTAATTTGTAGAAAAAAAATACAAATGAAATTCACCCCATGTGCACTGCCCACATTCAAGGGGTACAGCTCTTCACAGTATGGAAAGAACCACATTGGAGCTGGGGGAAAATGGGTAATAGAAACCCCATAAGCATACTTGAATATACAAGGAATTAAAACCAATGTTTTAAGAGCTAAGCACTTCAAGCTCTGGGTCTGGATGAATCAATCTGCCAATTGGGATTTCTCTCATACGTTCTTTTTGTTTCCTCCTGGATGTGAACAATTTCCTTTTTGGACTATAGCTCCCAGAATTCCTCTTGTCAGCATGTCTGAGACTGTAGGAGTTATAATCTCAGTTACATTTTTTTCCTGTTCAGGGATTCCCTGTCCAACATAGATCATTAGCAGAGTCCCCTGCTCTTCTATGTAGCATTTGCATGGGGTAGAGGGGCTTGCCCTGAGGTGGAAGGGGCAAAGACCTCTTCTTCCATCCTTCCAATTGTATATATTGAAATGTGGATCCAACCTAGAATATCTGGTTGTGGGATTTCATACATTTGTTCCCCCCTACATGGTTCCATAAATCAGCTGTCATAGTTTTTTCAGGGTTTTAATATTCTGCAGTTCAGCATTAAGAAGGCTTAGAAGATCTTCTTAGATCATTTGTCAGTATTCAGTGCGGAGTTTTCATTATTTTGAGCATGGATTATAGAGACACAGATGACTCTTCTAACGGCTTTCCTTTGAAATTTGCTAACCATGTCTTATCTGGAGAATTATGCATGAATGTGTCATACCTATAGTATAATGCGATCTAGTGTGTGCACTGAACAAGATATCAACATTTGTTTTTACTCTGGATTCTAGGACACAAGAGTATTAAGGCAAAATGAAATGGCAGATGCAGCTGTTGTAGGCATGCCCTCAAAGGAATCAAGCTAATAGGATGGATGGAGACACACACACACACACACACACACACACACACACACACACACACAAATATATATATACTCAGTTAATTTTTAAATCAGTGGATTGAAAAAAATTAAACTGACATATACATGAAAGCATTGCACGGTGTCAGTTAATTACAACAAAAATTTGGATGTCTGTGAATAAGAAATCTGTGAGGAATGGATGGTGTTTAAAGTGCACCTCTGAATACCACAAGCTACTATGAAAATCTGTTGCTTTCATGTTGCCTTTTCTTGTGGGTTTCCAAAAGGCACCTGAAAAAAATTGGATAAGATCCTACTAAATATTAGCAGAGGGAAAACTCCTACTAGTATACATGGACTTTCCATGTCCAGTGCTAAGCACTCAGAGATAACCATTAGTGAAGATGTGACTTGTGTTTGCACAAAATTTGCCTGAAGATCTGGGATTTCTTGTTGGATGAGCAGCGACAACAGTGTTGTCTGTTTATTGAACTGTTTACATTATGATCTGACACATGAGGGGTTTGATCCAATGGGATTACTATGATTATACAAGCTGACCATGCTGGATGAGAATCTGAAGATTTATCATCCATACAAATAACCTTTCCAATCCTTTTGTAAGAGAGAGAATGTGAGCGCTTTCACAGAATACAACACTGTATTTCCACTTTAATTGCCATGGTTTCCTCCTATCGAATCCTGGCATTTGCAGTTGAGAGAGGAAAGCTTAGAATTCTCAGCTAGAGAGTTCTATTGACTCACCAAACTACAAACTCCAGGATTCCATAGGAGGCAGCCATGGCAGTTACAGTGGAATCATAGTACTACAACTGTGTTGCATTAAAGGGTCCTTGGTTCTGTCATGTTGCAGACATCTGCCTGGTCACCAGTAGGATGCCAACAGGATATCTGAATTGGACAGGTATTTCTGATGCAGCAGAGCTTTTCTTTATGATGCCTGGATAATTAAAAACAGCAGAAAAGAATCACAAGAACAGAAAACAGAATGACTCACTTGCAAATAATCTGTGTAAAATCCTAGACAGACAGACAGACAGACAGACAGACAGAGATGCTTTCTTTCCCTACAGAATGTTGTAAACATAGTAACCCTCTATGGCAAGTAATTTAAAATCCTTTTAAGATCTTGTAAAATGAAATTTTAATCTATTTTCTATTTTTAAGCTTTAGATGAAATATGGTGATGGAAAACTATAGAGCTGCTCAATATTTAATTTAATGTTTAATCTCATCAGGGTGGGCTAGCATGGAGAGTCATATTCCAGTAGGAAAATTCATTTGGACTGGATTTAGTTTAAGAGAAACAACCACACCAGAAAGCTAAATAGTTATATTTTTCCTTCACAATAATTTACTGCTCTGGCCTCTTTAATTAATGGATTTCTGGGAAGCTTTCTTTTCTTTTCTTTTCTTTTCTTTTCTTTTCTTTTCTTTTCTTTTCTTTTCTTTTCTTTTCTTTTCTTTGGAGTGGGGGTGGGGACATAGAAAAAATTACTTCCATTTTAAGCTGCATGGGAATTCGTTGATATTACCATGGTTTGGGGCTCCTGGCTTTCTGTTCTAAATTAATTTGCTCTCAGCTGGATTGGCACACTTCAGAAATTTTCAGTCTTCTTAAGCAATGCCAAGTTAATGATGATGTTCTCAGTACAACTTCCAGCAAGCCTTTACATGTCTGATAAGAACACTTCCGTATCTTTTGCAGTGTTTGTGGCATTTATGTAGTGTAGAGGGTGGAATCATGCAGATGTTAGACCACTTGTCCTAGCAGAGCAAACAATTTGCTGGAGCTGCAGCCCAACATCTGGAGGGGCTGCATCATTCACATTCCAAGGCAGATTATCATACATGCATTCCAGGAACATGTATGAATTTACATTCTGAAAATACACTCTTATAAGGAAACTTTGCACATTGGCAAAACTGTGTCTAGGCTGATCAGTACTAATGATATATAGTTACATAGGGTTTTTGTTTTAAACCAAATATGTAGGAATGGAAATATATACAATAATTGCATTGAGACATAGCAAATATTACATACCCTCCAGTTGTCCCAATGTGACAGAAATAGTCCCATTTAATCATCTGTCATCACACTTTTTCAGCCACTTTTAAAGGATCCCAATTTCTTTCTCCTCCTCTCACTTCCCCCTTTGATCTCAGCTTATTCCAATAGCTGCAAATTGAGTTCAATGAGCTCAATGTGCAAACATGGTTTGCACTCAATTAATTCAGCAGGAGGAGAGGAGGACAGCATAATCTTTTCCTTCTTAGAGGGCAAAAGCAAAGTGCTGCAGCCTCTCCAAGCTTATCTGTTCTTCCTTCTCAATAACTTTTGTCATGTTGACCATACTCAGATGTTGCTTGGTTACACGTGTCCTGATTTTCATCTGTGAAATTTTGAAGGGCATGATATTACTGCAGAACATCTAATAGGAAATCAGTTACCTTCATCCATTACAAACAATGCAGTATATGCAAAGCTAATAAAACAGATAACTAAATGAACAAAATATATTTCCATAAACTGGGCTGAGCTCACAGTAAGGGAAGTTAAATCAGAAGTGTATACTCACTACAGAAACATTGGTTGTTGGGTTTCTAAGAACAGATCGTGATTGTGGAATATGTGCAGCCTTAGGTTTAATAATATTTAATCTGAAAAACAGACAGTACCATTTGTGCTCTGTACTATGCTACTGACCAGTGACTCCAGGTTGTACAGGCTGGGTTCCTCTATGTATTGGCTTATTAAAATCACAGGACCATCCCCTCTAGAAGATCTTGGAAGTGAACCAACAAAGTGCTAAGAATGAGCAATACAGCAGTGGTAGTTTCTCCAGCACTCTTTTACCTCTAGGTAGTTGTTAGTTGATGGGGGCCATGGTAATGACTAATGGTAGCAAAGATTGGCCTAATATTAGTTACAACTAGAGTAGACTCATTAGATCAATGGCACCTGCATACATTTTGATTTACCAACTTGCCACTGATTCATTGGGTCTGGTTGAGACTTACTACTGGTTTTAAGCCAAGGGATAGCGACCATGTGGCCCTTCAGATGTTGTTGGGCTGCGCCAGCATAGCTAATGGTAGGACTTGCAGTGTGACAACATCTGGAGAATCAGATGACTCCCACCTCTGAGTTAAGCCATTGGTCCAAGCAGTCCTGTATAGCATGGACTTTGACATGGAACACAGGAACGGCCATTCTGAGTTCTCCATTCCCCCTATCTACCCTAGGCTCATAGACTAGCCTCCCTAGGGAGGGAGTTGCAAAGCTTGAGAGTAACTGCTGAGAAGGCTCTCACCCTTGTTCCCATCAAAGGAACTTGAAGTAGTAGAGTTGGGACTGAGAGAAAGCCCTCCCCTGAAGATCTTAACGTCTACAGGTAGAGCTTAGCAGTAGCAGTATCAAAATATGATGAACTTCTGCTTGATAACCTATAACTGACACTTGTTGAACATAGATGTTTTAATATTTGTACAACACACAGTGAATGAAAGGGCCAGCAGGTCACACCAGGACACAGTTTTCAAGAAATGCTAGTACCCAAACAAATGTTTCTGTATTTAAAGGCCCTGCCACACTGGCATCAATTACCTGTCAAGTGCTGCCAGTAGAGATGAAAGTGTGTTGAGGTGCTAAAAGTAGCTGCCTCTCTTTTATGTGATATCCCATTATCTCATTACCATGAATTAATAAAGCGCCATAACTTGACCTCATTTGGGTGTTGTGGAGTGGTGCCAAACAGGTGTTTGGGATTCATTATCTGTTTGCTTTGCAGAGAGAATTAACCAGCTGCCCCATAAAAAAGGTTTTAAAATGGCATGGCATGGCATGGCAATGCAATTATATTACCTGTAACAGAAGTTGCATAACAATGCCTGAATAAAATTTCTTTCAGGGTACAGAGCTAAATGGTTGACTTTACCAAACTCATTGGAGTTTTGCCACTGAAAAATTTGGAGCAAAGCTGTGTTAGTGATAGGATTTCAAGAATCCTTGAGCACCAATGGTCAGGAAGCATGCTGAGTAAATTGCTGCAATAGGCCAGGGCAATCCAACACATTTTGCTGTTTCACATAAAGGAAAAAAATGACTGACACACACACACACACACACACACCCCTTGAGAAGCCGGCTGGACAGGTTAATGATCTTGCTTTCAACACTGATAATGGGTTAGCTTCTGTGATAATGGAGCTTCCCATTATCTAGACTTGGCTGAAGGGGGATACTTCCCTCTTCAGGTAAACCAAGGGTTAATAAGATCTTGGGGATTAGGTTACATTTTTACTGTGAGTCAGCCTCACAGGTCACAGGGGGAGAATTGCCCAATCAAAAGGAAAAGAGGTGAGCATCTTGGAGATGCTTCCAGGGAGAGGTTATAAAACTCCTTGAGAGGCCATGTGGGAGAGAGAACAAAGGGATAACAGAGAGTCGACAAAGGAACATCCTAGAGATGGGATCTGTGCCAGTAGTAGGCTGCAGGCCCCCATGCCTCGCCTCCTGGCCACATTCCTCTCTTAGACCATCTAAGCCTGTGAACCTAATTGTGAGTAACTAGAATAAGATAGTTAGTCGCATTAGGGCTGTTTATTATTTTGGAGTTGGCTGATCTAAAGAATGTAACTGTTTTTGTAACTACTTGTAACTTAAGCGTACCTGGGGGGGAGCCCCTCATGTGTGTTATTGCCTTGTTTATTTGCATGCCTTGAATAAATGCTTTTCTGTAAAACCTCTGTTTCCTCTCCATTCCCACGCCATCCTTCGGCACACGCTTAGCTCAGAAGGAGAGGGAAGGGAGGTCCTTAAACGTAGAGATTGGTAATCCACTGAGCAGGGTCCCACTGTACTGTTCAGTTAATTCAGAATTCAGTGGGTGGTTGCAGCAAGAATTAGTAAATGCTGGGGGAATTTCCAGCTCCTTTTCAAGGATGAAAGTCAAACGTGGGGGGGCTGGAAATAAACTCCAGTATAACAGCTTCCTCCACCATATCTGAGGGAAACAGGACAGGTTTAGGGGGGTCAGTAGGTGCAAGACAAGTTGAGTAACCTTTATGTACCATCAAAGCATATAGCCCCAGATAGATACTCCCATTTGAACTTTCCCTTAGCATTCCAGGAAACAGAACCACTGAGTCTGAGTGGTCCTTGTGACCCAGACTATTAATGTATGATGAATCTAGTATAAGCTGAGATCTTTTACTGTAGAACATAGCATAAATGTTCCACAGCCAGAATTATGCTATGACTCTCCTTTGACTGCCACCCCAGACCACCCTTTAGCTGCTTCGGCCTTCTCCCATGGCTGTTCAGTGGCCAGTGGAGAGCAGGGTAGAATGAGAGAAGCATCTGGCTATGTTTCCATAATCAGATGCAAAACAATGACACCATCCACTGAGATCTTCTGGCTTCCTCTGGTGGATAATATAATCATACTGAGCTTGGCTATGGGAAGATACTCAGACATTTCTCTGATTCCTCCCTGCACACTCCAGCAAGCACTGAATGGCCAGAGAGGGGACTAATGCAGAGAAATGGTGGGTCATGTTGGGACTTTGGTGGTTGTGGAATAAGGAATAGCAAACCTCCATAATAATGAAAAAAAAAGACAGATGCAGGCATAAAATGGACACAATTGTATATATGATTAACAGGATGCTGTCCATAGCTTGCTCTATATATGTTTCAGCAAGTCAGATGCTTCTTTCTGTTCTATAATTTTTGGTCTTTCTAGATTGTGTGTGTGTGTGTGTGTGTGTGTGTGTGTGTGTGTAAGTGTGTGCACACATGCTTACAGATTTTGGGGGGAAATAATACAGAAAATTATATTAATTTGATTGCAGGACACACTAATACAAAGACGCTGGAATACATTTTATTTTATGTTTATATGCAGAAATGTGCTTCTTCCTCCTTTTCATCTTCATCTTTTTCATCTGTAAGACTCTTTCAAAAGGAAGACAACCTTTTCCAAAGGCATATCTGAAAAATTTCCTATAAAGTTCAAGGGGAGCAGAGCCTTTGCTTCCAGCCACAGACTTTGCTGAGACAAGGCAGTTTGGCCCCACAAGGATGCTGCCTGTTTGGAACAGGGAAAATCCTGTACCAACAGATTCTCTGTTCCCTCTAAAGCAGTCTTTGTGATATCCCTGTGAAGATCACTGTATTTCTTCAAATTCTGCTTACATGGCAGTGATTTCATCCCTGGGTTTTTTTTTAGTACTTTTCAAAGGTCATAGTTAAGAAGGAAACTCCTAGAGTCTCTGTTGTGAGATGATTGCAAGGACAGGAATTAGTGGCTCAGAATCCTAGCATGCTTGCTTTATTACAGATTAAAGCATCGCAAGGCAAAAGCTAGAAGTCACTCATCCTTAGTTACCATGACGCAGGGATGGCCATGGTAACCAGAAGCCACTCATTCCTTAGCAATAATCTGAGTGACCCAGGTTTGTTCTGAAAAGCCATATGGAACAGCAGCACAGGAGGCTGGGGAGTGAAGAGTCTGATCAGAGACTCACTGCATATAAAATACAAAGAATATGCCACAGCAAAAGCCTCTGTTTACATCTTGGTAAATTCCATTATGTTCATAATTGTTAATTCATTAGGAACCTTGTTGGACATTCTTGCTCTCCGTCTTCCCTGCTGCTTTCAAACACTGATCCATTAATGCATCTGTCACGTTTTAAAAATAGAATGGGCTGCAGATTTGCTGTGTAACCAGGATAAATTTTTATTACTATGAACATCCTTCCTAGAAAAAGGGGAAAAAAAGGTACAGATAGACCCGCTTTACAAATGTATAGCAAAAACATGGCATCTTGTTCAATATTTCCAATCCTGTAACTCAGATTTATGATCTCATAACTTTTTGAATTCATATTTACAGTTATTAATAACAAAACACAACCCCCAAAACTACTTCTTAAACTGGCCCTCACCCTAACTGGAAGGTTACTGAGGTGCTGCAGACTGGAGTGCTTTCCCTCTTGTGGGGAGTGTTCAAACAAGCAGCTGCTGCAGGACCTCATGGGGCCTCTCCAGCTGCTTGTCTCAATGCATCCAGCAAACAGGAGAGAACTGCACTCATAATTTCCTAGGACCTCAGTCTGCAGCACCTCAAATACCCTTTAGCTGGGAAATTGCATGGATTAAGAAGTAGTTTTTTTGGGGGGGCGTTGACAAAAATAGCTACAAAAACAGAGCTCCCTCATGGTAGCTACTTCTGTTGACGCAGGATCTCAGGCATTATTCTTTTAAAAAACAGTTCACTGAATCTGTTACAAAGTTATATAAGTGAGTTTTGGATAGGCCTTTATTTCAAAAGTCTCTAGATCAGGGTAAAAATAAAGAACAGGCCAAGTACAAAAAAATGAAGGGGCTTTACTTCTATTCTTATTGCTAAGTTTTAAAGATTTCTAGACTGAAATTAGTGCTGCCTTTTAAGAGGGCAGTTTATATAATTGTTTCTAAGATTATATTTTTTCTTTTTTTTTCTTTTCCTTTTTTTTCCAGTTGGAATAAATATGAGATACTAAATAAATAAATAAATAAATAAATAGATTCTTGTCCAACAATCTTGGACAATCTTTACAAAAATGTAAAGGTTGTTGTGTGACCCATAAGAAAAATTCCAAAACCCAAATCAGGGACTTTATTAGACCAGCTAAAGATCAGCAAATAGCATGTAGTTCTCCAGAGCTCTTCACTAGACAAGATGGGAAGCCATGGAGAAAGTGCAGGAGAACTGTATTTGGAATTCTTGGTGAGACAGCTCTAGTGCCTCGCCAAACCACAAGTCTCAGGATTCTATAGGATGTTGCCATGGCACTTGAAATGGGATATAGAGTTGGCCTTCCACATTCACTAGGGTTAAGGGAACAAGACCCTCACAAATGTGAAAAAATTGTAAATATCAAAATGTCTGTGTGTCTGCGGAAAGCGGGGTGAGGGACAGGGGGGAATGAACACCCCAGGTCCAAACCAGGTCAGTGAAAGGATAGGGAAAGGGAGTGGGTGGGCATGATGGAGCTATACTTCCTCACTCTCACCCATCTCGTTCCTTGGGTGTGAGAGGACATCAGGAGAGGGTTTCTGATGCTGAGAAATTGGGCTGTGAGCCATCCTTAGTTGGACAGGCAGTGGCTGGTGCAGGTGGCGGAGGATCAGAGGCAGTTTTTTAAAGGGCTGTGTGCCCTAGTTGTCTGGTCACAAAAAATAAAGTACATTACAGTGGCTACTATGTGAAGCTCCCTTGGAATATGTCAAGGTTGTTGCCGGGCAGGCAAAGTTTTCCTATGAGTGGACGGCAAAGGGAAGAGGCAGCATGGCCAGACAGCCAGGTGCAAGGCCAGCAGAATTGTTATGGCTATGTCTTGTGTATTGGAGAAGGCCACATGCCAGAGCACTGATTGGGTCACCCCACTTGTTCCAGGGTGACAAGGTAGCATAAAAAGGCTGGTGTTTGCCTTGACCAGCTGCCAGTTAGACACCCTAGCTGCACCTGCCATGCCATTGGCAGTATACTGATTGTAAGGGGAGATGCTGCCTCATTTTTCTCTGTTATCCCTTCTGCTATTCCTCTTTGTCTAATTGCTGGAGTGCTAACATGTTTTTGCTAAGCCTTATCTTATCTTAAAGTGCGGCAATAAATTCAGCCTCTAAGTCTTACTTAATGAGCCTCTGGATTTTTTTCTGCTTCACTGGACCCTCTGCTGCAGCGAAGCCTTGCTTCATAGATTGCACACTGCTCATGCTCAGAGGAGCCAAATCCTGCCAACCCTGAGAGAATGGAGTTCCATAAATGAGGACAATGGCAAAATGGAAGGTTATTATTAGAAGGCCATCTAGCATTCAAATTACAAAATTGGGAGAAAATCAACTTGAGCATTTCCTAGAAGTGGCACAAGATGCATGTTTCCTTAGTAGGCAGTTCCTCTTTGCCTATTGAGTCTTATGCCCAAGGTAGTAAACAGACTGTAAGTTGCTTGGTGTTCTTTCCATATTTTTTAGTAAAAGTTTTCTTTGAATAAAATGATCCAGCTGCTTATGGGAGTAATTTTACTGAAATTTGTTTTTAGTCAGTAGCTTTCTTTTCTATGTTCTGTATCTTTTGTATGAAATTTTGTTACCTCTGGGAAAGTATTTGTAGTGTTTCCCAACAAGGTTATCCTCCATATTTGGACAAGTTACTTTTCTAGATTACAGCTCCCACAGTCTTTGAGACAAGATGATCAGTGGCCACTTGGCAGGGGGATTCTGGGAGCTATAGTTCAAAAATAACTTTTCTAAGCTCTGTTATTTAATTGGCTCTGCTTAATAGCAGCTGTCAGTCACATTTCATGAATAGTGCAGATGACACAGCTTCCAAACATTTTCCTCAGAATAAATCCAAGACATTTTCCTGTCTGAGGCAGAACAGGAAGACACCCCCATCCTTTATGGGCCCATTCACGCTATTATTTTAGCACAATCATTCCACTTTAATCTTGTCTGTCACAATCCGAATTACTTTATGTCATCAAACTACTGATTCATTTTTTGTTTTTTAAGGAAATTATTTCTTTTTCTGTCCAGATGTGCAGTTAATGATGATTAGGTACATTGTGCTTAATATACAGAGGAAATACACCAAATCATCAGTGTTCATACTTGAAAGCATGAGACTTCCATGCCAAGTGGAACAATCTAGATTACTCTTTTGGTGTATGCTATAAATGTACATTCACTGAATAAATCATAACATTAGTTTCCTATATAAAGGATCCATTCCACAGATGCCAGATGTGCTGACTAATTTTGGCGCATCATTAGAGGGAAAATTAAACCCCTTTCTGTTTCCACAATCCTTTTATTTAAGCTATATGATTAGATTTAAGAAAAAAATCTTATGACAGTGGCTGAATCAGTGCTTTAAATGTAATTTTAAAGCTTTGCTTTAGCCCTCTAGAGTTAAAACTGTACAATTTAACCAAAAAAAAAAAAAAAGGCCTCAAAAAATTGTGATTTTTCAGGTACTTTCATGACCCAATGAAAATTCCAAATAATAAAACAAACAAACAAATGTTTTAACTATTTATATATTTATGATTATAGCATGGGAAAACATGGGTTTGCAAGGATGTCATATGGAAGATGGAGCAAGCCTGTTTTGTCCAGAGGCTAGGACATAGAGCAATGGCTTCAAATTTCTGGAAAAGAGATTCCATCTAAACATTGGCAAGAAGCTCCTGACAGTAAAAACAGTTCAACAGTGGAATGCGCTGTCTTGGAGAAAGGTGGAGTCTCCCTCTTTGGAGGTTTTTAAACAGAGGCTGGATGGCCATCTGTGGGGAATGCTTTGATGGTGTATTCCTGCATGGCAGGGGCTTGGACTCAGTGGCCCTTGTGGTCTCTTCCAGTTCTATGATTCTATGATTCCAGCTGTTTCTTGGCTATTGCATCTCAACTGTGGTAAGTCCTCCCTTTGGAGGGCTGATTGGCACCAACCCTGAGGTCTTTCCAGTGCGAAGTCAAGATACATTAGAGCCTGTGTAGCTTAATTTACTTACATTTATGTAATTTTTAATAATTTTAGCTTTTTAAGCCATTTTAACTTGTCGTGTTTAACATGTTTCTATCATTTTAAAGGTATTTTATCATTTAATGTGGTCCTGTTTTAAATTGCTTTATCGATTTATATGAATTGTGCCCTAAAATCCCATGATATGATAAAAATATTTTAATAAACAAATAAATAACTAAATTTGGTATGATATATGTTCTGTGGGTTTGGATTTAACAAAGGACCGCTGTGCTGGATTATGTGACTTGGGCAGAGTGGGCACGTGTCTGGCTTCACTGTCCTGTTGTGATGAAAACGGCAGTCTTGTAGTTGAAATATTTTTTTAAGACAGTCTTCTCTGTCAAGGCTGAGCAGCATGGACCCCCTGAAGGCATTGGAGAACATTTCCAATAATTCTTAACCATCACAGCCAATGATGAGGGAGAATGTGACATGCAGATAACACAACGTCTGGAAGAACACAGGTTGCCCAACCCTCCTCCTTGTGATGACATTTTCTATTTTTAATAATATGTTCTACAAATAAATATTAAATACACGTTGCAGGGTATGGAAATGCCTCTTATTCAAAGGAATGTTTGTATGTACAGAATCAAGGATCTCTTCTCAAGAGAGCCAGAAGACAAGAGGGAATGAACTACAGTCATCCCTCCACATTTGCTAGGGTTAGGGGCACAGGATTCCCATGAAAACAAAAAAAACATGAATAACTCTAGACCCTCCCAAACCATATTTAACACACACAAAAAAGTAGGATCACCATATTCAACCCACCATAGATTCTTTTAATGCATCAGGGTTCCTTCACAAGGCAGCAGTGGCTGGCTGGTGGGGCTCAGTGCCACCTCCACTGCTGCCCCACACCATTTTTAATAAGGACTTAAGAAGCCTTGTTCACAGTTTCTCAATCTCACAAGGCTTGCAGTCCCTATTAAAAATGGCATAGGGAAGCAGCAGTGGCGACAGCAAATAATCCATGAATAATCAAATCTGCAAAAGTGAAACCCGCAAATGTGGAGGGCTGACTGTACTACCACTTATTATCATTACTGCTGCTGCTTCTACTATCATCATTACCTCTATTTATAGCTTGTCTTTCTTCACAGAGGGAGCCAGCATGGATAGTGGTTCAGTTGATGGAGAGAACTCTGAGAGACAAGGGTCTGAATCCCTGCTCATCCACAGAAACTCACTGGGTGACCTTGAGCAAGCCAAACTCTCAGGGGAAAGTAATCTCTCCTGATTCTTCCAGAGCATAGATGGCCATGGTTGGGTTTCGACGGCTGAGAGGTGATATGAACCCTAGTTTCCAAAGTCACAGTCCAACAGTCAAATGACTCCATCCTGTTGGAATAGGAGCCATATATATATATAGATTAAGTTAAGGAAACCAAGGCCATTACACTGATATATTGCCTTTATTCCACTTTCAACATCCTATGGAATCCTGGGGTTTGCAGTTTAGGGAGGGGCATTTAGAATTCTCAGCCAGAGAGCTCTTTGGCCCCAGGAAACTACAAACTCCAGAATTCCACAGAATGTTGAAAGTGGAATAAGAGCACTATAACAGTGTAGTGTGGAAATGGCCTAAGTCCAACAATGAAGAACTCCAAAGATATTTAATTTCTCATACATAGAATTTAAACAGCCAAACACGGGGAATATAATGCTTGAATATTCTTCACATTTTTGAAGGGAATTATTAGGTGAGAGGGAAGGAGAATCTTAATCTATTCTCCACAGGAGAAACCTCAGTATCAGAGAATATGTGGTGCAAGTGGAAGGCAAGAAATGTAATATATTATGGGCAGAGGTGTACTGAAAAATAACTGGAGAATTTCTTGCATTAATGGGATGTTCTCATTCAACAGTTCTCCCCTAGGAGGGTGTTTTTATGTATGAAGTTAAAGCCTATAGCACTAAACCAACATTTATGCTAAATGTGTCCCCGTGTTGACTTCAGCTTGTTAAAAATGGATCAAATTGGAATTATTTCATTTTCCCTCTGGAATGAATGCATTGCATTAGATCAGGATCCTCAGAGAGTGGTTTTTTTACGTTTCAGGTTGTTGTTGTTTTTTTAATTGTTTGGCACTGTTGAAGGGTACAGGTCAAATTATACTGATAAGGTTAGCTGTACTCTTGAATGATCTGGAGAGACAATCAGTGAACCAGTTGACAGATTTCCTGCCTCTGGGGCACATCGAGATTACAATTAAAGCACTTAAACAAGACTGAAACATGGCATCCTTCATCAGAAAATTTAATAATACAGGTAGATAATATTCTCCTTCAATAAACTATAGTATTACTGTCAATTCTCCCAACGTGGCATAGTGGTTTGAATGTTGGATTAGGAGCTCTGGGAGAGCAGGTCAAATTCCCACTCTGCCGTGGAAACCCACTGGATGAGCTTGGGCAAGTCACATTCTCCTAGCCTCAGGGGAAGGCAATGGCTGACTCCCTCTGAACAAATCTTGCCAAGAAAACCCCGTGATAGTTTTGCATTCGGTTCACCATAAGTCAGAAACAACTTGAAGACATATAAGAACAAATTACCATCAATGGATCCTGAGAGTCTCCAAACGATCATGACAGTGATGCTCACTTGGACTTTGCACCAGTACTGAACATTATTTCCTCCATTAAAGTGCAGTGACACCTGGTGGCTCCCTGGTCAGTTACACAGTTAATCCATTCCAGGTTTTATTCCAAGCTTTAAAAGAACTATCCAAGATAATGAATTTATTTTGGGAATAGAGTTCAACACCTTGGATAGCTCCTTTTAGAGTTTTGGATAAACTCTTTAAATTTTAGACTAAAATGTAGACTGGATTCCCCACTCCCTGGCACAGAAGACACCAGCTGCCACTGCTAGTATGGCTGTTGCCTCATCAAATAAAATATCTGCTTCACACTATGCCTGCATTTAATATGTTGACACTTCATCTGCTAAAAGGAAAGGCCTTTGCAAAGCAGAAAAATTTAGCACAACAAAATAAAAATCCAATTGGGGGTGAGAACAACAAAGACAAGATAGAGAATACAAATTAGGTTATAGATTTTAATAAATTCCTTCATTCTTAATAGGATCACTCTACACCAAGTGATTACTTTGACAGGGTACCCAAAAACAGATTAGCACACGTGTCTCTTATTTTCTCAGTTGCCACTATGTACAAAGCTGCCTTGCATATTCATCAACATCAACTATCAAATAATCCCTTCAAGATTTGTCATCCCAGAAAAACATCTAAATAGTTTTACAAGGAATGTGTCTCTGGTAATTTGACAACTTATTGTGGTAGTTGTCACCACCTTAAATTGCTTCACAAGGAAATTAACCAAATTCATGAAGGGTGATAGCACTAGTCTTGATAACAATATGCTGTCTTTGCAATCAGAGGCAGCATGCTTCGTGGCTGGGAGACATGAACAAGGAAGCTCTCTTGGCCTCATGTCTTGTCTGTGGGCTTCCCAGGCTCTGAGTTATCACTGCGGAAAACAGTGAACTATATAGGCCTTTGGTCTGACCCAGCAGGGCTCTTATATTCTCTCCTGAGCTTTCTATAAAGGTACAACAGAACACAATAATTCATAGAATCATATCATAGTAAGAGAATCCAAGGGCCATCTAATCCAGCACCCCTTCAACTGGAGGAATTCAACAGCTAAAAGCATTCCTGAGGGGAGGTCATCTGACCTCTTCTTACAAAGCCTCGATGAAGGGAAGCCTCTCAAGATAGTCTGCTGTACTGTCAAACAGTTTTACCATCAAGAAGTTTTTTTTCCTAAGGTTTGAGAGGGAGGAACTGGCAAAACCACCTCAGAATATTCCTTGCTTAAGAAAACCCAATGAAATTCATGGGGTTGCCATAAGTCAGCAGGCAACTTGGAGGCACACACACACACACACACACAGTTGGAATCTATATGTCTTGTAAGTTGAGTCTATTGGTTCAGATCCTTTCCTCTGAACAGCAGAAAACAAACTTTTTCGATTCATTAAAAACACAAAGTATAAAGAGGGTTCTCTGTATGTTGGAACAGACACATTTTTGTACAACGTAGTACTTGCAGCTCCAATAATTGCTCTCTAAGCCAGATGGAAACCGTTTTGTATCCAGCTGGGTTTAGTAAGCTGATGCAAGTGGTGTGCACTGCAGGAGGAAACCTTACAGGGAAGCTTAAATAAGAACATCTTTTTTCTAGTGAACACATTTAATGGATTAATTTCAGCAGAGTGCCATATCATACTCCTGTGACCGATAGCTCTTCCCTGACAGCCTTGAAAATATTGAAGTACAGCACTTTCCAACAGTAATATATCAAGTGATAATATAAGTCAAAAAGAAACCATTTTGGTTCTGTATTCTACTGTACAACTGTTCTTCAATTTCCTGCTGTTATAAACCTGTCTGTCACTTTTAATAAACTAATAATTGATGAAGGACTGATGAGAATGAAGCTCCATTCCAGCTTTATATTCCAGATTTGATACCCCTAAATACTGAGGAACTAAAAATATCCAAGATCATTAGTGTCTGAGAAATTGTCAACTCACCTAACTGGTTGAGATAGCAGTTTTGAGGGAACATCATCAAACTTATCTTTATTTATAGATGCTGCACTCACATGATACAAATGTTCTAAGCATGCCAACTGACCTGCAACAGTCAAATCAAAGGTCTGCATATTGCTTCAATATGGCTGGTCCAGGGGCATAGCTACAGGGGAAGCAACATGAGGATATTGCCTCTCCCAATACAAATTTTGCTCCCCAAATGAATGTTTATGCCATTTCTCCAAATTTCTAGCATTGCAGAAAATAAGGCATTGAAAATTATTCACCTCTAGAACTCATATTTGCTGTGTTTGTATTCCCTAGGTATCTTTGCCTGCCCCATTTTTTCATATGCTAACATTGTATTTCTAAATGCTCAACTGAAGTTTTAGGTTACTCCAATGCTGGAAATTTTGGGACGGAAAACTTCATTTAGGTGATCAGAATTCTTATTTGAGGACAATGCCCTCATTTTGCTTTTTCCCATAGCTACACTCCTGACTGATACTGCTTTTAAAGGAAGCTTAGAATCTACCTTCTTCACTGCAGCATCTCCAGGTAAGTCTTAATTTTGTGTCAGGCTTCTGCTTCTGGGATTGTGACATATATTGAAAGTGATGCAAATGGGAACATCCAGTTCCATAAGGAATCATTGGAGAAGAGGGGGATATGTATGGACACAAAGTTCACAATTATATTCAACCCACCACCAGTTTTAAAGAGGTTTAAAGTATAGAACACCAGAACTCACCTTCTCCAGGCTAGTGAAATGCACTGATGATCTCCAGAGCAAAAAGAAGAGACACCAACTGCTGATCCCAAGAGGGCTTGGCTGGGATGACCTGGCTTGCCATTAGAAGACAGTTCCTCTTCAGAGGAGCATATAGGCAGAGAGCAACTGGTATGAACTGTGTCCTTCTGCTGTGTCTTCTCCAGCAGACTCTTCAGGTGGAGAAGGCACATCAAGAATGATAGCACATTTCCTGTTCGGTTTTCTGCAACAGGTACAGCGGGCACAGAAGGAAATGTACAATATCCAACTAGCCCAGAACAGGAAGAAAAAAACACCCCTGCACTAAACACCAAGTGATTTCTCTTTTTTCTCTTTCTTTCTTCTTTTGTCAGGTAATGCATGAACCAGATTTTCAGTTGCCACTGTGCTGCCCTGCCACAGCCACCACTTATAGAATCATGGAATCACACAATCATCGAGCTACTTACACCAAGCCACTTCTAAAACTTTACTTTCAAAATCAGTGGTGCTGCAATGAAAATCATTGGAAGTCCACTGGTCCCAGGAAACTTTTACTCCTGTATTGTTGGCTGCTTGCTTGCTGCTTGTTTGCCTCTTGCTTCTGCTGTTTTTGTACCATAAAGAGCCATTTCATGTCTTCTTGCACCATAAAATCCTGCCACAGTTGCTACTGAAATCTGAGAGTAATTACAGCAGAGGCAGCCAATTCAGTAGTGGCAAGAAATTTGAAAGCAAATCTAGCACCAGTGAAGCTCCTCTTGTGTTCTAGAGAATGGAGGGGTCCAGTGCAGCCCCTAAACCCTAGAAAATTGTATTCAAAGAATGTTTACTGTCCTTGAGGTGACTCTATTTTCTGAGATTTTCTGGTTTGTTGATTAAATGTATACTCAGTGGTGAAGTTTAAAGGCTCATAATCCAACAGCAACAAGCAGAAATGTCCCCATACTGTTACTGCTTTAGGTCCCATATTGGAAGAAAGACAAGATATAAATTATACTTTTTATACATACACACACCTCTCAACAACTGTTTAAAAACCATTGATGAGATCATCACTGGCTGGAATGATACTTCCATTGTCCCCTCCCATCCTCAGCCCACCCAATATGTATATAGCTATCTACCATAGACTATATTCCAAGCAACTGTTAAATGACTACAGTTGATAAAAACTTCCACCAAATAAACTCTTTTAATCTTTAAAGTTCCACAAACTTTTTTTTTTCCTGTACCACACTGAACACAGTCTGCTTCCCTCTACCCACTTTCCCAAGTAATTTGCAGGAAATAGCCCTTTGGATCTTTTTCCTCTGAGAGCTTTTGGGTAGGGTGATTTCTAGAGGAAAGGCATTGTTTATTCTGGTTCCACAGTGTTTATCTTCACTATGGAATGGAATGGAATTGCATTCCTGCTAGTTAGAGTAGCCGATTTTTGACTAGGCACACAGAGAATTATGTTGCATGGTTTCTAGTGGAGCAAGAACAAGTAACAGAATGGGAATCCCTGGCATGGGGGCAGAATAGGACTTCAATATAACTTAATTACAGAGTACATTTATTTAATGACTGACCTAAAAGATTCAGTTCTAGCTTCATATTCTTCTCATATTTTCCATGAATATGTCGATCACATTTCAGTCACATGAAACAGTGGGCTTGACACAGCCCCCAAACATTTTGCTGTCTGAGGCAGGAGTAAATGATACCTGGACCCTTTGTGGGCCCATCCACACCACAGAATTGTAACACAGTCATTCCACTTTAACTGCCACAATTCCATTCTATGGAATCCAAGGCGTGGCAGTTTAGGAGGGGCATTTAGAGATCTCAGGCAGAGAACTCTTCAGTGCCTCACCAAACTACAAACCTCAGGAATCTATAGGAGTTAAAAGATTCTATGGCAGTTAAAGTGGAACCATAGTGCTATAACTCTATAGTGTGAATGTGTCCAAAGTCAAGGTGCATAAGAACAAAGAACTTTGTTATTACTTAGGCCAGTTCTGCACTACACTGTTATAGTGCTATTATTCCACTTTAAACATTCCGTGGAATTCTGAGGTTTGTAGTATACTGAGGCCAAAAAGCTCTCTGGCTGAGAATTCTAAATGCCCCTCCCTAAACGGCAAGTCCCAGGATTCCATGGAATGTTTAAAAAAATTGCAACCACAAGCAGCTTATACCAGCAGGAGTCTGGGCCTTAACTTCTAGATTTAAGCTTAATTTTCATGAAATTGAGAGAAACAGCTTATCTGCCTAGCCTGGCAATGAAAATGGGATGTGTTCTGCACATATAGATTTTCTCATTTTAGGTACTTAAGTTCAGCTGCTCAACAGCTTTGGATATTTAGTTATATACATCATTTTGTTGCTGCTTTACTTTGGCACTAGATGTTTTCAGCTTACTGATTGCTTTCTATCCCCTGTCATTCTGTTTCAAAATATTTCTCTTTTCCGCTATAAGAAAAAGGGGAAAAAGCCCTATTTTGTCCTCAGTTCCAAGCAGCATCCCATGTTCCACTTCCTTGTGTGGAGCTTAGTGTCAACTGACATTAAAGATGATTATAACAAACCTAAATAAGAGAACAAACTCAAAGGAGTCCCCCTGGCAGAAACACAACTTTCTGAAGCAGAAATGAGTGATCATGGAATATCAGTCGTAAACATGAAGGGCTTAGGAGTGAAGACATTTCCGTGTAAACACTTTACCAATTAGCTGCCCAGTTCTTGGCAATACCATTTGGAAATATTATGAATATAAAAGAAAAAACAGGGAAAAGTGTTGGCTTTATTGACTGGTGTGTTTTTTTTGGAGGGGGGTTTCCAAAAGCACAAAAGCGATGTTACAGTTGAACACTTTAAAGACAGAAATAATGACCACAGGTGATTTACATTAACTTAGACAGTGGATACATTAAAATACACTAAAATAATTAAAGATTTTCTATATCTTGGCTCAGTCACAAACAAAAATGGAGACTGTAATCAAGAAATCATAGAATTATAGAGCTGGAAGAGACTACAAAGGCCAGCAAGTCCATCCCCCTGCCATGCAGGAACACACAAAATCAAAGCATTCCCAACAAATGGTCATCCAACCTCTGTTTAAAAACCTCCAAAGAAGGAGACTCCACCACTCTGACTGTTCTTACAATCAGGAAGTTTTTCCTAATATTTAGGTGGAATCTCTTTTCCTGAAGTTTGAAGCTATTGCTGTCTGTCCCAGTCTCTGGAGAAGCAGAAAACAAGCTTGCTCCATCTTCCAAATGACATCCCTTCAAATGTTTAAACATAGCTATCATGTCACCTCTTAAGCTTCTCTTCTCCAGGCTAAATATACCCAGCTTCCTAAGCCACTCCTCATAGGGCATGGTTTCCAGGCCTTTTACCATTTTGGTCACTCTTCTCTGGACATGGTTCACTTTGTTAATATCCTTCCTGAACTGTGGTGTCCAGAACTGGACATAGTACTCCAGGTGAGGTCTGGACAGAGCAGAATAGAGTGGTATTATCACTTCTCTTGACCTAGACACTATACTCCTTAATGCAGCCCAGAATCACATTGGCTATTTTAGCTCTTGCATCACTCTGCTGACTCAGAGGCCCTTTTCACACAGCATTTGCCATGCGAAAGGGCCCCTCGAGCGTCGTGCGAAAGTGAGGAGCAGTCCACATGACGCATTCACAATCGCACAATGTTCCAGGGTCAGGCAGATGCCGCTCGTGCATTTTTTCATTCTCAGCTTTAAGCCAAAAATGGTGCACGATTGCGCATCGCTCCGGGGCCCCGCACACACTTGCTGTGTGTGCGGAGCTCCAGAGCTGCGGTGCTCACGCTTCCTGCCCCAGCACAGTCTGGGAAATTCCCAGGCTGCACTGCAGAAGGAAGAGGCGGGGCTCTTGTGCAAGTAGCTGGTAGTTGCGGAGCTGAAGCAACGGGGATGCGAGAGCCTCTCTTAAGAGGCTGCTCGCAGGATCCCCGCACCCTAGCTCCATGAAAAGGTAAGCTGTGGAAAGGGCCAGAGTGATGCCTTGATCTCTTTCGCTTAGATCCCTTTCACATGTACTGTGGTCAGGCTAGGTGTCACCCATCTTATATCCACGCATTTCATTTTTTCTCCCCAACTGTAGTACCTTACATTTCTCCCTGTTGAAATTTATTTTGTTTGTCTTGGTCCAGCTCTTTAATTTGTTAAGGTCATTTTTGAATTCTGATCTGGGGTATTAGCTACCCCTCCTAATTTGGTGTCATCTACAAATTTGATAAAAATGCCCTCTATTCCATCATCAAAGTCACTGTTAAAGATGTTGAATAGCACTGGACCCAGGACAGAATCCTGTGGCATCTCACTATTTATTTCTCTCCAGCATTAAGAGAAGCCATCGAGGAGAACTGTTGGAGTTCAGTTGGCCAACCAATTACAAATCCACCTAACAGTAGCATTGGCTAGGCCTCATTTTCCTAGCCTCCTGCAAGAATATTGGAGGGGGGTATCCTTGTCAAAGGCCGTTCTGACGTCACAATATGCTATATCCACAGCATTCCCTTCCTCTACCAAGCTTGTAACTCTATCAAAAAGAGAGGGAGGCAGGTTGAAAGTGGGGGAGAAGTTAGTGTGGCATGACTTGTTTTTAAAAAACCCATATTGACTTTTAGTGATCACTGCATTTCTTCTAAGTGCTTAGAAACTGTCTGTTTAATGATCTGCTCTAGAATCTTTCTGGCTATTGATGTCAGGCTGACTGGACAATAATTGCTTGGGTGCACTTTTTTTTTCTTTTTTTCTTTTTTTCTTTTTGAAGATGGGCACAATATCTGCCCTACTCCAGGCTGCTGGGACTTCTCCTGTTCTTCAAGAATTCTCAAAGATTATTGCCTGTGGTTCTGAGATTACTTCTGCCAGTTGTTTTAATACCCTTGATGCAGTTCATCTCAACCTGGAGACTTGAATTCATTTAGAGTAGCCAGGTATTCCTGTACTATCTCTTTACCTATCCTGTGCTATATTTCCCCTACCACACCATCTGATCCATTTTCAAAAGTTGACTACTGTCTTCCTTTTGGGAGAAAACCAAGATAAAGAAGTTGTTGAGTAGCTGTGCCTTTTCCTTGTCCCCTGTTAGCGTTTTGCCATCTGCTCCCTGCAGTGGCCCTACCATTTCCTTGTTCTTTCTTTTGCTACAGACATAACAAAAGAGAGAGAGAGTGAGAGAGAGAGTTTTTAACCTCTGAGCTTGTTCTGCTTGAGCTCATTCTGCACTTTAGCTTTTCTGACCTTCTCCCTACAGTTGCTGGCTATTTGTCCGAATTCCTCTTTGGTGAGTTCTTCCTTTTTCCATTTCTTGTATATGTCCCTTTTAAATCTTAGAATTCTCAGCCAGAGAGTTCTGAATAGGTTGGTTGCTACAGAGATGAGGCCTAGCAGCAAAGAGGAGGGCAGTGTATTTCCCTCAGGAAACAAACCTCTATATGTTAGTAACTCTGAACACAGATTGGATTGGGGAATATGGGGAAAAGTTACAGGTACTGGACAGGACAGTTTGGGGAATTAGAGACACAGGATGTCAAATCTTTCTAAAAAGTATTACTTATGAGAAAATAAAGTCTCAGGCAATGCTGGGTATATTTGCTAGTCATCAATACCTTCAACCTTCCAATCTGTACATGTGCATGGTTTTAAACTGTTCCAGGGTTTTAATTTGTAAAATTGCTTAGAATGTTTTTATACTGTTTTAAATTTTAAATTGTCTTAAATCCTGTGTACTTTTATGGTTGCTAAAAGGATTGTAATCCAAGACTGGAAAGATACATATCCACCAACATTTAATGGGCAGTAGATGTTTGTGCTTTAGCTTATGCTAATGTATATGTTTAGCCCACATTAATCTCCTATGCACTTTCCTCCTTACTTCTTTTTCTTTTTTCCTTTCTAATTATACTTTAAAAAGCCAATAATTTTAAAAAGTAAGCTGACCAGACAATGAATGATATAGTGCCAGATATACATATTTTAATTAACAATAGAAATAAACAAACTGAGGTGCATATTCCCCTGAAAGTTTATTTTTCACAGCTCAAGAGACAAGCAAACTTCCGACGAAAACTCTCCTGATTGCAGAATGTAGCTGCAACGTACAAAAAGTGTATGTAGACAATACATCAAATACAATAATAACCAATGAAATCTCACAAACTACGTGTGTGGGTTACTATGTGTGAAGTACAGTTAGTCCTCCATATTTGCTAGGAGTACAGGACCCTCGCAAAAGTGAAACACACATTGGTGCAAAATGTGCATCAGTGTACGTCACATACCAGTCCTGATGTGCTTTGGGCATTCTTGCTGGTGACTCATTATGCATCTTCACAACTCAGTAAAAAGGTTTTCTTAGTGCCTCTACTACATAGCTAGGTACACATAAAGTTATAGCATGTAACGGGTCATATAGGATTCTGGTGCTAATCTTTAAACCAGACTTGTACTGTAGTGCCCCCTGCGTACAGAGGATTGTTCTCTTGAAGTAGGAGAAATGTTCACCCTACTTGGCTGACAACTTGAACACATTAAACATCGAACACTTTTCAAACATGCTTTTGGATGTAGGATTGTATATGTTGCATGATCACATGGATACCAAGTAACTGAACAAAGGTCCAAAGGAAGAAGGTGGGTACATGTGATGCCATCCTATCCTCCCATTCACAGTGTTCTTAAAAGGAACTGGTTAAACATCCAAACAGTGGCTGGCTTGCTGTTCTATCTTTCTGAGGAATGTTCAGATTGAAGAACTGCAACAAATACATCCGCTCATTTGAAAAAGGAAGGTTCCTTGCTTTGTCTTTTCTTTTCAGCTTGCCTGGCAAAACAACTAAGCCATGTGAGGAAATGATTTCACAAGGGATCTGCTGAGTCAATGAGCTGTTAAGCATATTCAGGCAGATGTGGCAAATTCCTTCAGTTCTTCAGTTGGAAGTAGTTGCTTTATTGGTCTGATTATGGTGTTCATTTGCTCCACAGTTGAGTAGAAAACATAAGTTGTTTGTCTCAGTGTTTCCAATTTTTTTTAAGCAGGGAGAATGTGTTTCTCAATGTTTAAAATGAAACTATCCTGCTCCTTTCCTTCCTTCCTTCCTTCCTTCCTTCCTTCCTTCCTTCCTTCCTTCCTTCCTTCCTTCCTTCTTATTATATTACCAGGCATCTGCAGCTAAATATTTCAGTGATCATCCTATTACAAAGGTTTCCAATCAGCCCTCCCAGATTTATGTGGGAACTTTTATGAGGGAAAAACAACTAGGCTTCTCAAGAAATGCATAGGGGGCCGCCTTTATAATACAAGTGGTCATTGGATTAGCAGAAGTATGTCTGTTGTTTGGAAAGGATCTCCCACTGGGCCCCCCTCCAGAAACCCACAGCCACCTCAGTACAGTGGCACAACCAGGACCTAGGTCTCTCACAGCAGTCACAATGCCCTGCCCAAAACATGCTTTTCATTCCACTGCAGAGGCTGAATGGACTGGACAACTGTGAGCACAGCAGAGCTGCTTTGTTATATAATTTTCCTGCTTCTCTTGAGAAGCCACAAGGAAGTATAGAATGGCTGCCAGCTCTCCCTGTGAGTATTTTTTACTTGTGCCCATCCTGCCCTTTTCTGGGAAACACAGGTCACATTCTTGGCATCTGCTTTGCTAGCTGGCAAGGAGTTTCAGTTACAGATAGGCATGGATCTTATTCTTTCCTTACTTCCAGCTTCCCTTCCAGCCATGGTAACTTATACTACTAACTGTTGTGTTAACAGCAAAGTGTAATTGTAGATGCTGTATTCTTGAGTCACGCAGGAGTTTGCTGGTGGCTGGAGCTTCTGGCTAGAGCATGCTGCTGACTGATCTAATGTTCCCAGCAATGATAAAAAGGGAACATCTCCTCTTTATGTCATCACGTCACATCTTCACAACTCTTGTTGACCAGAGGCTAGACTAACTCCCTAAAGTAGCTTTTCCAGGCTTGCTGCTTACAGTCTCCAGAAAATAATGAGCCTCCTTCTTTCCCCATAGAAATACAGTTGATGCTATTTGTTTATTTACAGATATATTGTTCTTTGAATAAAAACTACAGCATAATATAAATACAGTTTGAGCAGTCATGAATTAAATATAGGCTTTCTAGGTTTGTTTTTTTTTCCAAACTACAGGCAACACCAACACTGGAGCCACCAGCAAACTCCTGCGTGACTCAAGAACTACAGCATCTACAATTACACTTTGCTGTTAGTACTACTTGTTGAGAAACAAAACTTGTGCAAACAAATCCCAGAAATATACTACAGATCTACTGCTGTGTTTTCAAGTGCAAAACAAGTTCTGAAGCAAATGATGCAGCAACTTTCTGGGCAGAACTCAGAAAAGTTACTTTTTTCAGACTACTACTTCAAGAATTCTGGAAGCTTCAATCTCAAAAAGTAACTTTTCTAGGCTCTGCTTCCAGGCTTGGCCTGCATCTGGTCAAAAGATTGCCTGGGAACTCTGCAGAGGCCTGCAGAAGAAAAACAAGATATAAATAAAATCTACTCTCTTCCTTTGACCTCTATATGACGTTTCCATGCCCCTTGTTATTTACTGTCACCAGCCTGTTCTTTTTTGCCACTAAATTGATCTCTGAGGAAAACATGGAAAACATTTTTAAAAATCAGTTGTAGAGTTCAGAATATAACCAACGCAACATCATTGTGTCTCCACTCATTGATACTGATGTTGAGGTAACAGTGGCTGAGATCCTACCTCACCAAGCACAGTGTAAATGTTCCACACGTGGAACTACGCTACAAATCCCTTCTCATCACCCCTTGGGACTCAATGTTTTGCTGTGATAGCCCTCTGCCCAAAACTGTTCAATGGCTGTGTTACTGCAGTTTAGGCCTACCTGGAGATAGCACCTGATATCACTTTGATATCACAATTCAGCCTTATTCTACCACCCTTCTCCACGTGTTTGTGAGGCCCCCAGACAAGCACGAAACTAGGCTCAGCACTTAACTACTGAAATATTCTCAAACAATACAGGCACGCCAGAAATAGCCAGATCGCAGCTTCAGGGACCTCCCCGGCAAACACCATATTATGTATGCATGCTACCTACAAGAGCAGGCAACTTGACAAAGGCTGAACCATCCACTGTCAAGTGTTGTGCATTTACATACTGGCTACACCATTGTTAATTCGGCTCTGATTCCATCATGCTAAATTGTGACCTTTCAGAGACATTGACTTGCACCCAAAACTCATTGTTGTCCTCGAGTAAGGCATGGCCTGCATTCACACTTCTCCCTATAAAACCCCCTGATTCCGAGACCTTCCTCGGATCGCTTCGGAGTTCCAGACCGCCTTGCTGCTGCATTGCTATGCAAGCTTCCCCTCAGCTCTACATGCTGAGCCACATTGAACCCCAGCATCGCTCTGTATCTTCTTCCGGACTTCAGGAACAGGTTTCGTATCACCTGAATCAACTATCCCTCTGAAAATCCCGCTATCTTACTCACACCTTTATTTTCCATAGTTATCTGTGTGCGTGTGTTGCTTACATTGTGTGCCCGTATTTAATAAAGATCATTCATTATTTTCAAACCGGTCTGCTTCTTGACTTGGCCTGACTCCGTAGACATTGGGTTAAAGATCCTGCTAAGTTACCCTGCCTCTCATAATGCTAAAGCAGTGCTCTGAGCTAATTTTCCCCACCTATAGTTGAGCACATTTTGGTGTCCCTCACGGGACCCCCAGAAAACAGGGTAAGAGTTGGTTGAGGGCAAGGTGTGACATGGCCAGTTTGGATGGCTTGAAGTAGAAAGTTCTTCATTGCATCCACAACTCCTTGACCCACGATTCTGTTCCTTCTTTCAAGCCTCTGGGCTTGCTGCCGAGAAACTAAGAGACGTAATATATGACTTCCTTATGAAAGAAATGAGAAGAGAGTACTGGGAAGGATCTAAAGCTGGTCCTTAAGTAGGCAAGTGTCTGTAAAAAGTTGAACCAGGGCTCAGCAAGTATATACAGAGTTCAGCAGGTGCTAATGGTTCACAGATAGAATATGAGTTAAATTAATCTAGGCACTTGCATATACACATTAATCTTGCCAACATATTCTTATTCTGTTTTAACAGGAACATATATCAGACACTTATTCTTACAAAGACTTGAAAGCAAGTTTGGAGACATCAAAGTCTGGGGACAATGGGTTCTGGAGTCTGCAAAAACTATGCACATGTCTGTGCTTGGAAGTCTGCAGAAGTCAGACATGTGTCTGGTGGCAACCTTATATAAAGCCCCAACCACAGCACTGAGGCACAGTTTTCCTTGGCAAAATTGTGTATCTATACTATGATCAATCACAGCAATTTTCCAGGAGTGATTTCTGGTGGAAAGAGAGACAGAGCCTGGCATAGTGGATGTGCAATTAATGATCACCACCATCCTGACAGCAAGCTTTTAGAGATCCCTGCGCTGAGGCAGAATCTGTCCCAGAGAGGGATCAGGGATGCATCTAGCTGTGTGCCCACAGCCAGATACAGACTGATGAGATCTGCCTACTTCATCTGGAGGTCTTGGCAGATGATGTAATCATTCTATGTCTGGCTATCTGGACATAGCCAGGCACTTCTCTGATCTTACTTATCCCCACTCTCTGTCAGTCACTGAATGGCTGTCACAGTGAAATGGTGAGTCCTGGGGAGAGCTTTGGTCATTGCAAGGGAGGTAGAGAATACAAAACTCCATCACTGGCCAACCCATTAAATGATGAAACCACACAACAAGGCTTGAGTCAAACATGGACAACTTTATTTAAATTATTGCTTACTTATGCTTAACTTCTGAGAAATGCAAAAGGTGGGGAGACCTATTGTGGGAGTACCTGAGGCAAGTGGTCTCCCCTGGACCTCTCCCTCAGCTTCACTGGGCAAAACACCAAGGTCCCAAGGTAAATCCATGAAACTGAGTTGCAATTCAGCCAGCGGTTTTCTGGAAGGCAGGCCTGAGAATATATCCCTCCTTATCGCAGGACTTGAAGTGAGGGCAGTAACCGCAGGCCAGCCTTAAGGACAGTCGCTATCGCCCCCCACCCCTATCTCAGGAAATATAGAGGGAGCTCCAAAGGCTTATCCTTCACCAAATGGCTGTCATAGATGTTCACCAAATCCTAAATTTCTCCTCCTATACCTGTCAAAGTGAATAGAGGCGGTGGCAGTTCAGCCTTAAATGAACTCCCATGCTCTACCCCAGGTCCCTTCATTATGGCACTAGGTACCTTGACATCAACAAGTGGCCTCTCTTCATGTGAGGTCAGTAAAGGCGCTGCCCCTCTGTGCCGCTGGGTGATGTGGGGGGAGGGCAAGTGAATAATGATATAACAAAGAACATACACAGGTGTACATTGCACTTATGCTTGTGTATGTCACCAACAGGATGCCAGTACAATTTCATCATTGCACATAATGGTGTGCAGAAGAATTTTACCAATTCTGCCAAAGTCATTTTTAGGGAAGAAACTGTAACTTAGTGGTAGAGCTCATGCTTTGCATGCAGAAGGCTTGACCCCTCACTGGCTAGAAAATTAGACAGACTGAAATCTTTGAATAAGCAGATTTACACCCTGGAAGTTTGAAACGCTACTGATGCCAGCTAGTATCTGTAGTGCTAAGGCAAAAGGACTCAGCACTGCAGTTTCCTATGTTGCTTCTAAAAACATGTGTGTTGTATAACCTGGTTGCCACTAAAAACATAAGGCTGCAATCATGCACAGGGGGGAAAAAACATCACTAGGAATTATACCTGGTGATAAGTAAATTTTACTGAACACCTCAGGGCATATTTCTGAGTGGGTATGTCCAGGATTGTACTGCAAATCCTTTTTAATTTTCCCACGTTTTCAAAGCAGAAAAGCCCATTCTTTTTATTCTAGTGACTTGGCACGGGTCTTCCATGTATCAGGACACATCGGTAGGCACTGTGGAACATGATGGGGAATAACTTAATGGAATCTGACACAATGTCACTTCTATGCATGAAGGAGATGTGTATTATTAACTTGTTAGGAATTGCTGCAGTTCCTAAAATATCCCATTACCTGAGGTTCGCCTAGTTTCCCCAGTCTCCATGTCAAAATGTTCATATTTAGCAGCTGTTTACTCTGCTTTCTACCCTAACCCAAAATAAACTCAATTGTTCCAGGGTTTTGTAGTGGAACATATTTTGAGCTCTGAATGGAAGGCAAAATAGCCTGATCTATTTGGGAAAAGACAGAAAAGCAGTAATGAATATAAATCTCAAGAAGGCAATTTTCAATTACAGCCTGCAAGTCCTTTATGCTGGCACGAAGTTATGTTTATTACTTAAACAGGGGTTGATCTGATGAACAGTTTTTGCCTAAGATAAATTACTGTAAAACTCCTTCAATGTAACAGCACAAAATAAAAAGTGAATGGGAAATATGCTTTTAAAAGACTACCGTAAAGCCTATCATCTTCTTCAGCCTTTACACCAGCAGATCTACTTTTTCTGACATCGTGTAAGGAAGTAATTTAGCCAAATCCATATCACCAAAAGTCAATAATGATATTCCCAATAATTTATTTGGATAGTATGCCTGTGCTCTATAGAACAAGAAAAGAAAATCAATAGTCATCCTAACTCTAGTTGTATATTTTATTGTATTTCTCAGGCTGAGAGATCAAGAGTCAGCCTAAGAATCTGAAAATCTTATACCTACAGAGAGTCAGAATCTCTGAAATTTTTACAGTTTGGGGTTTCTAGTCATACAGATAAAGCAGAAGGAGGTTCCAGAGCTCAACAAAGATTCAGTTGTCCATATCTGTGGATTCTGTATCTATAGATTCAACCAAGCACAGTTTGAAAATATTTTTTTAAAAATCTAAGAAGCAAACTTCAATTTTACCATTTTATATAAGGGATGCCATTTTATCTCACCATTGTACATAATGGGACTTGAGCATCAACTAATTTTGGTATCCAACAGGAAATCCTGGAACTAAATCCTAGCGCATACGGCCCTCCCTCTCTCTCTCTCTCTCTACATATATATAGTAGTGTTATCCTGATTTCTGGGATCCCGGGAGGGACACCTCTATGTGCTCACGATGGGGAATGGGAATTAGAAGAGCACAAGCTCAACAATACAAGAGGCAGGGCAACCTAGCGAGATCTTGAACCCAATGTCTACGAGGTCAAGCCGAGTCAATGAGCAAACAGAAGTAATTTAAAATTGTTTTCCTTTATTTTTATAACACAGTCACAACATATGTATGCAAACACACTCACACAGATCTAATGAAAGAATGGTAGGAGTTGGATAGAGGGTTTTAAGAGGGGTTTTTGCATGGGAAATACTACACCTGTCTTGAAGCCCAGATAGTCTGAAGAAAAGTCCATAGAAGTGGAGATTCTCAGCACGTGGAGCTGAGGGGAAGGCTCATCAAACGGAGCGACAGCAAGGCGGGCTGGAAGTCAGAGCGATCCAAAGAAGCTCTCAAAATCAGGGGGTCTTATAGGGGAAAATGTGCCTGTAGGCTAGTCTGTTCCCGGGGAAAACAATGGGTTTCAGGCTGGAGACAAAGCCTCCAAAAGGTCAGTACTTTGCATGATTGAGTTACGACAGCGTTGTCAATAGAGTAGACAATATGCAAACACGGAGTGCTTGAGAGTTGAGTATTCGGCTCGTCAAGCTGCCTGCTCGGGGCAGGGGATCTTTTGTAAACAGCATGCATACATAATGTGATCTTAAGAAGGTACTTGCTTGGAGGTCTCCTGAAGCTGCAGTCCGACAAATATTGGCCTGTCTGAATTTGTTTTGAATGGTTCAGCTATTTTCAGTCATGCCTGTGTGCGTGCTTGTCCGGGGACCTCGCAAGCACATGGAGAGGAATGGGTAGTGAAGGTTAAATTCTTGATATCAAGTGATATCTAATATACCACAAGTTCGGATTAGAAACTACAGTAACAATAGGAAAACCCACACACCCTGACCAATCCAATAACAATTTGACAATTTGACATGATTTAATTGCAGTTGAGAAAAGAAGGCAACCTAGTAACTATGGCTTCCAGAAAACAACTTCTTATATTGCCATGTACTTTAATAGCACTAACTTAATAACAGGTGCTTGGGAATATTGGAGGACAGGGTGTACATTTGCACTCACATCCATGTGAGTGCAAATGTACACCCTGTCCTCCAATATTCCCAAGCACCTGTTTTTAAGTTAGACCTTCATATCCTAATGATGAAGGTGTGAACAGGGGTCTGTAACTGCGTTCAGCTGATAAGGCTGTATTCTTACAGCAGCTTCATAATCCCATCTAGCCAAGTGTGGTTACAAAGCCCCCTCCGGCTTTTTGTCCTCAACAGGTCTAACACGCTTCTGGGAATTTGTGGACATTGGAAACAGGGCCAACCACATCCCATCTCCAGTTTTATCCCTACATGTGTTTTTACAGCCCACACATCCCGCAAGGTTGATATGCTTTAATTGGTGAAATATTGTTTAATTGGCAACTACATTCATTGGCATCGATATAAAATGGGACCTGAAGTGACTGGAAGGTCAAGCTGGGCAGAGGAAGATTACTGACTGAAAATGTGTGATTGCAAGGCAGGTCAGCCTACATCCCGTCTAGGTGTAGCTGAAGTCATGGTCAGACAGATTATCAAGCAATTCCAGAGATAATAGGCTCAAGCTGAAGCAGGAACGTATCTTAGCATACAGTGGTCAAAGGGATATTCCAACCAAAACAATGATTGTTTCAACCTTGTTCCCTCAAACCTGGACATTTTCCTGCATTGTCCCCCAAACCTCTTCACAATACAGAGCTGTGACAACAGTCATTACCTCTTTGTCACCTAAATACTAGGACTATTAACTCTATCCAGACCCCATTGTCTGTGTTGCAACTCCCATTGTCCATTTGGCTGGGAGAGCCATTCGTACCCGTACTCACAGGGTAGTTTTTGGGTATGTAAGCCCTCCGTTTTGAGCAGTCAGATGTGGTACTTCACCTGCTGGTCACCACACTGTCGCTCTGATTCCTGAACAAGTACTGTCCTTAGGCATCCATCTAAGCTACATCTCTGCTTTCTTTGCTGTTCTCTGGATTGGTAATTACCACCCAAACCATAAAATTCCTCTATCCACAACTTTCCTCCTTTTATCCTTCAGTTAACCTTTATGTGAGTATGTAAGTGTTTGGATCGTTTGTGTGCATGACTGAATCTTTCATTAAAACATATTTTAGCTTATTTTGGAATCTCTGGTTGATTCTTTCCTGCGAGACTCCATAAACATTGGTGGAACGATCTCGCTGAGTTACCCCCACCTCCACAGACATCCTAATTTTGAGCTAATTAAGTTCCCATTGTCACGTGGAGGTACTGGCATCACGGGTAGACCCCTGAGTTACCCATGTTTTGGGGTAACAATGCTGACATGAATGGCTACCTTATAAATAGCATGCGGTGTAGGTCTGTGGGGGGAGGAGTGCCCAAGTATACACATGCACATATATGAACAAGTAGACATATATATATATATATATATATATATATATATATATGCACAGACACACCTGTATTAAATAATTTCATAAGGCATTACAATAAAGATAACATTTTCAATTTTATATGAAAGATCCATATTAAAACCTCAAGAAAGATAAACATCTGCTATAAAGAAATACCAAATCATGAGAGGAGACCTGTGAACCAATTTTTGCTTATGGAACCTGTCATTGATAGAGAAGGAAGACTTCAATCCACCCACCCACCCTCCATTTCCCTTTCACATCGCAGCTGCCAAAAATCTGCTCTTGAGAGCTGAGTGCCCCCCAACAGAATGTGAAACGGTGTAGGAGGCTCCAGTTGGAGGGGTAAAATCAGCAATAATTACTTTTAACACTGTTGTATGCATATATATGGGGGACCGGGACAGTTAACATTGAACAAACATTTTAGCAGAAAAAGATAAGAATCCAGATCGGTTACACTTACAGCTGAAGAAAATGGATTCCCCTGTCATCACCACATTTTCCAAAAGACTCTAAAAATAGTCCCACTCTGCTTCAGAATTTATTTGCACCAATTAACAAAAAAATAAATGTCAGCACTAACTCTCCCTTGTTTAACTTGCATACAATACAACATACTCATTGCCACAGTAACCTTAGAATTTAACATGCCACAAGCAGGGCTGTGGTGGGGGTGGAGAAATGTCAGTGTCATTCCTTCTTGCATTTGATTTTTTTCTAAATCAAGTTTAAATTCAAGTTCAAACTGTCCAAACTGAATTTGTAGACTCCCCCCTCCCCAAAAAATGGACCAAAATGAAATTTCTACCTATCCACTGTATCATATTCAATCACTGTGAATGTCTGGGGGGTGGTCACATCAAACTTGAAAAGGTTAGATATTTTTAAAACTCAGAAGCCTCTCAGGGAAAAAGAATTGGCAACCCTAATTCAGCACTAACTTGGTTCAACACACAAAGATTCAAACCCAAACTTTCAAGTGACCAAAATTGAAAATCTTGTGGCTAGGTCACAAAATCTGTTTCAATTTCTGCCACATTCATTTTTTAATGTTCAAATTATTTCCATTCTGAACAAGAAAAAATGTGTGAATACTGGAAAATCTTATAAAAATTGAGTTGAAATAAATTTTGCCTATGTCCTCCTTTCCTGTCAGCGAGCATGCTGTATATGTATAAAATTCATAACACCCATTCACACTATTGAATTATAGCACTATTATTCCATGTTAACTGCCAGGGTTCTGTCCTGTGGAATCCTGGGATTGGCCCTTTGGGGAGTGCTATTTAGAATTCTCAGCCAGAGTGCTCTAGTGCCCCACGAAAAGACAAATCCCAGGATTACATGGGACAGAACCTTGGTGGTTAAAATGGAATAATAGCACTATAATTGTGTAGTGTGAATGGGCTCCAGGAATTTCATCTCCAGGATGGTCTGGGATGGACAGATTACAGACCCTGCCTGAAATTTCCAAGTGGTACTTCTACATTGAACTAGTGTGCCTCATAAGGCAACTTCTCCTGTAAGGGCAGTATAGATGCTATACTAACCAGTCTGGTTGGATCTGGCTAATGGACAAAAACAAGGTGTTCCATGCTTCATTTAGAGTCTGAAAAAATTATTTCTCAGACCACAACTCCCAGAACTCCAGGCAGAATGGACATTTTTCAAAAAAGAAACTTTTCCAAAGTCTGATTGCATGCCCTTTCTTTTTTCCAGTTCCCGGCTGATAAATTACACTTCTTTAGGAAGAAAAAAATGTGTCATGTTTTTTAAAATCTGCAGGCGGACACAGGAAGGCATAGCGGTAGTTTAATTCCTAATTACCTTTTATGATCAGTGAAATGAGTTGAGTAATGTGCCAGAATGTAAGATAATTATGAGGCCCTCATCATGCCACGTAAACAGGGAATGAGTTGCAAAGAAGTGTTCCTGACACCTTCCTAGGTGAAAGATCTACATTTTTGCTTTAAATTGTAAATTAAGCCTTTTCAGTTTATTATGGGATCAGTTTTAAAGAGCACCTCTGTTGATGTTGCGTCTAGTTAGCATCAGTTAGGTTTCGCAACATATTCTTTCATTCAGTTAAGATAGTCTGGAAATAACTGTTGCAGTTACCTGTAGCAATAATGTCTATTTCTACAATAGCTACAGCATAACCAAGGCCTGGTCTATGCTACACATTTATAATAATCTGATATCATATTAACAGCCATGGTTCCATCCTATAGAATTGTAGGATTTTATAGTTCAGGGAAGTAGACTACAGCTCTCTAAAGGAAAATTCTAAGGGTCTCACCAAACTGCAAGTCTCAGGATTCCATAGGACAGAGCCATGACAGTTAAAGAGGAATCAAACTACTATAACTGTGTAGTGTAGACACACACTAAGGGCCCTATCACAGTACACTGTTATAGCACTATTATTCCACTTTAATACTATGGTAACATTCTATGCTATTCTGGGGTTTGTAGTTTACTGAGGCCAGGAGCTCTCTGGTACACAATTCTAAATGCTCCTCCTTAAATTGCAAATCCCAGGATTCCACACCCTGAGTTAAAATGGAATAATAGTGCTATAACAATATAGTGTGATAGAGCCCTAAGTTATTTTATTATTGTGACTTGGTAGGGTATGACTTCATTCCAGCTGTGGCATAACTGTGACTGTTTACTTACTTTTATAGTAATGGGAGTGTGACTTCTCTAAATGCTGGAGGAAAAATATTTCATGGTTCAAATGCTGGTTGGTTCTGTTGCCTTACACTGCTGTCCTTTGTTCTGTTGTGAGTGCTGAAGTAACCATGAGGCAGTTGGGAGGTGAGCGTATTTTATACCACAGAACAGAGGTTTGCAGCATTTCAGTTTTTAAAATAATTACAGGTAACTATTTTAGTCACTTTTGAGAAACAAAGCAAGTACACAGTTAATTTTAAAACAGTATTACTTACAATAGCATATAACAGGGGGAGCCTGGAACTATAACAAATTATGTCTAAGGTAATTTCAAAAGTTCTGGTAGTTGAGAATAAAGACCTCTGGGATACATTATGAGCCCACAGACCTAAGTCTAACTGCTAGTCCCAAAGCAGAGGACTGAAACAAATGGAAGTTGCGAAATCAACACTTATGTAAATTTCATTGATTCTACTCTAATTAGAAATAACAATTTGGTTTAGGCCATTAGGAACCATATGGAAATAGGAACTGTTTCTTCATGAAATACTGCGAGAACGAAAGTACCAAACAGCTTCATTTGTTCTGAATCGCTGACGAAGAACATCTAAGGAGCTACAGCACACTGAACACCCAGATTCCCTTCTTATCATCTTCATTTAAAGCAGGCATGGGAATCATGAGGCTCTCCAGATGTTGCTGGATTGAAAGTCTTAGAAGCCCTAGTCAATATATATTTTATTTATTAAAATATTTGAAAGTTAGTTAGCATAGAGAAGAGCTGGGAGCTGCAGTTCAACAACATCTGGAGGGCTGCCTGACCCCCATAGCTTAAGTACATGTTCTTAAGGAAAAATATGAATCTGATTGTTTACAGGTAAGATTTAACTTTTCTTTCTAAGGCCTGTATTACAATCTAATATTTATTACACAGTAAGATTGGTGCTGTTTTCCTGTAGCTTACTACAGATCAGGCTTTAACAAGAGGACAGAAAATGAATTTTTCCTATTTGGAATATTGTGAAATACATATTCAGACTAACCAAGGGTGCCCTTACACTGGAAAGGCAAAAACTTAGCCCTCATTCAGATACAGAATAATGATCTAAATAACCAGGCATTGTGCCCTAAAGTTAAACATAAACGGGGTTGCACTTGATACAGCAATCTTATGACATGCAATGCAATTAGGGAGAAAAATGTATTGAAAACTGCTTTTGGAATATGCAGACTTTGCCAATACAACTGACTGGGGCAGAGAATCAATACTTGTTCATGTACATTGTCATGTGCTTTCAAGTAAGCTCTGACTTATGGCAACACTATTGTAAGTTTTGTTGGCAACGTTTGTTTAGAAGAGGTTTGCCATGGGCTTCCTCTAAGGCCCAAAGAGTATGACTTATCCAAGGGTTTCCATGGTTGAGAAGGGATTTGAACTCTGGTCCCTCAGAGTCCTAGATCAACACTCAGACCACTGCACCATAATGGCTCTCATTCATGCACAAAGCTATTAATATTTCAAACAGTTCAAAGAGAAAGAAAATTTACATCTTTTATAAATCGAAATGTTTCAGACTCATGATTAAGAACATCAAGAGCTTTTGCATTATTTTTGAAAATACTTTTTCAAGCACTGTCAGGACTCCTGCTTATTCCTATGATCCAGTCAGTCCTGCTTGTAGAAGGAACAACTAAACAAACTTGGCTTCTTGTCTTCCACATTTTCCAAAATGGCAGAAGCCAGCATTATGGCTTGTTTCTCCTCCAACAAGCCAGAGAAACAAACTTTAAACTCTAAGATCTTCTTGTAGTCTATGGGGCTTGGACTTCATGATAAATCAACTACAGACCAAAAATTGTTCCCACTTTCAGTGGCACATGGGCTCATCCATGACAAGCTAGGGTTCCCATGGAATACCGGCTTATTGAGCACCAAGACATTGCTATGCTAAGTACTAAATATCATGTTACGGCACCTTCGTAAGCATCTTATCAACTTTACCCATGGACTTATCTCTCCTGTCAGTTCTGGTTGTTTGATCCTCCTAGACAGGAAGGGCTTACAAGACAGTTCCAGGTTCTAGTGAAATCTTGCCTGAACAACTAGATCTTACTGAACCTTGGTATATACATGTATCCATTGGTCGTGGGTTCAGATTTGGTAATTGGTTAATTATTCAGTTCTGGCTTCCTCTTTAGTGCTGATTATTGGTTTTGCTCCAAACGTCCACTGATTCCAACTTTACCTGTTGTGAATTTCTGTTTTCATTTATATTGTATATACTATTTTAAATTGTGTTAAATTGTTCTAAATTGTTGTTTTACATTAGAAACACAGAAAATAGCCTTATATTTAAGAAGATTCTTGGTCCAGTATTGTTAATGTAGAGACTGGGAGCAGTTCTCCAGGAAAGAGGAAATTAATCCAGGACTTTTTAAGGCAAAGGGCACATTCTGCCACTGATTTATGACCCCTTCCTACATTGTTTGAAATTGTCTAATAATATTTTATTGGTAGCACCCTGCCCTGAGAGCCAGGATAGTATAGTGATTTGAGTGTGAGACTGTAGCAGTATAATAATTAGGAAATAATTAATCAATAGCTTAATAGCTGGCACATTGAATTAGGAAAAAGAGCAGAGGGACAGGCAAAACAAGAAGAATGCTTATGCTTGCAGCTGGGTGCAGATAATAGGAAAATCAGCTTGTACAACTTGGAATAACAGGAAGCCAAGTAGAGCAACGGTAGATAGTAAAAGAGATAACTAACTGAATAGGCTCAACAGATGTGAAAGAGAAGTAGACTTTGGAGTAGGACAAACTAGGCCAAGGGGAGGGAGAGTGACCACAAGAGATGAACTTTGCTGACTGAGAGCCTCATAAAACTTCATTTTAATATTAAAAACCACACCCCTAGGATGGAATCTGGTATTATAATTTGGGACCTCCCATATGTACATGCGCAGTGCTTGTATGCTGACATAGTTCCTATACGTATGTATTTGGATTAGCCAATAATTAACATTTCTTGCTGCTGTAATGGATGCTTAGCAGGGTATAAAGCTACCTGTGTGTAGCCATTTTCTTTGGACTAGTATATTTTTAGTGCCTGATGCACAACTGCTCCCCTCTTGTACAAGGGAAAATCATTTAATTAATTCTTTACATTTTTTTGCTGCTAAAAACCCTGGTGTGATTTTGAATTGATGCGGTAACAGAACTACAACCCTGGAGACCAGGGCTCTATTCCCCACTCAGCTATGGAAAACCACTAGGTGACCTTGGACACATCACACACTCTTAGACCCCAGAAAACCCCATGATAGCTTCACTTTAGTGTCACTATGTGTCTGAAAGGACTTGGAGGCACACAACAACAACAAACTCTGCCCTGAGGTCTTTGGATATAGGACATGTTGTTCTGTTCTATTAAGTAAGCTGCCACTTAAGAAGAAACAAAAATCTGAATGGTTTTAATACATTATATTTTGACTGATGTTAGGAACATCCACATATCCCACCCATACACCCCAACATATGTTGGGCTGGGCCTGACAAGAACCAACATTGGTCACAATTCCAGTGAGTTACGTGCATTTGTTTGTTGCGTGACTCTTGTATCGCTGCAAGCTGGAGCTTTGGAAGCATTCATTAATTCATTCCTTGGTTAATGCTTTCGCACAGTAAGTGAGAGTAGGTTAGCCAGATAAATCCACTTTGATTTTCTAGCCTATCTGTCACTGACAGAAAGAGTCTGTGCTGCCTGTACGGTTTCGTTATCTTGAGGGAGATTTGAGAAAGGGAAGAAAGAATTCCAATTGATGTAGATAGGTTCAGCTTCATTTATTTCTGTGAAGATTTAAAATAAGAATGTATTGTAATTTCTCATTAGGATGCTGTTGACGTGGAGCAAAATCCTCTGATCAATATTTATCAGGTTTGTAACAGCAACACCAAAATTGAGGTGGCAAGTACTTTAATAAATGAATCGATCGGGTGTCTGCTTGCATCACTTTAGGTATTTATTACATCTTTGGAGTGTCATGTATAGAAACAAAGCAAAGTTCTGAGCGTAATATACTATGCATTCTAATTTATCCACACAAGAGATAAAAGTGATAAAGTTGTATCTGGACTCTGTCATTCCAGACAGTTATAGGAAACCCGGGAAGAAAACAAGCCCTAGGTATAGAAAATAAGATAAGAACCTGAACAGCTAATTTCCTTAGGGAAAAGATTTATATATTACACAGAAGTAGCATTCAGTCCTCAGACAAGCATACACCATCGATAATTGGAAAAGTTAATAATCCAAGACTAGTTTTACAACCACCTAGGCTGCGTGGATAAACTTTGTCACAGCCATTAAACTTATGCAAGGTTCAGCAGCCTCTTTGTTGACTCATATGTGTAGGACTGCTTTCCATCTCATACAATATTTAGTTTTGAAATGAGAAGGGATGGGCCAACCGAATACTTGAACCCTTGGTAAGGATTTGAGATTCAGGAATCTGAATCCAGGTGCCAAAATAGGTGAACGGAATCTTTCAAATCCAGTGCCCGCAGTGGCCCCAGAGATAGACAGCTCCCTGCACATCCCGGAGCCTCCGTTGGCAAGGGCGCTCCGGATGAGTCCCATAGGGGCGTGTAGGCCCAGTAATGTCCGGCTCCTTGCACATCCTGTGATGTCCGCTGGCACGAGCACTGAGCAAATAGACCGCCAAGGATCAGGCCCACAGGAGCTTGCAAGGTCAGATATCACCATGTCCCTGCACATTCCATGGCCTGAGGGAGCGGAGCGCCCTGGATCAGGCCCACAGGAGCGGGCAAGGCCAGCTATCCCAATGTCTTTGCACGCCACAGGGCCTGAACTCGCCCATGATTTTAAAAATTGGCATGAAACTCTAAAGCCGCCTGTGCCTGCCAGAGCCTGCCAGTGCCTGGGACTGCTGCCTATGCTCACTCCTGCTGCCAGTGTCCACTCCTGCTGCCTTCCTCAGCAAGGTAATAATCTCTATACTTTTGATTTGAGACTTATGTACTTCATATAGTAGATGAACATGTCAATTGCATTTGTATCTTCTTTCTAAGAAGTATGGGTATATTTTTCTGGACTGAAAACTATTTTTTAATTTGTTTTTCATTAAACAAAGATGTCACGTTCTGCTTCAAAAACACTTTTCAGTAGAAGTGCTTTCTTTTCCTTGCTTTTTAAACCCTTTTTTAAAAAAGGATTTGAAAGGTTTGATATTTATGGATTCCCAGAACCTTCCAAGGATTCGGATCCAGATTCGGGAAATTCTGGATTCATCCCATCCCTAGAAATGAGTTTAATCTAAAGCAGGGTTCATACCTGGTTCAGCTCTGTCCTTTGTATCATCTCTTTTATAGGGGGTTACTCTTTATGAGAATGTTCTCCACTGTACCTGAGAGCAGCAAGTTATTTTAGAAGGTTGCAGGCAAGGCCAGGCAATATCTACAGATCCATTCCCCAAAGGAGGGGAACTGGGAGGTGTAAAAATGGGTAGGGGGCTAACACTTCCCCCAAGCATCTGCTGCTATATTCTGCCTAATGGCAGGGCTGGCTCTGGCTCTCCATTTCTTGTCCTCTGTAGGGCTAAATATTTGAGAAGTGCACAACTGAGAAGGAGTAAACTGACAGAGAAGAAAATATTACTCTATGTCTTTTATTCTCATACATATGGCCTTGTTGGAGATTGCTCCTGGAGTGATTTCTTTTGCAGAGCTGCAAATGACACATGACAGACTAAGGATAGAGTAGTTCAGGCCATGCTAACGCATTTCCTTGATTACTGTTCATCTGTGCTCTTGTTTGGTTTGAATATTGCTTGTGGTGGAGACTGGCAGTACGTTATGGTTAATCAATCTTAAATGCACCCTCTGTCTCCTAAGAAGAAAGACTACTGCCTCCTGAAGTCTGTTATTCCAAAGCAAGGATGAATCATGACCTTCCACATCATTATTTCTGTTAGGTTAATGCTTTTTTTTTTTTTTTTTTTTTGGTGATGCATGAAATACGGAACACAATAAAATATCTCAAAGCTAGTGAAAAAATGTTTTCCCCACACTTGGTTATTATTTACCTAGCCCAGAGGTGTACACTGTATGAGTCAACAGATTTTATATATCCCTTGAATATATCTAAGCATCTCTGTCAAACTAGAAATCCTAAGATTTTCAGAAAAGAAGCCATAACAGTTATAGGATTATAAAACCAATTTAAGTTTTTCATGTAAACCTATTAATACAGATCTGCAGGGACCCTATTAGCATTCTGCTTGAACCGAATGCAAGCAGAAAGGAATTCCTTTGAGTTTTTCTGTTGTCATTAATTTATACATCTGTTAGATTTCTGTCTACTCTCTCTATTTGATAAAGAATAACCTCTTGGTATATGTAATCCACCCACACAGTAGTAACTTCAGATCCTTCAACAGAACAAATTCTCACTCCGGGGCACTATAACCTGCTGTGCCTTAGAATTTAAAAATTTAATTCTTCCTATGTAGACATGATTAAAAAAAACCTAGCAAATGAAACCTTATGAAAAGGCTGTGTAACTACACTGGTGGCTACATTTTCAAGATGCTAGCTCAGCTGGAACAGCCCAACTGTTACATTCTGCAAAACAAACATAATTGTTACTCCACGAGCAGCAGCTTCCCAGAGTAAGCTTCTGCTTCCCTCTCACTGTAGTAAAATGGAGTAGTTTATTTTCATCATTTCCCCACTTCCTTTGTAATCTCAAACTGCACTTCCCATGCTGTTCAAGGGGGTGAAACCTCTCACCCCAACCCCACATAGTAGATGAGGGGGCAACATAGGGTTCTTCGGGGGGAAGAGGGAACGGGCAAAGATAGCTTCCTCCCTTGTTCAGCCAGTGGAATTGCTCTGGCAGATCAAAAGCCTCCTGCTGACGGAAGGAGTTCTGTCTGTGGGAGGCTCAATGGGTTGAATCCAACTCATTAAAAAGTCCCCTCTTCTTCAAGGACAAGTGCTGGATAAGTTGCTCTTCTTTGCTTAATATGTCTGTAGGTTAATCAAGGGTAGTGCTTTCTGATACTAAAATTTAGAAAATAATGGGAAGCCCTGGCCAGGCTAAAAAGCTACTTACACATTTTCTGTCTGGCGCTAAAAATTCTAGCACATCAGGTAAAAACTGCCACCTTAATCACATATAGCTTGTATTCCATCCCTCTCTTGCAACTGAAGCCTGGATATCTGAAGAAGGGGGTTTACATCTACAAAGGATAAAGCTGGGGCTAAAAGAAAAATCAGTTAGGTGTTGCTACATTCCTTCTTTTCTCTTCTTTCCACTTCATTCCTCCTTTTTATATTGCTTGCATGTAATCCTTCACTTCTGACAGTGCTGCTTTTTTCAGGACCTATGTAGCTTGAGATCAGAACGTATATTATTGATTTCTTTTAAAATACAGTGGGGACTTATTATTTAATATAAATGTTTTACCCAATCACTTAGTCATATTCCTGGGATAATTGCTTAGCAGAGGTTTAGTTGATAGCCACAATATATAGGGCAGACAAAAAAATGGTGACAACTTTGTTTAATGAACAAAGTCCACATTTGCTTGCCTTCTGAGCTTATACTAGTGAGGAATAATCTTTTCTTCTTCTCAAATCTACCTGGTTGAGAGTTACTGGATCTTACATCTGAAAAAATAAATTAAATAGTCACTCAAACTTTTTTTTAGTCTTCTTGTTTTATATATCGCATTCTTCTTTGCTTACATCCTTATTATGTTCTAGAATACCCCATGTTCCTGGCTGGTAGAGTTGTGGCTGTATATAAAGCAACACTGGCAGTATTGAAAAATGTGAATGATATTGGCTGTGAAACCAGGGTTTGAATCCTTGCATAGCCATGAGTGATCTAAGGCAAGTCATACTCTTAGTCTCAGAGGGGAGTAAAGGCAAACCCCCACCCACAGCAAATCGGACCAAGAAGACTCCTTGACAGATTCATCTCAGGGTCACCATAGTCAGAAATGACTTGACATCACATTCCTACAACCAAATTGGATGCAAGCAAACTTTAAACCTGAAATCCTATCCTGGTAAGAATATCTACAATCAAATACTACTCACTATGCAAGGAAACTCTTACCATTGGCCAAGGCTGGCCATACCATTAGGCAGAGAGACCTGACTGTATGAAGATTAGAAAATCCCCCAATGTAATAAATAACTTGGAGAAAAAGAAAACTCGCAAATGAATCACATTTTTTCTTAAGTGCTCATTCTGCAGAAAAGGGTGTCCATAAAGAGGACACCCCAATGTTGAATACCTCACATTTTATTCCTTATCCTGACGCAAGTTTTTCCCTCCCCTGGGATCCCACTGGATAGAATCCCAAGGGTCACAAGCCTATTAGAGTCTCCTAAAAAGTTACATTTTACCTCTCCCCATATTTACAGTGTATGTGATCATGTATTAATCATGCATCTTCCTCGTGCATTATGTTACATCCCAAGTATCTTATCAGTAGTTTCAAAGTACCCCTCTGTGCTCTGCCATGTTCCTATAAATCACTCCTTACATAGGCCTTGCCTTGTCCTCCTATATGTTATCTGAGAAATACCAGTTACCCTTCAAGGTCTTTGAGAGGCCCTACCATCTCTAAAAATCTTCCTTGTTAGACTTATTTTATTACTGGAGCTCAAATACAAAATATACTAAAATATATGTGGAAATATGTCTAAAATGTGTTATACTTATAAGCTAATACATATATGTGAGTAATACGTGTTAATAATACTTGCAGAAACTAAAATGTATTTTATTTTTCTCACCCAACCTCTACTTAACTTTGACTGACTTTTTAGTGGTTTTCAGCTTTTGGTCCCAGGAGTCCCATGTTACCACCGCGATCTGGCCTGGCCTTGGTGAGCCAAAGATATCATTTTTGATATTATAATTCGGCCTTCTGCCACCAGCTAAGTGTTTGTGAGGCCCCGCCGAACAAGCACGAAGCTAGGCATGGGTGATACTTGTGCTGTCATTAAAGTACCAGATATAGCCAGTTCCGCTTCAGGGGAAACCTCCTGACACAAACACCTCAATTACAATTGCACAGTAAAACAAAAGAACTCTCTGTCTGAGAGAACACCCTAGCGAGCTAGGCACTTAACAGACGAGCTAGCCGCATCTACCTACTGGCCATACCATTGTCAATTTGGCTCATAATTCAATCATGTAAATCCCGACCTTTCGGAGGCTTGGTCTCCAGCCCAAAACTTATTGTTCTCATCCGAGACCAGACTAGCCTGCGGTCATTCTTTTCCCTATAAAAACCCCCAGTTTTGGTAGTTCAGTGGACTCCGCTGGACCTAGCCGAACTCCACTGGAACTCTCACTGAATCACTTGCTGAAATCACTTGAAGCTCCCGTCGGAACTTTTTCCTCGCCTCGCTGCCGCTTGGTCCAGCAGATTCCCCTCAGCCTCCACGCTGGGTTTCCTCCTCTTTTCAATTGGTGTCTCCAGGACTTCGGACAGGTGGCGTATTGCCCATTCCCCAATTCTCTTTCTTTCCTTTCTAGTTAGGAGTGTGTTTGTGTTTTTACTATTTTGTGTTTAATAAAAACTGTTAGTATTTTGAAACTGCTTGACTCCTCACTGACCCGAATCAGTATACATAGGAAAAAAGATCCCACTGCGTTGCCCTGCCTCTCGTTAGCCAAGAGAGTGCTCCAGCTAATTTCCCCATCTTGCTTGTTGTTATTTGGTTATTTGGGCGCCCCTCCCGGGACCCCCAATTTACAGGGTAACACCCATCCAGCATATGCAATAGTGAGGAATTCTGAGAGCTGAAGTATTTGGAAGACCAAAGTCTGAGAACCACTGTATGAGAGGGCACAGCTATATATGCCACACAACCTGTCCCCTAATGGCACAGAGCAATGCGATATTAAATTTAGATCATTCCTACTTAGGTTATTGGCTAGCTGATCAGCACAGGTAAAACATAACAAACTTTTTAAAAACAAAACAAGCCTTTCCAGAAATATCTTCTAGTAGATCAATCAATCATTTGGCCAGTCAGCATCTGATCCTGTTTTATCTGGATCATTCTGTTGATGAGTTGGATTATCTCCCTTTATCATCTTTGTTCCCTTTTCCAAAAGCAAAGTCTCTCTTCAGCCAATGTCTCCACAGCTCCTCTCCATTTTTTGGAGAAACATCCAGCTGTGCATAACTCTGCTGATGGCGTCAGTCTTGCCCTGTGCTCTACCTTCCCTAATCAGCTCTTTTCTTGAGCTCCTTTGGAACCAGCTACACGGTAGCAGGCTCTGAACCTTGAGGCCCGTGTGCTGCCATGTGTTAAGCTCAGACACACTTCTTTGCATGCACTGGCACAACTACAGTCTGCTCTAAACTTTTGACCCTGGTTTTAACACTGCTATTAGCCAGTAGCCCTAGTGAGACGAGGCTGTGCAGCAAACATACAATTATTGCTGCTTCTGATATACTGCTTGGAAGCAAATTTATCAGTTTTTGCTCCCTTTTCTTTGTTTGCATTTCTTTGGAAGGAGCTTCTCTCATTTTTCTCCTTTATTATTATTATTTCAGGTAAGGTTCTGCTTTGGAATCTACTGTGAAAGGCTGCGCAGCTGAGTGCAGTAATACACTGTAACCTTGGCTGAGCTCTAGCTAATCCCTACTTTGGAGAAAAGCAAAGCAGGAAGCAGAAAAACAGAAGCTTTGGAGAAGGAGAAAGAAAGGTGGGTGAGTGGGTGGTTTGTCCACTTAGAACTGTGACTGCTTTCTGTCTTCACTTGTCATGCTTCATTGAGGCCTTCTTGATCCTACATGAAACAAGCTTTGTTTTACTTTGGACATATTCAGTTCAACCACATTGTCATTGTAAATAAAACACAATTGAGTCAAATAAGTTCTGTGAAAGCAGGAAAATCGGCATTCACTTGGTCATGAAAATTTACTTCATAAAACTGGAGAACCAGAAGAGAGTGAAGAGTAATCCAGACTGTCAGAGCAAAGGTCCAGGGCCATTCTCAGCAGAATGACCACCCCCCACACCCAGAAAATACAGCTGGTATACTACAACACACACACACAGAGCAAAAATGGCTTATATCTTGTAAATATTGGAAGTGGGATACAATCACAACTGTGCAAAGCACAACTTAAAATTGTGTTAAACAATTTTAACTGATTTAATTATGTGGTTTTTAACATATTGCATAGCTTAATATGTTTTTCATCTATTTAAATCATTTGTTTTATATTTTTAAAACTGATTTTATTATACATTGCCCCAAGGTTGTATGATATAGGGTGAAATAAAATTTTATATAAATAAATAAATATGTGCCAAGATAGAGGTGGATCACTAATCTCCTGCCTAATCTCTTTCTCTCTTCCCTAGACTGATATTCTCAGGATGATTTGTCAGTCTGAACTCTCTCCTAGCTATGTAGCACAGATGATTCCTTCTTTTCTTCTCAAAAGAAGCAATGAGTAATTTTAGCAATTTGATTCTTGTTTTGAAAAAATCTTCAAAAACTGTGCAGTTTCCAAAAATTATCTGCAGTTTAGGACTTCTGTGAAAATTTGCATGTGGTATTTTGGGTGCTCTTTTCTGCACAAAACCATGTGTGAGTAGTAGATCCCAAATTGAAAACATGCTAATCATTACTGGATTCTTCTCATCTGGGTTTCTCAACACTCAAGAAATGCATTTTTCTTCTGTTTTAAGAAAATTTTCAAATATTTTTCCCATCCTTACTACGTGGCCCACTGTAGCGTTGCATCCTTTTTCCTCTATTTTCAGATGAGTACTACTCACTGGCTGATCTTGGGCAACTCATGCTTTCTCAATCTCAGAGGAAGACAAAAGCAAATCCTCTCTGAACACACCTTGTCAAGAAAGCCCTGTGATAGGGTTGCCTTAGGGTCACTGTAAGCTGGAAATGATTTGAAGGCACACAACAAAATAGTTTTTGCTGCTTAATCCAAGCACCGGTTTCCATGCATATAGAACCCTATCAGTCTGTCTCTAGCTAATCTTACAGGCACATAGTGCTATGTGCAGCAGTAGTTGCACTCTACTTCCAACACTTACTTCAAAAATGGTAAGCCAGCCTTACTCTAAGGAGCACCTCCTCCATAAGCAGGACCAATCCTATTGTTAGGTAAACAGAAGCAACCAGCTCAGGCAGGGCCACATTAAAGTTTTTGTAGGCCCTATGTAGATTTGAGTCAACTGGCTCGGACTCAAGTTGGACGTAAGTCGCTTTAGTGACTCAACTTGGACTCAACTCAGCAATAAATGATGTGCTGACCCAACTTGACTAAAGACTTGTATATTTTTAGTGACTGACTTGCGGCCCTTGGTTCAGTAACATAACACATTCATCCTGAAACCTTGCGTCTTTGAATGATGCTTCCATCTCTTTTTGCCTACTGGGGACATGACAGCCCAAAGTGTGGCTGCATTTCTCAGAGGGGAATAGCAAACAGGTTAGGCAATGGGCTTGAGGGTCTGCTCAGCAGCCTGTCCCCGCTGCATATTGGAAGAGCCTTCTAAAACTTTTTCTAAGAGCAGAAGACAAGACTCACTCCCAGAGTGCAGGATGCATTTCTCATATTGTTACCGCATTAATTCAAAATCACACCAGTTTTCAGCAGCAAAAAAATGTAAAGAATTTATTAAATGATTTTCCCTTGTACAAGAGGGGAGCAGTTGTACATCAGGCACTAAAAATATACTACTCCAAAGAAAATGGCTACACACAGGTAGCTTTATATCCTGCTAAGCATCCATTACAGAAGAAAGAAATGCTAATTATTGGCTAATCCAAATACATACGTATAGGAACTATGTCATGAATACATTATTATGTCAGCATACAAGCACTGTGCATATACATATGAGTCGTCCCAAATTATAATACCAGATTCCACCCTAGGGGTGTGGTTTTTAATATTAAAATGAAGTTTTATGAGGCTCTTGGACAGCAAAGTTCATCTCTTGTGGTCACTCCCCCTCCCTTGGCCTAGTCTGGCCTACTCCAAAGTCTACTTCTCTTTCACACCTGTTGAGCCTACTCAGTTAATTATCTCTTTTACTATCTATCATTGCTCTACTTGGCTTCCTGTTATTCCAAGTTGTACAAGCTGATTTTCCTATTATCTGCACCCAGCTGCAAGCGTAAGCATTCTTCTTGTTTTGCCTGTCCCCGCTGCTCCTTTTCCTAATTCAATGTGCCAGCTATTAAGCTATTGATTAATTATTTCCTAATTATTATGCCCCTAAAATATGGGAACAGCAAATGTGTTAGACAACAGGCTTGAGGAGGAGGGATTCTTCTTTCTAAAGCTTTTAAGGCTTCAGTAAGGGATAGTAAGAAAGATCCTATTTAAAATCCTCCAGCTTCCAAAATGGGAAGTAAGAAGGTTCCTATTCTCCATGTCCGAAGTTGCAGATGGCAAAATCACAAGTGTGGAGGGCCAACTCTGCTTAAATTGTTAAAACTGACTTTATTCAACTCTGTCCAAAAATTGTGGTATATAGTTTGGGGTACAAAGTTGGCTCCCAGACTTGAGACTTGACTTGAAAGTATCTTCAAGGACTTGAGACTTGAAGGTATAGACTTGAGACTTGACTTGAGATGTGGAGTAAAAGACTTAAAGACACCACTGGCCCTTGGCAGTCTTATATTCAACTCCCTGCCTCACCCTCAAGGTACCACTGAAGTAGCTCGCCAAGAATTGAGACCACCAGATTAGAAAGCAAAAATAAAAGTTTATTTTTCTGCAGGGATCTCAGTGGAATGATTTCCAAAGCCTGAGAGCCCCGATCCAGGTATTAGCTCTCTTTTTATACCCTCTTGTAAACAGGTTACAGGAAATGATTACATATGACCATATATGAAGTGTTTACAGGTCAGGCAGACCTGGGTTACATCTTTCAAAAATGATGTATTTTGGTACCAAGGGAGTATTTCTCCAACATCAAAACTCCCTAGGTTCCCGGCACTGCTAAGCACATACCTAAGCCTCTTGATAAGATAAAGGGCGCATCTGCTCACCTTATTTTTCTATATTTTTCTACCTTAGCATTAGCTTCTTCAACTTAACCCTTTCACCACAAGAGATGTTTTTGTAAGCCCTAGGCAATGTGCTTGAAGTGCCTAATGGATAAGGCAGCCCTGACCTCAGGGAGCAAATGCTCAGGGTAGCAGTAGATATCCCTGTGAGCTCTTGTGTTCAGCAGACCTTGTAGTCAGTCCTTGTGACCTCTCTGATCACTCCCCCTTACTTTCAATGAAATTCTTTTAAAGGAGCTACCATTAGCACTTGTGTAATGACTTACAACTGCTAGGAATATTTCCAGTGACATGAAGGAGGCATGTATTCGTAAAACAGGTTTTAGAGGAAAGCAGGGAGTCAATCTGGCTGCTCTGATTTTCCTGTAATTGTAGCATGTCTTTACATATAGATATCCCACTCTGTAAATGTTAGCAGAAAGAGACTGCAACCATGCTAAGTTGATTCAGTTCTGTGAATTATCAGTCCCTGGAAGAGGCTTTACCCTGGAAAGCAATCATGTTCAGATTCTTCACTTAGAAAAATAAAATAAACCAAAAAACTAATATTTATCATAGGGAATACTGTTACTGCAGCTTCTAGGCCGCCTTGGCGATAGCATAAAGATATCCTTTTGATATCAATAATTCGCCTCTCTTCCACTACCCCTCTCCACGTGTTTGTGAGGCCCCCGGACAAACACGAAACTAGGCTTCGCGGTTGATTGCTGCAATATTCCTAAAGAACACAGGCAAGCCAGAAATAGCCAGATCGCAGCTTCAGGAGACCTCCCGGCAAACACCCTATTATGTATGTGCGCCACCTACAAAGGACTCTCTGCCCCGAGCAGGTAACTTGACTAGCTGAACTATCAACTGTCCAGCATCGCATATTTGCATACTGGCTGCTCCTTTGTCAATTCGGACCTAACTCAATCATGTTAAATTCTGACCTTTCCAAGGCTTTGTCTCGCCCCCGAAATCCATTGTTCTCACCAAGTACGGCATAGCCTGTAGTCACACTTCTCCCTATAAAACCCCCTGATTCCGAGACCTTCTTCGGATTGCTCCTGAGTTCCAGACCGCCTTGTTGCTTCTTTGCCTGGCGAGCCTCCCCTCAGCTCCACGTGCTGAGCCACATCGAACCCCAGCATCACTCTCTATTCTTCCGGACAGGTTTCGTATCGCCCAAATCAATTATCCCTCTGAAAAATCCCTCTGTCCCACTCCCACCTTTATTTTCTATAGTTATCTGAGTGAATGAGTTGCATACATGGTTCGGCTGTATTTTAATAAAGATCTCATTTACTCTTTCAAAACGATTTGCTTCTTGACTGGCCTGACCCCGTAGACATAGGGTTCAAGATCCTGCTAAGTTACCCTGCCTCTTGTAACGCTAAAGCAGTGCTGAGAGCTAATTTTCCCCACCTATAGTTGAACACATTTTGGTGTCCCTCCTGGGACCCCCAGTAAACAGGGTAACAATATATTGTGATAGGAAAGATGACGGGAATCCTACTTCCAACTAAAGTAGAAATGCAAGGAGCTGCATTTATACACAAATCTTTCCAGAGTAAAGCCAAGATCCCTTCTCTCCAAGGAAGAAGATTTAGATAGAGAAGGAACCCAGCTAGGATAGGTAGAAGATCAAGTACAACTCAGAGCAAGTAATATAAATTCAAAGGAGTTTCTCCCTATGCAAAGCACAGCCTTTTATATAAAATAAAAGCAGCATGCAAAGCAATCTTTAATATTAGTGCTGTGTTCCCCTTTAAATATGCACTCCAAATTCAGTATCTAGAGCAGCTGTAACCTTGAAAGAAATTGATGGAGATATGGCTTTGCCTTTTAATACTCAGAAAATCCCTATTTATCCACTCACAGAAATTATTCCTTACATGCTGTTTTATTCCACATATGAAGCTTATCCAATTAAATCACCTTACCTCACACATTTTTCCCTTCATTTTCAGCCCTTCATGACGCTGTTATCTCCAGCAAATCTGTATTAAACAGTGGCCTTGTTGCTTCTGGCCCTGCACCCAAGAATTTTAAACATTAACAGCTGCACAACATGCCAGTTTCTCCCAAGGAAATGTAGTGATGAGGGTACTTTACCTGTTGAATTTCTGATTATGATAGTAGAAGGTTAGCAAGTGGCCTACCTAAAGCTTGGTGTAATGCACTCAGTGTCCTTGATTAAAATAGTTCTGTGTGAAATTCCTGCAAAATGTCAAAGTCATTAAAAGGTAACTACTGTATTCTTTTTGTGAGCCACCTTGAGTCACAGGCCTGGAGAAAAGTGGCACATAAATAAAACAAACAAGCAATGGGCTTCCAAAGCTGAATATTTCCTACAAATGTTCAGTCACTCATGTACATAAAACCAGAGCCTGCTTACAGTTATAATAACTTTGCAACAAATGATTTGAATATGAACTTAGATGCAGGTCTTCATCCTGCAGCTAGCATTGGTCTCTAGCACAGTTGATTATGTCACAACTTGAACTCAGTGTTATATGTACAGTAATGCTTTTTTTTTTAAGAGCACACAATCAATCGAGATTGATTAACGTAGGGGCTGTTGACTTAAATGCCTTTTTTTCTACCAGGCATTTTCAGTGTTTTGCAAATAAATATTCAGCCAAAAACTTTGTTCTACACTTGAATGCCTTTCGTTGGTCCCTTGAGTAACCACACACATCCCCATCCTTGCTTAAATTATTATTGAAAAAAACTTACAGCCAACAGATATTCTGCATATGCTACTGCACTCTTTGTTGGCACTAATAGAGGATGGGTAGCCCTCTGGATACTGTTGGGACTATAATCCCCTTCATCTCTTACATGCTGGCTGTAATTGAGAGAAGATGGAGAACAACAATATCTGGAGGACCATATATGTTCCAAGTGTACTTATAGACTCAAATATAATCCAAAATTGGCACTGCTATTTTGAAGTCAAAAGCCAAAATGACAAATCTGACAGAACAGAGCAACTTCTGTACTATAGGTACAGATGGTGTGGACAACTGTCAGGGGTTAGGGGGCTGAACCCTCCCCAGGGGAACCTTGGAGAGCAGCAATCAGTTTTCAGATGCCTGCTCAGTCATAAAGCTTGTGTAATGATATTGGAAAATCCAGTATCTGTTGGCATAAACTTTTCCTCCAGGATTGTTAAGAATGCCATGTATCCTCCCTGATTTTTGTGTGTGCGCGCATGTGGAAACAAACAAAAAAGAATGATCTGAAGACAAATCATGCTGTTCTACTTCTGAAGCTAAGCCCATTTGACCTTGTAAGCTGCTTGAATGGAAGATTCCTGGCTTGGAAGTCATATCTAAGCTGTACTGAGCTCCTTAGAGGAAAAGAATGCAAAGTAAAGCTAGAGTTTCAAATTTCTAATCTTTGATGTGATGGACCTGTTTTGAGAGTTCAGCTGAAAAACCTTTGGAACATAAGATGCTAATGAGAAGTCATCTTAGCAACCGCAATTGTAAGGGTGTGCATTTGATGTTTTACAACTTCAAGAATACTGTATGTCTGTTAAAACAAGAGAAATACTGTCATCTACTGAAGTTTCACTTTGTTGGAGAATAGAGGTGGGAACTTGTAGCCCTCCAAAATACCAGTGAACGTCCTTCACCATTGAATGAAGTGACTGGGGCCGGTGAAAACTGGAGTCCAAGAAAATCTGGAAGGGTCACAAATTCCTCAGGCCTGGAAAATATTTGCCATAAAATTGAAGTGCAGGAAAAGATACCCTTCCCCATAACTAGCAAAGGAAAGCTTCTAATAGAAAAAAAACACTCCCTCAATTCTGTTCAGAGACCTTTTCTCCTGTAAATGTTGTAATAAAAAAAAACACAGATGATTTGCAACAGGCAGCTAACTCTGAATACAAATTCTTTAACACTTTACAATATATAAAAGCAGAGGAACAAGAAGGAAGTCCCCCCCCCACATGTCAGGATTTAGTTTTTAAGATTCTATAAAGCCAAATATAAATGTTCAGAAAATCTGAACCATTTCCAGAGAATCAGTACAAATGAAACTGAAAGTCAAATGCAGCTTTCCCTGAAGAAATGCAAGCCACTGCCTTCTGGCAAAGGTGCCATGTTGTTTTGTGGTCATAGTTGCAGAATTGTTGGAGGAAGGGAGGATCCAGCCCAAAGCAGGAATGCCTGTGTAATTCAGTGTTTCCACTTCCAAATGCAAACATAAAAAATAGCTGAATGAAAGCGAAACAAACCTTGCTGTAAACATCAGAGCTAATGGAACATATAAATGCTCTATTCTCAGTAAGTTTCAAAAAGCCCACCCTGGTCTTTTATTCTCTAAAAGAAAAAGAAAAAAAACATGGGGTGGGGAGAGAGAGAGAACAGAATTTTGCTATTGTCTAAAGTAGGCTTCCAAATACTGGAAATTACTTGGAGCGTGATTGAGTCAATTTTTTCCCCCAGCAAGTTAAAATGCGCATTATTTTGAAAGACAATCTCTCTCACCATTTATCTTCTATTTAAATAAAACTGCCCCTGTTACATTTGGCTTATTCTTGCCACAAAGAAAAAGGACAATACAATGCAATTCATTCTTTTTGGCAGTATCAGTAAAAAGTTGAAAATCATTCTTTGTTGAGGTTTTTAAATATTTATGTGTCTCATTGATTTAATTGAGGAGACAAATACAAACTTAATCCTCACTACTCTCTCCATTTTTTTTATGCTCCATCTTCTATGGGAAAGATATGTCTGAGAGTTTGCTCTTGGATCCTCTAGATGGGACAAATGTTGCCAGAGATTACAGGTTTGAGCTGTAGTTCTCAAGGTCTTGTTTAAAAAATATTCAATCTACATTTTTGTTGTCTTTGCTGGCAATTCCCAGCACCAGCTACAACATTTTATTTCTACCTTCCAGAATGAATAAGTCAGTCAGTCAGTCAGTAAGTAAATAAATTACAAAACATTATATAAAAAAAGTCCCAAGAGGCACATGAACATCAATATTTGTTACACCAGGGAGTTTTTGGCCACTTTTCCTACAGGTGTTCCCTTCTACTTCTGTTTCAAAATGGGCAGCAGGAAAGGTAAAGTGATTCTTCTTTTATCTTTTCCTCCCCCTTTAATTTTTTCCCCCAGTTATAGTATCATAGTGAAAAAGCATTTATGCGCTGAAATGATGTTAACAACTAAGAACAAAAATAAACACATTCAGAGTGGAGACAATTTCAAAGTACAGAACCAGAGTCTAGCCCCAGCAAACCACACACACCCTTTAAAAACAACAACAACAACTTCTGAAGTGGGTCAGGCCTGATGACCACAAGGAGTGGGAAAAAGCAGAAAATTGTCTTTGCAGAAATGCAGCCTTTCCCTCTGCTTAGAGAAAACAATAGAGCTCTGTAAAGTGTACTCTGCAAGCTGAATTGTAATCTTGCTTTTCCCTTTGAAGTAGAAATGTTGCAAATAGTAGAAACATTCATAGGCACACTGGGGAGAATCGCTTATTGTTCATTGCATGGGAAAAACGAAACTTATGTTGCATGTTGCATTTGTTGGAATGTATAAAGGCTTAGACAATCTAAGAGGTGGGGCTGGTTTTCTTTGAGAATGATCCCGAACCGGTACAGCTTGCTAGCAAGAAGAAGAAATAATAAAGAAAATCTTTTTTTCAAACCGAGGTCTGATCTCTGACTTGCCACTTTACTTCTACTGCAGATTCAAAAATCGCAGAACAAAGATCCTGCTGTCAGGGAAGAAGTGGATGTGGAGGTGACAACAACTGTTGAACCTGGCAAAAACCAAGAAGCTGTATTGTGAGAGCTCATGTTTTCTTTTGATCAAATTGGAAGCCTTTTATTGAGACCTAGTGTGTTTACCCAGCATTGGTCGGGATTTTACTTTCCTCTTAAGAACTCACCAAACTGTCTTCTTCAGTCTTCCCCATATTTTCCAGTGCAATCTGTATTCAGGGTTATTTACACACACAGTTTGGGTTCCTGAGGGAATACACTGTCCGCCTCCTTGCTGCTAGGCCTCCTCTCCATAGGAACTGGCCTTTTCCAGTACTTGAAACTTTTCCCCATATTCCCCAATCCAATCTGTATTCAGAGTTGTTAACATACAGAGGTTGGGTTCCTAAGGGAATACACTTTCCTCCTCCTTGCTGCCAGACCTCCTCTCCATAGCAACTGGCCTATTCTAGTACCTGTAACTTTTTCCCATAGTCCCCAATCCAATCTGTGTTCTCTGGCGACCTTGACGTACTGGCTTTTGATTTTTTGGCTTTCTGTTGATTGTGTGCAATGGCTTTGTTTTTCTGGAAGCATTTTTTGCTTTGAATTTCAAGAGTCCTCACATATGTACGGAACCCATACAATCTACTGTGTGAGGCGAGAAGATCTTGTTAACTATGTTGTGTATGTCACTTTAATTTTTCTCACATATGCTGCCCAAATGTTTTCTGGCATCCTTATTGATGGTAGGCCTCATCTCCATAGCAACCGGCCTGAGGCCCAAGAGCAATTGGCTGCCAATTCTAAAGGCCCCTCCCTAAACTGCCAACCTCAGGATTCCATAGAATCTTCACAGCCAGCCAATCATATGAGGTCTTCTCGCCTCACTCCGCCAACTGTATGAGGTCTTTGCCTGCCTGATGCAGACAAACAAACTCACAAAGAAACACTGACTTTTATATAGTAGATCTTCAGCTGCCATTTGCAACCTGCTGCCTTCTCTTTTACTACCCCCTTTCTTCTCCCCTCCCAGCTACTTTATTGTTACTTGCCATCAAATCAAGTTTGACTTATGGTGGTCCGATGAACGAGATACCTCCTGGAGCCCCAGTCCTCAACTGGGCTGCTCAGGTCAGGGTTCTGGATTATTGGACTGAATCAATTTCCCTATAGTGCAGTCTCCCTCTTTTCCTGCTGCCTTCTGTGTTACTAGGTATTACTGTCATCTCACAACACATCCAAAGTTTAGTCATCTTGGCCTCTAGGGAGAGTTCAGGCTTGATTGATTCATTGATTTGTCTTTTTGGCAGTCCATGGCATCCATGTACTCATCCAGCACCATATTTCAAACATGTTTTCTTCTTGTCAGCTTTCTCCACACTCAATTAGGACAATTTTCTCAAACTCAGTATTAATGGGTCACACTACAGCTGGAAAATTGGTGTGGTTAGATTAAGTCCAGTGTTTGGGATAGACAACAGCATTGTGATATTCTAGTTCTTCTTTTTAAGAAGTGCCACCTATAGCTGCTTAGAAGTAATCTGTACAATAAGTTTTACTTCCATGTAATTGATGAGAATTTCACATTATGTAATTACTTTTAATTTATGGTTTGCATAATGACTTGAACCTTCAGTATTTGGAAGATTTGTCAATTAATGTTCCCAATACATTGTCACAATGAAAACATTTTATCATAGGGGACAGTCTTGGCATGAAGTGAGTTTGCTAATTTCTGTAAATGTTTGAATATGCTAAAAAAAAATAGTCTAAACAGAATCACTAGTATCTTGGCTTACTAAGCTAAAATTAACAGAAATATTTTCTGGCACAGAAGTACTTCCAAGTGAAGTTCTGCATTCATTAATAGAACTGACCTTTGAATATTGTCTTCACAGCAACCCACTGCTTTGTTACATTTCGTGTAAGGAAGTATCCAGTGACAATGTAATGATTCTTATTGATGAATTTCATAAAGTACGAGGATATTGTTAGCTGAAGCGCACTGCTCAAGTTTGAAAATTGTGTAATCAGTTCTTTAATTATACCCTGGTGGGTATGCAATTTGCACCCAGTTATGCTTTAGCTGTTTTTTTCTCCTTAAAACAAATACAGTTGTATTTGCAAATGATATCTGAAAACAGCATCTCGCAGGAAATGCGCATTTTAGCTAATAAGTGTTTATATAACAGCACATAACAGGAGAAGGAAAATATCAGAGACAGTGGAAGCAAGCCATGCATGGCAACACAATAATCCATCAGGCATGCTGGCTTAATAATAGTTCCTATAAAAACTTGAGCACTGTCAGGCTTACATGTAGGTCAGACTCATTTAAACATTGTTCTAGGTTGACTTGACTGCTTTCAACTGAGGATGCTCTCAGAAAGACTGGAGGTATGTTAAGCGATACAATACATTATTCCAGCTGCTGTTTGTAGAAAGATGCATGGTTTCAAACGGCCCTCAAGGCTCCAGACATGGCAAGTCTGAAATTAGGCATAATGTAGCATACTAAGCAAACAAAGCGAATAAGCAAGACAAACATTTTAAGCCTTCAGATAAGCACAATCTACATATGAGAGTCACATAATCAGCAAAAAAGCTGTTCTCGCTATATTGCTTAAGCTACCACATGGAAGTGAAATTGCCCTACTAAATCTGGGGCATTCTAGCCTGTAGCAGTCGTCTTTCTCAGAGTGACTACCCAAGGAGAATCAAGTAGCTACTGTATATTTATTAACAGAGCAAAGACTGTGAAAGGCACAAAACTGGATTTGGAACATCTTCCAATGTGAGCTGCCTTGAGAGCACTTTGCCTTGAAAAGCAGCATAAGCATTCTGTAATAAATAAAAAGTAAAAGAAAAGATTTGTGCAAGTCCACCAGCATCCGTTTTTGGAATCTAACTCAGATATATCTTAAGTAGTTCAGAGACAAGAAAGAAAGAAAGAAAGAAAGAAAGAAAGAAAGAAAGAAAGAAAGAAAGAAAGAAAGAAAGAAAGAAAGAAAAAGGTATTTTAGAAAATACATTCAATAATAGATGATGTCCTCATGCCTTTTCTGTATGAGGACTTTCATTATTTGGGTTTCTGTATTTCATATGTTTTTCAATTATATATAACAATTGGCACATGTGCATGAATTAAAGAGTGTGTACAACTATGTGGGATTGCCACTTTAAAAAAGAAAAAGCATGCTCCAGCAGCCCAATAAAGCAAAGCCCTTTTGTTTCCCTACAGCCATATGCTCCTTACTAGGAAAAGATACACCTGCTCAGTTTCTGCTCATCACGTTGCTGTTGAAGAAACAGCAGAGCCAAAGAAGAGAAAGCTGGCATCTTACAGTACACTAAATGGAACTGAAAATAACAGAAGGATAAAAGAGTTACACTTTTGCTCTCAACAGGTGAAGCAGGACTCGCAGTACCTTTTTGGAGGCAATTCTGTGAGTTGGAGAGGTCACTTGAAGCTTGTGGACCTTGTATTACGAAAGGCAGACAAATCTTATTTTATACTTTACAAGAGAAGTAGGGGGGGAAACCCCAAAGAGACTCTCATTCATGTTTCTGTTCTGCATCCCTCCATGTAATGAGTGTAAGTGGCTCTAAGGCAAACAGGAATAGTGACGCTTGCTCTTGCTTTCTCTCACACACTCAAGTTCTCACTAATGAGCAAAACTAAGGGGAAAGTACAGTTCACTGCACAAATTATGGGATGCAAATTTGAAGAACAAAACAATCTGCCTGCAGGGACGCGGCAGCATGCAAACTCCTGCAGTTTAATAAAAATGTCAAGCGGCAGGGTAAGTGGGCTTGGTCTCCTTTTTACCCTGACCACCTGCTGGAAAAGCAGCTTTGCTTACCATTTCATTATCCAGGATGTTGCTTTTGCCAGTGGGGGTTCATATCCTGGAGTGCTGCTGTAGTCCGGGGTTTTCTTTAAATCACAAAAACAAGTCTGGGTTTGTTTCCAAACAGGCTTTTGGTGTAAATCTCCATCTGACACCTGCACTCTCCCTGGGCATGAGGCTGCCCACTCTGAAACAACTGCAGATGCTGTGGCTGTGTTCTTCAGTTTGAGGCTAGGGCTCTGGCACAGCAGCAGGATTTCCTGCATTGTTACCAGGCAGTTCTAGTTCTAGAAATAGCAGTTCCAGCTCCAATGAAGGCAATGGCTTTAGGAAGATGGGGCATAGCATCATTGACTGGATTCTAGAATACACAGACTTCAGTGGCAGTATTTGGGACTGTCTACAGTGGAACATGGTGTAGTAGTTTGAGCATCGGACTACGACTCTGAAGACCAGGATTCAAATCCTGGCTCAGCCATGGAAACTCATTGGGTGACCTTGAGCAAGTAACATTCTCTCAGCCTTAGTGGAGGGCAAAGACGAACTACCTCTGAACAAATCTTGCCAAGAAAACCCTGTGATAGCTTCCCCTTAGGACTGCCGCAAGTCGGAAATGACTTGAAGGCACACAACAACAAAAAGAACAGAACCAGTCTGCAGAGTCTTATACACAACTCTCTCTCGGCTGTGCTTTAGCGACCAGTAGGAACAGTCATGGGACTAGGGGTCTCTTCTCACATTTCTCTGTTAACAAATGAACTTTGATGTGAGTAGGAAAAGGCCACACACAGACTGACATTATACAGTCGGATTCTGCCTTCTCAAGGTTCACAAAAGCCATGTCCCTACACGGGCTAAGATAATTAGATTTTATTTAATTACCAGTAACTTGTTGGACACAGCCTGGACAACACTCAATCTGTTACAAGTTAAAGGGACACAAACACAGGGACTGCTGTACCACAAGAATGCTGCAACTATGTGGAGAGGTCATCTCATCCTAACAGAATCCTCCCGCAGAGATGGATACAGTTTCTGAAGCATTGTGTTATACCATGTCGTACTAAATTAACTAAAGGCAGTTTGCTTCAAGGCCAGTTGATTTGTCTGCTCATTGCTGCTCACACAAATTAGAGGAAAACTGAAACATCCCTCCATGACTAACTTGCCTGGCTTCCTGAACTACTGTTCTTGTGGTGGTGGTGCTGTGTCCTCATTAGCACATTTGATTTAATTACTAGCTCTCTGCAAATATTAGAATATCTTTGCTTAAGGCAAAGGAAAGCGTAAAAAGAGCAAGCTGCAACTGGCTTATTAAACAAACAAATCCTCTATGCTAACAAATCCAGGCTGATTAAAAATCTTCAGCCTGAAGTCACTGATAAAGGACTAACCAATTTAATTTCACCCAATTTTGTATTTGTGTATTTCAAAATGTTAAAATTTATGTTTAATGTAAACGACCTGGATTCACTTAGTGGGCTCCTGAAGGTTCCAATTCAGAATACCCATTACAACTTTTAACAAGCACAGAAATTTTGCTTCTCATTTATGCAGCAGCTAAATCTACATCAAAATTCAGTCTAAATGGCTGTGCTTTAAACCTGCTACTTTAGATGTGTTTTCCTCATCACTCTCAGCTACGTGATCACTGATGATGCAACTGGAGGTAATGAGGGTAACAGTTTGACAGTTCTACAAGGCTAATTAAGAAGAGAGCATTTTAAATAAAGGGCATTATGTTTAGAGTTGCAAAAAACATTTAAGTTTGTACATGTTACAAAGATGATCATGAGCTGATTGATGCTAAGTAGAATACAGCCATACCAGAGATTTTTGACACCTCTCCACACAACCTTAAACCCACTTATGGGCTTGTAAATCCTCCATCAAGTTCATTGTGCTTTGAAAACAAGAAAATGGGTCCATTTAAAAACATTTTTCTTTCTGAATTTCTGCAGCTTGTGACCTGCTGAAAACAGCTTAAAAAAATCCTAACTGATTACAGCCTACATTTTATTATAAATAATCTTTAATAATATATAACACAGCTAAACAAACAGTAATATGGACTTACATGGAATTGTTAATAATGACTGAAACACATTAAATCGTTTTGGGGCATGGGGCAAACCGGAAGTAATATGAATGCACGTCTTTCTCTGACTACTAATATTAAGCACAGGCGAAGAGGGTAGTTTGCTTGCAATTTAAAGAATCTTTTTTTTACCTATCTATTCAATTGCAGAAGCTATTACCACTGTCCTTCCTGACCAAGTCTCTGCATGGCCATTCTCCTCCCCAGCTGATGAGGGACAAAATTAAAGCACTGCTTGCTTCAGCAGATGGGGCAGGAGTGTGAACAACTAGACCACAGGAAGAAATGGTGTAGGAAACAGTGGTAGCAACTACTCCTGACTCATTGATATTGGTAAAAGTAGATTCTTTTCTGATCTGTTCACCTTCAGTGGAAGATAACTTATATGAGAAATTACAATTTAAATTCATTCTTTATGAAGCTGAATATTGGCTTGCAGGTGCATATATTCTATTGATAGCTCTTGGTTCTAGTAATGGTTTTACTGAAGAGTAACTCACATCCAGGTAATCTGTAAAAGTTAGTAAAGGTGCATCAATCTAAATCTGTTCAGGCTTCTCAACTCTGAGGCTGGAAGCAATGGCCATCCTTCCAGTAACTTTCTTATGAAAGTTAGCCAGGATTTAGAAATGAGGATACATCAAGGAGAGGAGATATTTCATAACTGCCACCATCCTGCTTTTCCTGATCAACAGAACCTGCCCCATTGAGGCAATCGTTCTCAAAATATCCTTCTATATACCCTATTACTAGATGGTTATTACTTCCAACTTGTCCCTTATACTCTACCCAGATGGGTCTAAGAGGATAAAACAGCTCTTTTCTTTTTATGGGGGCCACTGCTTAACCAATGCTGTGCAGTCTACACTAGTACCATCATTATGAACACCTGTGGATTGCACTGGCAAAGAGAGATATCAGGGACCACCATATATCAATACAGTATTCAATGCAAGGATGCTATTTATCCCCCACTAAGTAGAGATTACACAGACAACGCCCTTCTTACACAAGAGCCATACACTATGCTTGCAATGGTTGGGAAAAAAATTAAAGCAACCTGACGGCTCCCAACTGAGACAAAATTGTGCAATGCAACTATTATCACTCAGAGTGAATAAAAGGGAAAATACATCCTGAAAAAAGGAATAAATTAACATATACAAACAAAAACAAGGGTAAGCTTCTCTTTCTAGCACCTCCTCCATGAAATGCTTCTGTTACTTTATACAGAATGAAGCAAACTCTCCCTTCCTTCACTTAGTATACTGAAAAAGAATGCTCCCATTAGACATGTCAAGTAGATTATGTAACTTTACAGTCACTTTTGCTTAAGTAAGCAGCTCTTACCCAGTCTAGAGAGTAACACGCAAGCATCATATATGACCCTTTTTTAGTCAGGACAACAGAAACTTCCCTATAAAAACGGTCTTGAGAATTAAGTATAAACTTATCCCCTTTGTCTACACTAATTAGCTATTTGGAAGAAGAATTTTAGATAGTTCTGAATACGAAGTATTTCATCAAAGTCTGGCAAAGTGCTGTTTTAGCTGCTTTATAAGCTGCTGTGTATCCACATGTTCTGGAAAAACTTCTTCAGATTTCTGAGCTGCTATATAACTCCTCTGAAGATCGCCAACCTGCAAAACAAAAGAAAACAAAATACAACAAACACGCAAAGTGAATGACACAGAAATGTTACTGATAATTGAGTTTTGCTAGGTTTATCTGCGTGGTAAATGGAGTACAACTTAGATTTCTAGATGCCTCCTGCAGCATTGCCCAGAGGGGAGAAAAATTCAGTGTTATATACCTTTAAGACTTATACTTAACACATGCAGAACTCTGCTCTCAAGGAATTAATACTATTTATAAGTGTTTAATTTTAGAAGAGTAATCCCCACATTTCCATATAGATGGCATTTTTGACTATGTAGCTTTCAAGAATATTACATACGAACAACATGAATATAACATTCAGTGGTTAGGATGCAGTAAAATTCAAATACATTTGTCTGGTTGATTTCAATAAGATGGGTTAAAGTACATAACCTTTCCAAATAAAAACAATAAAACTTAGTAGATCTTAAGGATGAAACCTTCAGCATCAGGACTGGGCAGCTCTGGTGGTCCAGGAAGAAATTTTCTGCTTATAGGACTTGCCACTGGCTGCCCCAGTCCTCCTAAACTATACCTGAACTGATCAGACATTTACGCCCAGTTCTGAAATCTAATCATTTTTGGTTTGGGAGGGCAAAACAAAAATGTGTGGCAAGGCCCACATCTTATTTTAGAGGAGAAACAGCTTCTAAGACTGCCAATTTTCCTCTTTCTAGATGAATTCTGTTTTGGGGAGAGGTGGAAGGTAATCTAAGACTGTAGGACGGGATTGGTGGGCCACAGAACTTGTCCTGAGAGCTGCACACAGCTAAAGGCCATGGGATTCCCACCTTTCCTAGACAAACTAAAGAGAAATATAATCAAATTAGCTCATCAGCTGCCCATTACTGCCCTCTAGCCCTGGATAGATTGCATCGAACGTATGAAGAAGACCTCTAAATGGGCAACAAAATATAAGGTATCTTAAAAAAAAAAATCCACATATTTAATTACTTGACAGTTTGGCCCTGTTTTCAGAACTGCAAACAATGGTCCAGTTCCCAGAACCATGATTTAATATCCACATGCATACCTTTAGTATTTTATTTCATTTCATTTAGAATTTTCTTTGATAACCCGGGGGACATCCTAGGCCAATGGCTATTGAGAAGCTACAAGGGAGATTGTTCATTGGCCAGGAATAGCTTGCAAGGTCCTTACTTCACTCCTTCCTGCTAGAAGGAACAACTATAAGAACTAGCTAAGAACCAGTGTCTGAGTTTGCCTTTTTCTCTTGGATCTCTCAGTGCCCTTTCATTTTGTGTTACTTCTTTTAGACTGTTACAGTCCACTTGTGAAGATTTTTTTTGGCCCAGCAGTGAGATTAAAAAAAAAATGCAGAGAGGACAAATAACATTACCTTATCAGACAGTATGGCAAAATTGAAGTGTGGCTCATACATATGAGGTGCTATCGATGAAGCAGTCTGCAGAAACACTCTTGCCTGAACAACAGCAGAATAAAGAGAAAGATTGACTTGCATATTTTTACAGAACAAGAATGTATAAGTTTTTGGGTTGGGGACTCCACATATGTGCGATTAAATTTGTCTCTATGATCCACCTCGCTGCAGTGCATAGGGGTGGGAGGTTTAATTCTACTTTCTCACTTGCTGAAATAAAGAAATGAAACTGTTGATGAGTGTGTGAGTCTTAAAGCCTTTTCCTACACATGTGAATGAATCTGATAAAGACTGGTGTTTTCCTGCCATTATTAGTAATCTTAGCAGTACCAGTACCAGTGATGTGGAAAACAGTGATCTGAATTTCATCAGAAACATGGGGAGGTTAGAGGTTATTTTGGAGGTTAAAACTCCTTCACTCCCAATCTGCAACAACTCCAGTTAAGATCACTGTTCCAGTATGGATAACAACAGTGCAGCAACAGCAGCCTTTTTTTCTGGTAACTGATGGTTGATCAACTGGGCTGCATGGGAAAGAGGGCATGGCCACACAGAAAGTAGTGAAAGGCTGCTAGTTGCCCATCTATGATATGAAGTGTTATATACTGCATCCACATAAGTGCTCTCCATCTTTGACCATCCATATTATTGTATCATACAAAACCACCTGATGCCAGGTTAGAGGCATTGGTCCAACTAGACAAGTATGGCTTACACTGATAAGTAGCAGTTTTCCAGGGTTTCACACAGGAATCCTTCCCTACTAGCCTGAGGATGTCAGTGACTGAACCTTCTGCCAGCAAACTGCACACTTTGACTACCCCTCCCCCTTTTTTAACCAAGCATACACTCTGCTTCTGAGCTACAGACCTCTCAAGTGGTACTTCTTGATATACTATAACATACATATTTACAACAGCCACAGGAGGATATATTAATGTCATATAATGATATAACATTATGTCAGCATTATGTACACCCACAGATATGCAATGCAACCCACTCTAAAATAAAGCAGCCATTTCACACATTATTCCAAAATCCTGTGCTACGAAACATGCAAAAAACATCTTTAATACAGTGTCAATTTCCTTGTCTATTTATCCTGCAGCTTTATCTTTGTGTGATAGCAAAGGAGTAGAATGGACAACTGCTCTGTCCTTTGAAGTGGCTGGGAAGTAGCATTATTATCCCATTGTCCCCTGCAGGCTCACAAAGTGGACTGTAACAAAGAGGCTGTAATGGGGATGATGCACATAAATACAGTCTTACACACAATTTGTATAACGTTCATTTATCTAAGAAGTATGGTAGCTATGACCACTGTAGTACTCTTCTGAGAATTACTTTAAATCTGTCATCAAACTAAAAGGCACTCTAGACAACCAAGTGCATTTCTTAGTCAGTTCCCCCAACACTAATGCAGGGCTATTCTTAAATAATGGCGCTATATTAGAATAAATACTCTGGAGACTACTGACTGCTTTTTGCAGACTGTTAACTATTCTACAGAATTTCTTATGGTAATATCAGAGAATAACATAATACAGGCAAATAACAATTATTCAAAACTGGCCTGCTCACAAAGCGGACCGAAGCTCCCTAATGACCTTGGCAAATGTAGACTGCAATCCAAAGCTGGTAGATTTTGAATAATCGTTATCATAAGTCTGCTGCTCTAGAATTCAGCAGAAGAAAAATGACATCATTGTCCAAGGAATGATAAGGAATTGTAAGGAATTTCCCAGAATATACATCTTTAATAATAACATGGAGGCTCTCCCAACTACTTGAGAAAATGGTGTTGAACTATGCACAGAGCGGATGGAAAGCAAAGGCAACCATCACCTAATTCAGCTTCAGATGGCAAACTTTACCCCATGGTCATCACAACAGAAACTATGAGTTGAAAGAAGAGACCTGAATGGAAGTAATAATTATTTTTAAATTGTTTTCAATAAATCACTCTGCTCTCGCTGTTATTATACATTAAGGTACAAATGAAACCTAACTGTATACCAATTGAATATAGCTCTATAACAAAACTGATCATCTGTCACAGCAGAGAGTCATGTACTAGTGCATTTGAATGTTGCCATGGCAATAACTAGAATATTTATATAGTAACCCTGAAAGCAACTTGCTTCTTAGAAACAAAGATTTAACTGAGGACTGTGTTTTACACTATAATACCTCCACAGTCTTGTTCACAAGCATAAAAAAGTCACATCAGAAGCACTGTATATTATTCTAATGCTGTCTCTTTGTTTTTAATAAAACAAATCCAATCACAACAGTTTCTACTGGTTTCCTGTTATTTCTCTCTACAAGCAAGTATGAACTCATTTCAAAGCTGTTTCAAAGAGGTTTCTATGGAATCTTCACTGGGCTACAAATTTAATTTAATTCATTCACAATTCTCAAACAATATATGCTAAAATAATGTTGCAAATTTGTTCTTTTTTTACACTCCAGCTCTTTCTGAGAAGTGGAAGGGAATGCCATGTGTGAGAGCATAAAATTGCCAAGTGAAGGGCAAGGAATTCCTATGAACCTGTCAACCATACTGAGATTTTAATCTTCCTGTTCCATCTAATTACCTCTTCACTCATGTCAAGTAATAGCTTTCCAGAAACATGACACAAATCGCCAGTGCTGCAGTTTTCTTTTAGAACTTAATACCAACCTGCTCAATGCGACCTTTCTGCATCTCCAGTACAGCCAAATTATTATAAGCTTCTGCATGATCATTGTTATTGGCTAAGGTCAACTTGAAACACTGGTAAGCCAGATTCATATCACCTATTCCCTAAGAGACAAAAACAAACAATATATCATACAATATGTATAAAAGCCAGTTGCCAAGACTGTTACACTTTAATCAATACAATAAAGAAACAAGCAACAATGGGATCATTAGAGCTTCCTTTAAGTGTCGATGAGATTCCAGAAACTCCAGGAGGGGACATTACTCTCAGCAGTCTAATCTTTCAGTTCTATGTTCCGCACAGACAAGGCTACAAAGAAAGCTCACATGAATAACTAAAGTTCTCTAAAGGAGAACTCAGCCTGGGTCTCTTCACCAGGAGGCAATGTCCAAACTAATCTGGGCAGAGACTGTTCTCCACAATTAATCTGGCCCATCACAGGAGTTTCAAAGTCAATTTACTCATGCCCTCTTCCTCAACCTCCAATAAGGGGAAGGAACTGATATCAACAAATATTCTGAATATTCCAGCAACAATTTGGATCTCATTAGCAGATCTCTGCAATGCAGGCAAATTGAGCTGGTTTTCCCTAGGCTTCACAGAAAAGAAGCAGATGTTTTTGGTGTTCTATACTCACCATGGCTTATGGATAGCACTACACCTTCCCATGAACTCTGTTCTTCACCACAGATATACAGAAAATCAGGGTAAAGAGAATTATCCTGTTAACCCTGGTTCTCAGAACTGATGCTACCAGGAGACTTGTGGTCCCCATCAGACATACTACATCTCCTCTCTGTAGGACTGGTTAGCCATTTGGATCTCACCTGGCTGGCTCAGCCTATTAACATAGTTTCTGAGAGGGCAACTTATCCTGCTTTAAGCTGTCATTGCACTCTGCCTGTACAAGGCCACATGGAAGACATTTACCAGTGCAAGCATCAAGACGATTGACATATAGGTGCCAAGAAGCTCTTAACAAAGGAATAAAGCCAAGGACCCACTCTTTCCTGTTGATAACTGGCTTCTCAATTTTTTCCTCTTTAACACACAGATAGATGGAAGAGAGGAGGCAAGTATGGGATTGCCACAAGACTAAAAACATGGTCATGTGACCCCTGCCACCCTGGTTTGCAGAAGGAGCTAGATCCACTCTTTCAGAACTGTTGTTCTTACCACACATGGAATTATGGGAACTGAGTATGAACTTAAATGTTCATAGCTCAAACGACATTAAGTTATTAATCAGACCTTTCCCTGGACCTTGCTAGAGTAAGGAGCTCTGCTCCTTCTTACTGTCATTGGTTTAATGTCACTGGCTTCAGATCACAAACACTAAAGGAAACTGATGAGACTTTAGAATCAATCCAGCCTGGGAACTCTACAGAAATATTTTTATAAAGTTAATCTGCAGAAGTGTACCCTACAGAATAAGGACTTTGCAATGACACCTCTTCAATAAAATTTAGAGCAGTTCTAGAGCTTTATAATGAACAGTCACTAGGAACAGGGGGAAATTACGTTTATGTTTGAAATCATTTAGCTTCCTCTTCGGTTTAATACTGTTCATCCTTCAATCTGCAGAGACATTGAAATTTTAAAGAAGAAGCGTTTTGAAGCTGCAACACTGTCCTGCATTCAACTAACCAGTGCCAAATCTAATCCCAGAACTTATTTTTAACACCAAGCCTCAGAACTGCAATAGCTAAAATAAAGAGTCACTGGATTGTTTATGCTGAATGCTTTCCTTCCATGACAAAGGAATAAAAAGTAGCCCAAATATACATGGACCAGCACGGGTGGGAGAGAATGCAACCACTGTAGGTAAATGTGAACTTCACCACTACTGCTTTTTTGCCACAGCAGAGTTATAGAAGACTTTTGCTGCCCTCCTCAAGATGAAGCATGTGTGCCTTTTTAAATCTTTAAAATGTCCTCAAACTAATCATATCACTAGACAGGGTTTGTCATATTATTTGTTCTCCAGTACTCACAGCTGCTATAAACGCTTTCGGAGCAAGAACTCTGCACATATGTTTCAACAAAGTAATCTTAACAAATATTGTTCTTACCACAGCTACATGTCCCAAATTGTACCAGACATCTGCAGCCTCCTCTTCACTTTCAGCTAGAGAGAGTGCACGTTCAAAGGAGCAGAGAATCATGTCATATTGCTGGGCATAGAAACAACAGAGGCCCAGGTTGTTAAACAGCTGGCTGTTATAGATGCCCATCTGTAGGAGCCGTCTAGTACAAGACAGAAATGTGTTAAAATTGTACCTTTGCAGTACAGATCATGCAGGCTACTGATACTACATGAGTAATTCTCATATCAAAGAAGAGTTCTAAATGGAAAATTTAGTACATGGAAATTGCTGTAGCATGATTCTTTCCCATGCCACTCAGCAACGTAAGAAGGTCACAGATACATGAGAAGAACCCATATCAAGGATGCTGGTACTAATGTGTCAAATATTTCAGAAACTGGGCAAAACATTGAAATCAAAAAGAACAGCAACTGGGAAAACCCCTGCCTTAGCCCCTATGGAGTTGCTGCCAATCAGTGCTGCCAATACTGGGCTAAACAGACCAATCCTCTGACTCACTGTGGTAGCGTTCTATGTCCCCATAAACTCCTTTTAGTTATGTTACTTGCTGACATGGGAAGACATGGTGGCTGGATAGCAATACGTGCGAAAGGGATCTAGGAGTCTTAATAGACCACAAGCTGAACATGAGTCAGCAGTGTGATGCGGCAGCCAAGAAAGCCAATGCAATTCTCAGCTGCATCAATAGGAGTATGGTGTCTAGATCAAAGGAGGTACTGGTACCACTCTACTCTGCTTTGGTTAGACCTCATCTTGAATACTGTGTCCAGTTCTGGGCACCCCAATTCAAGAAGGACATGGTCAAGCTGGAGCAAGTCCAGAGGAGGGCGACCAAAATGGTGAGGGGCCTGGAAGCCATGCCCTATGAGGATAGACTTAAGAGAGCTGGGTATGTTTAGTCTGCAGAAGAGAAGGTTAAGAGGGGACATGATAGCCATGTTTAAATATCTGAAGGGATGCCATATAGAGGAGGGAGAGAGCTTGTTTACTGCTGCTCCAGAGACTAGGACAAGGAGCAATGGATTCAAGCTGCAGGAAAGGACATTCCACCTGAACCTCAGGACGAACTTTCTGAGGTTCAGAGTGTGGTGGAATCTCCTTCTTTGGAGGTTTTTAAGCAGAGGCTGGATGGCCATCTGTTGGGAGTGCTTTGAGGGTGTTCCTGCATGGCAGGGGGTTGGACTGGATGGCCTGTGTGGTCTCTTCCAGCTCTACATTTCTATGATTCTATGAAAACATACAGCAGTCACACCAACACTGAAGAATAACAGCATATAAAGGCTTTGAGTTGCTCCTAAGTTATTACAAGAATTTTTAATTAAAAGCAATGATATTTTTATTTTACATCAATATTAAGGGGTTCCATTCCTCTCTGTAACCCAAACAATCGGGTATGACCAGAAAATAGTAATCACCATTACCTCTACCCACAAGTATGAAGTTCTGGTGACTACAGCAGTCCCAGAACACATTCCCAATGTAGTGGAAACCTGCTAAAGCCCTGAGGCACTTCCATGTCTAATAAATTTATTATGGCACAACTGTTCATAAGTGAGACCTCTTTCAGTGTCTGACAGGTTTTTAAAAAGCTTTCTTTTTCTTTCCTATTTTCTTATGAGGCCATGAACAATTTACTTATATCCTGCCTTCCTCCCAGCATGGTGTACTATGTTCCAGGGTGGCATACAATGTTTTAAAAGTACAATAGAATTAAACAACTCTTACTAGAAAAATTAAAACACAACTAAAATAAATTTCTATCTACGAAACACAAGCTAAAAGCAAGTTGAAAACACATTAAAAGATGCTTCAAACATAATAGAATAAAAATACTACACCCCAATTAAAAATTTTACCTGCTGCAACACAAACATCCTGAAAAGCTTCCTTTAATAAAAAGGTCTTTGCCTGCCAGCAGAAAGACAGCAGGTACGGGGGTAACCAGACCTCTCAGGAAAGAGAGTCCTATAATTTGGGAGCAGCATCAAGAAGGCTCTTTCTTGCATCTTCAACAGATGTGGCTAGGTTAGTGGGGAACCAAAAGAAAACCCTGGTAGCGCAGTGGTTAAATGCTGGTACTGCAGCCACAACATTGTGAGTTCAATCCTGCAGGGCTCCACGTTGACTCAGCCTTCCATCCTTCTGTAGGTTGGTAAAATGAGTACCCAGTTTGTTGGAGGCTATTAGTTAACACATTGTAAACTACCTAGGGAAGCAGTATAGAAATGTAACTGCTATTACTGTTGCTATATTCCCCTGCAGATTTAGAGCACGACAGGCTCATATAGAATGGCTTTTCAAACAGCCTGGACCCAAGTCAACTAATCTTGTCCAGCATTCTAATGCACACATCCGATTTTTTTTTCAAGAAGTGGAGTCAGATGTCCCTCCTTAAGAAGCAAAGCTGATCTTGCCTGCTTTTGTTCTGTTTGCTGGAGTCAGGAAATCAGGAAAGTCAGAAAATGGATAACAAAAGCTGCCAGGCAAAGCATAAGGAGGAATTCTTTCTGTCTTGAAGCAACTATAGTGTATTATATAACAGCAAAAGGGTGCTCTGGCAAACAAGAGAAACAATATAAAATTGAGATCAAAATTAGCAACAGAAAAAAGAATATAATTGTTTTGCCTTATCTTCAGAGGGTGTAACATGAAGTAATATGCTATATACCACAGAAATGTACAGCCAGTAAGAGTAGCTCAGCAACAGAGACTAAGATTAAAGGGTTGCAAAAACACCTATGTGTCTGCATAATCACAGAGGAAGACACACACATACACTACCTGTAAAACCGCAATGCTATCTCTGGCTGGTCTGAATAAAAGTGATTACTCCCAATGCATGCAATGGCTTCCACATGAGTATTGTCTTGTTTTAAGACATCTTTATAGCATTCTGCAGCTGCAGAAATGTTGTTCATTTCCTATTAAGAATTTAAAAAAAAAAATTAAAAATGTAGAATCATTCTAATGATACATAACTGTAACAATTAACTTTGAAATCAGTGACAAGCAGAGACCACTTAAAACATATTAGACTAACTTTGCGGTTTTATTAGACAATATACTGTCCATAGGTTGTTGTGGGTTTTCCGGGCTTTGAGGCCATGTTCTATTAGTATTGTCTCCTGATGTTTCGCCTGCATCTGTGGCTGGCATTTTCAGAGGATCTGAAGATCCTCTGAAGATGCCAGCCACAGATGCGGGTGAAACATCAGGAGAAAATACTAATAAAACACGGCCTCAAAGCCTGGAAACCCCACAACCACCTATGGTTTCCAGCCGTGAAAGCCTTCGACTTTACAACATACTGTCCAACACATCATCTAAATACTTGTGTCTTCACCTCTCCTTTTACCAGTAAAAAACAAGTAAACTGCAGAAGATGCATGTACATGTATTAATGGCATATACTGTAAATATTAAATACCCATTTTAATTTATATTCAAGACATTCTCTTCAAGCTTGAACAGAGTAAACAACCACATGCCATTGGGACTCTCTTGCTATTTATAGCCTGCCTCAGAGTAAAGAGTACAAGATAATAGCGTCAGTTTCCTATAACATGGAAAACATGCTCTTTTCTCATTGTTTGACCAATCTACTCTGTCAATTGTGATCGGAAGGTTTTCAAAGAGCTGTTGAAAGGATGGGTTTTCAAAGTGGAAGTCATCAGCAGGCCAATCTAACGTTATAAATCTATACTAAGAACAGCTTGGATAAAGAAAGTACTGCAATACACTAATAATATATCTTATTTTGGTTAGCTGTTTCAACCTTTTATTAATAAAAGAGAAGTCAGATACAAAATATTTTCTATAATAAAAATGTATGCGTATGTGTGTCTGTCTGTCCCTACTACATGTCCAAGACTGTCAAACCTAGAGACCTGAAACTTGATGCACATATTAAAGAGACCCTGGAGGTGTATGTCTTTTGTTATTTTGTCATAAATTTATTAATCAAATTTGATTCTTTATAAATTGTTTGCAGTGTGCAGTACCATTCTCAATTTAACACTAGCAGTCATTGGTCTCCTCAAGAAATATGGTCTCCTCAAGAGCACAAGTTTTCAAAATTTAATCCAAACATTTGCAGTTGGTTTGGGAGTGGAGTTAGAACTAACACAACACTTATGCTACTATTCTATAACCCAGCCACTGGGAAAGCTTGCCTGCTCCTTACTTCATGTGTACATTCCCCAACGTTTTAAGAAGTTACTTTACTGGCTACACATCCCAAATTTCACCAACCAGTGGCCATGCTGAATGAGAAATTCCAGAAAAAGGAAGTTCAATAAGTAACTTTTCCAAGTTCTGGAGACTACAGACAGAGAATGAAAATTCCTATTGCTTGGTGCGTGCACCCTCTCTTCTTTTCCTTGGCTGGATGGCAGCTTCTGTGCCTTTTTCAACTGTGTGCCTCGCAGCACTTATGGTAGTTCATCTGCTACTGCTCTTTGCATGTAATTTTAGAGTCTCTGCTTCACCATGAAATTCACTGGGTCACTTTGGTATGGTCACTCGGACTGACCAATCTCACAGGGTTGTGAGTCAGGAGGACAGCCATGTATGCCACCTTGAGCTCAGTGTAAGAAAATGGGATGGTCATTATGAAAGCCAATCTTAACTGGGCATTCAAGCGCACCATCCTTGTTGCTGTGATAAAATAATATACCAGGCAGTCTAGCTGCTGTCTTCTACTGAATCCAGGTCAGTGGGTCCTTCTCACAGCTTGGCTAAAAGAGCCAAAGCAGAGATGTGGATGAGACAGTGACAGTGTCATCACATTGAAACCAGAGATGGAAACCATGTAGCCCTCCAGATGTAACTCACATTAGCCCTAGCCAATATAGCTAATGGTGAGGAATGCTGACAGGTGAAGTCAAGCATCATCTACAGAGTCACATGATTCTTACTCAGCTTGAAAAATACCATTTGATAAATTGGATAGAAGAAGAACATACACAACACTTTGAGTTCATTGGAGACAGGTGAGATACAAATGTCACTATCTAGTAACAGCTCCCTTGATTATACATGGGTTCATCTCAGATACTGAACTACAACATGCTACTCCAGCAGATGTCACCTCTCCAGTAGAAGTTGAAAATTCTGTAACTCACTAGTGGAGTAAATATGCATGTGCAAGATCCCAGATTTGCCTAGATGAACTGACAGCCTGACTAGATGTACAATAACTCCTGATATTCCTATAATCAGGAACAAAGCTGATCTTGTTCTTGGCCCTGCTCCTCTCCCAATATACTAGAAATCAGTGCAGTTCATTTCTGACAACAGAAGTGAGTATACTGAACATATGTACCCTTTGGAAAAGACAAAAGTTTGATTTGCATACCTCATGGATTCTTGCAATACCACAAATGAGGGAGACTTCTCCAGGGAACCGATCTAACCCTTGTTTGAAAACATTTAAAGCTGTCAAAGGCTGATCCAAACGGGAATACACCTGAGCAAATAAGTGACATGTGCAACTGGATCAATCAAGATTTGTATGAGTTACTAACCTAACATACCTTACCTAGTGCTATGTATAAGACTGCCCGGATAAATAACAAGCAAAGGTGAAAAACTGACTTTACATTTCAGCACTACCTCTTCACACCTTCCAGAAAGCAACTCAACTGCATCCCAGAGACCCATAGCTTTATCTTCAGAGTAGGATTACATGTTGTAACACCCATGACAGCTACTAAAAAAAGGTGTGTTCACCTATTCTGATCCATAAATTTCAGTACAACCTGTTCTCATGTCCTTTTCTTGAGAGTTTCTGTACCTCCATCAGAAAATGATATGAAACAATGAGAGGGATGCTCAAAGAACTAGTCTGGGAATAACATTACATCACAGTTTAACATTATGAGAATGAGCCTACCATTCCAGTAGGATTTCCTTCTGCAGCAAGGCCAAGAGGAGACTGGAAGTGTCTGCTTTTGTTTTAATTAATGCCAACTTGCCATGTTATCCAAACACAGAGGCAGGTACATATGGCTAATCTTAACTATTTTCAATGTACACAAGTGAAATGTACACCATGGTTTGTGAAGATGACTTGTTTTAACTGAATATAGTTTAGAGGTCAGGCTATGGCAAAAATGGCATCTTCCAATCATGGGAATGGGAAATATATCAGGCTAGTTGTAAGCTATAATATAGGGGAAGTCAATAAATGGCTGATCTGACATTTTGCCAAACAGGTCTGTTTTAATTCCCATATGTACATCTTTCTTCAGATTCTGTGCCAGCCTATCGCACAGTCTTAAACAAATATGAGATGACGCTGACTATTCCACACATAGGCAGGATAGGCCCTTCTGTTACACTTAAGCAATGTAAAGAGGCATAACATCTGAATGATACAGGAACTCAATACCCAATCCATTTCTTCAATGTAACTCCCTTTTCACATGGTATTAATATACATTTTGTGAATGCCATATTCATTACGATCATTCTTGTCAATGAAATAGCATAATAAATAATGTAATACCAACAAAGCACGGAAAATGGAAAGCCAGCTGCCACTGGTGTTCTCATTCCATGTGATAGGCAATAAAGCATGGCACAATGTGGTACATGCTGTAGCAAATTTTAAGAGTAAGGAGATGGATTATTCTGATTACAATGGCAAATCTTTCTTACAGACATTCGCACTAAAATTCTGCACTAAAAGACAAATCTCACTTGAAAAGACAACTGTATAATCTTAAGCATTTTTTCATGAAGAATTATGTGACTAAAAGACCGCAAAGCACCTTGAAATTTGTCTTCATTAACAGCAATAGCAATAAGAACCCCACGATCTTCATAATAAATTTGCCAAGTATTTCCTGCTATCTTTTAAAGTAAGAAATGTAAGCAAATGTTTCCTAGTAGCACAAAAAAAATGAGACATGGTTGGTGTTTGTCATCTTTTAAGATGTGTTTTTGACCATGTCAAAGTCATGTCAGTAAGTATGATACTTTTAAGACATTTCATTGGAAGAATTCACTCACATAAATTCCAACTTGTACATGTTAATACTATGTTGACTCTAAAGGAGCCTTCAAAGCATTTACTGTAAATTTATGTTTATAATATGCACTGCAATTCCCAAAAGATTTGTCTCAAACAGTATTTGTATTGAAACATAAAGAAATACATTCATGCTGCTTGTCATGCTTCTTCTCATTTCTTTATCTGAAACTTATTTCTTCTTTCAACGAATTTTCATAATCACATCCTTCCATGAACAGCTCCAGTAACAGAATTATATATAAATTGAGATTATATTACAGCCTCTGAACTTTCTCAACCTGCTACTGTGGTTCCCCTAAAATTAGCTGAGGATAAAACATTTTGGACATAGTTGGTTTAAAAGCAATGGAGATGGTGTCAGATACCTAACACAAAACAAGCAAAAAACAAAACAAAACACCTTCTGCTTACAGAACTAGCAAAAGAATTCTCATCATCATCCTTCTGCCAAGCATAGTGACTGGAACTTGCAGTTTAGAGCTGGAAATACATGTGACAGGAATGATCGCATATTGGATGTATGGGAGAAATTATTGCAGGCACAGTGGGAATGAGGCCTTTGAAATCTGCTACTTACAGCAAGAATAAGCACTACAAATACCTTGTTGAGAATGATACATATTGTTTAAAAGTAATGGTATAAAGCCTGGAAAGAAATTAAAACTAAAACTCTGCTGTTTGAAGCCAGTTGGATTGACTGAGAGACCTACATATCAACACACAAAGAAAAGAAAGCCAGACAATGTGTCTCCAAAAGGCTGCAAAATACCACCATAAAGGACAATACTAAGTGGGTGGAGGAGACAGACTTTACTAACTGACAGCAGCTGTAACTACCAGTCTGAGGCAAGTTTCTCACCAGCACTCTCCAATCACTGTACTTGGCAGAAGGATGAGGACAAGAATTCTTTTGCTAGTTCTGTAAGCAGAAGGGTTCCCCCCCCCTTTTGCTTGTTTTGCTAAGAGCATTATAGGAGTTTGGTGGTAGTTTTGTGTTTACCACAGTTTGTGTGTACCAGTACCCAACCATTAATTTTTCTTTCCCAATCCAGTTCAATCCTTCCTTAGTCTTTGCATCTGTTAAAAAAACATAAAAATCCAGTGGTACCTTTGAGAATAACTAGGAAGAAGAAAATTCTAGTGTAAGCTTTATGAACTCCAGTGCACTTTATATGCAGACAGACATATGCAAATGAGTATAATATGTATGGAAACTAATGGAAATGAAATGAAAAACATATTGGAGTGGTAGTAAGTATTGATTTAATGATGGTTGTAAAGAGTTGTTAAAAGGACAAACTTTCTTTTATTTTGTAGTTCCATTACTTCTCTCCGCACAAACATACACATGTCTGTCCACTGAGGCTTTTCCCATACCTCTATGAAGTGGACTGTAGTCCACAAAAGCGTATGCTAGAAATTTCTTCTTCACAATTAGTCTCAAAAGATTCTTTTATGTCTTTCTATGCTAAAAAAGATTAAAAATTTCTTTGCATACTTTGCATCTGTTGTTCACTTGACTGAGATTTGTGCTGATCACAGTGTTCTTTTAGAAGCAGTTTTCTTAGACAGCGAAACTGCTCTTCCCTGCTTTGTGGCCTCTTGCTTACCTGCTTTACCTCTCCTGATTTTGCTTCTAGTTATTTTAGTTCCTGATTGATTCTGATTCCATCCTATGTTGTTAAGTAAATGTGTTCAGTATTATCTTTCTAGTTTCCCTTTTTTCTTGTCTCTAATGGATGTATGGCCGTCACATACATACAAACACAACTTTTGTAAAAAAGCAGCACACATGCATAATATACTCCACCACAGTGCACAAGGCAGCACACATCCTAGCAATCTTTAAGCATATTAAACATATTATATATTACAAATACAAGAACGCCTAGACCATTTTTCAGAGAGTTAATCTTCTCTTAAGGGGGCTAACATGCATTCATTTAATGCACATCACTGAAAAAAAAAGTTACAGATATTCTGAAATCCCAATGCAAATCAGAGGGAGACACAAAATTTCCAAATTTTCATTTGGATTCAAATCAAGTTCGGTCAAGTCAGGTCTGAATCAAAGCAAACCAAAATGCAGCCTAATCAGAATTACCAACTAGGACTCCAAACTGAATCACGGAACCCTCGCACAGCCTTAATTAAAAATTACTAAATGTATGCATTTACAATAAAGGAGATAAAGAGTATTTGAAAAGAAATCTAGAAAACAGTATTAGTAACAGGAAAACAAATGAAACATCAACTAATCTTGTTAAACAAGAAAAGTTAAAGGCTTCGACCAAGCTACAAAAGATGAAGTAAAAGCTATTCCAGTTCAAAAGTTTCCTCTCCGTCATTTCAGAGTATAGTTCTAAATATTAATTTGAAATTATGGATTTTTAACTGTTAATCTCCACTTACTTTTGCCAAATATAGGATTGTATCTACCATATCTTGCTGCCTGAGAGCTGATTTAAATTGTGTTTCTGCTTCGCGATACAATCCTAGCCTGGAAAAGACATAATGGAAGGTCAAAACTGGAAAGCTAGTGTATTTGTTGCTTAATTCATGCTCAAATGGTAGTAATTTGTTCCTCCCTTCATCCTCTCTCTAGCTTAGAGAGACTTTCTTTTCAATCACCTGAACATTATTTGCATGGCGGCACATTCATGCCCAGTTAAAAATTTGCATTTCCCACTATTTTTTTCTGAAGCTTTTGCAACAGAAAAAATGGGGAAACAGAGTAGGAAAACTGTAAACTATTTTTTTTAAAAAAAAATGTACATGGAGCAGTTCAGATATGGCCCAGCTGACCCACCTCATGATACCGAGAAGGATTGCTCAGATGGAAGGTGATGTTTTTTCCTGAAAATGTCACCATTATTTCTTCTAAGACTGTGCCTTTGGTTGTGTTTCTGCCCATAAATCTTTTTTGAAGTGAAACTACTAGAACAGCATCTTTGCTTTGCATTCTCTCCCTCTCCCATATAATTCATTGGATCCCTTCATCTGTGATGTGATGTCATCACCTCACGTGTTCTGCTGCTCCAGTGGGAACAGAACACACAATGCTCAATGGGCAAGAGTTCTTACATGTTGTAAGAGATAGGAAATATGGATTTCATCTTTGGCAGTAGTATTATAGCCTATAGAATGTGCCCTTCTGGCTTCAGGTTTTAACATTCTCACAGTCTGCTATACATGACTTTCTTCCATTAAATAAATACAATGATATCTTCTGGTATGGCAGAAGAGCCAAACCATCCTTAAAAGCAGGTCAAATCATTTCTTCAGGTTATACACAGGTTGAATCCAGTCCACTGCAAGTATACTAGCTGGGATATTTACAGGGCACAAAGGAGCCTGTTCATCACTCCCACCACCCCCATATGCCAAGCCATTCCATGTACCTGGAGCCCTGCCTCACTCAGCTAGGACAAGATTGAAAAAATGTGAATGATAGAGATGCAATCCATACTCTAGGTGGTAGTGGGAAACAAGCTTCTGTGCCCAGTGAAGGATTCCAATATGGACTGGTATTAAGCAAATGCAGATGGGCTGAAGCCCTAAGTTTTAAAAAGAGTAAGATACTTTACCTGTAATAGCACTTCCCAATTTGCACTTTCCACCACCAGTCCTTGAACTGGACATGTTGTGTAGCATATGCTGCCAAATCTAAAGCCTTGGGAACAAAAAAACAGCTTCAGTTTTGAGACAAAAAAGAAAAAAGTCAAGAATTAGTAAGATGTAAAAGAATCATAAGATTAAAGCAGAAAATATCACACAAGAAGAGCTAGGAGTGTTTTTGCATTGTTTCTATTATGTCACATAAGCCAAAACAACAAGAGAAGTCATGAATTCTCATTGTAAACCTCTACAGAAAATGCATTTTTAATAACTCAAGCTCCTTTGCCCATCCTTTACCTTATATATTCAATTGTTAAGGTGTTAGAACACAATTCTTCCCCATCTTCAACGTGAGTCACTTTTAAATTAGACAGCATTTTAGGTTCTCATGTTAATACAAAAATGTATAAGCTCACAAAGACATATTATTCTGCATGTATTATGTGAACAACAAGGGAGTAAAACCATATTAATAAAAGAAACTTAAAAGCATGAGAAATTAACTACTGATATTGCAGAACATTTGCTTCTCAGTAGAAAAAGCAATCCCTAGCTGCAGGACAGCTCTCAAATAAAAGCCTTTCACTAGCTTGTTGTGAAAGACCCAATGGATTATACATATCCACCTGAGATTAGTTCTTTCTTCTTTCACTTTGGCTTAGAAACATGCTTAAGAAGAAGCTGTTTCGATTCAGGACACGAAATTAAAAGCCATATGAAATTTTGTAAAACAATTGGCTCCTTTACCACAACAGTGGACATAACGCACTTTCACACAGAAAACCAAACACATGCAGGAGTATTGGGGACAGCAAGAAAAGCCTGTGACCAATTCATTAAGGACTTAGTGGATAAAGACCTCTTTGGAAGTTAGCTTTCACAAGGACATAGCACTGCAGTTCCATTCTGCAGGTCAAGGATCCAAGTGGTAGGGCAGAAAGAAAATTTCTATGCATGCTACAAACGTCATCCTCTATTCTGAAATTAAGAATTTATCCTAATTTCAAATGTTTCTATTCAAGTTCAAAACACAGATTTTAGAAGACAGAAGTAAAATTTAAGAATGTCCATTTACATGCCTTCATTTGTTGATGAAAAAAGGTGCATTTGCATCTCTGTTCTCAGCAATATCTCCTTAAATCCAGTCTCTGAAAAATGTTATTATTTCTAACAGACATTTTCTGGTACCAATTTAAACAGATCTTCTCCAAAACATTCTAGCAATAATTGCCAAATTGTTTTCCATATGAAAGGTATAACTGGCCACTATCTCCAACTAGGACTTGTCTCTATGGAAAATGATATTAATTTTTGCAAAAGCATATCTAGTAATGATATATGTTGGCAATATAATTAGAATTGACCCTTTACAATTTCCTGCCTTGACAAGCCTTCATTTGTCTTTCACTAATGTAAATGAATAGGCAAAGGCCATTTTCACACGGGGGTAAAACGCCGTGGTGCGACGACCGGAGATGGAGGTCGTTCACATCACAGGATGAGCTAGCGTGGTTGAAAACGATGAGGCGCCACACCTCCAACCGCTCTAGCCCAGCCGCAGGGGTGGCGCTGCAAGTTTTTTAAAAACCAACTTCCCAGGTGGTTTTTATCAAACTCGCCCGCACTAATCCGTGGCAGCTCCCGGTGAGAATCTGCAGAGAGGCAGTAGTGCGTCTCTGCAGATCTGCCCGGGGGCGGGCTTCCGGCTGGCGCGCTGCCCTGATTGGCAGAGCGCCGCCAGCCGCCACTTTGGGCGCTGCCAAACACCGTTGAAATTTGGCGGCGTGTGAAGCGGCGGAACCGCGTTCCCCACAGGGATAGAGCAGGGACGGAAACGCAAGCAGGTAAGCTCCACCCCTGCGTGCGCTGCCCCGTTCGGCCCCCCCACGTGAGAAAAGGGCCAAAGGTTCACAGACAGTGTAAATTGTTGATTACAATCCTTCACAATATTAGAATAAATAAGAATTATCATATGATATCCACATACAAACTGATGTATTCAACTTCCAATTCAGTATTTCATGAAGAGCCATAAACAAAGACATGTTGATTTCACAGCCCAAACAGGTCCAAATGTTCATGTGGAACCACTGCAGGCAGGAGAAAATCAACATGGAAAGAGCTGAAGTGGGGACTATTATCGTCTAAGTGGATGGATGCTACATCATCCTCTAGCAAAACAATGAGCAGCATGTTCATGTCTCTTACAATACTGAAACTCTAGATGACAAGACAAAATATAGGAAGATGTCCCAGCTGTCCAAGCAGGCTGAGAAGAGAACATTAAAAAAAACATGCCTGAATTGTTCTATCTAGTCAGTTCCCTAAAAAGAAAGGGGGGGCAGAAAAATAAGATAAAAAGCAAATTTAAATATCCAGATAAAGAAATAGGACATGCTCAAAATTTGCTCTGTTGTGAGTACACACAGGAGAGAAAAAGACAGAAAGGAGGAGGCAAGGAATTTTCTTCAAAGTTCCACTGCAACACCCTTTGTTCTGGGTGGTGAAAAGGTAACTCATATTGTATAGATTGCTCTTCACCACCATCCAGAGAACCACTGACCTAACTTGTAGGTTCTAGATCAGATGTGGGAACTGTGCAGCCCTCAACACATGGTTGAACTGCAACTTCAAGCAGCATGATAGATATGTGATGTGTAATAGTTCCGTAGATTTGAAGTCCTCCTGAAGGCAGTGGAATTTCAGTTGGACCAATTAAAACACATGAAGTTAAAAGGGGGTGGGGAGGAAAGAACAGGGTAGGAAACACATTGTTGGACATCAGCTCTCATCAGGCCTAGCCAGCATAGTGAGGGATGACAGAAGATGCCAGCTGCTGTTTAAGAACGTTCAGAGGGCTACACAGTCTGTGTCTATTCTAAGAAGTAGATTGCAATAACAGTATAAAACTGAGAATGAAGAAAAGTGACAGAAAGAAAGAGAAATGGTTATGAAAATAGGATGTATATGATCAGTATCATCCATTAAAGAGATAGTACTAAAATACAGCCCTGGAAATGAATTCCAAACCATATTCATAAAAATACCCAAAGCATATGAAATCAGCTACTGGTGCCAGAACACAACAATTTGTCTCATAGGATTCAACCTTTGTCATTTGAGGACTAAATTCTCTGGTAGCAATTTTGTATATATTCTAACTCAATTTGGGTCCAGAAATTTCCATTTCCTTAAAGATGTCAGTTATTGTAGAAACAATTCAGATCTTGCATGTCCTGGTATTCTAATATGATATCTCAAAGCCCTGAATTTATTGCTGGCTACATTTTCAATACCACTAAAATTCAATTATTTCAAATGTGCCTGTGCCACCAACTGATTAACAACTTATGGCAGAAAACTTATACTCAGCTAAACCCAATTCCAATCTGAAGCAATTCAGTAATTGCCAATAAAAAACAAAGATTCCTGAAAACATATTTCCAGTATACACACCAAGATTCAGAGGGGAATGTATGCATGTTCACACCAGAAGCAAGCATTGTGTGCATTCACATTTATATGCTTTTCAAAAATGTTATGTATTGATGCAGGCCTTTCCTGGATGAAAACAATTATTACCTCTGTTCCATGTGTGTTCTGGTGTTGGTGTGTTTTTCATTATCTGTTATTTTTAAACTATTCATTTTTGCGTTATCTTTTATGTTATCATTTGCCTTTTTAATGTAATCTGCTTAGCGTCTGTATATTATTATAACATATTACTATACTAAATGGTATATAAATAACATACACAAATATTTTATTTCGGTAACTAAATAGCACATTTCCTTTCCAAAAAGCTGTTTCACCAGACTCCTAACTCCTTTTGAACACTGAGGGCAGCTTTGGTAAAGTGCAGAACACTACTAAACAAACTCTGAGAAAGACAGAGGATGTCTGGTCCAAAGTGGCATCATTATGGATGAAACAGAATGCTGTATGTCTGATTTTAAATCAGTACAATCGGATTACAGATATTCCTATTCAGCAGTACACAGGCCATGTGTATTTCATTATTTATTGGGCTTTTTTTTTACTGTACAAGTACTTTGAAACTAAACAATCAAGGGTTTTTTTTATTTGTTTTGTTTTGTGTTTTACATCCCCTTGACTTGGAAAAATAACTCTAGGCAGTAGAAGGAGAAGAGCTGCTATGGGAAACAGAATTCAAAGAAGCATTGTATTTGTGCAGCTGCTTGCATATGTATGGAGAAGCAACTTGCACAACACAGGTTGTTACCATACTTAGAATTTCTAACACCTAAGAGTAATTCCTGTGAGAATCCTCCAGGATACAACTTACATATATTTGCCTTACAAAAAGAATTATTTATCATATCAAAGCAAAGCTGTAACTGGGTAACCCAGTGAACCATAGCACATAGCACTTTGCTGTCTAGAACAGACATTTTATGACTGTCAGTAAGCAGAGTTTTCCTCTCTAAATATTATACGACTGAAAACAGCACCCAAAAACAATCTCACAACACTGGAAAGTACCAAAACTATTACTGCTATTACATGCCACATGGAAAAATCCTTAAGACATCCATCTCCCTAAACACAAAACCTTAACATCCCTACATAATGTTCTTTTCCAGTGCAGGTTGTTGCTTTTCTCCCTGATGACAGGTGCACAATGGATAGTCAATTTATAGTTTTAAACGATTCTACCACATAAGTATCACTGCACGTTTACAGGAATAGATCTACAGACAGTCAACTGGAACTATTTGTAAAATTGGACTTTCCTGGATTCTCTCCACAATACAACCATCTTTTAAAAGTTTTGGAAGAGTTGGATTATCTTCTGAAATGACACACAATGGGACAAAAAGAGTCTGCAGTGGGGCAAAGAAGCAAGGGGAAATTAGTAGGACTGTGTTCTCCAAATGCTAGTGCCCTTTGGCTAGTGCAAAATATCTCTGGACTTAAACCATAGGTAATAACTTCCTAGAAATTAAGTAAGGAATCATCATCATTCCAGAAGCTGCAAAGTTGTCACATTTACAACAAGAATTTTCTCCACTGTGTACAGTTTTATCTCATTCAAAGAACAATTGAATTGACAGGTGACGTTAAAAAGCTATGGGTGAAAAACAGATAAACAGACTTACATTCTTAACGTCATTCTCATGGTGAAAAATGTATTCAAATAAGGCCTGTTAGGAAAAAATTTTTACAAAACATAGTTAAGTTGAAGAAACACAAAAGCCCTGACACTCTCAGGTAGTCCACTTAAAAATCACAAACATCATTTATACAAATTGTTTAAAGTAGTAAAGAATTCACATCATGAACACTTGCTTATGATAACTGCTGTGTCAGGAAAGAATTCTGAATGAGAATTTTCAGTTTACTAAATGGGACACAAAGATGCCTACATGTCAGTAAAAAGTAGTGCATACCTAATTAGAGAGTAGGAGAGTTGCCAGTTTTCATTTTCCACTACTGTCCTCCCTTTGCACCAAAAAATTCATTTTAGACATGGATTGCTATTTCCCATAGGTTTGTAAAGTATTTCAAATACAGCTCTTCATCCTCAGCTCCTTTCTATTACCAACCCCAGCACAAAAGGTTAGTTTTTCAGAGTAAGTAGAGATTCCAAGCAAGGCAAGATTTGTGGTTTATTTATTAGTTACATTTCTAACCCCATTCCACTAAATGGGGCTCAAAGAAGCTAACAGCAATAATACAATGCAATAAAACATAATAAAATACAATCAAACACCGTTAAAAAATAATGCAAAGCAGGTTCAACGTGCTTTTTTAAAACCCAGACTTTAGTTATTTTTATTCAGCAATGACAAGAGTAGAACAGGGACATGAATAACTGAATGTGTTCTTTCCCTCATAGGACAATCTTGTGTGAGTCAGGGAGAGACAGCGTAGTATTTGAATAGGCTTATAGAAGTTAACAATTTAGATATGCTGGACAATTTTTCTGCTTCTGCTAGGTTACCTTGACTGTCAGTTATATAAAGAACATATTTTAAAAGTACAATATTTTAATCAAAAGAATGAAAATTAACCTAGCACTTATATAGATGTGTATTCTTCAGAGCACTGATAAAACTAGGCCATGTTTATTTTACATGCATGCTTAAAACATAATAGTTAAGGTTACTTTCTCCTTTTCAATCTAATGAGTGTCCTACTTTCAGTAAATTCTTTTTTTATGTGCTAAATCCTACACTAAATCATGATGGTGTTGTTTTCTGGCTATGCAATGATAATGGAAAAAAAGCAGAAATAGAAACAAGGATATGAATAATGTAAAACAAAATTTGGTTCAATATATCTGAAAAAAAAATTTAACTGCAGCAATATTGTCTTTGCTCATGTAATATACTATGCTACAATTAATTTCGTTTTCAGAGGGGGCATACAGCATATAAATACTTAAAAATGTCTTTTCAAGTCAAGCCAAGACTCTGGAGACTAGTAAATGGAGGAGTGGTATTTATTTATTTATTTAAATATTTCTATCATTCTTTACATCAAAAGATCTCAGGGCAGTGTGCAAGTAAAACCAACAGAAACAAGTTAAAACAATATATATAATAAAAATAATTTGACTAAAAACATACAAAATACAAACAAAACAATTTGTAAGATTAAAACAGTTTTAAAACCATGTACGTTAAGATTTTGAGATAAATTAGTATGGCCCAAAAGCTTTAATAAACAGTCATTTTGGAAGGAATTCCGCAACTGGGGCGCCACAGCTGAGAAGGCCCTCTCCTACATTCTAACACAGTATACTGACCTCACTAGTAGAATATTACAGAAGATCTCTCCCCATCCCTTGCAGACCTTAATATTCGGGCAGGCATATACAGAGTAGAAATAATATGCATATGTAACATGTATAATATTTTATACTTTTGATAATCAATGACATTTTAATATGATAGCTTGATTAACTGTAACTTTCTATAATAAGGTTTCAGCTCTATCTTATTTTAACTCTGTTGTCTTTGCCTCTTTGAGAAAAAGCCAGGTTCATCACCATCACCACTTTTCAGTTCAGAAACAGATCCCTTGAACAAAAAGCAGCCAGAAAATAATTGCTCTTACACTGAAATACCTAAACTGCTAAAAATTTGCCTCTGTGAGTAAACAAGAATTTTAAAAGATACAAGAGTCTTAGATCAAGGAAAATTCATACCTTTGCCAACTTTGGTTTTTCAGCATAATTATTTAAATTTAGTTTAGAAACATTTATGAAGGGACCATCAGGATTGGTGAGCATAGAAGCCTGTGGGAGCAAAGAAACCAGAAAGCTAATTGATGCACATCTTTGAATTGAATTATAAAAAAAAAAAATTAAAATTAGTTCAAAGATCCCCAAATACTACATGTGAATGAGGAGTTGTTACTTACATAAACGATCTTCTGGGATGACAGGAGGAACAATTCACAATGCCTGGGGTTTGGTCCTCGTGCCAGCTGACGCAGGAGTCGTTCTCGAGCTTGACGTTCTAAGACCGTTAAACTGACTCCCTGTCCCTCTCCCCTCAGTTTATTTCTGTAGCGCACTGTAGTTCCCCACCAAATTGACTAATATCTTTCATCCTTACTAAGTGGTGAGTGTGGATTGTTCCTCTTGTCATCCAGAATGATCGTTCACGTAAGTAACAACTCCTCATTCTCGGGCTGACAGGAGGACCAATCCACAATGCCTGGGATTTCCCCAAGCTGATCTCTGGGTGGGTACTTTCTCTACAGCACAGCCTGCAGTACGCTGTGGCCAAAAGCTGCCTGAGATGACTTATATTTATCTAGCTTGTAGTGCTTAATGAAGGTGGACACCTCCTTCCATCCTGCCACAGTACAGACATCTTCCAATGAAAATGTGGAGCCATATGCTACGGGAGGTAGCCATCGAGCGAGTTGAATGTGGCCACACATTAACTGGTCTTGGCTGCTTAGAGTAATCATAACATATGAAAATGCAGGTTTTTATCCATGCTGCAATTACAGCCTTGTTCACTCGCTGGCCCAGTGTCTTAGGTTAGAAAGACACCAGCAGCGCCTCCGACTTCCGGAACTCCTTTGTTCTTTTGATGTATGTTTTCACTGCCCGCTGCACATCCAACGTGTGCCATTTTTCTCCAAAGGGTGTTTGGCTTCGGGCAAAATGTTGGTAGATGAATTAGTTGCGGTTGTGTGAATGACGACAAGCACTTGGGCTTGAAAGCAGGGTCGAACTCCAAGATCAACTTGTCGTGCTCAAACTTACACAAATTCTCATTCACCGACAAGGCCGCTAACTCTGATACTCTCCTGGCTGATGTAATTGCCAGAAGAAAAGCTGTTTTAAAAGATAAGAGTCGCAGCGACGATTCTTTCATTGGTTTGAAAGGTGGCACTGTCAGCACGTTTAGCACTAAGTTTAAGTTCCAAGACGGAACCTGTGAATCGTTGGAAAAGAGGACAATGTTGCCCCTCTCAGGAAACGCTTTATATGAGGGTGCGTTGTATATGAAGCACCATCCTCTGTGAAAATTGCTGATAACGCAGCCATCTACCTTTTCAAAGTGTTAGGTCGGAGTCCTTTCTCCAGACCGTCCTGCAAGAAGTGTAATAGATGTGTCACTTTCACTTCTGTCAAAGGAACTTTCTTCTCCTCACACCATTTTGTAAAAATTTTCCATGTTCGGTCGTATATTTTTTGTGTTGATTCTCTACGGGAGCCAAGTATGGTTTTGACCACATTCTCAGTGTACCCATGCTGGGTTAAGAATTGCCTCTCAACCTCCAAGCTGCTAGATTTAACCACTTGGGGTCCGGGTAGTTCACTGGTCCCTAGCTCAGTAAGTCCGGCCTGCAAGGCAACCTCCAAGGTAGGCCTTGGGCCTACTGAAGTAGTAATGGGAATGGCCTCCTTGGCCAATACGGCGCTATCAGCAGCACTGATGCCTTCTCCATCAGCACTCTCTGCATAATTCGAACAGGTGGGAATGCATAGTGAGTCGCTGGTGGCCATGGTGCTGATAACACATCGCACGCTTCAGAACTTTTTGCCGCGTACTGAGAAATACCTTCTTAACTTGGTATTCTCTGCAGTAGCAAACAAGTCTACTTGTAAAGGCCCAAAAATGCTGTTTAACTTTTGGAAAACCTCTACATTGAGGGACCACTCACCTGGATGTAAGTGGTTCCTGCTCAAATAGTCTGCCTGGATGTTTTGTTCTCCTTCCAAATGCACTGCAGTAATTGAGCGGACGTGCAATTCGGCCCAGTTGAGAAGGCGAGTTGACTCCATCACTAGAGGCACCGAATGTAGCCCCCCTTGTCTGCATATATAAGCCTTGGCTGTCATGTTGTCTGTCCGCACTTTGACATGATGGTTTTTCACCAAACTCAAGACATTTCTGGAGTGCCAGACGGATGGCCTTTAACTCCAGAAAGTTGATATTGTTGCGCTTGTCCACGGCTGTCCTCAGCCCCTGCACAGAATGAGCTTGGCAGTGAGCTCCCCAACCAGAAAGGCTCGCATCTGTTGTTATATGCAACACCTTCTGGATCTGGAAAGGTATGCCGGAAGCTATTTTCCGACTCTTTAGCCACCAGAGCATGCCCAACCGAATATGGCGAGGCACCTCCACTTTGTAATGCCTCTTTCTCGCAATGGCTAATTGATGCCTCATAAGCAGCCTCTGTAAGGGCTTCAGATGGAAACTGCCCCATTGAACCAACTGGGTTGTTGACACTAACATGCCCAGAATTTCTGCCAACTGCATCAAGTCCATCATGCTGCTCTGAGATAACATTCGAGCTGCTAGCTGTACTTTCTCTAATCTCTCCGTGGAAGGATACATTCTGCCCTTCCTTGTATCTATCCGTGGCCCTAAATGAGTTAAGTCCATTGTTGGCGTCAGCATGCTCTTCTCTATATTGAGCAGGAAACCATAACTCGAGAGCACTCTTATTGTTAAGTCCACATCGCACCTCAAACTGGTCTCTGACCATGCCTTCAGCAATATGTTGTCTAGGTACGGAAATAACTGCACCTCTTGTACCCTCAGGAATGCTATACAGGGCACTAGAACCTTTGTGAAGACTCTGGGCGCAGATGCCAGGCCAAATGGCAAGGCCTTGAACTGATAATGGTCTTCCTGGTAGTTGAACCTCAGATACCTTCTGTCCTCCACACTCATCGGGACGTGGAGATACGCTTCTTTCAGGTCTATAGATGCCAATAGTCTCCAATTTCCAAATTGTCCCTGATAACCTGCAATGTCTCCATTTTGAATTTTTTATACTCCACAAACTTGTTGAGGTACCTGAGGTTCAACATCGGCCTGAACTTGCCATTTGGCTTGGGCACCACGAAAAAAACTGAGTACACCCCTGTGTACCTTTGTCGAACCGGAACCTTCTCTATAGCTCCTATATTTAACAGATGTATTATTTCTTTGCGCACTACCTGTTGTCTGTCCTGATCTTCGGAATTGGGGAAGGAAGAAATTGTCTTTGGGTGTGGTGTGAAAAAATATTTTGTAACCCTGGGTTACCACCTTTAATACCCACTGGTCTGATGTTACTTGAGACCACTTGTGCCCAAAAGACAGAAGTCTTCCTCCCGCTTTCTGTTGCTTGTAGTCAATACTGTGGCTTTGTCGCTTGGAGCCACCTCCAAGCTTCCCTTGCCCTTGTTTGTTGTTTTGGAACTGTCTTGTATATTGTGCTCTTGTTCTACTCCACTGGAATCTACCAGTCCTATACTCAGAGCCTCTTCCTGCATATCCATAAGCTCTACCACCTCGAAAGAAATAGTTTTGGTTTCTGAAGCCTCTCCTGTCCACCCTCCTCCTCTGAAGAGTGGGCACAACCTGCTTCTTGTCTTTAGTCTCCACCAAGACCTTTTCTAAGGCTTTAGTGCCGAAAAGTAAATCACCCTGAAATGGGACATACGCCAAATTACTGCGTGATTTTTGGTCAGCCTCCCAATGGTGCAACCACAATGAACGCCTCGTCACTGTTCACATATTTATATTCTCGTGGCATAGATGGTAGTATCCAAACCTGCATCTGCTACATACTTAAGGACCTTCTGGATCCTTTCAACTGCTTTTAATATCTCTTGCATGCTGAGATCCTGGGCCTCCAAGATGTCTTGTGACCACAAGACCGCTGCCCTTGCAAACAAAGGCGCAGCAGTTGAAGCCTTAACTATCACAGACGCCGCCTCATAAGCCTTGCGCAAGGATGACTCCGCCCTGCATTCATCCATTTCTTTTAATTGTGTGTGTTATCCCTGGGGACAATAGCTCCCGATACTAACCCTACAATTGGAGCATCTACAGGGGGCACTTTTAGGAATTCCACATCCTCTTTCATGAAAGAGTATAGTTTGTATGACAAACTCTTTCTAGCATTTCCCTGATTATTCCACTCTGCCATAATCACATCCTTAAATAGTTCTGGCAGAGGAAACTCCATGCTTTTAGACTCTTTCTTCCTAATTACTGACGCTAGCCTACAGTCTTTACTTCCATTCCCTTGAACATCCTTATCACCATCCAGGCCTAGTGTTTGAAGAACCCTTTTCAAGGTATTCTTAAAGAAATCAGCCTCAAACATTCTGTCTGTCTCAGATTTATCCTCCTCCTCAATATCAGAGTATTGGTCATAATCCCCTTCCACTTCCACCCCTTCTTCCTGATACATCTCCTCCTCACTAAATCTTTCAATCTCTGAAGTGTTTTTATTGCCTGTTCCTGTTTGAGAAGAAGATGGTCCTTTTGAAGCTGACTTTTCTTTTGAAGCAGCCGGTTTTTCTTTATTAAGTGTAGCTGCTTGCATGTCTGTGACTGTGTTATCATCATATCCAAGTCTCCTTTTCTTTGATTGGTGCCGTTGCTCCTCATCACCTTCTGGTGAAAATTGATTCACATTCCTTTGAATGGTATTAAGCAACTGTGGCTGTAAATCAGGTTTTTGGAACAAATTCATTGCTCTGTGGCTTGACATTTGCTCATCTGAAATATTTTGTGGTACACGCGGTGAATTAAATTGCTCAGTTAATATCATTTGGAGCTGCGATGTTACAGTCTCCCTTACCAACGCCTGCATTTCACTACGAAATGCATCAGCAGCATATTGACTTTGTCCTCCTAGGCCACCCCACTGTACCTGAGTAATCTCATGCTGAGGGTCTGGCCTTCTCTGAGGTGCGTTTGTTAGCCAGCTGGCCAGAAACTGCCTCATCTCCGCACTCCAGGGCATGTAATCAAACTGCCTTCCATGCTGGTCGGCTGCGGTATGATCCGCCACTAAAAGTGTGGCTGCGCTGCGCAGCTCCGTTGACGGTGTCACCTTCGGGGCCTTACTGTTGGTCACGTGCGTAGCCACACTTAACATGGCGTCCTCAGAGCTTGAGAGACTAACTCCCTCTCCGGACGCCATCTTGAATCCTTATTTCCAAGATGGCGCTTGGAACTCTCACTGGTAAGTCCCTGTTTACCTGCTGGTGCCTTTTTAACCTCTTGCTTCTCCTTAAGTTTGATTTTCTTGTCTGATTTCTTATCAGACTGTTTTTACCCTCCGAAGGTCTTTGTCCAGCAGCCAATTTGAGCTCGTCTGCCTCACTTTCACTTAAGGATAAAAATATTTTCCGTAGGTCTGCCACACGCTCATCATCAGAGAGTCGCTGTGTTTTTTTCTGTGCTGTTGCGCCGAGGCCCTCGTCCAAAGCCTGCCTTATGGCGGTCTTCTGGATGGATCCTTGTTTAGCAGTGACCGAGCCCACCTCAGTAGTGCTTCAGTTCACTTCGTCAACTTGGCTCGTTTTGCCAGACACAGTCGTCTCCGACACCATTTTCTCTCCTTTAAATCCTATCCCAATGTTTTTCTTAAGCTATACTACCCGAATTGTGGGAGAGGGACCCTGATGCGTCTACTGCACGTCAGGAGAAACGAAAAACTGAGAGGGACCGGGAGTAGTTTAACGGTCTTAGAACATAGCTCGAGAACGACTCCTGCATCAGCTGGCACAAGGACCAAAACCCAGGCGTTGTGGATTGGTCCTCCTGTCAGCCCGAGAATGACAATACACCTTTGGTGCCCTGACACCAGAACTGGTCTCCGTTCCTGCAATGAACTGCTCAGGCTACCACCCAACCTTGGCTGTTGCAGCAACTGCCCAATCTAACAAGCCTGTTCTATTGCCTCTGATCTATCAGAACAAAGAAAGAGTAGGTTACAGCCAGAATACCATAAAGTAGTTTTGCAGAGGTGACAGTGAAGTCACTGTGTGCAGTTTTGTCAAATGAGGTAAGTTCACATTGAAGAAAGTTGCTTCCTTGCAGTTCCATTCTGCATTACTTCCTAGCAAATGTGGTTGAGACTACATCTTCAGAATACAGCCCTGTGGACATCTACTTATAAGCAGACAAAATACTAAACCAAAAGCAGATGGGCATTCCATGTTATTTAATTAATTAAACATTCTACTTCATATTATAGATGCTCATATTCTGAAGATTAAAAAATGAATTAATATGATAAAAGAAAAAATATGCATCAAGTTAAAATATACAGATGATGCAAAGGTCAACTTGTTGGATATTAATATACACATAGGTACTTCAATCTTCCAAGGTTTCAAACATTATATAACTTGCATTTATTTACAGAATATGCTGTTTGTTTTTTCCTGACTCTTACCGTTCCAAGCCTCACATATCTTCCTGAAGCACTAGTCATTGGACGGGCTGTATGAGCAGTTCTTGGAGTCTTAATAGCCTGTTCGATGGTACTTGGTCTTCCACCTTGTGTGCTGGGCCGTACAAAACCTGTAAGGGGCCTCCCTGTCTGAGTCACTGGCCTGAAATGATCCACAAATACAGACACCGGGCATGATGTGATGTTCTCTATTATAAACAAGGCAATCCTACACATAGACTTCTAGAGCTATTAAAAAGTTTATGTCTCCCATGGGTGCAGCTGAAAAATGGATCTACAGCTTGGTGCTTTTTCTTCATCTTAACATTCTACCATTACTACACCTGCATTTCAATGGAGTTTGCCTGAAAATCTGGACCTGACTAAAGAGTTACTTATATAACCATACTGTAAAAGAATTCTAAAATGTGTGAAATTTAAATGTTGGTGCATCTTGAGTTTAATAAGACTTTCCCTTCGTATCAGATTGCTCTTTATTTTATTTTACTTTGTTTAAAGTTGTATGTTCTATTTTCTATCTTATTTATATGAACACTAAGAGGTTGCAGATCGTGTTTGATTCCCCTTACAATATAGTATAAGTAAGACAATAATGCTGCTTATGATTGTTCACAGAGATGAACTGCAACATCCTAACATAAGGAACTGTGAAGAACTCCTACAAAAGGCCTTGGTGTGGACAAATCCTAAGCTATATTAAAGAGATTTCTCACTGGATAGCACTTATCAGTTAAATCAGGGTTGGGTAACTGCACTGAGGCTGGGGACCACTTTATGGGTTGCTCAACCTTTGCTGTGTGCCTTCAAGTCATTTTGGACTTTTGGCAATGCTAAAGTGAACCTATCATGAAGTTTTCTGGGAAAGATTTGTTCAGAAGGCTGTTTCTCCAATACTGAGTAGGTGCGACTTGACCAAAGTCATCTGGAGATTTCTGTGGCTGAGCAGGGATTTGAACTTCCTCTCTAGAGTCATAGTTCAATGCTCAAACGACTATACCACATTGGCTCTGGTGCTCAAGCGCTACAATTCTTTAATAATAACAACTTGTTTCACTCAGAAATTAATTTGATCAATTTTAATCAAAAGTACAGATTTTGGGTACTGATTAATCAATCAGTATTAATAACAATGTAAAAAAACAGTAACATTATCTATTACTGCCAGTTTAAGTTGCCTTTTAGTCTGTGAGGAAAACTCCCCTCCTGTTTCCTTCCCCTTGGGGGAATCACATTTTCAGTTTCTAGAACACTCAGATTTCCTTTTCATTTCCATCTGACCAGCAGCAACTCAGTAACTCTACAGTCTGGTGAAATCCTCCAGAGCTCTATAGTCACTGAACACTGAGCCCTACAGAACTTGGTGAGACCATCCCTTGATTCCAAAGCGACAAAAAAAAAACTGATTTTTTTTTTTTGCTAGTTTTTGAAAAAATAAACATGTTCTTGTATTGGGGAGTGTCAGGCAAAATGCTCCTCCATGCAGTGGTCTGGAAAGGCTATGGGTGATTTTTTCACCCCAAAATTTAAGCAATACCTGGAGGCTATATGCAGCCTGAAAATTGTTCTGTCCACATACTGGAACTAAATGAATGAAGCACAATGAATAGAGACTTAGGCCAGTTAAGTTCATCAGAGAACTGAATACCTGACAGCCTGGCTAGGACCTCCACCCTGACCGGTTCCAGGGACTTTCAGAGAAGTACCAGGACCTACAAAAAGAGATGTTACATAATTTTAGTTTCTCAGATTACTCCTCACTGTTCTCTCCTTCCAGCCCTACCTTTTAAACTTTCTCTAACAAAGTTCAGGTAAGATAAAGTCATGGGTCATGAATACTATGCAGACATGTGAAAGAGAATTATTTTCAGTACTATTTTTTCTATGGAATGTGATTTATGTCAAAAATGCACTATGTTACTGAATAAATTAGTGATATAATGAACAGGTACAAAACCAATCAACATGGGTAGTTCCAGTTTCCATAGGAAACATCAACACTTGGAAACATTATGTTTGGAGGGACTGAAACTTTTCATGATGGCAGGGAGATTATGGAAACTTTGATCCAATAAATCCCAAATTCAAAAGGGAAACATGCAAGTCACACACATATACACAGTCTACTCATTTGGCAACAGCAAAAGAAGGAAAACTGAAATTCAGAGTGCCTGCCCCCTGCAAAGAACAAGCAGAAGACCAGCTTTGTTCCAGCATCAAAATAGCTATATAGTAGAAACTGCCCTTGGACTGAACAGCTGATGAGAAGCATATACTGTCCTCTGCCACGAGGGAATCAACATCACTGTGCCCTATACCTCCCAAGAAGAGCATCTTTGAAAGGAAAATCTAGCCTGGACTTTTCAATACACCAAGGAATGAGCAGAGGCAGGAAGTTTACCTTCCCTGAGTATATGTGTATGTACATGCCTTCAAGTCACTTGTCGACTTATGGTAACCCAATGAGTTTTTCAAAGGATTTTCTTAGGCAAGGAATACTCAGAGGTGCTTTTCCCAGTTCCTTCCTCTGAAAGGTGCCCTACAGCACCTGGTATTCACTGGCAGCCTCCCATCTAAGTACTAACCTGGGCTGACCTTGCTGAGCTTCCAAGATCAGACAAGATCTGGCACCTTTATTTGCTGCAATTGCCAGTAGCCCTGTGGCTACAAAACTGAGGGGAAATATACTGCCATCTGCCATCTTTCACATGCATCAACTCTAAACGGAAGAATGCAAACAGGAAGTATCAGCCTAGCACTAACTGATTATAAATACCTGCTTGTTTTTAGCACTGTCAGACTAAACTTTATCCACTGAGCTGGTCTCCCCATTCTATTTTCCTTGTGTATCTTGTCTTAAAACAGGAGCTGGAGCAGGGGGTTGTAAATCTGAGGACAAGGTTTGTATCTCATTTCTTCTGTAATGAGAGCCACTTTGGAAGATAATATTTGTATGGAAAGCAAAATAAAAATATAGGGTTTATTTGCTTGCTGTACAAACGGAAGTCTGCTAGTAGAATGCTTTAATAATAGCAATAGTAGCAGTAACAGTAGTAGTAATAATAATAACGCAGAAATTCAAAACAATTTTAAAAGAAAAACACAGAATGATACCATCAACTGATAATGTTATCTTATCCTATTCTGGTGAGCACAGGAAGCTATCCAGTTAACTATAAATTTCACATTTTGTAACATCTAAACTTAGCTTACGTGCAACTTGTGCAATTGCATTTTCATCAAGCATCATCTCAGCAATGCCTTCCTGATCGACATCTACTTCATCCACATAAACCATTTCTGTTAACGCTCGTATTTTCAAGCACCAAGCCGCCTGTATCATACAAAAACAGATCAAACAAAGTTCGGTAAACTTGGAACATTCAAAAGCAGCGAGAACATCACATCAGTAGGCTTCAATCACTTTTATCAAATTGAACAGAACAGAGATATGATGGAGGTAGACCAGCGAATGTGTCTGTCTGTGAAAGGGAGATGGAACAGTAGACTTTAAGCCTCCGGTGAATGTTGGCTGCATTCTACCTTGCCATACTAGAGAAAAAGTTTGAAAAAGCACTTGAGAAGGGTTGTGGGTTATAGTAGGTAAGCAAAGAAATACTTTGCTTCAGACTGGAGTATACTGAATGCTCAAAATCTCAAGATGAAGTCTCTCTCTTTCCACTTGAAGAGAAATACTTTTAAGTAGAGACAAATTATTTTTTAAAAAACTTTGTATTTTTATTTCATTTTGCATTAATAATTTTAAGTCCTATAAATACAATCCAGAGAGCCACCCTTACATCTTACCTGTCTCTGAAATTATCTTCAAAAAAGCATATATACTGTTGGTATGTATATGGTAATTTTTATAGCATATCCTTTCAGAAGGTGCTCCTGCCACCTTTTAGTTTGGACACATTTTAAACAATAGCTTCAAAGGAACAGAGCTATTTGGAAAATGAAACTCTGAAAATTTAGGTGCAGGTACATCTCCAACACATATACTCACTAAATCCAAAGCACTCTCTTTTAAAGATTACAAATCCTAAGAGTTTTCACATCTCTGAGGGAGAAAAACAAGTCACATGAATATAAGTACATGTTCACTGTCCTACTATGTGGCAAAGTGATTCTTGTGAAGTCATGAACCAACACAAATTCACTGCGTTTACTAAAAACTTCAAAAACAACTGAAGAACTATTCAGCATAGACCACTGAGTTTATCAAGTAAGAAGCAAAAATAGCTTTTTTCTAATGGCTGAAAACTTGGGCGAAGGGGGGATTTGTCTCCACATGTTCTTCTGGTAACTTAATTTTAACAAAAATATAATGAGTTTAAAGATGTCAAGGAAAATAATTAGAATGGTAAAGTGGAACTGTCAAACTAATTAGAGACCCCTTTTCAGACACAATGCAGGCCACTATATATTTCTCCAGGAAAACATTTAAAATCAAAATAAGAGTCTTTTTGTTTTCCCCCAGACATATGCTGCTTGTTGTTGCTGTTGTTGTTGTTGTTGTTGTTGTACACCTTCAAGTCATTTCCACCTTACGGCAACCCTATCATGGAATTTTTCTTGGCAAGATATGTTGGGGGGGTCCCTTTGCCTCCCTCTGAGGCTGAGGTTTGCCTAGATCACACAGTGAGTTTCCAAGGCCAAGTGGGGACTTGAACTCTGGTCTCTAGAACTGCAATCCAGTGCTCAAACCATTATACCACATTGGCTTAGACGTGCTTAGAGCAATGCAAAGCAAGCATTTCAAGCAAAATGTATCAAAGGAAGCCTTCTGGGTTACAGAAAACCCAGGATTTTTTGAACCCAATTAGCGAAGGGGTTTTCTAGTAGTAGCCTTTCAAAAATCTGATAAAATTTTTTAATACAGGACAGGATCAGTAACCCTCTGGTTCCCTAACACAAAAGCACCTGTGAATGAATATACTGTAAAGATTAAAGGTGTATTTAATAGCAGTTTGGTGGGTGGAAATAGGGGGGAAAACGTACAACCAACACAACCATATTATTAAAATCCTGGTTGCTTTTAATAAAAGAAATAAGATGCCTAGAAGATATGAATCTATGCCAAAGTATGACTCTAACAGCACAAGTGACAAAGAACACATGAGAAGTGGTACGTAGTGTACATTTCACAGAACTGTCATAGTGGAATAAACTAACAAATTTGTACATCTCAATCAGATCTTAGCCAAAAAAAAAAAAAAAAAGTCAAGTTCACAGATTGCTGTTTAATCATGTGGAAAGAAGCCTCTCAGTGGCTGTCACATACACCAGACCACAAAATTAGTGATAATAGCTGTGCCTCAAGGTCTCCCTTCCACCTGTCTCAACCAACATTAGCAGTACCACAAAGGTGAGTGATCAGCAGTTCACTTGGTGGTCTACAGATGATAAATTAACAGAATTATCTTTGAAATCTTTCAGGCTATTAAGCACAGGCATGAGGTGGAAAAGAACCATGGTTCTGCCCATGTGTTTCACTATCTCCTGGTTTATTTATTCATTGCTCTCCAAATAAAGCAAGTCTGAGATCACATCATGTTTACTATGTGAATTCTATAAACCCTTCCTTTGCCTGATGTGTGAGCTGAGACAGGTGGAATGAGAAATTAAAGGCAGAGGACCCAGTAGCTACTTTAGCGATTACAGCTACCGAGAGATTTCTTTGTACTCAGTGTCTAGTTAGGACATTTATCTTATTTTATTAAAATATTTTTATCCTGCCCTTTTGTCATAAGATCTCAGGATAGCATACTGATAAAACAGTATAAATAATGTAAACAATTCCAAATTATAATCAGTAAATAATTTAAACAATTTAAAGAAGTCAGAATAGCTTAAATAGGTTTTTTAACCTGACTGAAACCACGTACGTGCTAAAAGTAAACTAGAGTCCAAAGATTTAAATAAGGTCAATAAGATAAAATAAAGGTCAGTAAGTCTTGACCTGGTGTCAAAGAGAAACCAATGCTAGCACCACTCAAGCCTGCAAGGGAAGGGCATTCCACAAGGGGGACACCACAACAAAAAGGCCCTCTCCCATGTCCCCTTCCACTGTACTGCTCCCATCGGTGGCATACAGAGGACCACCCCTCAGCTGATCTCAATTCTTTGGTAGCCATACACAGGGAAAGTTACAAGTCATCAGGGCTCTGAATATCAGCACCAGCACACTGAGTTCACACTGGAAGCAAACTGGCCACCCGTGCAATTCCTTTAACACCGGTGTTATGTTTTGTCTATATGGCACCTAGTCAGCAATCTTGCTGCATAGCTATAGCTTCCAAGTCATCTTTGTCAATACATGTGCATGTAAATCAAGGAAGGGTCTTTGGAACTGGTGAGGCTTAATTTCAACAACATCTTTGAAGTAACAGAATATATGAGAAGGAAGCCATTTTCTTTGTGAGAAAAGGACATGGTGGTACAACTGGGTAACTTCTTTCCATACACTGTTGAACTGAGTGAGCCACTAACTAGCTACCAGTAACTTATCTGCAGATCAAGCACACAGTGTAGACAAAATCCAAACTCATGATTCAGAAGTCGGAGGTAACTGTGGCAGACATTTATTTTAAATGAATAAAAGGCAACTGAATTCTCTAGTTTCTTGTCACTTCCTGATTACTAGGGGGGAAAATTAACATATAAGAAAAGCCCTGCTGGATCACACCAAAGGCCTGAGTTGTTATGTAGTTCAATTAACAACTGGCTAATGAAAAAGAAAGAAGAAATAGCTAAAAGATATTCCATGTACTTGATTTGGTTTAAAACATATGGTGAACTGTACTGCAGAAATTCAAAATGACTAATTACTGAGGAGAAATCAGCTGTCCAATTTAACAGGAAATATTTTGAAGAAATAGATGTGGATATATGAATGTTTAACAACTTGAGGTTGCTCAGAATATAACTGTATTGCAAGTAATCGGACCATCTGAATAGTTCCGGTCACACAAAACTACTATAGGATGAGCCTCTCTTATCCAGAAATCTGGAACCCAAAAATTTTTATTGCCAGGCACCCGCTTCTGCCTTCAAGGCAGTGCCAGTGGCACTCCTCAGATATGAGAGACTAACAAGCAGGAGCATGGCAGCTGCCACCCCGAAGGCAGACATGGGCAACTGGCAGCAAAAAAGAGAGGCTGAGGGTCTCTGAAATGGTGGAAAGCATGGATTTGTGCCAAGCACTACACTTGGATTCTCGTCATTTCACAGATCCTCAGTGTCTCTCCAGCCTCACACTTCATACACAACATAAGTAGTGAATGAATGAGATGCGAGGCTATTCCGGAAATGTACTGTATTTCAAAATCTGAAAAATCCAAAATACAGAACACTTCTGGTCCCAAGCATTTCAGATAATGGAGGCTTGATCTGTATATCAATAACTATATAAACTGCCCTTCCTGACTGAAGCCATAAAAAAAAAAGCCTTGTAGAAGAAGAAAAGATCACCAGTCCTTAAAGAAGAAAAATGCTATAAAGGGTCAGCGGAAAATAAGAAGAAACAAGCAATTCCCCAAACAAGTTAGACCTCATTTTTCCAGTTGCCTCGCAGGAGATGGCAGCGTCAAAGCCATCACTTACACCATCTGGCTGGGATCAATAGCACAGAACCAGACCCCTTCTTAGGCCATCTGTCTGCTCCTAGGATTAAGTGACCCAACTTTAAAACACTGCAATAGCGAAGATTCAAATCAAAGTTTTATCCAGTTTACAGTCTGGGGTGGGGGAGAGATTTGGACTGGGATCACCTCCCCGATTCCTAGAAGTATGCTATACTCAACATTTTAGCTATAGCTGTTGTAACGTAATGCAACATATTTAGTCTCAGATACAAACTATTCAGAATCTTAAGACATCTACACAATCTCTTATTCTTAAAAAAAAAGAGAGTATGAATTAAATTATGTTTAGTACATGAGGAATAAACATAATAAAATACCACAAGTATTTTCATTGGTTATAAAATAATCTCTTCTTGGGAGGAAAATTAAACTGATTATGCTTTCTTAGAAGCAACAACAATAACATTGGGCAATTATATGGTACTTTAGATCAGGGTACACAAAGTACAGCCCTCCAGATGCTGCTAAATCACAACTCCCATCTGCCCTAGCCAGCATAGCTAATGGTGAAGAATACTGGAAATTTCAGTCCTGAAACATCTAAACACATTGGCCATCTACACTCTGGCTATCCACCCCTACTTTAGAAAGTAAAAAAAAAACAGTATTTATTGCCTTACTATAAGGATAAGGACAATAATCATCCTGGACATGAAAGCAAGTAGCCTGAGTATATATGTAGGTGAAAGTGGAACATCCCAATTTGTAAGTAGTCTAGGAGATACTACAACCTCTCATGTGATTTACACTTTTAAATGTCAAATATTTGGGGAAGAAAATATTACTCCATCACTGTCTAGTATCTTACCACTAATCACTTCTCTTTAAAAGACATGGCAATTACATCAATAATGAAATGCAGTGCTAGACAGAGGTGGAGTTAGTGTTTCTTTTAAGAACGCTGGAAACTGAATATTATATAGATTATAAATATATGAATACATAATTATTGAACAATGTAACTACAGCATATGCACTATTTTGTTTTGTGTACTGCAGTACTATATAACCCAGAGTTAGCTCCCTGCCTTCAAACTGACATATGGAAGACAGAGAACAATAATCAGATTAGGCAACTAATCAGGATGATCGACCAAGACAGCAGCACAGAAGCATGTTCCTGCTAGGTCATGCCACTGCTATAAACACAGTAGCCAAGATGCATTTGCTACAGATGATGAAAGGATTCCTGGCAGTAGTAGCTAGTCTCTTTCTCCTCTCCCTGCTTCCCTCTCTTAAATATATCTTTAAATTATGTAATATTTACTTATAAATTCCATCAAGATCCACAAGTACTGTTCACCGTTAAGTGCTAGCACTGTAACATTATTTTTTATTATACTATACATTATAGTTAAGTGCTAGCACTGTAACATTTTATTCTGAAATAATGACTGTTCGGTGGCAAGTTATGCTTGTCTTTTTTACTCAGAAAAAATATTTTTTTGTAGATTACACTCATGAGCACATGCCCAAGGCCTACCATACTAAATATCATCTAATCTGTACCTCTGTGTATCAAATAACCACTTATCAATTTGATCCAAAGAGGTGTAGTACAATGAATTGCACTTAAAATAGAGCCTATGTCTGCTACACCAACAGAGTATCACAAGGAAGGACAGGTTACTGAACTATGGCTCTTTGAACAGTCATCTGTGAACTCACACAAATGGATACTGCACTTGAGCAGAACCACAAATAGAATACATTTGAGTGATTTTTGGTGATAGTCCTACTCACATCCTCTGATCTGCACCTAAACTAGTGCACCTCTGCTTATTTGCCTCAGTTCCATGTTCACTGTGAAGTGCAGTGCAACATGGAATAGGGGCAGAGAGGACAGGTTTTGTGAGTTCACAAATGACCACTTTGAGAACCTTACAGGTAAGCAACCTACCTTTCTTCTTGGTTGTCTCTGTGACTCACACAAATGGGTGACTTGTCAGTTCATTCACAGGAGGTGGGTTAATCTCATGCAAACAAAGAAGACTGGTTCTTACATTCAGTCTGTACTGGGTTATAAATAGCTCAGACCAGATAACAGTTCTACATAATTCTGGCAGTCACACCCTTTTGAAAAACTGCAGAGGTAGCAACTACTCTGGTACAGTGACCCCTGATTCCAGAAGGGATAGGGAACTGGACCTATCATAAGCAAGCTTAATCATTTGAGTTGGCTATTTACTAGAAGGCATTTTTTTTTGCAACTGAATATCTCACAAAAAGTCTAGACTTCCTGAACTCTGGTGTTCTTTTGATGTAATTGCTAGTGCTTTCCTAACATTTGAAGTATGGCTTAGCTAAATCAGATAAAGTATTCTGCATATAAATTGGTAGAACCAAGTCCTGTTATAGGTGAAAATGTGAGACTACCTTTGGCAAAAAGGAAACATCTGTTGTTACAAACACTAAGTAAGACGAATCATCCTTAACGAGTTTGCTTGATCTTCTAGCTGAAGTAATCACTACCAGGAGCAAAGCCCTAAATGAAATAAGAAGGATATTTGTCATAGCAAGGGGTTCCCACAGAGGTTTCACCAACTGTGAAACAACAGAGAGAAACCAGGTACTTTGTTAAGTACTGAAGGGTAAAGTCTGTTTAGATCCTTCAAAACCTTTTTCAGAAACAGGTCAGTAAACACGGTTCTCCTCCAAATATAGAAGGAAATTGTAACATCTATTGTGGATAGTGATCCACAAACAGACATATAATGAACAAAGAGCAAGACATACAATGAATAAATCTCTACCATTTAAAGTGACAAGATTTTACTGTGATCAGCTTTCTAGAATCTCTCAGGACCTGCAGTATAGCAGGCAGAAAGGAAGAATCCCTCAACTCGTCAAGTTTAGGATGCAATAGGTCAAGGCGCTAGATCTGTGTGAGGAGATCCAGGAACTAGCAAGCAGAAAAAATATTCCTGCAAGGTTGAAAAAGTACTGCATACCACAGTTGTCTTGGGCTACCATGGAATAATCAGGCTGCCTGACCTGCTCCTGCCTGCTGCAGTACCTTGTTGTTCTACGATGTAAATGGATTCACATGTGTTGGTCCCCACTGGTACTGAACAGATATGAATACTGTCTGCAAAAGAAACCATTCATGGCTTATGACCACATCTCAAGCAGGCAATCATCAGCATAAGGGAAAACATACATTCTTTTCGCAAGGCAGCAAGAACTATGACACATTTGATAAATGCACAGGAATCTTTCAAACTGTAGTGCAGTTTACAACCAAGAGCAAATTCAACAACTTCTGATCTCTTCAAAGGATTGCAATATGGAAGTAAATGTGTTTGAGATCTAAGGCTGAAATCAAATCTCTCCCTGCAGACAAGCAGAATGATAGATGCCAGAGTGATTATACAGAACTTCTTTGGACAAGTGTACCAACTGAATCTTCACAGATCCAATCCAGACCCCAAGTTTTTCTCTTTTTTGGTGACTGTGAAGTACCAACGCAAAACAAACTGGTAGATGAAGAGCAAAAGACTCTACTGCTGCTCTCTGAAAAAGTGTAGCAACTTCTGTATGATCTGATTCTGAGACTATAAGTACATTCATGGTGTGTAATTTCTCAGACATTGTGGGCAAATGGCTACAACTTAAAAAAAAATTCTCTATTATCACACTGACAGACATTGACAGTTCTTGTGTTGAATGAGTTGCAGGATAATCTTCCTCTAATATAACAATGATGGGCACTTAGCTAGTATAGTAGAAATAAGTTTGTATTAAAATACTTTCATTCTCTCCATATCTCAAGGTGGAATGCCATCAATAAAACAAACAACTTTAAAACAACCTTAAGACAGTTAATGGACTAGATCTTAACCTTTTCTTTACCATGGATCCCCTCTAAATATTTTTTGTTACCACGGACTACCAAGACTTAACTCAAGATTTAAAACTCTAAAGTGCATCAAATATTTATTTAAAGTTGTTCATCAAAGGTCTTCAAATTTGGAGAGAAGGGAGAAGTAAGTAAATGCAGACATTCCATTATAATATTTTTATTGGAATGATTCTATATAAATTTGTCTTCCTTCCTTTCTCTCTTTCTGTTTTAACTATAAAAGCTCATAACATTTCTTCAAGTCTTCACGGACCCCTGTGAGGACACTGCAGCCCCCCTGGGAGTCCACAGAGCTCAAGTAAAGAATGGCTGGACTAAATCCAAGGATATATTCATAGCAGCTCCTCTCTAACATCTATGCCATGATGATGATGACAATGATGATGATGTCTGAGAGGATTTCTCAGCTTCACAAACCAGCTTGTAGGGTCTAAGGCGGCTAAAGGAAAGGACTCTCTCATCTCCTGTGTATGGAAGCACATCATCAGATTCTGGTCAGTATTATCATTACTTTGTCTGACTCTTTGACAGTACCTGAATCCCTTTAATAACTTTCTTAATTTGAAAAGCACAAAAATCCCACAAAGAGCCCAATGAAGTTGTATAGGTAATGAGAAATACATTTGTTCCCAAATGTTAGAAACAATGCTATAAGTCATGTAGTTTGGTGCTGAGTAGCTGATCTTATTAAACAATTAGCCAGGGTGGAGGTAACCCATATCAGGATGGTGCAGTGGCAGGAGGGAGGTTTAACCCATAGTTTGCCCTTGCCCAGAGATTGCAATCAAACCCCCTCTGTCATCTGCAACATTGCCAGTGACAGCTTTTTTCCCAGTATAAATAATAGGTTCAGAGAAAAGGTAGTTCTGATCAAGACCCAAATATGCACAACTGATCTTCTCCTTCTCCATCCACACTATGGTTTGGATCCAGGCCCCAGCTACTCCCCATGGTAGCTGTTTACAAAAGCTCAGTCAGATGGCATTCTTAATAGCTGGGCCACAACAATGAACATCTCTCTTTGGAAAATAACATTATTGATGCCTTGTAATTAACCTGTCAACATAATGAGATTTGAATTATTGGTTAAATAAATTATTTAACTAATGAGTTCATCAATGTAGCTCAGAAAGTGATTCACCATCTATTCAAGTTTATGCCATATAAATCAAGTACCACAAGATTCCTTGCTGTTACATTTGACTTAATCTACCATGGAAGTGCTTGCAAATTCTCCAGGTGTATGAAGTGCTGCTTGGAGAATCATAGTGGTTTGAGTACTGGACTTTGACCCTGGAGACGAAGGTCTGATTCTTCTCTAAGTCATGGAAACCCACTGGGTGACTTCGATCATGCCACACATTCTCAGACCCAGAAAACTCCATGATAGGTTTGCCTTAGGGTCATCATAAGTCAGAAATTACTTGAAGGCACATAATAACAACAACAAGAGGTGTGGTTTGCCTTCACCCCAGTAATTTCTGAACTTGTTTTCTCAAGACAAATCAGGAATGGGCTCATTCTGAACATTATGGATATTTATTTTCAATATAACACAATATTATTGCATTTTCAATTGGTTTCTCAGTAAGTTGTATGTCGATGTTAACACTTCCTTCTTTTTCAAACCTGCTTGAAAAGGAAGCATGTACAGCTACAAAAAACTATGGTTAACAAAAGCAAATTCCTAAATTTCCATTTCTTTACTAACCATGATGACTTCATTAGAGAAGAAACCTAGATAGTATGAGTATGCTTCTCCTATACACATTACAATTTATTTTTTATTATTTGCTTCAATATCCCCACACTCTAAAGACAGGCTAACCAGTTGGCTGCATGGTTTTCTCATCTTCTCCAGTATATCAAAATTTGCTTTGCAAAGACTTTGCAGTAAAATTCTGATAATCTGCTTCAGACACATAAAAGAAACAGATATAGCTACGGAACATAAATGAAATCACAGAAAATCTAAAGCAACAGACATGTTATAAACCAAACTGGAGATCCTAAGACTGTAGAAAATAAAAAAGTGCTATGTGTTCATTCCTCCTTTTTATCCTTCCTAGAATTGTTGATTTTCCAGATAAGACCCACACAAGGGGAGGGATACAAACAGGGTGACTGTGAATCCCAAAGGTCAATCTTAATTTCTGTACAAAATAAAATAAGGTACGTAAGGTAAGCAAGGAAACCTTCCTGCTGTACAAGGGGCATTTCTACTGGCCCCAAACGCCATCTGCTTTACCCTGCCTGAGATACCAAATCGCACCAGCTGTTAACCTGGCCAGCCTCTGCCCCTCATCTTCCAATTACCTGGTCGCCAGGTTCTTTCTCCAGCAACTGAGAGCAAAGATCGGAGCACTGCTGGAACTTCCTCCGCCTGAAGTAACTCAAGGCGTGGAGCAGCGGGTCCATTTCCAGCCCCATCCGTGCACCTCGCGACCGGGAAGTAACGCAAACAACAACAAACGGCACGCCACCTTTCTCCTGCTTAGGCCCGGCGTCCCAACTTTGCTTCGCCCAGCAACGCTACAGCAGGGTCCTTAGGAGCAAATAGGCGGCTAAGCAGCTGCCTGAGGAATAAATAAATAAATAAATACATATGTTGCTGCGCAGACTCGCTGAGCTCCCTTCTCCGCCCTTCCCCCGCGTCCGTTGTGGGGAAAGAGACGGCCGGTTGACTTTAGGAGGCTCTCGGTATGAACTGTGGCTGCTGAAAGACTTTCTTCGTGTGATTTGTGCCATATTTCTTTTCCTTCGTAGGTGATTTCCCCGCCTCCGAGGGAAATTAGGATTGCCTATTTCTGACAGGTTCCTTTAGCTGTGCTACCACCCAAGTAGGAGAAATGCAAAAGGGGATAGTTGTTTTTAACGTAAAGAAGCAGGAAGACTTTGCCTTAATTTTTGTTTGTGGGAACTGTAATGAAGCTTCTGAAAGTAACTCAAGGTGTGGAAGCTGTCAGTTCTCCTTTTGTTTATGAAAGAACATCCGCTGTCTCTGATCCTGAAAAAGATTTGCAAACAGAGCTGGCAATGGTCAACTTTCCTGGCATTCCAAATAAAGCATGAAATCAGACTCCTGTCTGCAATGTTAGCCAGTCTTTTGACTCTGCATAAGACAGCTTCTGATGTTACTATGAAGTCCACCTTGATCTCCTTGGAAGAAGGGTGGAGTATAAATGTAAGCCATTTTAACAAGCAAGCCCATAAGGTCTCCTTGTTTTTAAACAGAGGTGATCCAGGACACCCCACCAAATCCAATCCAAAATCCATTCTCCACAAATTAATTGCACTTTCCAAAATTTATTTCATTTTTACTTACAAAATATCTGTGTGCCAATCTTTCTGTCCCAATAAAGAGATCTCCAAAAGGACATTACCCCATAATTTCAAAATTCAAAACTCTCAGGTTTGCGTTCCACTTGGTTTCTTCCTCAAATTAATTTTCTCCTTGTCTGACCCAGCAAACATTCCACTTTCCTCTTGCTCTTAATAACAACTTTTTAAAAAGTGTTTATTGAGCAGTCTTCCCTTTCATCAGAAGTAGATCAATACATAGCTGGTTCTGTATATTAATGCTTCTGTTTATTCACCTATATCTCTTAGATGAAAAAGTGGGGGAAATTGTGCAAGATTTGAAAACCCAAAAGCTGCTGTCCTATAAGTCTGACAAGAACCATGATGGTGATTGAACCTGCATCTACCAGACACCCTGTAGCCATGATGGAAAAATAGTGTAGGCGTAAGTATGGTGCTCAAAATTGCCCAAAAGCAGGGTGTGGAACATTTTTTTAACATACACTGTGGAACCACAACTCCCGTTGTGAGTCCCACTTTTGGAGAAAAGGTGGGATATAAATAAACTGATTAATAGAACTCCTATTGCCCCTGACCATCACCCATGTTGCCTAGGGCTGAAGGAAGGCTGGAGTTCCCCACCCTGCCCTCGGGGATATTCTGAGGGTCAACCCAGCAAGCTCTAAAAATGTGGGGGGAGATTTTATGTTTATTTTTATTTATTTATATACTGTGTGTGAATAGTAACTGGAAAGTCAAACATTGTTTATTTAAACTTATTTTTAAACTGCATTTTTGTTGCTGTCATTTGTGAAAATTGTGACTCTATGTTTAGATGATGAAACCGATTCTACATTTTTTTGGTGTTCTCATTGTAATGGGTTTTGCCCAGGACACATTCCCAGCAGATTGTGCCCTCTGTCTATAATCCTTTGGTACTGCACAGTGGATTAGCTCCAGAGGATGTTTTTATATGTTTGCCTCTCAAAACAGTTGTCTACTAAAGATGCTGTACAGCAGTGTTTTTATATACATAAAATATAATGGAACACACACATATGTACTAGTTAAATATTCAAAACTGAAAAAAGTACATTTTCACAATAAATCATCCTACACTGTTGTTATCTAGAAATATCTAAACAAATGTTTTTTTCCCCTGAACCATAAAATTTTATCCATATAAGCTGATGTGAGTTTATGTCACTTCAGATCACAGTGCAATGAGGCAACCAGTTCAGCAGTTGATGTTTAAAAAAACCCCAGAATTTGGAAGATTTCTATGTTTAGTTCTGTTATCAGCTCAAAATGTTCGAACTGATAGATGGAAATCAGATTTTCTGCAAAAGAACATTAGTAAGAAAGGCAAGATAATTTAATCTAACTACCTTTATGTGCTTCATTTATAGCTTTCATATGCAGGATAAATTGATGGTACTCTGTATAGAACATCGGCTTCATCTATATGGATTATTGTTATTATGTGCCTTCAAGTCATTTCTGACTAATGGTAACACTAAAGTGAACCTACTATTGGATTTTCTTGACAGAATATGAGGTTTGTCCTTTTCTTCTTGTGAGTCTGAGATAGTGTGACTTGCCCAAGGTCAACCATGGATTTTCATGGCCAACTGAGGATTTGAACCCTCTTCTCCCAATTTTATAGTCCAACATTCAAACTACTACACCACACTGACTCTTGGTTATTTGGATTATATCCTTTCACAAATAATAGGCGTGAAATGTATGATAGAAAAAATGATCAAGGCTGAGTGTATTTATCAGTTCCTTTTTCACCTGGTAATTAGAAGTGAAGTTTTGAGAAAGGAAATGTGACCAATACTGGATGGCTGATATTAGTAGCAGGTGATAAAAGTGTTAAAATTAAGAAAGCTACCATTTGAGAGTCATTTTCCTGTGACCTGGAGACCATTGAAAACGTAACTGGTGTTACTAATGGACTGGATAAGGGTTAACAAACTGAAGCTCAACTCAGACAAAATAGAGGTGCTCTTGGTTAACAAAAAAGACATATCAAGGAATAGATTTTCATCCTATGCTGAATGTGGATAACCTTCTCCTGAAACTTCAGGTTTTCACCTTCGGTGCACTCCCACACTCGACCACAAGCCCAGATTTCTGTGTTTTAGTGGTGGCCAGGAATGCATTTGCCCAGTTAAAACTATGGGGCTGTTTTAGAAAGTGTTTTGAAACTTCATTGAGCCCAAAATGCTGCAGCAGAGTGGTGGCAGTGGCTAGTTACAGGGAACTGTAATTACAGGGAACACATAACTCTCTTGTTACAACGGTTGCACTTGCTACTGGTTTGTTTCCCAGTTTTGTTCAGGGTGCTAGTCATGACCCTGTAAAGCATAAAACAACTTGGGTCCAGAATATCTCTCTGTATGAACTTTGGCTTTTATATAGTAGATTTTTATTTAACTGATTTATTTTTTAAAATATTATTTTTATTTTAACTGTGTTCCATTTTAATTTCTATCCAGAGACACTTTGGATTCCACACTGAGGGGAATGTGAGGCAGAATATTAAAGAAATGAACAAATATATAAATACTGTCACAGCTAGTATTGGCAAATGAGTGGCAAAATCTTAACATTTACACATAAATTACATTGTGTATAGTGGGCTTACTCCTTAATAAGTGTGTTTAAAATCACAATGTAACTGTTCAAATCTATGCAAGTCTACTCAGACATAAGTCACACTGAGTACAGTAAGACTTACTTCCAGGTAAAGGAGCATTGAATTACAGCCTAAGGAAGTAAATTAACATTAATTATTTGCTTAAACCTTGTCTAAGATATCAGGAGTTTTTTGTTTGTTTGTTCTGAACCTTATTATACTAATACTATGTCACATGTTTAAAGAAAAATATTTCTGACGATTGTTTTGTTGCCAACAAAATGTGACTTGCCCTTACAGTTAATTGATTTTTTAATATTAGTTTATAATATATGTTTAGAGATAGCCCATAGCAATGGGTGTGAGAAAGACTTCTGTCTAAAACTTTGGAGAGCTGCTACTAAACAAAAGTTGTCAGTGACTGGGTAGATCACCCAGTGGTCTGGTTCTGAACATGGCAACTACATATGCTCATACACTCAGAACAAATATGCAAATATGCAGAAAGTCTACTAATCTCTTCTATGGTTTGTAACATTCTATCTTCTCAATTACAAAGTAGATGTTACATTAGTCCTGTCAAATATAATATAAATCAGATTTTGAGTGCAGGTAAGCTGTACCTTTTGCTGCCTAGAACAACTCCACTAGAAACTACATATCTCAGGTAGTTTCTGTGCAAGCCAAGTGCCACCTGTAGCCTAATCATATCACCTTTTTCATTTACTCAGGTCTTCTTCAATGCAAAAAGGAAAAAAAAATTCTGCTAGCAAGGCAGAGGGAACCACCATTCTGATGGTGAATTTCACCTTGCTGTGCCACAGGAAGGTGGAATAGCAACAGAGCTAAAGTCACTAAATTGATCTCTTCTGCCTAGAGTGTTTTGGAATCTGATCAGTTCAATAGTTGAGTACAATACTACAGAATGCAGTTACTCTTGAGAGACCAGCTTGTGCTGGTGTCCAGCAATGCATCACCGTAAATTTCTAAGGCTTCAAGGGCTTTTGGGGTGTGTGTGTGAGGCAGATTTAAACTTGTGACTGTTGCTTTCCCTTGTTATGTATTCTGTTATGAAATGGCTTTACTTCCTTCTCCTGAGATAGTGGGATCATTGAAAGTATGTAATACTGCTTGTCAAATTTGCTCATTAATCCAACATTGGCTTTCCTGGCAAAATTAAGTACTGTACTGGTGTGTGAGCTATAAAAGTCTTAGGATCCCAACTACAATAGACCTATTGAACCAATGGGAATTTAATAAGTAAACATATAAAACTCATTGATTTTATGGTTCTGCTTTAGCTGAGGTTAGCTACTGGATTTAATTGTTAATATTTTCAGGCCATCTTCTCTTGTCCCATTTCCCTAAATACTTCTATCCTCCTTCTGAGATCAATCAGAGACGTGCATGCGTTTGGTGCAATCTAGGTTTACTTTGCAAAGACATAGATGTAACACGGTATTTCAGTGGTAGATTTCAGCTGTAGAATTTCTTGCTTCACTAGACTTTTTCCAGAGTTTGATCCTATTTGCCTTTTAATCATGCTGTAAGAGCTTTTTGTTTTTCAGCTTTTTGGCAATGGCCTAGATAAAATTGGCAATTGAGGTAGTACTGCATATTAGATGTATATGAGTGAAATCACAAGTACAGTCAGCCCTCCACATTTGTGGGTTTCACTTTTGCGGATTTGATTATTCACGGATTATTTGCTGTCACCTCTGCTGCCTCCCTAGGCCATTTTTAATAGGGACTGCAAGCCTCGTGAGACTGAGAAACTGTGAACGAGGCTTGTAAGTCCCTATTAAAAATGGAGTAGGGCAGCAGTGGAGGTGGCAGTCAGCCCCACCAGCCACCCACTTCTGCCTTGTGAAGGAACCCTGATGCCTCAAAGGAATCCACGGTGGGTTGAATATGGTGATCATATTTTTGTGTGTGTTAAATATGGTTTGGGAGAGCCTAGAGTTATTCACAGTTTTTCCACTTTCACGGGGGTCCAGTGCCCCTAACCCTAGCAAATGTGGAGGAATGACTGTAAGTCTATATAGTTTTGTACTTTAATGTACAGCTATTTTTACTCAGGTATCTGAGAAATACTTGTTTATTTCTCTATTTATCTATCTGTATACAGAAACTTTCTGTATACAGAAACTTTGAAATACCCGGAATGCCTTAACTTGTGTGATAGAAACTTTTTGTAAACAAACGCGAACTGAATCACCAAATTCAGCACCATGGAGAGTGTAGCACCAGTCCGCACAGCGTGGGCTTCGTTAATGCTGTCATAAGCCGGGAAAGGGGAGAGAATGCCATTTACGCCAGATTTAAGTAATACCTCGAAGGCTGATATTATGCTGAAGGCTGATATTATGACTGTACTTAGACACTCTGAAATAGCTGCAGTTCAGTGATGAGTGTGCCCTTGGCCAGAGTATGATAGGCAAAATGTAGTGCCACCTGCCTTCGTATCTGAACCCAGCTCTGAGATGAAGCCAGCTAAAACGTTCTCTAAACCGAATTCCATCTCAAGACAAGGGAATATACTGCCATAGAATGTTTTACACTTTGTAAGAAACTGACGGAAGGAGACGATTCTGGCAGTCACGTCCCTCATGTCGGAAATTTTTGTGGCGCGTTTGTTTATGCTTTGGGAAGTCTTTGACGCACAATCGGGTCTGTTTTTCTCCTCAGCACAGCGACCTGAATCTAACGGCACCCTCTTTGCTTCTTTCCTCCTCCCCCCCCGCCGCCAATCTCTTCGCGCCTTTTCTCCTCGAAAGTGGCGCGGAAAAGCCGCGAGGGCGGACAAGGACGGCGGTTGCGCCGAAGTCCCTTTCCAAGGGCGGGCGAATGAAAGAGGGAAAGGGCGCGGGCACCTCCAGCTGGCAGAAAGGCGCGCCTTAAGAACAGGAGCGAGGTGGCGAGGAGGGAGAGAAGGAGAACCAGAGGGACCGCCAGAGAGAAGACGACGACGGGGAAGAGAGTGCGCAGCCGCAGAGCAGCCAAGCGGGGAGAAGAAGGAGAAGGGTTGACGTCGCGGGAGGAGCGCGCGGCGGGTTTCGAGCGGACAGAGGGAAGCCGGCGGAGGAGAGGCGCGGAGCGTCAAGTTCCTGAGGCGGCGAGGAAGGGCAGGGGCTTCGCCGGGCTTGGGCTCGAGCTCCTGGCTCTGCCGGGGTGGCCGTCGGGCCCAGCGGGTGGATGGTAGTCGAGGGGCCCCGGCCGTGCCTCCGCCGCGCAGCCATGTCGAGCGTTCGCCGCGGCAGCACCACCAGCAGGAGCGCCGCTGCCAGGAGGAGGCGAGACGAGGACGGTCCGCGGCGCTTTCTGTGAGGGAGACGGGCTGGCGGCGGCGGCGGCGGCGGCCTGAGGCGGTTCCATGTCAGCGGCTTGGGATTAAGCGCGGGAAGACAGCGATCCCGGGACGAGGGGGCGACGACCCCCTCTCCTCCCTCCCTCGCTCCCTTCTAGGGGCTCCGGCGGGAAGGAGCCGACCTCCAGGCGGGAAAGGAAAGGCGGGCCATGGCTGACCGGAGCGCCCCGAACTGCCACCTCAGGCTGGAGTGGGTTTATGGCTACCGGGGTCACCAGTGCCGCAACAACCTTTACTACACGGCCGCCAAAGAGATCGTTTATTTCGTGGCGGGGGTTGGGGTGGTCTACAGCCCCCGAGAGCACCGACAGAAATTCTACCTGGGCCACCAAGACGACATCATCAGGTAGGGGGACGCCCAGGAAGCCCTTTTCCCTTCTCCCCTCGAGCCCTCCCCATTTCCACCCGAAGCCCACTTTGAAAGGACCGTCTCTGCAGGATTTTTTTTTTTTTTTTTGGTCCTAGGACGACGCTGTTGATCGCCATAGACAGCCACTGTTCTTCCCTTCACCGCCTGGTGAAAACAGCAACGACAGGCAGGCGCCCTCCGTAGGGCATCTGGGTCCTTGTTTGATCCCAGCCTCCAGAAGCGCCGTATTATCTGGGATTCTTCTGGATAGTTGCCGTCGCTTCACTGTTTCGACGGACTGTTTATTATTTATTCCCCTCTGCCCCGGTTTATAACAGTGTTTCTCCTCTCCTTGATCCGGTGAACCAATTCTCTGAGAAGTAATCTTCAATTGTCAAGGTCAATTGGTAATGGGTGGTAGGCTTCCAACCCGCATTTATTAGTCTGAAGCTTGAGCATTTTACCTATATCTATATCTAAATCTATATCTAAAGCAAAGACCAGAACTCAGTGCCCTAATTCCAGTTGTTAGTCCCAATTAGAGTAGTTACCATAGCATTCATAGGAAGTTGTTACCTGGACACTTCTATACATCCACTGATTGAATAGGTCTAACTTTGCTTGGAAGTAACAATTGCATTTAGTTCCTAAATACACTTTATACATAGAGACTGAATGATTTGAATTCATATTCCAGCCCTTGCCACAACCTCTGTTTGTCTTGAAAGAATGTCTGTTACCTGTAAGGGAACAATAGATGAGATCAGCTGAGGGTGCCCCTTTAGCAATGGCATCCTTCTGTCTGTTTTCACACAGCCAAAGACTCATAGAGGCATTTTCTCTCCCCTGAAATTGTCTTCCCTTGAGAAACTGCCAAAGTGCAAGCTTAAACATCTTCCCAGTCACTGTAAGCTATAAGAGAATCTGTTTTGGACATGCCAGAAGTGTTGGGGAAATAGTAATCATCCTGTCCCTGAAAAGTGGACTTCTGAGATTTTGCCAGTTACTATAAAATGAACTGTTTGAATTCAGGTATTTGCCTGGCTTGCTCTCCATTCTTATACTGAGGGACAAATCCTGATCTATGCTATTATTGCAGTACAGTTTACTTCCTGTCTCAGTTCAGTGGATTTTCCTGAATCTTTCTCATTTGTTCAAGTCAGTAAACTCATAAAATTTTACTGTTGATACATTATGCAACTGTGACCCATTTCTGTAGCTTTAAATAATGTCTTTATTTATATCTTACCGCTATAATATGTGTATCCATGTACCACATTAAACACATGTTAAGTATTGGCTGTTGTAGGTAGAACAGAATTGTCAAAATCTTAGAAAGGGAAATTTAAAAGTTAGTTTTGGAATCTGTTTTGGATGGCAGTTGGTGAAACTAAATATTGAAGCTATTTTTGGCTTATTTATAGTAAGAATTTTATGATTTTTTTTTAAAATGACAGTAGAATTCCCTCTGGCTTTTGGATTATTGATAATTAATGATTTTTCTCTTGAAAGAATGTATGTCATATGCACATTCTTCTATAAAAGTCATTACTTCTTGCTTATTTATGAATTTCTGGTGGTCTTACATTTATTTGTTAATTAAAACTCTTAAAGAAATGAAGAATTTGCATGGGTTTTTCTGAGATATTTTTCATATTAATAAGGCTTGGGAAATCTTTTTGAGGATTCATTATATCTCTGATATGCATTTTTAATTTATAATAAATATTTGGTCATTGCCAATTTTTGTTCATATTTCTGCCTTGGCTTTTGAATTCAGATTAGAGAAGCATATTTACAGTAGAGAATATTCAAAAGTCCTAAATGTTCGTGATTTCATGAAGAGGGTATTCAGTGATTGGTAAGATGGAGTAAGGCAAGTGGCTGTCTCCTATTAATGCAGTAGATTACAAAATATGTCTACACTCATGTTGTTCAGTATGCTTATATCAACAACTGCATAATTATCCAGAAGCCTTGTATCATTAAATTGTCCAATGTCATTGTGTATTTTTTTTTACAATCTTCAGTCTTTTCTTTAATGTGGTCCTTTTCCAGTAAGGATTCCATGATTTTGTTCAGATATAGAAAAAAATATAAAACACCTAGAGAATTTCAGTTTCATTAAAAAACTAAAAGTAATTTTTAAACTAATAAGGCAGTAACATAGATATAAAGATGTTGTGGCCAATGTCAGGTGAAATCTCAGAAGCCAGGAAAGGTATCACTATTATAATTTCCATTGTTCAGGGGGTGAGGTTTGAATGCCCTGCATACCTTCTTGGGTATTCTCAGCAGAAGAATACACCTTCTGCCAAACAAACAAATTAGTCCTCTCAGTGGTTCCAGTTTCAGCCTCAACTGCAGTTGAATAGTTGAGCACATGCAAACTTTGCTGCAGAAGTAGCAGCAAATTCTGTGGATCTGAGTCCCAAACTTGCAGTGGAGTTGTCTAGTTTTGTGTGCATGTGTGTGTGTTTATATTATATGAAGGTCAGAATTCTAGACCAGTGGAGTATTTATTCAGCTACTATTGAGAGTTAAGGAGAAACTGGCAAGAAGAGACTGGTGTGGCTGCACCTGATTCTTGGAGTTCAGATTCTATGATCAGGGCTTCTCTGTGTTGAGTTTTCCTGAGATGCTTTTCTTGCACAGACGGGAATGGCATCTGTATGTTTAGTATGGTATGTTGAGCTTCCTATGCATGCAGAGAAGGGCAGAGAAAGCAATGAGCTCAGGAGGATGTTTATATTCAATATGAGCAAAATACAGGGCAGGAACTGAATAAAACTGTCTTCTATCACTAGTATGTTAATACTTTGAAACAACTACTGAAAACTAGCAAGCTCCAGGTTTCTGCATTTTATTGTGTGGTCACATAGCCAGGTATTATGTTGTTTCTAGATTATTTTCTATAACCTCAAAACATTGTTACTAGTTGAGGATTAGAGAAAATACTATGGGTATCTTTAATCTAGATTTTCTAATACTACAATGCTACAGAGAACAGACTTTGATTATCTATCTATATATCTATACACACACATATATATATACATATATACACCCATATATATATATATATATATATATCTGTTTAGATGTACTAGAGCCCAGACAGTGCACTTTATTAGGAACGTGTGCTGATCTTCAATTTTCTGGGATTTTCTGGGATTTTTCTTAGTCAGCAAAGGTATTTTTATTAATTTTATTAATGCATTATTTATTTATATTTTATTTCTTTTATTAAAGTATTGTGAGACTTTGTAGTACTGTTATTTGTTTTCTGATATGGTCTGAATTAACCCAGAGTTTTCTCTGATTTTTAATTAATTTTATCTGGTGGCAGTAAAGTAAGGTTGAAGTTTATACTTAAATAATAGCCCTCCAGATGAGGGCAACAGTAGCTCTCCAGATGTTTTTGGCCTGTAATTCCCTTCAGACCTAGCCAACATAACCAATAGTAAAGGACTGTAGGAATTGTATTCCAAAACATCTGCAGGGCCACATTTGCCCACCTCCTGGTTTAAAGGAAGCTTCTTTCTGTTGTTGGTTCCTTCCTTTATTTAGGATCATAGGCAGTCAGAGTATTCATTTATGTAGCTTACCTAGCAAGTGCTCTTCAGAGTTTGAGGCTAAGGTCTTTTCAAGCCCTGTCTGAAGCTGTTGGCATTTAACATAGGGCACTGAAAGCATCTCCTCCACCATTGAGTTATATATAATTTCCTTATTCATGGGGGATGCGTGACTGGATAGCAGTACATGTGAAAGGGATCTAGGAGTCCTGGTAGATCACAAGCTGAACATGAATCAGCAGTGTGAGGCAGCCAAAAACGCCAACATGATTCTTGGTTGCGTCAATAGGAGTATGGTGTCTAGATTGAGGGGGGTAATGGTACTACTCTATTCTGCATTGGTTAAGAGTCATTTGGAATATTGTGTCCAGTTCTGGGCACCTCAATTCAAGAAGGATATTGACAAGCTGGAACGTGTCCAGAGGAGGGCGACTAAAATGGTGACGGGTCTGGAAGCCATGCCTTATGAGGAATGGCTTAGGGAGCTGGTTATATTTAGTCTGCAGAAGAGAAGGTTAAGAGGGGACGTGATAGCCGTGTTTAAATATTTGAAGGGATGTAATGTTGAGGAGGGGGCGGGCTTGTTTTCTGCTGCTCCAGAGACTAGGACAAGGAGCAATGAATTCAAGCTGCAGGAAAGGAGATTCCACTTGAACCTCAGGAAGAACTTCCTGATGGTCAGAGCTGTCCGGCAGTGGAATATGCTTCCTCAGAATGTGGTAGAGTCTTCTTCTTTGGGGGTTTTTAAGCAGAGGCTGGATGGCCATCTGTTGGGAATGCTTTGATGTTCCTGCATAGCAGGAAGTTGGACTCAATGGCCCCTGCAGTCTCTTCCAACTCTATGATCCTATGAGTCTATGAAAACAGGACTCTGTGGCACTGTATTTCCTGTTGAAGTGATGTGACCACATAATTGAGTGGTCTCTTTTTGTCTGGTACCTTGATTCTTCACGTATTTACTATAAGCAAAGCCCTGTGACACAGTAATAGCTTTTATGTATATGAATTACTGCATACTGTTGTGGCAGATCTTAAAGATGAAGTGGGATTGAATTTGCTAGAAAAAACAGTTACATGCAGCTAACTTTTGGGAGCAATTGAACTACAGGAAGCACCTCTTTGACTTACTTTTAAATGAAACCACATTTTTATGCTTGACTATGGACTGAATCTAGACTTATTCATACTTAAAGTATATCAACTGAAATCATGCTCATGATTAACACAAGTCTCATTGAATTCAGTGAGTCTACTCAAAGTATGAATAAGTCTGGATTCAACCATTTGTCTATCTTTGTCTTTGTGCAAATATTTTGTAGATTTTTTCTAAATAAGATGTGTTCAGTGCTGAAGTTGATAAAAATTGCTGATGATGTCAAGGAAGTCTGACTTCAAGAAAAAAGTAAATAAAGAAGAAGAGATATTCCAAAAACTGGAATATCTTTATGGCAGTGGAAGCCAAATTTACTATCAGACATCTATATGACATATAAGAATCTGTGCTAGCTGCATTGTTTGTAAATAGTGTCGTTCTAAATAAGATAAATTTTTACATTGCATGTTGAGTTTATTTCATGAATAGTGTTCAATAAAAGTTAGGAAATACTGGACACGATCAAAATGCTTATATGTTGGTGGCACAGTGTAAACACAGAATATATGAAGCTTCATTATACTTAAAAACATTTACCCATCTACCTCAGTATTGGTAGCAGCTCTGCATGTTTTCAGACAGGTGTCTTTCTCAGTGCTACCAAGAGATGGCAAAGATGAAACCTTGTAATGTTTGCAAGGAAACCAAATGCTCCATCACATCTGGGGTCTCTGCATATGTATCAGAACAACAGTCAAGTAGAAGAAATTGTATGTTTCTGTCATTGTCTGCCTCCACAGTGTGAAGTGCAGTTAAAGTTTCCAGATACCAGATCATATCTATGTTGTATTGTATCTGGCATTGCTTGAAAGGACCCATTCTCCTTATGTTTATACATAGTAGTCTCATTTTCCATGTGTAAGGTGCTTCTATCTTAATTATATAAACCACCATACAGGCAATATGGCTAACATCTTCAAGAGGAAGGGGCCTCAGTGGAGGACTATATTACAGAGCTCAGCTATAGTTTCACTATTGGTACTGCATTGCTATTTGCCTGTACTCCCACAGATCTTGCCAGATACTCCCAATAATGTTTTTAAGTGGTCAAAGACACTTATACAGAATTAATAGGAAGAGAGAAAAATTCACTGGAGTTAAAAATACTTGATAGTAGAAGTTGGGCAGGGTACACTTATTGAGCTAGATAACTGCATGACAGACAGCTGCTAACTATGGGATTTTTGTGGTAGTCCAAAGGATAGCTTGCACTTCTGTCTGCTGCACATTAGTAGGATTATGATGCCAAGAAATCCCTACAAAACTAGGATGATAATGATGATGGCAGCCTGCAAATACAATAGAAAAATATCAGAGAGAAACAGTTTTGAAAATATTTGAATTATATATAATGCTTAATATTTTAGTGTAATTTTGATGTAAGTTTAACTTGCCAGCACATCATAATATATTGTTCAAGATAGGAAATATATATGTTGTTGTTGTTGCTGCTGTTGTGTGCCTTCAAATCATTTTTGACTTATGGCAACCCTTCAGTGACCCTATAATGGGATTTTCTGGGGTTGAGCTTGTCTGATGCACCCAAGCTCATCCAGTGGATTTCCATGGCTGAGTGGGTAATGAAACCCTGGTCTTCAGAGCTGTAGTCTAACACTCAAGAGAGAAATGGGAGCACCAGTAAAAAAATAAATAATGTCCAGTTATTTCTGGATCTACAGTGATTGTGATCCCACTTGCAGCTGGTATAGCTGTTTTGTATATAAAATAATGCTAGTTCTATTAGTGAAGAAAAGCATTATCATCTACTTAAGGGGGACTTACTACCATTAGCCTAGGATATAGTGAGATGTAACATGCTCATATGTCAATGAATTAAACCATTTATGATTTTTTTAATACATGTGCCTGCACTCAAAATGACCTCAGAAACCAGGAATATGATCTTTTAACACAAAAAGATAAACCCATGTGCCATTAGGTGCAGTATCAGTCAACTGAGAGTGTATCTTTAAGATTCATTTCTTTGATTATGGATCTTCACAAAATCTGCTGATAATAGGTGAGAGATTTCAGGGAAGAACTCCTTTACTTTTTACATCTTCCTTTAAAAGAACAGTCTCAGACTTTGAAGATGAACTAGGCTTTTATCTGTCTAGCAATTACTTTCTACACAGTACTACAGTATAACAAAGTTCCTCATATTGTTGGTTTAAATGGCTTCCTTGTATCTTAAAAATGGAACAAGCTTTTTTTTTTTTTGCTGTAAACATTAACTATTAGGCTAAACATTTTTTACTAAACCTAGGAGACACGAGAATATTATATGAATTCAAAATGGGATAATTGCCCCAGATGATTTATAGATAATGTCATACCTCACTTTACTGTCAAACATCCTGCAAAAAGGCCTCTGGATGGGTGATGCTAAGGAGATCAAATTGAGGTTTCATTGTTATTAGGAATCTCCAAGACAAAACAATGTGGGTTGTTTCCAGAGAAGTCTTTTCCCTAAGGCCCAAATACTTTGAGAAAAAAAATAAACATGGATAGAGGCAAGGGCATTAGAGAAGGCATGTGTGATTAGAGTTGTGCTTGACTTGAGCCTCTTGTAGCTAACACTCCACAGTATCCTAGATTCCATGATTGACTATCATCATTGGGCTGAGACCTACTAACTCACATAGATAGTGGGGATCCTGTAAGACACCAAAGTGGCATACATAAAGTTCACAAGGCAGCTTGTTTCTGGTATGAAATGAAACTAGGGATTCAAATGCAAAATTATCTAGGTATGCAAGACAGTGCTGGGTAAGCAAGGCATCAGTGGTTCATTGAAAGGAGAGAGAAGGATTCTGGCCCTGGAAATGTTTAGGCACCAGAGTAGAGTTGAGCACATACTTGGAAAGGATAATGAAGATAAGTCTTAGAAGCCAAGCAAACTCGAGGTATTTCATAGAACAGTGTGACAGCAAGCCTGTCCATGCTGAATTCTGTGGTGAAAAGGGGAAAAAAAGAACTTATTTCCATTGTCAAGGACAGTTATAGACTTCAAAATGAGGAGTATCATGTGATGAATGGCTTTGGACAGAACAAAAATCAGTGTTTCAACTCTTGGGAGGAAAAGAGGACATTTGAGAGTTCCTTACTACTTTAAGAAATTAAAACTAGCTGAATGAATATCACAAAAGCCATTCGTCTGGAAGACAGTTAAAGATACAGCGAATAAAAGGCCTTGCAAAGGAAATGCTTTAATCAGCTGGTTTATCTTGGGGCACCCTGAGACTGAGCCACATTTCCAAAGCAGTTTGGGAGCAATTCTTTTTAATTTAATCAGCGAAGGATACACATAAAAAATTAAGTAGTTATCCCTTTTCTGCCATCTGGAACCTTTTTGTTCCTGGTAGCTTTTGGGTTTCTTGCTGCTTTTTCTAAAACAAGTATCAGCCAAGGAGATGCCAAGAAAACATTTTAAAAAATGGAAATCTGCCATAATTGAAGTTCTTCATAACACTCCACATTTTCGAAGCAGAAGTTCTCTACCTCAATTTCTCATTGACTCACTAGGTTACCAGGGCCAGGGCAGAGGTTGATTACAGCCTGAATCTAGATGCTAATGTCACTTGGAGAAGGGCTGTAGGTCATCAGTGCAACACATGAACTGTATGTGGGAAGTCTAAAGTTTAATCAACATTTCCAGGTAGAAATAGAATGAAAACCTGCCAGTTAGTGTGTGGAGAACACTGAGCTAGATAAATTAATGGTCCCACTCAATATAAGGCAGCTTCACATGTTACACAATGTGTGAACCAGTAGAGAAGGTCTGAATCTCCAGAAATGATTGGACTGAAAGTTAAATCCAGAAATTGTTGGACTGAAAGTTCAAATCAAGAAATTATCTGGTGAGCCAAATGTTTCCCCTCCCTGGAGCTTGTTGACAGATTCCAGAATCAGGAAGCTGTATTATAGCAATTTTGAAGAACCGCAACAAAAGTTCCTGGGACACCTTAAAGACTAATAGATTTATTGAAATGTAAGCCATGAAAGGTTCTGCAGCAACACATATAGCAACAACAGCCTTTAACATGCTGCATGATTCTTCTGTGTTAGGTGAAAGATGCAGGTTTAACTATCATGTGTTTTACCTTCTTTCATGTAGGTTGATGGCATTAAAAAGTGGTGAATTTGGGAATATTATTGGGATGAGGGTAATCTATGATAACCACAGGGATTCAACCAGCTATGCAAAATGTCTTTGGGCTCAGGAGGACTTCCTACCTTCATTGTAATGATGGACATTTCACCAGTACTATAGTCAAATTTCTAAGTATAGTTAGAAATTCTAACAATAGATAAGTTCAAATGCCTCTGCTTTTATTTTTTTTTAATGTACAGTATAGTTTACCTTTAGTAAGAAATATGTGATAATTAAATATATAGTTTTTCCTTGGTGATGGTACGACAACTCCTAGCATTCCTTGCTAGTAGATATACTGACTAGGACTGCTGGGACTTGGAGTCCAATAACATTTGGAGGGCTGCATGATTCCTACTCCTAGGTACTAAAAATATTGAAAAAAGTGGAAATACTGAATACAGAATTCTATATTACTGCAGTAATCAGTATTATGGTGCTGTGATAAGGAGCTTGTTGGTTTGCTAAATATCTTTGAAATAGTCCAAATGTTCTATAGCCCAGTAGAAATGCTGTGATTTCCTTAAAAGAAGCTTGTGGATTGAGATAGTTACTGTTGTTCTTAATTTCATCTCCCTTTCTCTTCTTTTTGCAAACCAAATATTTGTATTTGCGTCTTTGTGCATGTGCGTGTTAATGCAGTCCACTGCAATGTTGAATTAGTGTTTAGTTTTATTGTATGATAAGATGTATCCAAAGGTCATATACCTTCCTTGGAGAATTTAAAGGATTCCTGTACTGTGATGTTCCGAAAGAGCTGTTTTATTTTAAGTTTTAAAAAGATTTTGAAAGAGGTGAATAAGGGCAAAAATGACAGTCACAAAATATAGTGCATCAACAGGTGGGATGTACCAATATTTGTACTGACACCATATTTTATTTTATTTTTTTGGCTTTGCAAGCTATCCTATCCTCAAGTGTTCAGGTATGAAGACCTGCCACACTTTATTTCATCACTGGTTATAATGCTGTAGAACCTGTTCCCAAGGTAGCAGTCCTGTTCTCCATGTACAGTAGATATGTTTTGGGTACAATAAACCATTAGTGCTAATTGTAACTTTCAGTTTCATGCTAGAATAAATAACAGATTTTACACATCTATTGAACAAACAATATTTAAAAGAAATCCTTGTAAGATTGCCAGCACATCCAGTGAAAATGTAGTTATGCATAAATAAAAAGTAGGGATAATTAGAGGGAAAAGAAATAGTGTTAGTAGTTGTTTGACTGGTTTGGATAGGGGACTGCTCTACTATAAGTCTGTTTTTAGAGATGTCTGCTTTGCTTTTGACCCTGAGCTTTGCCTTGCATTAAACTCTGAAGCTTTCAGATGTCATTTAATTGATAATCACTGGTAGGTTGGGTGGGCTTACTTCCCACCAGTTTTTTCCCCCAGGGAAGATTTTATTTTTGCCCTGTGAAAGACAATGTCGACAACAGTTTCTCCACTAGTTTGTGTATGAGGAAAATAATGGCTGTACTCCTGGAAATGGGTGAGGAGAGGGACCCCCCATAAAGTATCATTTTGCACCAACATCCTTTGTCAGTATACGGTCTTGTTACCCTGTTTACCGGGGGTCCTGTGAGGGACACCTAAATGTGCTCAACTATAGGTGGGGAAAATTAGCTCTGAGCACTGCTTTAGTGTTACGAGAGGCAGGGTAACTTATCAGGATCTTTAACCCAATGTCTACAGGGTCAGGCCAGTCAAGAAGCAAACCATTTTGAAAGAATAAATGAGATCTTTATTAAAATACAGCCAAATAGTGTATGCAACTCACTCACTCAGATAACTATAGAAAATAAAGGCGAGAGTGGGATAGAGGGATTTTTCAGAGGGATAATTGATTTGGGTGATACGAAACCTGTCCTGTCTGAGATAATGGAGAGTGATGCTGGGGTTCGATGTGGCTCAGCACGTGAAGCTGAGGGAAGGCTCGCCGCGCAAAGCGGCAGCAAGGCAATTAGGAACTTGGGAGCAATCCGAGGAGAGTCTCGGAATCAGGGGTTTGTATAGGGAGAAGTGTGACTGCAGGCTATGCCTTACTTGGTGAGAACAATGGATTTTGGGTGTGAGACAAAGCCTCAGAAAGGTCAAAATTTAACATGATTGAGTTAGGTCCGAATTGACAAAGGAGTAACCAGTATGCAAATGTGCGATGCTGAACAGTTGATAGTTCAGCTTAGTCAAGTTACCTGCTTGGGGCAGAGAGTCCTTTGTAGGTGGCGCGCATACATAATAGGGTGTTTGCCAGGAGGTCTTCTGAAGCTGCGATCTGGCTATTTCTGGCTTGCCTGTATTGTTTAGGAATATTGCAGCAATCAGTCACTGAGCCTAGTTTCGTGCTTGTCCGGGGGCCTCACAAACACGTGGAGGGGGTGGTGGAAGAAAGCCGAATTATTGATATCAAAAGGATATCTTTATGCTATCGCCAAGGTGGCCTAGAAGCTGCGGTAACAGTCTCCCCTTCATTTTTGATGGTGGAGAGTGTATCCCAATACACACCCTGACAGTTTCTCTAAAATGCCTCTGAAGAAGTCTCTGCTTGTGCTGACATGTTGAGCAGGGGCTGCTCTGAAGATCTCAGAGTTTTGATTTCCTTAAGGATAAGATTACTTGGTGGGGTGGAGTGGGGCAGATGGAGGTCTAAATATCTTTGAAGTGGACTGTTACAATTCAGTATTTGGGCTTTTTCTGAAGTAGGTATCTCAGAATCTCTAACAGAAATGATCTCTCATAAAAATAGGACAGCTATGCTGTCTAGGACTAGTGGCTTATCTGGTCTAGCATTCTATATGCATAGTAGATGGCCAGCTGAATAAGTGAAGCAAACCATAAAGACATGAGTGCCAGTGTACCTTCCTGTACATGTGCCTTGATAACTGCTATTCAGAGATCTGCTTCCTCTGATAATGGACATAATATTTAGCCTGTATGACTCAACAGTTGGTAGCCTTTTCTGTCATGCATTTGCCTAGTGCTTCTTTAACGCCATACAAGTTAGTGGCTGTCAGTACATCTTGATGCTGGATTCCATGGTTTAACTAATTGTATACAATTCTGTCTTTTCTCTTTTAATTCCCCTTTTTTAACACTATATTGCCACTAACCATCTCATCCTTCCTCATAGGAGAGCTGTTCCAGCTTCTTAATCATTTTGGTTGTGTGTGTATGTGTGTTTGGCTTGGTTCTAACTCCAAAATATCTTCCCCCCCAGTTGTACTGGCCCAAATTGTACACAGTGTTCCAAGTATGGTCACACCATAGTTTTATAAATAGTCAGGATGGCAATTTGATTTTCCAATCTAATTAATCATTAATGAATTCAGTTACTCTTAGATCTTGCTAGTTAGGATTAAGTTCAGGGTCACTTCCCTTCTGGACAGTTCCATGAGCAAATAGGATGGACATGGTCATTTAGGGTAAGTCATGACCAGTAGACTCTTTAATCTTATAAATGTGAGAACACTTGAACTAACACGAAGTGTTCTGGGACTCATTAGATTGAACAGTGTTAGCTGCTCTCTGATAACTGAATCCTAAGCATTCATTTTCTGAGTTTTCTTCTGTAAAAGATTTTTAGACTTCATCTAAAGAAATTTGATTTTTTTTTTTAGTCATATTTGATTTGCAGAGACACAGAGAAAAGATAGAGGCTGTACCTTGCTGGTACGCATGTGCTTTGCATGCACAATATCTCAGGTTCAGTCTGCCCACATACTGGGTCTGACAGTGTATAAAACAACATCATGTATTATATTCATAGTTTAGAAGGGTAGGGAGGACAGTGTGTACAACAAATGTGAGTCTCTAACACTGTAAGACTGAATAACTCCTTGAGTCTTTCCACACTACACTGTTATAGTGCTATCATTGCAGTTTCAACATCCTGTGGAATTCTGAGGTTTGTAGTTTACTGAGCCCAAGGAGCTCTGTGGTTGAGAATTCTAAATATCCCTCCCTGAACTGCAAACCCCAGGATTCCATAGGATGTTGAAAGTGGAATAAGAGCACTATAACTATGCAGTATGAAAAGACCCCTTGTTTTGGGAGAGGCAAAAGCTATTGAACTGTTAGAAAGCTCAAGAGGAGAAAGAAAAACAGAAATCTAAATGATTCAAAGTTTCTTGGCTCATAGTAAATAAAGTGGTCCAATGCACTTAGATAGCCAACTCAAAGGAATAAAAGAAGGAGAGAGATTTTTGAGTTCCATAAGCTCCAAGATAAAGAAACCAAGATACTTGAAACTTGTCATGGGTGTGAAGGTGTACAGAAATTTGGCAAATGGTGTTTAAAGTGATAAACGGGATAACAGGAATTGATTTACAAATATATCCAGGTATAGGATTATTATCTATATTTGGTAAGGTTAATTGTACCCAGGCGATGAAGGATTTAATTGCAAATTTATTAACTGCAGCAAGGTTAATTATATCAAGAAAATGGAAAACTCAAGAAGATTTTCAAATAAAGGATTGGTATAAAGAAGTGTGGAAAATTGTGATTAATGATAAGCTAACATGTGGAATTAAGGTCAAAAAAGGAATAATGAAAGGGAATGATTTTGAAGCAATATGAAAGATATTTGTGGAAAAGGTTCTAATAAAAGAGGGAAGTATCATACCTCCACGAGAAGAATTACAATTTTGGAAGGTGGAGGTTAGTATTAATATGTTTAATAATAAATTTAGTATGTTTAATATGTTTAGTAATAAAATCATACATGGTAATAGCAATAGGTTAAATATAGTTGAAAAGGATAAGTTAAGAATGAAATTTTTATAACAATAATGAGTATAATGAGAATGAGATTTAGATATAAGTAACAAAATATATAAGCAATATGATATATAATATGTTGAATAAGTATATGATGATAAAGGTGTTACCCTGTTTACTGGGGGTCCCAGGAGGGACACCAAAATGTGCTCAACTATGGGGGGGGAATTAGCTCAGAGCACTGCTTTAGCATTATGAGAAGCAGGGTAACTTAGCAGGATCTTGTAACCCAGTGTTTACGGGGTCAGGCCAAGTCAAGAAGCAGACCGACTTGAAAATAATGAATGATATTTATTAAATACAGGCACACAATGTAAGCAACACAAGCACACAGATAACTAAGAAAAATAAAAGTGTGAGTAAGATAGCGGGATTCTCAGAGGGATAGTTGATTCGGGTGATACAACACCTGTTCCTAAAGCCTGGAAGAAGATAGAGAGCGATGCTGGGGTTCAGTGTGTCTCAGCATGTGAAGCTGAGGGGAAGCTCGCCAAGCAAAGCAGCAGCAAGGCGGTTGGAACTTGGGAGCGATCCGAGGAAGGTCTCGGAATCAGGGGTTTTTATAGGAAGAAGTGTGACTGCAGGCTATGCCTTACTTGGGGACAGCAATGAGTTTTGGGTGTGAGAGAATGTCTCCGGCAGGTCACAATTTAGCATGATTGAGTTAAGTCCGAATTGACAAAGAGGTAGACTGTATGCAAATGCTCAGTGCTTGGCATTTAAGCTTTTAGCTTGCCAAGTTACCTGCTCGGGGCAGGGAGTCTTTTGTAAACAGCGTGCATACATAATGAGGGTGTTTGCAGAGAGGTCTCCTAAAGCGGTGATCTGGCTATTTCTGGCCTGCCTGTATTGTCTTGGGATATTGCAGCATTTGATGGCCGAGTCTAGTTCTGTGCTTGTCCGGAGGCCTCACAAACACGTGGAGACGGGTGGTAGAATAAAGCCGAATTATGATATCAAAGTGATATTGGGTGCTATCACCAGGTAGGCCTAAACTGCAGTAACAAAAGATCTGGAGAGAGATAGTAATCCAAGCTTTTTTGTTGTAATTTTTCTTTTTTTACTTTTATGTTAATCACGTTGTGTTCTTGTTTTGTTTTTTTCTTTTATAATCAATAAAAAATTAAAAAATTTTTTTTTAAAAAAGAAGCTTGTCGTGGGTGCCAAGGGATCCTGTAGTTGTACAACTTGGTAATTTGTCTTTAAAATTGATTAATTCATTATAATTACTTAAAGTTGGTCTGCAGCCTGCAGTACACTAGGTAGCAGACTTTGAGCTCCTTATGTGTAGTGGTTTCTTTAGGAACGGAAGTCTATGAGGTTTGAACTAAATGCTTAATAGAGGACCAACCTTCTTTAGCTTTCATTTCTGGCATCTTCATGACTGCTACAACAGAGGTTTTACTTCTGTTTAACCAAGCTGTCTGATGAGCCTTTGTGTTTCTTATTCCATGTGTGTTCATGTGTGTGTAGTATGTATGTATATCTATCTCTCTGCCTATCATGAAGAAAGAGGGAGGATGGATGAGTGTTAGTGCTAGTGGGTATGTTGGGGGAGGAGAATGATTTTGTTAGCTCAGAAAGAGGAAAACAAAGGAAGTTACACTTGTCATATTGCCTGGTTGCTTGACTTTTACCTAGGTTCTACCCATCTAATCTGCTATTTCCTCCATTACCTGGACTGGATTCCCAGCTTTTATTTTAAAAATAGGAAGTCTAGCTTTGTAGAACAAGTGTTATGAGGCAAAATAAAATGTTACTATTCCAGCCAGTATTGGAGGTGGCTAAGAAATGAACCTGCCACTGTCTTTCAGTAGGCTTAGCCAATGAGTGAAATGACAGCTATGACTTTAGGGCCTTAGAAATTTTAGATTGTAAACTGCAACATTGATCTCCAGACCGCACATGGATGTGCTGTATGCAATCATTCTGATGGGACTGGTTTTGAAGATTTAGAATGACAACTTTCAGCTGTGAATGCTAGATCACCATGAACATGTGGTACAGAAAGGTGTTAAAACTTGCTTCTTGTCTTGCTTTGATGGACAGTGCTTTTTATATTTTGCAACTATATATGTTTTTCATTTTGCATGCATTGGGAGTGAGGAGGAAGAGGAGAGGCTGTTAAAGTGAACGTGCGGTTTTCTCTCTGCTTCCTCAAAGTACCAGCCAGCAGTAATATTCATCCTCTCTCTAGCCTGATAGTCATACAGATAGACAGGGATTGATACACATAGTGTCAGGAAGATTAATCAGACAGCTGAGTTAAACAGAAGGTTAAAGTGTGTTTGTCTCAAAGGAGGGACACTTTGCCTTTCATGTTGTGCTCCACTGTAGATGGCATATTCAGTAATAAGCCCACTGAACACAGTGGTGTTTACTTTTGAATAGACATATACAGGATTCCTCTGTTGATTGACTTTTTAAAAGGAAAGTAACTACATATTAAAGTTGGAAAGCATCTTACCAGAGATAACTGGTCCTCATGTCCTTTTTTGAAAACAGAGGAACTTTTCTCAGAGGAAAGGTGCTCTGCTGGGGCAATCTCTATTTTTTTTTTTGTTTCTATTTTTATGTAATTTCATTACTACTAACAGTAAATAGCACCTTGAAAGTATTATTTAGCATTTAAGTGTATTAAATACAGCAGGTCTAGGAGCCATGGCAAAAAAGAAGAACAAAGCCTGTTAGTAATCAAATGTCCACTTCTGGTTGTGAAAATATTACATCTTTTTAATGGTAAACTGTTGGGAGGGGGGCTGTTACCTATTCAAAAGCTTCCAGGATGGGAAATTCAGCTGGTAGGGCAGAAGCTTCCTGAACAGGCCATTTAGCTTGGATGATCTAAACGAAGACTAAGGAGCCTGGAAGAACTGAGGGTTACAGAAAGAGCCACTAGAGGGCACATTTAGGCCAAGGACCACATTTTGCCAGTCCCACTCCCTTACAGCAGCCCTGATACTTCTTTGGGTCAGAATGATGGTTCTCATTTTGCAGATGGGATATAGACTTGAGCTTGGACATAGGCTGTACTTTATGGTCATTGGGCTATAGTAGTTAATGTGTATTACTTCAGGCACATCAAAATGGATTTTGCAACTCCTTTTTTGATCTGGTTGCATACTCTGTACAAGGGGTGTGCTATTGCTCTGGGCCTGAAAACTTTCTCTGCTCCAAAATATGTATCTCTAACACTTGTTGTTCACTTACTTGGAGAGACTGCATGTGCCTTGGACATGCTGCAAGTCCCAGGATCTGAAAACTTTTTTCACCTCTGATATTGTCTCATATAACTATCTTCTCTTCTACTCACTTACACATTTTATAAGTGACAGACACACATACACACACACACACACACACACACGAGGTGTTTGCAATTCTTTTTTTGGGGAAAGGAACTTATTTCTCTTTCAAATTTTGCAAATGTCAATTCTGATGCCTCAAATTGGATCCCAAACTTTATGGAATTAATACTCCTTGGAAAGATACATGTGTAGAAGACCTGCATCTCCTGCACCTGTTAAAATAACCCTGTGAAGAGAAAAGCTGATTAAAAAGTGATTTAAAAAAGCATCATGAGTATAAATGAGACAGCTAGGACACAGGTTGTACACCCCTGCATTACACTGAAGAATTGAGTAAAACAAAACATTCTGCTTTTGGCTTGTGAGCAAATAATTTCTTTATTATGTGCATGCTAGATTAGCATCTGGAACATGGCAACCATAAGAGAGAGAGGGAAGAAAACTTTGGTGCCTAGTAAAGGTGTGTGTATGTGTGTGACAGTGTCAAACTGGAACAGAATTAAATACCTTAGTGTAAAATTTACTCCTGGAGTTCAAATGGACTCCAAAGTGATTTATAATTATAGCAACTTTATATGAAACTACATATTATTAAAGCAATTCTGAAATAAGCTTTAAAAACTACCAACTTACTTCTCAAAATGCCATCTCAGCTAGCAGGTATATAGAGATAGAGACATACATGCTACAAGAATAGACATGATGAACATGAGACAAATTCTGAAGTCCATATTGTGATAAAACCTCTGCTCACATAGTCTACATCAGTGTTACTTAAAGTGGTAGTTCCTGGTCCAGTGCCAGCCCCAGGAAACAATTGTGCCCAGTGGGAAAAATTTAGGGCTGATCCCTGGCAAATTGGGAAAAAAATAACATCATGTAGCTTGGGAGGCACAGAGCTACATGATATCGTCAAATGGTATAATAGGAAGGATGTGCAGACTACAAGGTCAAGCTCATCAGACCATACCCAATGGCCCTGTGCAGGAACAAGAAAGAAAATAAAATCAGAACTATAAACCAGGTTATCCATTTGAGAATATAGATGATCCTCTTGAAACCTCAGACCTGTCTATATCTGGTGGCACATTCACAAGTACCTCTGTAGGATGTGAGCAAAGAGTTCAATAAGAGAGCACTATTTCCTCCAAGAATGCTTCCAGGAGTGATAACTATATTATTGTACAGTATAATTCCCGGATACATTCCAACCTTATTTTCAAAGTTTACAGCAGCTGAGTGCACCCAGGTTTGGCACCAGGGGTGGCTGATGTTTTTTTTGTCAGTGGGGTGGTGAATCCACTCTGCATTTTGTCAGAACTTTAAAGGATTCTCCAAGAACCCTTAAAACAGGCTTAGTATCTTAGATAGCTTCTTTAAAGTGTGGATTCAAACCAAGAGTGAATTTGCTGCCCCTGTGACGTTGGATCTACCAGCTGCCGTAGCTTGACCACCACTGATAGAAATTTTAAAACTTCTGTAATAATGGAGAAATCTGTGCCACTCATAAAAATGTAGGTAGCTGCTGGACTGAAAATTCACATCTCTGTTGCATTCTCCCATTGATCTTCAGATCAAGTTTTCATCTCCTTGCCAATTGTTGCCTCCACCACTCAAAAACAATCTAAGCTAAGTAATTCAACCCAGATTTGCCTTGGAGTAATTTTACATTGCAGTCCAGCTACAATGTAAAATTACTCCAGTGTGTCATCTATTCCAGTGTGCCATCTTGGGCAATCTGTTAAATCCAAAAGTGCCTGGAGCTGTAACCACCTGCTCAAGCACCTATTAATTAATTGCTTTTCTCCTGGCATGGGATGATCTTAGCTTACAACAAATCAAAACAAACTATCACTAAAATCTTAATAATAAAAAAAGTTTTAAAAACAATTAATGAAGAATTCTTTTAAAAGTACAAATTTTAAAACATATTTAAAATGTAAAAAAAAAATGATAAAATTAAAGCAGACCCCACTAAAAGACCCTTTGTGCCACATGACATAAGCACCAGAGGTCTGCCAAAATAAATAAATAAATAAGTAATCCTTGCCAGTGGAAAGAGAGCAGAGAGGGAGCCAACTAAGCATCCCATGGGAGCAAGTTCCACAGGCTGGAACAGCCACTGAGAAGGCTGTCTTCCACAACCTCCATAAACATGCCTGTGATGATGGTGGGACTGAGAAAAAGCCATCTGACACATGTAATCCTTCGGATCTGATAAGATAATCTGTAGAAGAGGTCTCATAGTCACTTACTGCAAAGTTATTTATTAACCTGATGCATATCAGCCTCCTTCACCACAGAGAGGCAACGGTCCAAACAGAAGTGTGGAAAGTAGTAGCAGGGCTCTCTAAACTAGCTTCATATCAAAGTGAGCTTAGCACCCTGGGCAAGACTGGTTCTGCATTCAAGAGCAAGAGATTTGAGACTAATTTTGCAACTTTGTCTTCTGTAACTACAGTCGAATATTTAACTAAGAGGTAAGAAAACTGTAATGTGTATTTAAAAGAATGTCAGGCTAGGAGAAAAATGGGGAGAGGGAGTTGTTCATACCCAAGCTTTACAATCTGAACTGGGGGATTACCTGCCAGTTTAGTAGTTATTTTTCTTTGGTGCAGCTATAGGTTCCTTCAAGATGGTGAGGTTTAGGGGGTTTAATCACTGGAAATTCTGCAGGGCTTTTGTGGCTTTCAGCAGGGTAAATAATCCATCCATCCTGTGTAACAGCATGACTTTAGGGTTTGCAGTATAAAGTCCAGTGTCATTCAGTCTAGTCAGAATAGACCAGAGAGTGGTTTGATCCTGGGTCACCACATTTACCAATTGGTTGTAGCTGGACAGGTATTGCAGATATACAACTGCTGTACATGGGAAACTCCCAAGGATATTCAAGAATATGTCAGATTCAATAAGATTGTACCTAGGGTAGTTTAGATGTATTCCTGTTTAGCCTTCCAGTATGTGTGTTTAGTAGCTTGCTATCCTGTTTCATCAGGTAAGAGAAGCAATTTAGAAGTGATGGTTTCAACAGCCTAAGTCATAACTATATCTCACAAAGATGATTAGAGACAAGCAGCTGCTAGCACTGCTGCTGTCATTCAAAAGACATTGTACACCAGCTGTTCTGCCTTTTTCTTCTTAATGGACTTTTGTATCAAGAAAAAGATGGAAGAAATGGTAGGAAAACCTGTAAGGGTTCAAAGTGGAGGATGGCAGTGTCTGCAGTCTATTGCAATATAACAGTGAGGCAGAGTGATTGCAAGAGCTGGGATAAGTTTAACCTGGCAGCCTAATTAAGGGATCCATCAAATTTAATAAAACAGTCTCAATACTCCTAACACAGGATACCCAATGTGTCTTTGGCACAACAACACATATCAAAATAAAGGAGGTTTTCATAAGAGAAAATTGTTAGTTGTCAGTGAAAGCATCACAGTCCAACATCATCAGGCTTCTCCAATATAAGGTCCACAGCCAATCCCAGGAGTCTATACCTCTCCCCTCCTCTCCCTATTCACCAGTCTTTTCTGGGCAATAGAGAAGTCAGAAGAATGAGAAGGAGCAGTAAACTATATGTCCAATCCCCGGTCTTCTCTCCTTTTTGGTACTGCTGACTGGGTTCAGTGGGAGGGGCAGGTGAATGGGAAGTAGCTATATATGTAAGGAGGAGGGCCCATTCGGCCTTAGGTTACCTTAAAACCTAGAATCTTCACTGGTAGGAAGAAGGGGTGCTTAAGGGAAGTCTCAGTGAATGAGTATTAATTCTATTCAGAGTCTAATGGGCATTTGAGTGACCATAATGAAGGCTCCTTCTAGCTTATGCTTTGACCCTGGGTACTCTTTGGTCTTTCCCTGCAGCCATGCACAGTGGTTTATTTGCTTAACTCATCTGTTTCAATCTTTCCCTTGGGCACCACTGGTACGTTGCTTCTTGTTCAACTAAAGTTCACTCCTGCTATATGCTTGTGGCATATTGTGGTTTATCATGCATTTAATCAGTAGAGGGATGATGTATGTAGGTCCTTGCCTTTGAGGGAGTGGACAAGAAGACTTTTTTTCCGGTTTGATGCCTCTGCAGTTTAATCACTTAACCTATTACCTTTCACAACCATGGTCAAATATTTAACTAAAAGGTAACAAAACTGTAATGTGTGCTAAAAAATGTCTTAGGCTGGGGAAAACCAGTTCTGGGGCTGGATATGAAAGTATAACCCATCTCCTTAAAAATATGTAGCTTATGTTATTGCCTACTGTGAAAGTTTTAAAAAAAAGTAGGTAGAGTGTACACAGTTCTTTTCAAATAATTAATCTTGCCCAGAGGCTTCAAGCAAGACATCTGCCTGTTCATGGAACTGGGTCATGTATTCTGCTTATATTTTAATGTTAGTTAATTTCTCCTTTCCCCCTTTCATTGCTATTTGGTTTACACAGGCTGTTATATACTTGGGCTGAGGATTTTATTGTTTACAAATACTCTCTCATTCATTAGTCATCTTAGCAAGTCACAATCAGTTTTCTGTTCTGAATTTAGGTTTCTATTAGAACTCTTAAGCAAAGAAAGAGAGAGAAAGAAAATGAAAAAAAAATTAAAGCTGTCTGAGCCCTAGTGACCTGGTTCTTTCTCTTTCTTCTGTTCTACATCTACCTGGCGTTCGCTTCTCCCATGAACAGGAAAACAAAATAGGCAGAGGATTGGTGAACCTTTTAGAGCAGCAGATGTTGATAAAGATAAAAGTCCCATTATATGGACCAAGTCTGATTGTGTATGATTGGATTTTGCCCCTGCTTAACTTTTATGTGTGAGAATTTTCTGTGTAGGTTGGTAGATGATGTCTTTTCCATTCTGCTGTATTTGATTTTGCCATGGCTAATCCACGATAGAACTCATACTACATTTCTGAATGTGGGTAAAAGAAACTGAAGATCAAGATATTTATTAGCTTGTTCAGTACAATTTTATACCAATATACCAAAATAATATTATATTTTAAAAGTTTAATGATATACAAAGCTGCTAGTTTCATGTTTTAGATTAACTTTTCCCTGTATTTCTTCTCTCCAAGTCTTGCTTTGCATCCTGAACGAGTATTGGTGGCAACAGGTCAAGTTGGGAAAGAGCCGTATATCTGTGTTTGGGATTCGTACACTGTGCAGACTATATCAATAATGAAAGATGTTCATACACATGGTATAGCTTGTCTGGCATTTGATGTAGATGGCCAGGTATGTTTCATTGCTGTAAATCTTTTCACATAAGATACATGTTTAAATTATGAATTATCTCTGTTTTTTTTTTTAAAAGATACAGTTCCATAGCTAAAATTAATCAAGTAATATATAGGTAGCATATTTTTGTGTAACATGTACAAGTGGATAGCATTTATGTATTTGTATATTTTCACATGTAATGTTTCCTCTATATTGAAAAAGCTGGGTACTGCAGAAACATCCTGAACCTTCTGAAGCAACAAACACTTTTGGCATGGTATAGCAGTAAACATTTGGGCATGTACTTCTTCATCAGTACAGTTGATTTGTAAAAGAAACGTGGTTTTTAGGCTGCAGTTTGGCAGTCAACCATAACTAAATACAAGTAACTGATGACATGCATTGACTCCAGGATGTCCTTGCAAACATGTAAAAAGATGGAAGCTATAGAAATGTACTGATAGGCTTAAATGTACAAACATTTGATCTGTCGACACTTAGCTGTCTGCCCGTACAGTTTATTCTTTCAACTTAGGGAAAAAAAATTCTTACATGGAATTCTGGATTTTCTTTCTTACTCAGACTCTATACTGATGTAGGAATCTTATGGCCTATAGGCCAGGACTTTTTGTTGCTTCCCCAGGAGTGGAAAAAAATCTCCCTCTGCACCTTGTTTTACATTCCCAGAAACCTCAAGAGTTTTTTTTTTCATTTTTTTTTAAATGAAAGTTGTCTTTACATATCTGGAAAATTTGCTGGTGTGTTGGTGCAACCAACAGTGGGTCCTGAGGCCTGGTAATTGTTGTAAATAAAAAGGAAATTCAGAAGACAAAATAGGGAAAGAAATAGTCTTTTATATATTCTAGTTAAAAGATAAAAATAGCATATGGGTTCTTAATGTACAAAAGATTAAAGGAGAACATGAGCAAATTTGGCAAGTTAAAATATAAATACAAAATATATCAAAATATAATACAGTACCACAATGAAGCAGGATATGATACAAACTGCAACAACAGCAGATCAAAGCAAATCAGGAAGTGAGTGTTCACTAAGAGAATGCTACTTTTATAGAGCCTTTACAACTGCTTCCAATAACAGTAGCAGCTGAAGGTCCTCTATAACACCAGTAGACCAATTAACCCCATAATGACTAAAGTTGTAAGTCTTGTCCATTCTAACAACCTTTTCTCAAGATCTTACAGTGATGTCATTATAATCAGACATACTCAACAATTCATGAAAATGTATAAATTTCTGTGTCATCGATGGCTTAGTCGAAATATCTGCTATCATCTCATCAGTGGGATAATATTCAATTTCAATCAATCCTTTTTGATACAAGTCTTTCACTAGTTGACATTTTAATCCAATAGATCTACTTCTAGCTTTGGTACTTTTCTCTTTACATATTGTAATACAGGCTTGATTATCTTCAAACATTACAACTGGTATAGGTTCACTTATGCCAAAGTCCATTAACAGATGAAAGATCCATTCCAACTCACTGCATGCACTTGCTGCTGATACACATTCGGCTTCTACTGAAGATGGGGCCACAATATTCTGTCTTCTGCTAGTCCAGTCGATAAGATTATTGCGATAATAAAACAGATATTCACTAGTTGATTTGTAATTTGTTGACTCTTCTCCCCAACTAGCATCCATTTACACAACTAGTCTAGGGTTCTTACAAGATGATAATTTTAATTTTAAATCCTCTGTCCCTTTCAGATATCTCGCCAGTCTCTTTGTATCTTTCCAATCATGATGATTTGGCAAATTCGTTTTTCTACTTAAAATATTAACAGCTACTGCAATATCAGGTCTTGTAGTTTTACTCAAATAAAGTAATTTGCCTATTGCTTCTTGATATTCACCATGATTTTTAAGTGGTTGTCCATCTTTTGCTTTCAAATAAGCTGGTTCTAATGGTGTACTCACAGCTTTACAGTTTTTCATACCAACTGACTTTATAAAGTCCATCGTCCTATGTTTCTGACTTAGAAGAAAACTACCATCATTGAGTCTTTCAGTTTCCATCCCAAGGCAATGTTTCACTTCTCCAAGCTGTTTAACCTCTATTTCTTTTTTTATTCTCTGGATGGCACAGAGGAGGAATCCCCGCATGCCAGCCAGAATCGGCAGGAGTCCACATTCCAAATCAATTGCTACCTTTAGGACCCTGTGCCTCCTCTGTCAGTTTTTCTTATCCTGCCTAGCAAGCCAGATGAAATTTTCCCTTCTCTGTCAGATTGTGAAAATAAGTCGTTTTATTTCAATGACTACATAGTGAGATTGTGAGGAATGTCTTTGGAGACGGAATCTCAGATGCCCACAAACCAGCAAGGCTCTAAGGAGGAGAAGAGAATCACTGGTAGAAATGTTTCTCCTCAGATGTCCACCATACAGTGAGGCTCTGAGTTGGAGACAAAGGAGGATTTGAGCAGAAGTACCTCCCAGATGGTCGCAGGGCAGTGACATTCTGGAGAAGGGAAAATGGCAGAGTTAAGAAAAGTATTTTTATCCTCCAGTGAGAGCAATGTGGAGGAGATAAGACCTTCGGAGAATAAGCATTCTGACAAGAAGGAAAGTAAGGAGAGGTTGGTTAAGAAAAAGAAAGTGGATACCGTTCTTAAGAAAGGTCTAGATGCGCTTTCTAAGAAGGCTAAAATCAAAATGATGGAGGGGAACCAACAAAGGCAGCTTTGGGCCGCCATGTTAATTTTGTACATTCTTCAGAGATGGGAGGCGCTCTTTCGGAGCGAAAACCTATCTCTGGAGCAGGCGCAGAGAGCCCGAAGGAGCGTGCGTTGCTAAAAGGTGGAGATTTGTCAGACCGTGCAGGGATAGCGTGCCCGGCTGCTGTCAGTCACTCGCCGAGTCCTCCATGGCCAGGAGTCATGCTGCATGTGGCAAAATGGAACAATCAGTTCAGTTCAAACGGACCAGTTGCCGCCCGACCGCTCATAATACTCCCACGGAGTCATTTACTTAAGAAGAGGTGGTGAGTTAGAACAAGGCAGATAGCCAAATATGAATATGGAGTGGCAATTGTTTGGCTGCACTGAGGATGGGCGTTCAGCTTTAAGACAAAGCGCCTGGGTTGCATCACCTACTGATGACACAAATTTCCAAATGAATTCATTAAACTTGTGTGATTTACAGAGCATGATTAAATAAACTATTTCTAATGAACTGCATCAAATATTATACAGGAATCAATTTAATAGAGTTAATGAATTTGATCCAATGATTAACCAAAGATTAAATACTATGATGAATGTGAATACTCAATCAAATGTGCATACAGCATTTTCTCAAAATGAATTTCATTCAGAGGAGAGAAGTAGAGGTGAAAGAAGTAACGTTTTGGATGTTGATAAAGAAGGAATGTTGAGGAAAAGAAGAGTTGAGAGTCCAGAGGGTGCAGAGAATGTTTATAGTGAGTCAAATGTTAAGAAGAAAAGGAGGAATGAGTTGGAGAATGAAGAGGATGAGGTGGTCTCAGAGGAGATGGAAATGGAAACTGATAGTCTTTCTGAAGGCGAGATAGAAGATGAAGTAGGCACCAGTAGATTATTTCAGGCAGATCAATTTTGGGGTCTGCTTAGGAAAGTATTACATACTTTAGGTTTACAAGTGGATGAGGATGGTAGTAGTTCTAAGGAGTCAGAGGAAAAAGAGGCAAAAGTTGTCGCTGTAATTAAAAAGAAAGAAGCGTGTGGATGGAGTGTGCCTATGCTAGATATGTTTAAGGAATTGATTTATATGGAGTGGGAAGCTTCTTTAAATACTCGTAGATTTGTAGGTCATTCAAATAAGCTTTATTGTTTTGAGAGAAAAGGTGTAGAGTTTTTGAAGGTCCCTTTAGTGGATGGTCCTATTGCTGCGCTGATTTCGGGAGCCCTGGTCCCTCGGGCGGGTGATACTATGTTGAGAGATGTGGATGAGAAGAGAGCGGATTCTGCCTTGCAAAAAGCTCGTGAGAATTCAGCAATGGCAGTAAGAGCACCTGTGGCTGCTTGAATGTTTTCATGGGCAGCAGTGATGTGGCTACAGGAATTGATGGATGATGAGGAAATTCAATCTAAATCTTGTTTGAGAGTGTTATCTAGATTTAGAAAGGTTTTGGAATACATGGCGGATGCCAGTTATGATGCAGTGGCTTTAATGGCAAGAAATGTTAGTGATGTTACTGTAGCAAGACGTTCTTTATGGTTATGTCATTGGGACGCTGATCAGGAATAATCTTGCATTTTTGCCCTTTAAGGGAGATTTGCTGTTTGGTAACAAGGCATTAGAAAAGGTTTTAGTTGAGAACAAAGAGAAAAAACAGGTGATTCCTATGTTGCATAAAAAGAAGGTGGAAAGGAGACCATATTGGTCCTCATACTATTCCTTTCGAGGTAGAGGAAGTGGTAGACAGCAAGATACAAAGTATGGCTGCCAGCAGTAATATAGGACAAAAAGGCAATTTGGAAGGTCAGGCTCTTCTAACAGGAAAGGACAGAACGCTGAGAAAAATTCAGGTACCTCTCAGCGTGAGGGTCAGAATCAGTTCTGACAAGCAGAGTCCTTGTGTGGGGGAAGACTGCTGCACTTCAGCATTCTGTGGAACTGAATAACACCGGATCAATGGGTTTTGCAGGTTGTGACAAAAAGTTACAAGATTTTGTTCGACAGAATGCAGAAGTGCAGATATGTGGCTTCCCAGTACCGGCACGGATGGAGAAAAGGAAAATAGTTTGAAGGAGATAGATAATCTAATGCAAATAGGTGCAGTGGAGGAGGTACCACGGGATAAGTGGTTCCAGGGGATTTACTCCATATTTTTCATGGTCCCAAAAAACAATGGGACTTATTGTCTTGTACTGAACCTAATATATCTCAACAGGTTTCTGAAGTATCTCAGGTTCAAGATGGAGACGTTACAAACAATATGAGAGAATCTGAGGGTAGGCGACTGGATGGCTTCCATCAACTTGAAGGAAGCTTATCTGCATGTCCCCATGAGGAGATCAGACATGAAGTATCTCAGATTTCAGTTCATGAACAAACATTACCAGTTCAAAGCTTTGCCTTTCGTTTTGGCTTCAGCACCAAGGGTTTTCACAAACGTTTTGGTCTCTTTGGTAGCTCATTTAAGACAGCAGAGAGTACACATCTGCCCTTATTTGGACAATCTGCTGGTGAAAGCGGATTCACAGCAGAAGTTAATAGTAAGTGTACAGAGAACTATGGAGGTTCTAAGAACGTATGGGTTTCTAGTGAATTTAGAAAAGAGTCATTTAAGTCCCACAATAATGCTGACACATTTAGGGGCAAGACTGGATACAAGCAGTGGTCGACTTTATCTCTCGGAGGAGAGATGTGTGAAGGTTCGACAGGTGATGTGAAAATTGATGGCAATGATGGCAGCAGATGTGATGTGGTTGGCTCAAGTAATGGGAATTCTGGTGTCAACTATTCAGTTAGTTCCATGGGGCAGGTTCCATTCAAGAGGTTTACAAAGATTGTTGACACCTCATCAGTGGAACATAGGAAAGAAAAGGCATTATGTGGTCAGGCTACCAACCACTTTGAAAAAGGAATGGTTGTGGTGGACAAAGGTCTCAAATCTAAACAAGGGAGTCTCATTTGTAGTCGATCATTAAATTCGAGTTACAACAGATGCCAGTGGGACAGGCTGGGGGGGCCTTATGTCAGGGAAACAGTGCTCAGGGTATTTGATCCGGTGTGGACTTGAGAAGGAATATAAATTTTTTGGAATTAAAAGCAATTCGTGTGGCACTTCTCAAATTTGCAGGTTTGCTGAGGGGCAAGCATGTTCAAGTCTAGACAGATAACATGACAGCCCGGGCCTATGTGATGAACCAAGGGGGTCTTCACTCAAGAGTGCTGATAGACGAGTCAAACAAGTTGTTTCAATGGGCGGAATGAAATCTGCAATCACTGACAGCGGTGCACTTGAAAGGAAACTGAATGTGCGAGCAGATTACCTCGGTCGAAACAGGTTACATCTCAGAGAGTGGACTCTGAATTACCAAGTATTTCAAAGTTTGAGCAGACGATTTGGGCCTTTTCAAGTCGACTTATTTGTCTCAGCCAAGAATTCCAGACTAAAAAGATTCTTTTCAATCAATGAAAGCAAGTTTGCAGAGGTAACAGATGCTCTATCAGTTCCGTGGCCGAAGGTCAACTGTATGCGTTTCCGCCAGTCCAGATAATACAAAAAGTGCTATTGAAAATAAAAAGAGAAAACACAAGTGTGGTGCTGATTGCACCTTATTGGCCAAGAAGGCCTTGGTTCTCCTTAATGAAGGAAATGTCAGTAAGAGAGCCTTGGAGGCTGCCAGTCTGAAAGGATCTCTTAAGTCAAGGGCTGATCCATCATCCGGATCCAAGATGGTTAAATTTGATGGCTTGGGTCTTGAGAAGAAGGCCTTAGAATTGCAAGAGTACTCACCAGATGTGGTAGATACCATTATGGCATTGCACTGGTAGTCAGCTCAGAATATATACAGTATGACTTGGAAAGCATTTGAAAAATGGTGTTTTACGGAGTCCTTGCAGTTTGCTGAGGTTCAAGTGAAGCATGTTTTCCAGTTTTTGCAGGATGGACTGCAAAGGGGAGTGAGGCTGAACACTTTGAAGCATCAGGTGTCAGTGTTGTCTGTGATATTAAAATTTGATGGGAGTTCCTCTTTCAGCGCATCCTTATATTAAGAGGTTTAGAAGAGGCAGTGTTGACTTCTTACTCAACTAAGCATATATTCCCGAGTTGGGATCTGAATGTAGTGCTGGACTCTTTAACAAAAACACCCTTTGAACCTGCGAGGGATGCTTCTTTACGTTTGTTAACGCTAAAGACTGTTTTCCTGGTAGCAATAACATTGGCTAGATGAATTTCTGAATTGGCTGCATTATCTGTTAGTGCTAACTTGTGTAAATTTGAGGAGGAAAGATTGGTACTGATGTTAGATCCAACTTTTCTTCCTAAATGTGCATGGAAAGGGTGGCACAGGATGTGGTTTACCTGCCAACTTTCTTTCCTCATCCGAAAGGCACAGAAGAGAAAAGATATCACACTTTGGATGTGAGGAGAGCTGTCCATCTTTACATTAAAAGAACTGCACATGTCAGGCGAACAGAGGCTTTATTTGTATCATATAATCATAAGTCTATGGGGCGGAAGGCATCTAAGACTGTTATTGGAAGGTGGATTAAGAGTTGCATCTTTCACTGTTATGATGTGGCAGGTCAGCCTAGGCCATGCAATGTATATCCACATTCTACAAGATCTATGACAACTAATACTGTTTATTATTAGACGTGAGGACTCTTAGGGCATGGTTCCAGTTCCTAGCACATTTAATGTTTGTTGGTTTGCTTGTAATATCTGTGGTCTGTTTTCTGTATCAAGTTCACTAAAGCTTTCTCTAAATCGACAGATATGAATAAAACTACCACTATCTAGAAGAAAATGTCTTTTATCATTTACCCCTTTATGATCAGATACCTGAAATGTTTGATTATTCTTATGAGGATGTATACTGTTGTTAAACCTTTGCTTATAGCTTTCATTTGATCTTTCACCATTTAATTTAAAGCTTCTGTGACCATTGGAGTGTCTTTGTCTACTAAAAGGTGCTTTACCTGTAGAAACATTTGCTCCTCTGGGCTTTTGATTTTCTACAGCCTTAAACCTATAGTATTTGGCAATATGCCCCACCCTTGAACATATGTAACATTTCCTTTCTTTATAGTCGGGTCTTGTCCTCAACACTGACGTTTTCTCAGGTATATTGTCCACTGTCCGTTTAAGTCCAGAGTCTCTTAAATAACCAATTGTATAATCTATATCAGCTTCTACAAGACACTCAAGCATGGCCTTTTTATTTTCAAAAGAAGGTGGTAAACTAAGCAATATGCAGGTCTGAAACTCGGAGTCAGATCTCTCTGCTCCTGCAGATTGAAGCTGTGAAACGATCTATAACATTTTGTCTAAATGCATATCTATGCTATTTCCTTCTTTCATCCTCATACTATATAGTTTCTCTTTCAGAAATACCACATTCTTATTTGATCTATTGAAATACTTTTTCTTAAGGGCACTGTATAATTCTTTAGCTGTCCTGTACTTAATTACTAAAGGGCTCTCATAGTCTTCTATACAGGAATATATCACCATTAAAGCTTTTGCTTCTTTCATTTTATATTCATGCTGCTCTGACTGATTTTCAGGCATGTCTTGATCTATAACATTCAAACAATCTTGTACTTGTAGGGAAACTCAATCTTGCATCCCACATCTGAAAATTATCCCTATGTAACTTTGAGATTACAAATAAGCCATTGTTAGTACTTGCACCCTGTTGGAAAGTAGGTGTAGTAACTATAGGTGAATTCTATATGAGCTTTCCTGCTAGTATAAACTTCAATTTTAAAACTTTGTCACACAAAAAATTTCTTCTAGATAAGAATTACTTTATTACTGAAAAAATTTCTAGCCATGAAAAATTAATTGCTCAGTTCAGTAATTAGGGCCAATGCAACACATATTAAAAAATTCATCTGCTTCATCGTACAAAAACTCCAAAAAAGAAAAATAGAAAAATTCCAAACCTCAAAAAAAACTTTCCTTTTGTCTTCTGTTCAAAATAACAATTTAGGCAACTATTGGACTAAAGAAATAACCAATTAGGCAATCATCCTCTGCTACCAAATTTGTTGTAAATAAAAAGGAAATTCAGAAGACAAAATAGGGAAAGAGAAATAGTCTTTTATATATTCTAGTTAAAAGATAAAAATAGTATATGGGTTCTTAATGTACAAAATGTTAAAGGAGAACATGAGCAAGTTTGGCAAGTTAAAATATAAATACAAAATATAATACAATACCACCATGAAGCAAGATATGATACAAACCACAGCAAGAGCCAATCAAGAAGTGAGTGTTCACTAAGAGAATGCTACTTTTATAGAGCCTTTACAACTGCTTCCAATAACAGTAGCAGCTGAAGGTCCTCTATAACACCAGTAGACCAATTAACCCCATAATGACTAAAGTTGTAAGTCTTGTCAGTTCCAAGAGTAATGTGTTCCTTGATCTCCAAATTTGCCTAACTTGCTTTACACAAGCCTAGTCAAAATACAGTATTCATAGGGATTAGGAAGCTTTATGACTTTCAAAAAGCTTTCGGGAGAAGTTCTATAGTAAAGGCATCTGAATAAATTGAGCAGATATGGGATAAGAGAATGGATCCTCCTGAAAGCTAGTAAGGGTTAAAGAGTAGGAAGCAGTCACTAGATATAAATGGCTAGTTCTCATATTGGACATGTAAGAATTTAGTGGTGCTATCCATAAATGAAGTATTGGACTACAGCTCTGGAGAGACCAGGGTTCAAATCCCTGCTCAGCCATGGAAACCTGCTGGGTGATCCTGGGCAAGTCACAGTCTCAGTGTCTGAGGAAGGCAAAGGCAAGTCTTTGCCAAGGAAACTCTGTGATACTTTGCCTTAGGGATGCCATAAGTTGTAAACAACTTGAAGACACACAACAATGACAACAGTCCATAAATGATCTGTAGTAAGGAGTGAGCAGTGAGATAACTAACTTTATAGGCAATACCAAATTATTCAGAGTGATCCAAACCAAAGTGGACTACAAAGAGGCTAAAAAAGATCCCTCCCAGTATAATTCAGTTATCAGTAAGCATAGAAAGATGCACGTTGGGACAAAAAGCTCACATCTAGACTGATGGGATTTGAGCTTGTGATAAATCACCAGGAAAATGTTTCTTTTTCAGTTTCCAGTTTGATGTCATTCCTTCTGCAGTAGTTAAAATCAATGGAACTGTTTTATTGTGAGGTGATATTACCAAGCAGTATAAGCTTTGTTATGTGCCTTCAAATCATCTTGGACTTAAGGTGACCCTAAGTTGAACCTGTCATGAGGTTTTCCTGGCAAAATTTAGTGAGAGGAGGTTTGCTGCTGCTTTCCTCTGAGTCTGAGAGAGTATGACTTGAGCAAGGTCACCCAGTAGGCTTCTGTGGGTGTGCAGAAATTTGAAGCTGGTCATCTGAAGTCCTAGTTCCACATTCAGAACACGACACTACACTGGCTGTATGCTACACTAGGCTCTTTGAACCACGCTAAACATTACAAGTACAATAAGTGTTATAAATACATTTTTAAAAAGAAAGCTATAAGCTGATGTTGGATTGAGGCACATGCTAAAAGCATTTCTTGCCAAGAGTGCTGTTTATTGAAAGGTTATTCTCAGCTACATTGAGATCATCCCATGCTTTTGGGCTTTCTGGAATCAACTGTTTGGCCACCGTGGAAATATATATTTTTATTTATTTATTAAAATATTTATATCCCACCCTTTATCCAAAGATCTCAGGCAGGATATAAACTCCATTAATACTTGGTTTGATCTAACAGAATTTGCTTGCTTGCTTTATTTATTGGTGTATGTGTAATTCTCTGAGATCCTCTATGCCAATCCAGATATTTGGGTATGAGATAAACTAAACAACAGAATGAAAAGTTCAAAACTGTTGTTAAATGATATCTGATGTCATTTGCTGTACACAAAGGGCTTGCTCACCCAGTAAGCTCAGTTGTTGCTGTATGTAGAAGAATGAGGAAGGAAGGGAACTGTTTGGAAAATATGAGTAGTCGAAGTTGAAAGGCTGTATAGAATGATTGGCATAATTTTGAGTTTACAAATTTCTGCTGATCATTTATGGTTGTAAATAATTATTTGACTTTGATTCATGAATTTTCTAAATAATAGAGTTAACCTACAATATAGTTTAGAAGGTATGCATTGCAGGGAACTAGAAGATATGATTCCCAAGTTTGTGGTAAGGAGTAATGCTTTAAAAGACTGCCAGTTTCTGGACTGGCCTAGAGGATCAATAAGGAACTGGGAATTTTTGTTCTTTCCCTTCATTTTTTCTTTAAGATTCTCTATGCCAGACTCTTTGTAGAAACTATATATGAGACTTACATTTGAAATTAATAAAGCTAATTCATAAAAAATGTATAGTCTGTTGTTTGAAACTGGGGGAATTTATAGAATTGGCAAGCCCTTTGTATACAGGAAATGACATTACCGAAAAGGATTTGTATACTGTTTCCATCTGCTTGGCAGGGCGGATCTATATGCAAACATTTGGACTGGCATAGAAGTTCATGAAGAAGTGAAACAATGAGGTAAGGAAATATTTTCATATCTTGAAAATATATGCCTTGTCTTAAACACAAGATTGGGAAAGTTCAAATTCCAAGACACAAGGAAAAATAAAACTGCAACAATGCTAGCCTCAGGCAGCATCCTAGCAAATAATGCTGAAATGTAAGAGGATAATAGAAGAAACTGAAACCCCAAATAAACATTTATGTTATGTTAACTTTGTGCCACAGTTATGATCCTAACAGGGTTTTGGGGGGGGGGGTTGGGGGGGTTTTTTGCATTTTTTTTTCATGATAATTGAGACATCAGATTTTGAGGACCAAGTCCTATATATATATATAGGCAATTGTATGTCTCTTGTTTCCAATAACAAGGCCCATTAAAACTCATTAACTTACGTCAGAGCCATATGTGATTTCTCTGTAAATATTATCTTAAGAGCATTAAGATTGAACAGTTCTGGATGAATAATTATGGTAACAAATAACTTCAATTTTTAAAATAGAAGCTACACACAAGCATTCTTTCAGAAATCATTGGAAACATGTGTTTCAGAAATGTATTCATATGCATATTATGTTGATCTTTTTCTCTGCTGTTGAATTATGTGCACTCCTGTTGTTGTTGTTGTGTTCCTTCAAGTCATTTCTGACTTAGAGTGACCCTAAGGAGACCTTATCACAGGGTTTTCTTGGCAAAATTTGTCCAATGGAAGATTGCGTTGCTTTCTTCTGAGGCTGAGAAGGTGTTACAAGCAGGGATTAAAAACCTGGTCTCCCAGAGTCCTATTAGAACACTCAGATCACTGCATTGTGCTGGCTCTTATGTGTGTTCCTACAAAGCATACGTCTGAACCAACATGTAACTCTATAAACATTCCAGTTCCTTCAGGGAACCATCAAAAATAGTTGGTGAATATAGAGAAGATAGAAAAAAAAATTACCAACAAGAGGATATATTTTATGTTTATGTAAAGAAAATTTCATAAAAGCAAACCAGGAAGGCTTGCTAATTAGTAGATTGTAACAAATTGCACCAGATATCCAGGTTTTTAAAAATGGTTAAAGAATTAATTTTCTCTGCCTTGGTCCTGGAAATATTCTTTCTATGCTTTTGGGAGTAGGGATGGGGATTTCTCTGCCATACAAAGCATTTGGTTTGGAGCCAGAGGGAAGATCCAGAAGTGGGTGTCATGTAGTCCAAAGATGACATTTTCATGGAGAGGTGCCTCTCCTGCTCAGACCCATAGGATTCCTCACTGCACAACTGCATCCAAGACTGGAGGAGTCTTGAAAATTATAGACTGAATTTACTTCCCTATTTTTCCCTCTTCCAGGAAGCAAATTTGTCCAACCTTACCACATTAACTGTGGCTTAATATTACATATGCATCGGTGGAAATAGGTAAAGCTAGTCAGCTTACTTTTTAATGATAGTTTCCTATTTTCTTCAGAATCTGTTTTCAAATTCCTTTGAAGAGAGAATGTGATTATTTTTGTTGAAGTTTCCAAAGGTGCATTATGTTACCAGGGCATGTATTAGTACTTCACTTTTCTCCTTGCCTCCTCCTTGCTTTGCATCAAAGGTTATTAATGAACCTATCCACTAAGAAGTACACCAGATAATTTCACGGTGTTTCTTTGGTTCCTAGCAAATGCTTTCAGGAAGAAAGGTGTTATCTGGCTTACTTTTTAAATGCCTGTTATTTTGAATTATTATCTGGTTGGTTCCTGTTTATCAAAAAGTACACAGTAATTTCCTATTTTGAATAATGCCTTTTTAAAATTCTCTTTTAATATTTTGGAAACTTTCAGCGTTTGCTTTCAGTTGGTTTGGATTCAAAGAATACAATCTGTGTGTGGGACTGGAGAAAAGGAAAAATGTTATCTGTGGCTCCTGGTCATACAGACAGGGTAGGTATAATTTTAAAGAACAGGAATACAGGTTAAATTTTGATTTGTTAAAACTTCTGCGTAATAAAACTGTTCCTTATTAGATATAAAAAAAATCTGGAATTTTTGAAGTCGTGGGAGGGGAAAACTTTTTTTTTTAAAGAGACATTTTAAGAAAAATAAAAAAATTCAGCATTTGTACCCTTTATTGAAAGTCAATTTGTTACTTTAGGAACATAAAATGCATTAAATATAACTTGATTTGGCATTAAAATATCATGTTTGACATTAAAAATAAAGTTTATTCAGAATATAATTACATATTGAACTTAGAAAAAATGTTGCAAATGGAACTATAGGATCCTAAAGAATCTCTTTGACTTTGCCAGTTTGAGAAGCAGATAAAACAACAACAGGAGAAACAGGAGAAAACATCAACATAAGTAAAACAGGGAAAATTAAATTTTGTCTCTACTTGTTTTCCATAGTGTCATGTATATATAATACATCCATTCCCATTTTTAAAAACTGAGAAAAGCAAAGACCACGAATTATAATGATACTGTACATAGTCTTACATAAAAGTCTTTTTCTGAGACAGTTGTTAGAAATTATGCAGTAAATATGAATAGTTTGTCTTAAACATTCTGTTCATCATTCTAGAAGAATATATTCCATAATATTTTTTTTTTTAGTTTTTCACAAAAAGGGAGATTTTGGAAAAACAACAACAAGAGAAATATCCCATTTTGGAAAAAAGCACCAACACCAAGATAGTAACATCTTCTACATAACCAACTCCACACTACCTTGCCCTTCCATGACTGAGAGTAAGATTTTAAAAACACATAGGGACAAAGCACATAACCAGACCACCACACATATCGTCACTAATCCTTTTTCTCCATCCACCCTTATTTTTCTTATCCAGCCTGACTTTTTATCTTTTCTATGCTTTTTGAAAACATTTGCTGTGTACCTCCTACTCACTTAGGCCATTTCTGCACTACATTGTTATGGTGCTATTATTCCACTTTCAACATCCTGTGGAATTCTGGGATTTGTCATTTACAGAGGCCAAAGAGCTCTCTGGCTGAGAATTCTAAATGCCCCTCCCTAAACTGCAAACCCCAGAATTCCATAGGATGTTGAAATGGAATAATAGCACTGTGACAGTGCAGTGCAGAAATGGCATTAGTGATGACAGAGAGGTTCCCATATTGTCTTGTTAACATTCTCACCCCCAACTTGTTCCTGCCTCTAGCTTCCTGTCTCTCACCTGGAGAGTGTTCCTATACCTAATCCCAATCAAGAGATGCCACACTATCAAAATATGGCACTGCATAGTTAGGAGTTTTGGGTGTGGTAGGACCAGGCCCCGTGCTTTTTAAAGGACTCTATCTCCGGTTTTTATAAGGGGAATCAGTAGGACTAATGTCTACACAAATATTTTTAGGTGAAAGTCCAAATGAAATAAGTTCCTTTGTTTCTACCTGTGTATTGCTTTTATGTTTCAACCTTCCCCAAATTGCTCAGGAAGATGTATTTAATCCCCCTGCTTTATCCTTCCAAAACTTTGTAAAGTAGGCTTGTTTGAGAGAGAATGACTGCTTTACAGATAAAAGCTTCAGTGTCAAGCTTTGTATCAGCTCTGCGTTTCAATTGTGTATGACTAGGAGTGATGAATGCACTCTACAGTGAGTCCTTCAGTTACTCCTAATATTTTTAAGTCAATCTAGTGATATTTTACTAAGCTACTACATTTCCAGTTCAATTTTTCTTTTATTTCTTTAGATTGGTAGGTGTGATGTTTTTGCTGTGTGAATGCAAAGTTCTCATCTTTTTCTGTTTATATACAGTTTTTAGTTTAATTGAAAAATCCTTTTTGAAAAAACAACTATGCTTTCTGTTTTCCTCAACCTCTCCAGATATTTGATATTTCTTGGGACTTGTACCAAGCAAACAAACTTGTCAGCTGTGGTGTAAAACATATTAAGGTAAGAAATATGTCTGCATATCTTTTGTGTACTTTTTTTTTTAATTCATCAGCTTTATACACTAAGTAGCAGTACATCAGTCCAATAAAAATGGCAGCTTTCAAATTTCAAATGCCACTGTGTGTGCTGAAGCTTCCCGGTAAATATATATGCTTTTTATGTATTCATGCCGCCATCTCCTGGATTTACAAAGGAAAGAGCTATGCATTAAATACAGTGCACAGGAGTATTATTTTTCACTGTGGGGAAAAATCTTTTCATATATCTGTTTGAACAGCATTTTTTCCAGTTGTACTAGAAAACCTACTGACCTAAACAAATGCTGGAAGCAGGGTTGCTACAGTGAAAACAGGAGATGTCTGCCGTTCTTTTCATGGTTCTGTAGAAGAATGAATTTCAGCAGGTGTTACATGTTATCTGGTTGTGTGACAAGCAGGGCAATTGCCATCACCTAGAAGTCCAATTCAAACCAAGATCAAGAAGTATTCCCAAACTGTGTAGCTGCTACAGCCCATCCAGAGCAGGTTGAATACTTAATCCAAGAGAATCAAATCCCACAGCCAACAGCGCTTCCATTTTGTCTGAATCAAGTTTCAGCTTCATCACCCTTATTCAGATGAAAATTGTCAGATCCATAACTCCCCAGGACCGGCAGATGGAAATGATGGGTGGTGGGGGAGTCATTGTAAACTGATTATCTCCCAGACAGTTCAGTGGCTTTCAATAGAATCAGTTATGATATCCATCTAGGCTGCTTTCCTGTAATGGGACTGAAGTGGCTCCAGCCCTGTCTGGTGGATAAGTTCCAGAAAGCAGTACTTGCCTGCTGCTCCACATTGTAGCCTTTTGCTTATGGGGTGTTTATGGGCTTCTCCAGTAATCTATCTTGTCTTCTGTGCTTTTAAAATCTACAATCAGAACAAAACAAAACACTGGGAGAGGTAATGTAGAAGGCTCTCAGAACAGGAGCAGAAATCACAATAAAGTGGAAGGTTTTAAAATGTTTACCTAAGTAAAATAATATTTTTTTATTATTTTAAAAGCTGTTTTTAACTGGGTCTCCCCTTTACTGAAGTTTTATTCTTACACACACACACACACAAAACACAAAACACAATTTTTGCTATCTGTCTTAAATCAGTTATTGTTGGGTCCAGATGTACCTCTTTCGGAAACCATTCCAGATCTTAGGACCTGACAAGACAAAACGTCTGACAACTTCTGGGAAATTTAAAAGGGTGTAATGTTTCCACATAAAATATTCTTCTAATCTGTATCCCCCTTAGAATAATTAAACCATTGTATTTAATTAAGTAAGATCCCAAGAAACTAGAAACATGCGCAGCGTGAAACAACGATAGATAATGAACGTGTTGCCTAGAGATAACATTCCTGAAAATTGAGCACTAAAGACTGTAATTGAGGTCAGGAAGGATCACTGACCACCTTTGGACTGTAGTCAACAACAAATGCACCTCCACTTAGCCTAGTTACATTTGTTCATTAACTTTCATATGGTACTTCCTAATGGTGGCAGTCAAGATACAAAAAGGTGATGAATGGTTAATGCTACAGATCTTGAATTAATAAGGATACATTCCTGCTAAACTCTCCTGCAGGTTGAGCTAACCTGCTTTTAATAGTAAAAGCAAGCAATAGTACAGTGACTGATATCCTTCCATGTGGAAGAAAAGGACTTTTTGCCTTGTTGTGTACTAGGTAATATTGCAATTAGGATATGCTGCAGTGATGGGCTTCTTACTCGTAGCTGGGGTAATCTATTAGTCATATCCCATGCTCGTTGTTGGGAAAAGGCTAAGGAGCTGGGACAGCATAGTATAGAAGCTCTTATTAAATTGTTTACATCTAGGAAGGCAGAATTATTGACAGAGGAGGCAGTTGCCACAAATTTCTTGCAACTACTGCGGACTTCTGTTTTAATGTGAGAATTTATGTTGGGAAGTCTGACCTGAGTATCATCAGTAGTAGGGCTGTGTAGCTCCTGTCAAAAATGATTGATGACTCATGATTGATTGATTGATGGCCTGTCAAAAGTGATTGATTGATGACCTGTCAACCTCCCTCCCCCGGAAGTGCTAGGGCGGGACATCCGGAATGGGCCGCGTCCCCGCCCCTCCCACGTGGTCCCAGCCGTCCAATGGGGCGATTTCTAAATCGGGTTCTAATTGGGCCCCGGCGGAGCCACGTGACCCCCTCGGATCCACGCGGGCCAATCAGGGGCGATTCCCTAGGCGCGTTGCCGTTGGCCCAGCGGGGTCGTGTGAACCCGCCCACCACCCTCGACCAATAGGGGCGGATTTGGACCCCTCGGAATCACGTGCGTCAAACCGGCCAATAGGAAGATGCCGTTTGAGAGAGATAGCGTGGGGAGAGAAGGAGATCATGTGAGGATTTCTAAAAGCAAGGGCGTTTTTGCCAAGGGCTATGAACAGAACTTCACCACAGAAGTATTTATTGTGGACCAAATCATCAGAAGTACAAATAGACCCATGTTCCTGCTGAAAGATTACCACGGAGAGGACATAGTCGGGAGCTTTTATCCTGAAGAGTTACAGAAGGTTAATGCAAAACAGGATCTCCTTTTCTGAGTAGTGGGAGCTCCTTTTTGGTTTGGATAGTCTTTCCATATACTGTTTTCCACACTGCTAGAGAATTGGACTCATTAATATCTGCGGGCCTTGCTTTGATTGTTCGGTGAAAACTTTGATTATAACTTTTTATAAACAGGGGAAGCACATCAATATAGGTAAAAGTATTATTAGCTGTGAAATACCTCCACATTTTGGTTTTTAAAGTTCTATTAAATCGCTCCACAACCCCTGCCTTGACTTCATTATTGGTGACAAAATGATGAACACCATACTTTTTTAACAGACCACTTACGGCATTATTTAGAAATTCCCGGCCACGATCAGTCTGTAATTTGTCAGGTTTTCTTCCATCTTGCATGAAAATGGTGTTAAAGGCTTTGGACACCTCTCTACCAGTTTTCTCCTTTAAAGCTAAGGCCCAGGCGTATTTAGATAGAATATCTATGACTGTTAAAATATACTTATACCCTTTGTTGTATTTAGAAAAATGATGCATGTCAACTAGATCAGCCTGCCACTGAGAATCCACTTTAGATACAACAATCTTGTTTCTCTTAAAACGAGTTTTCGCAGGTCTGTGTAGCGTATAAGCATCCTGCCCAGAAAGCCACCGGGTAACCTCCCCTCTCCTTAGTTTTTGGTTCTGTTTTTTGGCTTCCTGAAAGAGGGGGTTCACGCCGCCAAAGCTGCCAACTTCCCCTGGTGAATAATATATATCCCTTAGAATTTTTTCATGCCCTGCCATTTTCCCAGCTAAATAAGTATGAACACACAGATGTAATACAAACTGCTTTTTATTGCTAGAAAGAGCAGGAAAAAAAAAATTTACTCCTCAGGAGCAGGTGGAACATTTACAGTCACACAACTCTTGTCAGGTTGTTTCTCAGCAATATCAACGTCCATGTCTTCTGCCTCCTGTGTGGAAAACAAGGAGAGAGAAATAATATAGATACATATTTGGTGGGGGGTGGCTTTGAGAAAACAACCTATTCCCCGTTCTTCTTGGCAACTGGTAACCTGCCCATCAATATTAAATAATAAAAAGCTCTTACCTTTGAGCTCTCATAGCCTGAATCAATATCCATGCTTTCGCTCATCAACTCTTCAACCAGCGTAGGTAGAGTTGGCTCAGGGTTTCCCACCTCCATTGCCTGTTCAGTCTGAGTGGCTGGACCATCCACTGCAACTGGGCTCTGTGGGGTATCAGGAATTCCCATCTTCCCTACCCTCTGGATAGCTGTTTTTAAATTACAACGGCAATCGCATTCAAGATATGGGTCCTGGTCAGCAGAATCCATACTCCAGACTGTTGAGCGTGCGTTTTCGGGGTCATCAAACGGTGACCGCCTTCTAGGTTGAATATTGAAAGGTGAAAGAGGCCATGTATAGCGAGCAGGACCACGTCTATGGGGAGTACCCTCCATGTTCTCTCCGCAGGACTTGTCCGGGCATGCGGAAATGGCCGCTTCTCTCCCCACGCTATCTCTCTCAAACGGCGTCTTCCTATTGGCCGGTTTGACGCACGTGATTCCGAGGGGTCCAAATCCGCCCCTATTGGTCGAGGGTGGTGGGCGGGCTCACACGACCCCGCTGGGCCAACGGCAACGCGCCTAGGGAATCGCCCCTGATTGGCCCGCGTGGATCCAGGGGGTCACGTGGCTCCGCCGGGGCCCAATTAGAACCCGATTTAGAAATCGCCCCATTGGACGGCTGGGACCACGTGGGAGGGGCGGGGACGCGGCCCATTCCGGATGTCCCGCCCTAGCACTTCCGGGGGAGGGAGGTTGACAGATCATCAATCAATCACTTTTGACAGGCCATCAATCAATCAATCATGAGTCATCAATCATTTTTGACAGGAGCTACACAGCCCTACTACTATCATCCTCTTACCAAATAAAAACCTAATGAAAATAACGCTTTCTTGTTAGCTGCGCTCCTTCAGGGTGTTTTTGGTTTTCAAATCAGCAAGAGGGGAAAAAGTATTTCCATTGATTCTACTTCATATATTTCCTAAGCAAAGGTACAACTGAACAGAAGCAGAACAGTTATATAATTTTGGATCTCAGGGGAGGATGGCCACTGCTGAAGTCCTGCCAGGCTTGGTCTGTCAAGAGTGGGAGGTGGCTTTTTTCTCCCTCCCCTCCCCCTTTCTTTATTTACCTTCCCATTAGTTTCAGCTATGTTTCTCCCTTTTAAGGGGCACGTTGAGCTAATGGAGTACTTTGGATAATGGATCCAAGGCCTCCCTTGGCCTGTTACTGAGATATTTCTTTTCATGTGTTGTCAGAGCAACAGTGGAAAAGAAATAGTGCAGGTGATTTTTGCTGCCACAGTGGAGGGGCCTTGGCTTGTAGACCTCTTTCTCTAACTGTGGATCTTCCTCTTCTCTCCACAGGAAAAGAGGAGAACCACAGCATTCAGTTGACTCTCAGATGTTCACTCTGGCAATTTAGGATTGTTAAACCACATTAATTCATTAATTTAGACTATGTATTAACAGATGTTAATAGAGATATAGATAGGTACAGATATAGATATGTATGTATGTATATATTTAGGTCTTAATTTTTGTACAGAATATACTACTAAATAAATAATTTAGCTGGTTATACTTGGCATCAGTATTGTGGACTTCTGCCCACTTCATTAATAAATTCATGAAAGCTTCTGCCAGATACAATCTCATGCCCTCCAACATATCAGAGATGAAAACCAGGACATATATGGTCAAGCAACATCAGAGTGTGATCAAAATGGTGAAAGTTATTATTGAGAAAGGACAGACAACCAAAGAGAAGCTACAGCAATTTTACTTTTGCCTGAGCTATTTGGAAGGGCAGAATTCTCCTTCCTTCCTTCCTCTCCCAACACCTGACTTAAGTGAGTGCAGACTGATGGTTCAGTCAGATTTGCTCATGTGGATTATCAAAAGAATTAGGAAAGAAAAGAAAAAAACTTTTGTACTTTGAACTCAGTTTGCAACAATTAAAATATGCTGAGGACAAGAGAGAAAAGTGGATTTAGGAGAAGGAACCAGGACATTTTAAAAGCAACTGAAAGAAGTGGGACAACAGAGGTTGTTACTATTGAAAAGAAGCTTAGTACTTACAACTTCTAAAGAAGAAAAGTAAACTCATTTTTAAAGGCCTATTTTGTTATCTTGATTTCCTAAGTTGCTCTGCCCTGAATTTTCTTTCAAATCCCAGGTTAAAAAGTTTTCATAAAGATGACAAGCATTTATAATTTAATCTCTATTAAATTATCTCTATTAATAGGATTTTAGAGATAGCTTTGTCTATGGTGGACTCTGTTGTAGTGTTTTACTGTTTTTGAATTGAAGAGAAAAGTAGGATGGATTTGATTGTTGTTTTTTTTCTGACCTTATTCAGAATTCTTCTTGTTTTCCCTTCTGATCTTAGTACTTATATTTGAACATGGTAAAATGGATTATGCTGTATGAATTTGTAGAAATTAAATTAAATTTCATCTATATGCAGAACTATGTCTATCAGTATATTGCACAGTAGTGTCTGTTTTAGATTGTTTGTATGCAAATTTGCTTTATGACACTGCTTAGTTCTTACATTAATGGCTTCTATTCGCTTGATTGCTGCTTACTAGCTCATTTGTATTAAAATACAGAAAGCTTTGTTTGCCAGTGGCTTACCATATTGAACTGAAAGTGTTACACGTTAAACATGGTCAGAATTCTGTTCAAACCTATTCATTACATATATTAATTTTATCATAACTAAAACTGTTAAAAAATAAAAGGAGAAGGAATCTAATAGTACTGTTAACACTAACTGAATTATTTTAGCATGAGTGTTGTCAATTTCAGTCCCCTTCTTCAGATGCAATGAATGTTGATGATGAAATGGAAAAGCCTAACATGGTTATATATCTTTGAAAACTAAAGCCTTTAATTAAATTAAAATTTTATCAACTTGATTAATCAAATACATAACTAAAAGACTATTTTTAAACAGTACCTGTTATAAATTACATAATTTTTTTAAAAGAATACCTCTCATCTGTGACTCTCTTTTTTGGACATCATGTTAATTCAGAAATACTAGGATTAAAAATCAGTGTTAATAGTGGTACACTGAGCCTGTTTGTCCCTGCTTTGTGCCATTCACACCACCAGATAGATAAACCAGAAAAGGAGAGCTTTGTACTGCTTCTCAACCTTGATTTATGGTTAGTGTGCCGAGATAGGCCAGGATCAGGTGTCAGCTTTAAACAAGGGTTTAAAATGGATTTTTTTTAAAAAAGAATATCTTTATTGGTTTCCAAAATAAACATAAAAAGACTCACATTGACACATAAATGCAATAGTAGGGTACAATGGACATAAACCAGTAAAACATACACAAAAGAGGGGAAAGGGCAAAGAAAATAAACCATTTTCCTATCAACATAGGAGCATATCAACATAAAAAGACATTACAGTTCCTATCAACATAAAAAGACATTACAGTTAACATATATTACAATAGACTTCCCCCTCTGATAGGGCACAGATTGAACATATTACCTCTTTTGTTATTTCCACTTTTTTCATATCAATTACAGTTCTTAACCTTTTGTCAAAGTCTCCTCCTATTAATAATGTATCAAATTAGTCTTCTTTACCCAATGGTTACTATATTATCCCCTTATTAAATAGCGACTAATTATGAAGCTGGGTATGTTTAGTCTGCAGAAGAGAAGGTTAAGAGGGAACATGATAGCCATGTTTAAATATTTGAAGGGATGTCATGTTGAGGAGGGAGCAGGCTTGTTCTCTACCACTCCAGAGACTAGGACAAGGAGCAATGGATTCAAGCTGCAGGAAAGGAGATTCCACTTGAACCTCAGGAAGAACTTCCTGACAGTCAGGGCTGTCCAGCAGTGGAATACGCTGACTTGGAGTGTGGTTGAGTCTCCTTCTTTGGAGGTTTTTAAGCAGAGGCTGGATGGCCATCTGTTGGGAATGCTTTGATGGGTGTTCCTGCATAGCAGGGGTTGGACTGGATGGCCCCTGGGGTCTCTTCCAACTCTATGATTCTATGAATTCCCAGACTTTGACAAAACTTCCAAAGATCAATTACAGCAACCGAAAAAAAATCATAAATAAATCTGTATCATTATTGCAGAACATACATATTAACGTATCCTCTATTTCATTTACCCGAGCAAAGTTACTTGGTCAGTTCAGAAAAAATATTCATTACCCAACAGTAGTGCAGATTGTGCTTGTTTTATCAAATTAAGTTGCCCTTTACAGATAATTAAAGAAGGGTTGCCACATTTGGAGAAATCTATTATTTGTACAATTATCCAAGAGATAGGTAAGTTTATCCAGCTCTGCCACCTCTATTAGTTTCTCCATCCCTTCCTCTTTTGATGATATTGTAACTTTCCTCCAATGTCTAGCATATACAATTCTAGCAGTTGTTGTCATCTGCCGCATTAACCTTTCCTTAGCCCATCCCAGGGACGTATCCAAGTCAAATATTCCCAATAGAAAATACTCAGGATTCAAATCAATTTTTCTCTCCACAATTTTCTGTACTGTGGCCCGGACGATAAGCCAGTATTTCTTAGCTCTGTTACATCCCCACCATTGATGAAAAAAAGTGCCTTTCTCTTTCTCACATTTCCAACATTTATCTTTTGCTTTTGTGGACATCCTAGCTACTCTTACTGAGGGAAGATACCACGTAAACATCACCTTCAAAGCATTTTCCTGTAAACTATAAGATCTAGTGAATTTGGTGATATTTTTCCATACTTTTTCCCAATCTTCTAAATTAATATTACGACCTATATCTGTCACCCATTTGATCATATATTCCTTGATCACTTCGTCTTCCTGATCATACTACAGTAATAGTTAATACAATCTTGATAGTAAATGTTAGTTATCTTTCTTTAACTCTATTTCAAATTCCGTTAAGTTGCGTTCATTTCTACCTTCTTTCATATCTTTCTTGAATCTCTCTTGTATTTTTTTAAAATATTTTTATTGAAGTTTATAATTGAAAATTTAAAAAAACCCTCCCCACTTCCAAGCTTATTTTCCAGTTGAATCTGCTTGTTTTCATTCCATTCATACATAGTTACTGCTTACTCAAAGGAGAAGATGATTTACATTGTTACATCTTACATTGTTACATTGTTGCTTTGTTACATTACCTTATTACATTGTTACATTACATTACATACAATCTTACTTTGTTCCTTTTTCTTTTCTCATGATATGTCTTTATCCAATCCAAATGATTCTTTCTTATATTTGAAGGTATGGAAACCATTGGATTGTAATTCCTTCACACTGCAATTGCTGTTGGTTTTTCAATTGGATTGTATTACCAGGTAGATAAGTCAGCTGTTGTATGTAATCCAGTCCATGTCTCTTCTCAGATCTCTTATCAAGAGCTTTTTGACAGGAGATAGACAGTATGGAAATTTCGGGCCTAGGTTTCTTGTATGTTGCATCCATATTTTGTACAAAGATTTCCAGATTATATGGTTATTAAATCCTTTCTGTACATTGCCTTTTGGGTACTATAAATAAGAGTGCCAGCCAAAATGCAACTCATGGCCTTCTAGTGCTAATAACTTTGGATTGTCTAAGGTAAACAACAATTTGAACCACACTAGACAACATGCTTCATAATAAATTTTCATGTTGAATAGAGCAAAGCCTCCTTTCTTTCTCAAATCCATCACTGGTCTTAATTTTATTCTTGGTTTTTCTGCCATCCACAAGAAGTCTGTCAGATCTTTAGTACACTCTTTGAATCATTTTGCTGGGATATCAATCAGGATCATTTGAAAGAGAAAAAGTTATTTAGGAGGCCTTTCTAACCTGAGTTAAGCCTATTTACACAGAACAGAAAGCCTACTTAGTTGTTAATGCTGACAGATCCAGAAATTTTTTGATAGAAAAGGCTACAAGCCAAGGCAAGATTGTCCTCTCTCTCCCTTGTTGTTTTCCCTGGTCCTAGAAGTCTTACTTAGAGAAATTTGACATCAAGATTTGATCCATGGCATTAAGATTGGCAAAGAACACTATAGATATAAAGCATTTGCAGATGATGTTGTCCTCTTTTTGGACGACCCTGTGTCTCAGGTGGCCAAATTAAATGAAATATTAAATAGATTCAATCAAATGGCAGATTTTAAAATCAATAAATCAAAGACTAAAATTCTTGCTAAAAATCTGGGAAAAGAAGAAAAGGAATCCTTGGAGACAGTATCTGGAATAAAGTATGTGACAAGGTGATCTATTTAGGAATTGTAACCTCCAATAACAATAATCAACTGTTTCAGAATACGTATACAAATGTTTGGAAGCGAATATGTCAGAAAATCACAGTCTGGAAAAAATTGAATTTATCTTTAATAGGGTGAATGTCCTTAATTAAAATGAGTATCCTCCCTAAGTTACTTTTTCTAAAATGGATTTTTAAATCTTGGCATTTTAAACCATAACCTGAGTGAGAAGGTTCAAAGCGAGAAGGTTCCTAGCAGTAGTATGCAAAGACATAGCCATAGATATTAGTCTGCATCAGCATGAAAAGAATTGTGACAGATTTGAGACTAACTGGGAGAAAGAAGTTTGTAACATAAGGTTTGTAAACTGGGTCAACATACATCAGATGAAGTAGGTCCATTGGACAAACACTCATGGATACAAGATTCCTTTGCCTAATTGTTCCTGGTTTGTTTTGCTGACTAGCCAGTGCGGCTAAAATTCAACAGATTGCATGTTTCAGCATGCTGCTCATTCATAGATCACTTTATTAACCCATGATTTCAATCTTAAAATTATGTCCATACACACACATTGATCCCAGATATTGATTAATCTGTCACTCTCACCAGCCATGGTCACCACCACCAGTGATGAGTGCTGAAAGAAGTGACAGTCCAGCACTATCAGTAGGGCACCAGGTTGTCCACCCTGGTAGCCAAAACGACAGTTTTTTTTAAAATCCTTCCAATCATGGGTACCATTAAATGTCAATAATGTAAGAATTTATTTATGAATCATTGTGCTAGCAAGTTGTCTTTCTGGTTAAATAAGATTGGTTGGTTTCATCTGAATCTGCTCTTCAGTTTAAAATCCTAAGAGATATTTTTAGGATGGCAGTCTAACTGGTTCATACTAAACTTACTGATTTCCTTATGACTTTTTTTAGAATAAGTATGGCTGATTAGAATGGCACCTAAAGCTGGAGCTCTGCTGTCACTGACAACATTAAATCAAATTAAAATCAGCAATACTTTTTCTCCAAGGAATATACATAAAGGAAACTTGTGAATTTCTATTTATAGACCTTAGGAAATGAAGAAGTTGAATGTGAGGACTGTAGCCATAATGGGGTGATTGTGGGGAACTCACTGCAGCAGAACATTTACAGGGATGGCTGTGGCAGGGAGAAGCATACCAGCTGTGGACTGGAGGAAGTGGCAGAGCCAGTAGAAGAGGAAACCAAGAGATGTGGCTTACTTCCCTGTCCAGCCACTGCATGGGAAGAGGAGCTTTAGGGATTGAGGGTGTGGGATGGAGACGAGATGAGCAAACGATGGTAGGGAATGAAAAAAGGGAGAGGTGATCAAGAAAGGGGGAGGATTGAGGAGCAGAAAGGAAGGAGGGGGAAGCAGTAACAGGGAAAAAGAAAAGAGACATGGAGCTGACTTCTGTGCTGAGACCTCCATGAGAGTGGGACCAGAATTTTCCCCAAGCAGTCTGAGCAGGCAGGAAAAGGGGAAGGCAGAAAGTCCCTCACAAGACAGCAAAAGGATGTGGAGGCAAGACTGCCAGATGGAGGAGAGGGACTGGCCAAACAAGTCTGGAAGGAGTGGAGCAGCAATGTAATCTTCAGACTAAAACCTTGCTTGGCTCCATTGGAAAGAGGATGGGGATGTCAGCTAGTATGGGAGTAAAAAACAGATAGGAATGTTCTGAAAAAGGAATTCCTCTCCAGTACAAGTTGGGAATTATAGAACTGAGAGAAAGCAGGGAGTGGGACCTATAGAGACACTTCACCTTGCTGGTGCGAGATATTGTAAATGGAAATAGAGACAGGACTTAAGAACTCTATGAGGCCTACCTTATTTGGATTCTTACCATTGTTACTGACTTGGTGAAATAACTTCTGCTTGAGCTGTGTTCAAATGTGTGAAGGAAAGCCACCTGTGAGCCCTCCCCCATACAGGTGACATTTAGGTCAAGATTACCTTGCAAGAGATTGACCTCAACCCCATTAAAGCCACAATAACAGTTTCTTTGTTGCTGGATGCAGGGGTAGCAGCAGTAGCTTTACCAAGCAGAGGGAGGCACTAGGTGTTACTACAGATGCGTGGATAGTATCAATAATAGCAGCTTTATGTCTTTCTTTTTCACATTTCGCCTCTAATGTTCAGTAAATGCAACATGATATCACCATGCTTCTGCTTTTCTTGCTTCTAGAAGCAGCTGTTGATAAAATGGACTGTGGAAAAGGAAATGTGATGCATCATATTACATGCCTTTAGAAAGCTGAAGTTATGGAGTTGCTGTTTTTGTGAGAGTTAAATACCTATTATCTTCTAATATCTAGTTCCTTTATAAAACTAGGTTTGCTTAAAATCTTCTGCCCAATTTTATTAATAAAACAACTCTATGTTGCAGTTCTGGAATTTATGTGGCAATTCATTGACACCAAAGCGTGGGGTTTTTGGTAAGACTGGTGATCTCCAAACTATTTTGTGCCTCGCCTGTGCAAGAGATGAAGTAACATATTCTGGTGCACTTAATGGAGATATATATGTATGGAAAGGAATCAACCTTATAAGAACCATACAGGGAGCACATACTGTAAGTATTCATTTGATATGAATGAATTGATATGATGGGCTGACATTTTAAAAGTAAAGCTTTCTAAATGGGTGTTATTTTAATTAATAGTAACAGGACATTAGCAGACACTGTTTCCGAACTTGCAGTTTGACTGTAGGCTAATTTGACCGACCATCAGCACACTCCTCATCTAACCTTCAGTCTAAAGATTCTCATGAGTATGTAGCGGGGACTCTTGCATTCTTACATCAGTTTGAGATAACATGTTTTTTTTGCAGTGATACAGATGTGAAGTGCAGTTATATATCTAGAAATGCTTATATACCTTGTTTTCAGCTTCACATTTCTCCATACTTTCTTGAAGTGATGTGTATCTGCATCATATCATTCCATAAATGAATTTAGCTTTCTTGGGCTCTTTTCACATGGCATTTGCCATGCGAAAGGGCGCCTGGAATGTTGCGCGATTGTGAGGAGCGATCTGCACGACACACTCACAATCGTGCGATGCTCCAGGGTAGGGCAAGCGCCACTCATGCACTTTTTCATTTTCGGCTTTCAGCTGAAAATGGTGCGTGATCACGCATTGCTCCAGGGCCCCGTGTGCACTTGCCGTGCATACAGAGCCTCTGGAGCCGCAGCGGTCACACTTCCTGCCCCAGCGCAGCCTGGGAAACTCCCAGGCTGCACTGCGGAAGGAAGGGGCGGGGCTCGCACGCTGCCTGCTCAGGAGCAGGCAGCTCGTGTGGAGCTGAAGCAGCAGGGATGTGAGAGCCTCTTGCTGGAGGCTGCTTGCGCGATCCCCACACCCCAGCGCTGAAAAAAGGTAAGGTGCGGAAAGGGTCTTGCTGCATCTTTCTCCAGTTGCTCAGTAAAGAAGATTTTACTGAATCGTCAGTGGTGTAATGGGACAGCGTATGAGTGGAAAGCTATTTTAATACCAGGACTTTCCCTTCGTTTCCCATCCTTTCATATCCCAATAACCCCATACCACAAATTTGCTTACTTTTCTCTCAACAGAATCACTTTTTCCTTCTTCAGCTGGTAAGAGGGAATACTTGGCTATAAACCCATGTATTGTGGCAGTGTTTTGACTGAGGAAAATCTTTTAAGAAAATGTTCTTCTCTATGATTCAGCAAGCCAAGATTAAGCAAATCATGAAATCTAGCATAGATGCTTTAATTAGCCAGATCACATGTTTTTGTGGTTAAATGGTTATATCACATATTTCCTTTGGTAAGCTTATTTAAAAGTTAATGTTTTCATGCATATAAGAAACAATCTGCACATAGTTCAATTTAAAAGAGGCCACATTGCCAGGAGGAAGGCCATGTTACTACATATCCTTGTTTCCTTCCAACAAGTAAACGATGATCGGTAGATTTCAGATTGTGAAAACCAGGTTCCAGGGAAAAAAGTAAGCATGAACGGTATAACTTACATGGGTAAATCTGGTGTTTAAAAAAAGCTGTTAGAATTGTGTTGAACTGTAGAAAAATTTGTAGTAGTCTTTCAGTTTTCTTCATTTTGGCATAGAAATTTGTAGATGGACTGGGCCTATTTTAAAATATTTTGCTACAGCTAAGCCTATAGTGAGTACCAAAAGCAGTGATCTCTCATTGTATTTACTATGATATTGATTAGTATATTAGGGATCTTCTGTTTCATTCAGAATTTTGATGTGTATATGTGATAATATATAATTAAATAATAGATGATGTTATTTCCTGCATGGTTGCACTGGTAGAACTTTACATGGGAAATGTATATATAGTACAGCACCTTGGAAGCTGAATAATTTATTTCAGTATTCTTTAACAGAAGTGAATACTCAAGTTGTGTGGATTAAAGCCAATGCTAAGGTCAGATAACAAGCATCCTGTATAAAACATCACCATGTTGCTTGGCCAAGTTTTAATTAAATATAAGTGGAAATAATACAGGAAAATTAAACAAGTGTTTCAGCTTTTCTGTGAGCCAACACATAGCTCCCATTGTTTATCTCTGTTTCCAAGCACAGACCAGAATGATTTGAATTAATTATAGCTTAGAACGCAGATCACAGCATTTGTTATTTTTCTTTCATTTTATTCACAGTTTCTGTTTACATGTCCACATTAATTTAAAAATGAATAAACATTTCAGATTTTTAGGACAAATCTAGCATGGTACAGATACAAAGAAGAAACTTATTAAAATCAGGGGTAAGAGTCCAGTGTATAAAAGTCATTCCTATAACCCTCTTTGTTTGTTTATCAACATTATGGGTAAACACTTCCAGGAATTCACCAGGCAGGCTTTAGAAATTGTGTGGCACGTTTAAAAGCTTTCCCCTTAGAACACACCTGAAGAACATCAGTTATTGCAAGAGATCACTGGTGGTCCCCCTTTGTCCATGCTTTACTTGGTTCATAGTCCTTCTGTACCCTGATTTGAAGATAGGAGAGATTCTGAGTCTGACACCAAACAGTCCCTCTCTTTCCCCTAAAAGATCCTGGCCAGTCTGTGATAAACTCAAAAATAAGTAAAAGAAGAAAAAGGGGTGGGGGGAGGCAAGTGAGAAACAAAAAAATCAAAAGAAGCTCTATGAGCCTGTCCTCACATAAATTCTATGAAATTAGTTTCTGATTTTGGAACTGCTTCAGAGGCTGAGAGTTTGGCATAAGTAGTGTTGGATTCCAACAGTAGATATGAACAGGCTTTACTGTTTCTGTTCTAAAATTCCTCGGCCACCTCCTATACTCTAGTGTCCCTTATTCTGGTGCTTGCTAGTATAAAACAACTGTGTTAGAAGATGCTGTCTCAATTTTTTTGATCTGCAGGAGTGGTTACCTGTTCAAGATCATGTCTTCCAAATCATGGTATCATATGCAGAAGGTTATATCCCTAATTTAACCTCACCTTGTAGGGACCAACAGCCTAATGGGCTCCAAGCCGTTGTTCTGTCTCTTGGCCCTTCTGTTTTTGCTCATGATCTACATCACCACATTGGCTGCATTGCTTATCTGCTGAGGACTGAGCCTGTCAGCAATCTCAGAAATGAGCTTTTCATTCTCTGTTTTCTGAGATTTCATGAATCTGTGAATCCTGGTACTATTCTTGGATCTATCTTCTTGATCAGTTATGGCCTTAGTCTCATTATACCACCCCTGACAGTGGGATTCCTTCTACTGTTGTAGTCATTTTCCTTCTTACTGCAATGAATCTTGATCAGAGGCATTGGAAGGTATCTAATATTCAGCCAAGCCCTCTGTTTGCTGCCATCATCTTCATTAAAATTCAAAACAAAAAGCACCCCTCTTGAAAAGTGTACTACTGAACCAATGGTGCTGGATGGTGTTCAGAAGAGCAGGATCTCTTCTAATTCAAGGCAGAATCATGCACTGGAATCATGAGGGTTGGCCATAGATTGGCCATAGACTGGTCTTAAGGCTCTGTAACTTTGACTTTTAGGGCCTTGAGTTCAGACTGTGATCCTCCCACATAGTTCTCCTGCCAGATAGTCACTGGTACATATGTGACATCCCTTCAGCTGTTTCCTTCAAGAGAGCTGGTTTTGTTTGTTTTGTTTTCTGAAACAGGTTTTCAAGATGAGTTTGGGCTGAGGAGATGAAAAAAATTAGTCTTTCCTAATACAGTTACTCTTTCCATAAATACAAAGCAGTGTGAATCAATCTGTATAATGTTTAAAGTTTTTCATAGAATCATAGAAATGTAGAGTTGGAAGAGACCACACGGGCCATCCAGTCCAACCCCCTGCCATGCAGGAACACCCTCAAAGCACTTCCGACAGATGGCTATCCAGCCTCTGCTTAAAAACCTCCAAGGAAGGAGACTCCACTACACTCCGAGGCAGCATATTCCACTGCCGGACAGCCGTAACTGTCAGGAAATTCTTCCTGAGGTTCAGGTGGAATCCCCTTTCCTGCAGCTTGAATCCATTGCTCCTTGTCCTGGTCTCTGGAGAAGCAGAAAACAAGCCCTCTCCTTCCTCTACATGGCATCCCTTCAAATATTTAAACATGGCTATCATGTCCCCTCTTAACCTTCTCTTCTGCAGACTAAACATACCCAGCTCTCTTAAGTCTATCCTCATAGGGCATGGCTTCCAGGCCTCTTACCATTTTGGTTCCCAGTGGTGTAATGGGACAGCGTATGAGTGGAAAGCTATTTTAATAACAGGACTTTCCCTTGGTTTTGTTTTGTTTAATTAAAGCAAAGATGCTTTTATTGCTAGTACATACATTACATATTGGACTGCCTAGCTGCAAATTAGTTGATTTAGTTGATTTGTGACTAGCCTTTTTATCGAGTCCCTGTGATTAAAATCACAGTGAGTAAAAGTGCTTGAGGTACATTTTCTCTAAATTGTCTATTACCTGAGAAGACATAGACCAATATTAGAAGGGCACAGGCTACATTTTGTGTTTCCAATTTCAGTTAAATGTTTATACGGTACAAGAACAAGTCAGTCAATGAAGCCTTTGGCAAAAAAGCCCCTCTTCACAAAGTCCTTTTTCTGGCCTCCAGTCCCCTTTATTCTTCTTGTTTTCTGTCTAGCTAGAAGGCTTTTTAGCAGCATTGGAACTGAGAAAATGGTGAAGGAGGGCTGGAGAAGAACAGACTTTCAGTATCAGGTTGCAGCAGTGTATCTGCAGTAAACAATGCAGTAATTCTTTAGCTTTCTTTTAATTTCCAATTCCAATTATTTCCACCAAACTGTATATTCAAAAGTATCGGACAGCGATATGAAATTGTTCTAGGCAATGTTTCCATATTAATAATATTTTTTTTCATTTCTAAGGATATGAAAAACCTGTCTATTCTCGACCAGCTTTTATGACGATCTGAGTAGAATGTAAAATTTTCTTCCTTTCTATTTCTTTTATTACTTACTTCTCCTAGAGACAAATAATCTAATAAATCAAAAAAGCTTTTTGATAATTTTCCTTGATTTATTTTATTGCTCCTCATACCAATACTTGATCTGTCTAGCAAGGGATTTAAGACACCATTCCAGTCTCCCATTAGATTCATTTTATAACTCCCTAAATCAATTAAATTCTCTAATAGCTTTGAATAAAATTTGCTTTTATTCTCTAAGGAACCATATATTGCTACTATTAATAATTTTAAATCTTGAATTCTTACCTCTACTGCTACTACATGTCCAAGATCGTCGCTATATACTTGATTTGCTTCATATTTATTATTCACATATATTGTTACACCTTTTTTCTTTTTATTAATTGAGGAGGAAAAACTTTGCCCTAATTTTGGATTTTTAATGTATTTCAAGTCTTTACTTCTAATATGGGTCTCTTGAATTGCTATTACATCTGCTTTTAATTTTTCTAACTGGTGAAATATACGTTTTCTTTTATACGGGGAATTCATACCCCGAACATTCCAAGATATAAATCTTAATTTCATTATTTTGAATCAATTTTCCTTGGTGTAACTCGGTTTCTTCTATTTGTTCTTCTCCCAATTCTGGGTCTAGATCTTGTACTGAAATAGGTTCTTCTCCTCCTTCCTCCTCTTCTTATCCTTCTTCTTCTTCCTCTTCTTCTTCCTGTCTTCTCTCTATTTCTTCCTCTCTTTGTACTCTTACTAATTCCTCTTTCATTTGTTCTTTCCTCGTTTTCTTTTCCAATCCTTGAGTTGTTTGTATTTCTTCTTTTCCCTATTCTTCTTGATGTTCTCGTGTTGGTTCTCCTGTTCTATATAATTCCTCTTCTCTTCTCATAAATTCTCTTGCTTTCATAACTGTATTCAAAACAAATCTTTTCTGTTTCTATGTGAAAGAAATTCCCTCTGTTCTCTTCCCACACGTATCTAATTCCAACTTCTCTCAAAATTTGAGTTAAGAAGTTGTATTCTCTCCTTCTTTTAAGCAGAGTTGGATGTAGGTCTTTAAATACTTTCACGTCCGTTCCTTCTATCACCAGTTTATTTGTGTAGCTACACTTCAGGTCAAGGTCCCTCACTCTTTCTCTTAAGAAATATATCACAATGTCTTGTGGTAGCTTCTTCCTCCTTGCCACAGCAAAATTTACACAAAACACTCTATCAATCTCTAAGTCCAGTTGTTCTGGTTCCCAAGCTATATAATGTGCTAAGGGTGTCGTCAATCTTTGATACAGATCCTCTTGATCTGCTCCTTTCAGTCTTCTTATTTTAATCAACTTGTTTCTAATTCTTATACCCCTGAGTAACGTTGTCTTTTCTAGTTGCTCAGTCTTTCCCTCTGTCTTTACCATCTGGTCTTCCAACCTCGTTGTCCTCTCCTCCATCTGTTCCACCTTTTCACTCACGTTTTTTAATTCTTTTGAGATACTATCTAATTTTTTATTAAAAACTTCCAATTCTTTCTTAATATCTGTTTTTATTTCTGTTCACATATGCTTTACTTCCGTTCTGATTTCTCTCATTTCTATCTTGAATACCGTTGTTAATTTCCATAGTTCTTCCATTACATCCGTTCCAACCTTTTGGCTCGTCCCTTGACTTTCCGTGGTTGCTATCTTCATTTCCATAGTTGGTGTCTTGATTTCCTTCGATGCTCTTCTTTGCAGTAGGGTTTGTATTTGCAATTGGGCTCCTGCTCCAGCCCTCCTTTTTCCTGCTGCCATCATCTTGTCTCTTGATTTTTTATCCTATAATATCCTATATTATTTTGATCTTCTATCAAATTGTTTAGCTATCAAACCACCAAATTGTCCTGCTACTTATTTACCTATTTACCTACTTATTACCTATTTATTCCACCTAGACCCTCTCTAATTCTTCCTCCTTCTTCTACTTACTTATCTAGGTTTAATTTAATTTAATTTGTTGGACTTGTTAGTCACCACCAATTTTACTTAAGATAATTCACAACCTCGCAGTTAATTGGTTCCCCTCACTAAATTAATCAGTTATTTAAATAATTCCGGGCAAATAATAACCAGTATCACTAATATTTACTTATAGGTATTTCAGTAAGTTATATGTTCAAAAATTCAATTCAGGTCAATCGGTAATGGGTGATTCAAAAAATAATTCAATTAATTAAAAATAAATATTCACTCAGTAGTTTAACACTTTAACAGCTAGACCAGTCAACAGTACACTAACAATGCTTTAACAGTTAGACCATTCACTTAAATGCCTAGGTCTTACTATTTTCCCAAATTAAAGTTTATAATTTATAATATACTTCACAATCTTATTTACTATTCAATTCACATAGGCAGAGATACTTTATCCTTTCATTTAACCTTTCAGTTATCCACTGGGTTCATCCACTTCTTTCCCTTCAAGCTAAACCTCCCAACCATTCAAAGCTGACACAAAAATAATTATAAATACCTTTCACCTTCTTTCAAGACTTCTTCTTTCCAGACTACCTTTAATTTCTATCCATAATGTTTTCAATGTTTTCAATGTTAACCCTCAAGATCTTCCCCCTTCTCTCTCTCCTTCAATGTCTTTTACTCTCCCCGTCTCACCACCTCTCTCTTTCTTTCTTTCCCCCTCTCTAGCCACCTTCCTCTATCTTTTTCACTTATCTGTCGTCTTCATCTGCCGTCTCAGTCCTTCCGTTGTCCCCATCTTTTGTCTCTACTCCCTCCGTTGTCTCAACTCCCCCCTCTTCTCCGTCCTTTGTCTCTACTCCGTCAGTCCTCTCCTTCTGTCTCTACCTCATCCGTAGTCTTAATCCTTCCATCGTCCCCGTCCTTCGTCTCTACTCCCTCCGTCATCTCTACTCTCCCTTCTTCTCCGTCCTTCGTCTCTACTCCGTCAGTCATCCCCGTCTGTCTCTACCCCGTCCATCATCTTAATCCTTCCATCGTCACCGTCCTTCGTCTCTATTCCATCCCATCTTCCTCACGCTTCTTCACACTTACTTCATTTCTGTCTTCACAGTTCCCTCTGTCCCCAACTCATCTCCTCGCTACCGCTTTTATCACTCTCGCAACTTTCACAACTCAGTCCAATTCCAGAACACTTTATAATTATAAATTACTGGTTGTTGTTGTTGTTGTTTTTAATCCCTTTCAGTAGCTAATAATGTAGACAGAAGGAAATGGATCGCTTCTCGCCATGTTTCCTATTTTTCTAGTCCAATCCAGTCTAATCCAGTCCAGTTTTCTAATCCAGTCCAATAACTTTCATAAAGTTTTCTATTTTATTCACGATCTTTTACTCTTTTATTAATGCTTAAATTTTTAAAGGTTTTTAGAGATTTAGAAGCTCCCGGGTATGGATCAGTGTAGTAACACAGCCACACAGCAGCAATATCTCACACCACCCTCCTTCTCAGTCCCGGAGTTGTTTCCACCAGGAACACGTCTCTCTTTTTAGAGTTAGAATCCTGCTCTGAACCTTTTCTTCCCCAGTAAAAGTCTAACTGAGCAACTGCCCAATGGATTTCTTGCCTTGGTACTTACTGGGTTATGTAACAATGGGGACACGTCTGTCCTGTAAAGGCTATCCAGCGCAATAATAGCTCTATGATCCCATGCCCCAGTCATCCTTTCTCCTTTCCCCTCTTCTTCCAGCATGTTGGGCTTATCGGATCCCCGTTGAGCCTCCTCCGTGATCCCCTTTTATCCAGGGATCAATCTCCTCTAAGTTAGAAATCCTTTCTGAGGAAATTCCCGCTCGTGTCGGATGGTGGAATCCCACAGCTCTGCAGATTCCACCGGTTCGGCGTGTCTCCTCCCCTTTATTCTTCTTGTTTTCTGTCTAGCTAGAAGGCTTTTTAGCAGCCTTGAAACTGAGAGAATGGTGAAGGAAGGCTGGAGAAAAACAGACTTTCAGTATCAGGTTGCAGCAGTGTATCTGCAGGAAACAATGCAGTAATTCTTGAACTGGAAAGGAATGGGATTCTTCTCTAAATGAGCCTACTATAGCTGTATGTGCTTGCCTCAACAGGCAAAGTAAACAGCTCCTGTGTCCAGAATCCCTTACTGAATACATGTGACTAGCAATAAAGGAGAAAAGTAGATAAAGGAGAAAGCAGATATATCTGCCTCACCAGGTACCTATAGCATGTAAAAAACCCAAAAGCTATAGATCTATAAGTTTTGCCACCAAAATGGAAATTATAAGAAAAGTCGGGGTTTGTGAAAGAAAAGGTCATCCCTGGATAAATTTTGAAAGAATGGTTCAGGGATTCTCCAGAAGGCTCAAAATGTTTTTGTCTACTTATAGAAGACTTACCTGAACTAATTGTTTCATTTTATACATGAAGACTGTTAGTTTAGGATAAAGGTTTGCTGAGACATGTTCAACTACTCCCCCTTTTATTGTGGTGCAGGACCCTGTCATTCTTTCCATATTTTCTACCCCTGGTACCAAATTTTCTGTTAAAGAAGCATGCCTGAGAATACAGCTGCTTTGCTAACTGTGATATACCTTCAGTCATGTAAAGTCTAGTGTGTTTTGCAATTGTGGTGGTATACTGGAATTCATAGTCTGCCTTTTCTACAAAAGCTAGACAGCTGAGTGTAGTTGTTCTTTTGTTATTATTTTTAAAGACACTAAAGTCTGTTGTTTAAATAAATATGTACTGCCTTCAAAACTGTGATAAAAGAAAAATAAATGATCCATGTGAACCAGTCTTTAAATAATCAGTATTATATATTGCATATATAGTTTAATGTACTCTTTGTTCCTCTTTAGGCAGGAATTTTCAGCATGAATGCATGTGAAGAAGGCTTTGCCACAGGTGGCAGGGATGGCTGTGTTCGCCTTTGGGATTTAAATTTTAAACCAATTACTGTGATAGATCTCAGGGAAACAGACCAGGGATATAAAGGTAACCTATTATTTTAACGATATTATCTAAAAGGTAATTTTTTCAGGTGTGAATTCTATAAGAATAGAGAGTATTCTCCTGCTGTATGTGTTGGGCAAGGTGCTCTGTATTCAAGGAGGTAGGCCTTGGTACTTTTGGGAGAACAACATGGCAATGGAGACAAACTAGAATATTCACATCAATGTGTAGTTCTGGCAGTTGTCTTTTATGACCCTACTAATCTTGAAGGTGGTGGCTTCCAGACCTTACTGAAATTTTAGTTTAAGATAATAACTATGTTAGAACTCAGTCAGTTGCTTTGTGAAGTTGACCAAAGCTCAAATTTTATTTTCATATTCTAGAGTGAAATATTTTGACCTATTTTCAAAACTGTAAACGTAGCTTAAGTATGTTGAGCACATTTGACAAGCAATATACTATAACAACCAATTGGATGCCAGAACAAACCCCTTAATCAGTTGCCCAAAAGATGCTGGTGTACAGCCTTCCAACATGGTTCTCCTTCCTCATAGTACTTGATATCAGTCTATGTTGCTGCATCTTTAGTTCCAAGTACTCTACTCTGCTTTGGTTAGATCTCATCTTGAATACTGTGTCCAGTTCTGGGCACCCCAATTCAAGAAGGACATGGTCAAGCTGGAGCAAGTGCAGAGGAGGGTGACCAAAATGGTGAGAGGCCTGGAAAACATGCCCTATGAGGATAGACTTAGAGAGCTGGGTATGTTTAGTCTGCAGAAGAGAAGATTAAGAGGGCACATGATAGCCATGTTTAAATATTTGAAGGGATGCCATGTAGAGGAAAGAGAGGGCTTGTTTTCTGCTTCTCCAGAGACCAGGACAAGGAGCAATGGATTCAAGCTGCAGGAAAGGGGATTCCACTTGAACCTCAGGAAGAACTTCCTGACAGTTAGGGCTGTCCAGCAGTGGAATATGCTGCCTTGGAGTGTAGTGGAGTCTCCTTCCTTGGAGGTTTTTAAGCAGAGGCTAGATGGCCATCTGTCGGGAATGCTTTGAGGGTGTTCCTGCATGGCAGGGGGTTGGACTGGATGGCCCATGTGGTCTCTTCCAACTCTGTATTTCTATGATTCTATGATTCTACTATAATTAGGTTAATTACTCTTTTCTGGAGATTGAGGATGAGGATGATATCTCTTAACTAAGGCCATTTCCTCCCTACACTTATACTGCTATTATTCTATTTTCAACATCCTATGGAATCCTGGGGTTTGCAGTTTAGGGAAGGGTATTTGAAATTCTTAGCCAGAGAGTTCTTTGGCCTCAGTAAACTACAAACCCCAGAATTCCACAGGATATTGAAAATGGAATAATAGCACTGTAACAGTGTAGTGTGGAAATGACCTAAGTCTATGAAGTGAAATCCAAGTCCTTTCCCTAATATGTTAGTTGGATTTCTCAAATTTAGAATGTCAAAGATTATGCTCCCAATTTTAAGTATCAGAATCAGATAAATTAAAAGTGATGCTTCAGCAAACACATTCATGACATTTTGCCTAATTGTACTTTGGTTGCAAAATCTCAGTATCACAGTAGTTTTTAAAATTAAGATTGAGCTACATGAATCAATATAAGGCACCTTTGTAAGTACTTATAATAATATACACAGTATCTTATATTGAGCTTGTTGGTGAAAGCTTGCCGTAAAATTTATCTGTGTCAGAAGGGAGCTAAGAAAAAGGTAGATAGTGGGGTGGCATAAGATTTACTTACTGTAAGTCATAACTATTTTTATTCTGAGGGAAGTTCCACCACTTCTCCATGCAGCTGTGTATAGTGTCATGACCTCCATGCATTTTGCATGGTCTCCATAAGAAAAGGAATAGAAGCTGCCAATAGACACTCCCATTAATTCATCTGGTTCTAAATAGTTGTTGCTAGACTTGCAAAGAATGCGTTAATTATTTATTCAGTGCCAGATAGCCACCTTCAAGATGCTACAGAAATATACAGCAAAGGAAAAGTTTGTGTGTTTGTATATGTGTGAAAACAGCCCCAATCTCTGATAGACAGGTTATACAAGGGGTGAGCAAAGTGTGATCTGCGGGCTTTGTGTAGCCTGCCAGAATCTTAATGTGGCCTCTCTTAATTTCTTCTCCTTAATCTTCTAAACGATGCAAAGCCGTTAAAAAGATAAACATTACATATTGGTGAATCTTACTGAACTTGTGGGACTTCTGAGTAAATACTTGTGCAGTCTGGCTCTGTGTTAATGTGTGTTGATGTGTATATGTGCACATACATACTGTATTTGCCAGCATATCAAGACGCACTGGTGTATAAGACGCACCCCATTTTCAGACCTTATCTTTTAGGAAAAACATTTTTAGTACCCGGCTGAGGCAAAATGCATAGGAAGGGGAAGAGTGAAAGGAGAAGTGGCACGAAGACTCTCCCTTTCCCTCTTTTCCTTTTGAGGATTCCCCTAGGGTAAACCCCATTCTCTCAGCTTCAGAGGCAAGCCATGGCAACTCCCCCAATAAATCGTGCAGAGAAAACTCTGCCATAAACCAGAGCTGAGTTGCAGGCACTTTAGAACAGCAACTGGGAAAGGGGAGTGAAGACAGGAACTGCTGAGCCCTGTGCAGAAAAGGGGTGGGGAGGCAGCAAAAAGAGGGGGCTCAAAGAGTCTGGAGGCAGCTCCTTTTCTTTCTAGCCCCCTCTTCTTGCCTCATTTTTTTCCTCCACCCCCCCCCCAGCAAGGTGGCGGAGACTGGGGCAGAAAAAGACACAACACCCCCATCCTGCAAGGAGGAAAAGGAGCAAGCAGCTCCTCCTGAAGAAACCAAACCTTCGCTTCAGGCTGGAGAGGGAAGAAAGTGCCCTTCCATGCTACTCCTTCCCTAACAAGAATGGAAACCAACAGGGTTTTGCAGGTACCTCACCTCACTCATCCTCCCCCTCCATTTCCCTGTTTCTGCTCACGGGCTCTGTTCAAACACCTCTGCAGAGCAGAAACCAACCAACTGTAGGAGTTGGGGAAGCTGGGAAAATGCCCTGTGCCACAACCTAGGGAATTTCTTACCCCCTCCATTCCACAGGTGGTTGCCTCCAGGGCAAAGACCCTACTGTGAGGAGTGAATAGAAGGAAGGAAGGAGGGACTGCAGCCATGTGGGGTCTTCCTCTCTTAAAGGGGCTGCCAATGTTTTTCCACTTTCGAGACCCACTTTAAGTCAGTTCTTTGCAGTACTGGTATATAAGATGCACCCCATTTTTGGAAGGCATTTTTTAGGGGGAAAAGTGTCTTATATGCGGGCAAATACAGTACATATATATGTGATTTACTCTTCAAAACACTGGGTACAGCCTCTACTCATTTATTAAAATATACAGAGGAGAATTTGGGGTAAAGGGAGGAATGTATCCTGTGTGATTTTATTCATGTTCATCTGTCTTTCCAGGAACTTTACTTGTATAGCAAGTTCATAGTTTCATAATAATAACCCTTTTGTTCTAAACTGGTGAATGAGCAATGCATTTACTTTCTACAGGTCTCTCTGTGAGAAGTGTTTGCTGGCGAGGAGATCACATCCTAGTTGGAACACAAGACAGTGAAATTTTTGAGATTGTGGTACATGAACGCAATAAGCCTTTTCTCATTATGCAAGGGCACTGCGAAGGGGAGCTTTGGGCCCTGGCAGTTCATCCGACAAAACCATTAGCCATAACTGGAAGTGATGATCGTTCTGTCAGGTTAGCTCGTGTGGATTATCAAAAGATATTTGACCTTATGCAGTAAAATGTACTTTTAAAATATAAAGTGATTCGTGATTTTTTAAATTCAATTTTTTGTATTTGAGTTTATGATATTTTATGATTGAAGATATCTTCTGTCTTAGTATTTTGTTAACTGTCATTAAGTCAACTTCAATTATGGCAATCCTACGAAGGAGGTCTTGCAGATGCAGGGCTGTGGCCTCCTTGATGGAGTCTATGCATCTGTAATCCAGTTTTCTCAATTTCCTACTGCCTTCTACTTTACCAAGCTTTATTGTCATTTCTAATGAATGATATCTTCCAATGATATGTTCAAAGTATGACAGCCTCAGTTTAGTCATCTTGGCTTCTAGGGAAAGTTCAGGCTTGATTTGCTCTAGAACCCATTTATTTGTCCTTTTAGCAGTCCATGGTATCTGTAGACCTCTTCTCCAGCACTGCTTTTCAAATGACTTGAGTTTCTGCTTTCAGCTTTCTTCACTTTCCAGCTTTCACAGTGATACATAGTAATTGAAAGTAGTCTGTGGGCCACTGTTTTGTTTTCCATATTTGTTGACAGATTTTAGTTAGAGCTGGAGTAGATTCTGAAGCAGCTCTATTCGTATGCCATCTGTTCTTGGTGATTTATTTTTTGTAAGTGCTCTGAGTGGGGATTCTACTACACTTTCCAAAACTGTAGGTTCATCTTCAAATGGTCTTCCTTAAATGAAATCTGTCATTCTTTCATCTCTTTTATATAGTTCCTCAATATTTTGTTTCCATTGGCTTTTTATTTTTACTTGGTGATGTAATGTGTTCCCCTGCTGATTATATATGTTCCCAGTTCTTGGTTTCAATTTCCCTTTGATTTATTGGATCTTGTGGAAGTGGGCTTTTATTCTTCCTTTCTTGTCATCATCTTGTCCGTACACACAAGAACCTGAGCAATTGCATTTAGGGTTCTAACCCTATTTCTGTCAACTTTTACTTTCACTTGTTGTCTTTTTAAACAGTTAAAGTTGTCATCCATTGAGGCTTCTCTTTCTATTTAGCTTCAGATAATGCAGATATTTTTGCATTCTTCCCTGTCAACATCCCTGGCTTCAGTCCAGAGTTGTTCTGGCTCCTGGTCACTTATTCTTAATAGTGCAAATCTGTTTGTTACATTATCTTTAAATTCTACAGAGATGTTCTTCAGATTATATTTTGGCACGATGGTGGGCTTAGTGTTCTTTAGCTTTACTCTAATTTTTGATACCAATAATTCATGGTCTATAGCCACGATGTGTTCCTGGTCTTGCTTTTGCATAAAGAATGGAGTTTCTCCATTTTCTGCTTCCAGTTATGTAGTCTGTTTGATTTCTGTTTTGACCATCTGCTTTGACCATTTTGACTATGTCCGTGTAAACAGTCAATTCTTTGGTTATCTGAAGAATGTGTTTGTGATTAACCAACAGTTAGCCTTGCAAAATTCAGTCAGTCACTCTCCTGCTTCATTTTTTGGTACTAGACAAATTTTCTTACGATCTTTAATTCTGTTCTGTTTCATACGTTTGCATTCCAGTTGCCTATGATTAACAACAAATCCTATTTTGGTGTGTGATCCATTTCCTCCTCGACTTGAATATAGTAATATTGACACACCTCATTGTGTAATGGATGAAAATTGATTTGCAGTCTGACAAAGTGTTTAGATGAACAGTTGTTTAGCTAGCTATATTGTGTGCTACACTGAGAGGTGCTTTAAGGACATGCAAATTGAGTATGGGTATTAAATTAGACCAGGGCATTGAGAACTATTGAAAATCAGTCATATTCTTTCTTATAGGTATTGCTTAAAGCACTGTTATTTTGTTTATTTACTTAACTATTTTGCTGCAAGGGTGATAATAATGTTGCTTTTTTAATACTGAATACTTTTCTTCTAGAATATGGAGCCTTATAGACCATGCATTGATTGCACGGTGCAATATGGAGGAGCCAATTCGTTGTGCAGCTGTCAACATGGATGGAATTCATCTTGCACTTGGAATGAAAGATGGTTCTTTCACAGTACTTCGAGTTAGGTAGGTTATATGCCACAAACTTCAAAATAAAAGTAAAATTTCCCTTAAAGTTGATTTTCTCAATGAATAACTATGTTCTTTAATCTGTTTTTCACCTGTTTTCTTGCATGGCTTCAGCGCCCAATCTGTTTTTCCCTTTGGACTAATTTGTAACATGTATGTTTGTGAGGACTTAACAGGACTTGCATTTTTGCAGGCAGATGGTTTTTGTAGCCTTGTTCAGCAAACTGGAGAAAATTGCATGAACAATGCCTTTCTATAACTCCGTAGGGCTGAATCCAGTAATCATAGAATCATAGTATCATAGAAATGTAGAGCTGGAAGAGACCACACGGGCCATCCAGGCAAACTCCCTGCCATGCAGGAACACCCTCAAAGCACTCCTGACAGATGGCTATCTAGCCTCTGCTTAAAAACCTCCAAGGAAGGAGACTCCACTACACTCCGAGGCAGCATATTCCACTGCCGGACAGCCCTAACTGTCAGGAAGTTCTTCCTGAGGTTCAGGTGGAATCTCCTTTCCTGCAGCTTGAATCCATTGCTCCTTGTCCTGGTCTCTGGAAAAGCAGAAAACAAGCCCTCTCTTTCCTCTACATGGCATCCCTTCAAATATTTAAACATAGCTATCATGTGCCCTCTTAACCTTCTCTTCTGCAGACTAAACATACCCAGCTCTCTAAGTCTATCCTCATAGGGCATGGCTTCCAGGCCTCTCACCATTTTGGTCGCCCTCCTCTGGACTTGCTCCAGCTTGACCATGTCCTTCTTGAATTGGGGTGCCCAGAACTGGACACAGTATTCAAGATGAGGTCTAACCAAAGCAGAGTAGAGTGGTACCAGTACCTCGCTCGATCTAGACACCATACTCCTGTTGATGCATCCAGAATTGCATTGGCTTTCTTGGCTGCTGCATCACACTGCTGAGTCATGTTCAGCTTGTGGTCTACGAAGACTCCTACTTTCACATGTACTGCTGTCCAGCCACTTGTCCCCCATCCTGTATTTCTGTATTCCATTTTTTCTACCTAAGTGTAGGACCTTATACTTATCTAAGTTGAATTTCATTTTGTTAGCCTTGGCCCAGCTCTACAATCTATCCAGGTCATTTTGAATTTTGATCCTGTCCTCTGCGTATTAGCAACCCCTCCCAATTTGGTGTCATCTGCAAATTTGATGAGCATGCCCTCTATTCCTTCATCCAAGTCGTTGATAAAAATATTGAACAACACTGGGCCCGGGACAGAACTCTGTGGCACCCCGCTAATCACTTCTCTCCAGGATGAAAAGCAGCCATTCGTGATCACTCTTTGGGTTCGGTCAGTCAACCAATTACAAATCCAACTAACAGTAGCCCTATCCAGCCCGCATTTTACTAGTTTCTTTGCAAGAATGTCATGGGGAACTTTGTCAAAGGCCTTACTGAAATCGAGATATGCTACATCCACAGCATTCCCTTCATCTATCAAGCTAGTAACTCTATCATAAAAAGAGATAAGATTAGTCTGGCCTGACTTATTTTTGAGAAATCCATGTTGATTTCTCGTGATTACCGCCTTGCTTTCTAAGTGATTAGAAACTGACTGCTTAATGATCTGCTCCAGGATCTTTCCGGGTACTGATGTTAGGCTGACTGGGCGATAATTATTTGGGTCCTCTTTTTTTCCCTTCTTGAAGATGGGGACAACATTTGCTCTCTTCCAGTCTGCTGGAACTTATCCTGTCCTCCAAGATTTCTCAAAGATTATAGCAAGCGGTTCCGAAATGACCTCTGCCAGCTATTTTAATATCCTAGGATGCAATTCATCTGGCCCTGGAGACTTGAATTCATCCAGTGTGGACAGGTATTCCTCTACCACCTCTCTACCTATTACATGCCTCATTTCCCCTGCTTCCTCACCTGCTCCCCAACTGCCAGGTTGAGTGCTTGTATCCTTCTGGGAAAAAAACTAAGACAAAGAAGGTGTTAAGTAGTTCTGCTTTTTCTCTTCCCCCTGTGAGTAATTCACCATCTTCTCTGCACAGCGACCCTATCGTCTCCTTCTTTTTCCTTTTGCTGCGGACGTATTTAAAAAAGCCCTTTTTATTGTTTTTAATGTCTCTGGCCAACCTAAGTTCGTTCTGTGCTTTAGCCTTTCTGACCTCCTCCCTACATTTCCGGGCCATTTGCTTAAATTCTTCTTTGGTGGTTTCCCCCTTCTTCCATTTCCTATATATGTTTCTTTTAACACTTAGCTCAGCTGAGAGTTCTTTAGTCAACCTTTCTGGTTTCTTCAGATGCCTTCCATTTTTCCTCCTTATTGGCACAGTTTTAGACTGTGCCTTCAATATCTCCTTTTTAAGGAACTCCCATGCCTCCTGAACTTCTTTCTCTTTCACTATTCTTGACCACGGAATTCCAGCCAGCAGCTCCCTAAGTTTACAGAAGTCCGCTTTTTAAAATCTAAGATGAGTGTTTGGCTACCCTTATCTTTTCCTTCCCACTGAATGCCAAATTCCAATAGGGCATGGTCACTCTCCCCTAAAGATCCAATCACTTCTACCTCATTAACAAGGTCATCCCTGTTGGTCAGGATCAGATCTAGAATATTTGATCCCCTTGTGGCCTCTTCCACCTTCTGGACCATGAAGTTGTCTGCAAGACAAGCAAGAAACTTGCTGGACCTTGCTGTCTTGGCAGAGTTTGACTGCCAGCATATATCTGAGTAATTGAAATCTCCTATTATTACTGTATCTCTCCTCCTTGAATGTGCAGTCATTTGGTTGAGGAAGGCGTCATCAAAGTCCTCAGCCTGGGTTGGAGGTCTGTAGTAAACCCCCACCAGAATATCCCTATTGTTTCTCGCTCCCTTAATTCTTACCCAAATGCTCTCGACCTGGGTTACTGGGTTAAGTCAAGGATCTCTTCACAGGTGAAAACATCCTTGACATATAAGGCTACTCCTCCTCCTTTCTTGTTTAGTCTATTTTTACAAAATAAGCTATACCCCTCTATTCCTATATTCCAATCATGAGACTCATCCTACCAGGTCTCAGTGATGCCTATCAAATCGTATTTATTTTGTTGTACTAGGAGTTCAAGTTCATCCTGCTTGTTTCCCATACTCCATGCATTAGTGTATAGACACTTAAGTCTCTGGGCCCTTCCTGCAAGTCCTGTACTATTGTTTCTACTCCTCCCGCCATTGGCCGCTTGTACTACTTGTCCAGTATCAATTGGGCCTTTCCCCCCAGTGCTCGCCAAGTCCCTGCCCTGAATAATATTGTCTCCCTCCCCAGCGGTGATCATTCATGAAATTCATGAAATTTCTTCCATTGGCTTTGACAGGTTTCCCAGTCTTTCTTTTTTGGGGGATGCTTGAGCAGCTACAGTGGAAAGGGTGGATGTCCTCTAGTAGTTCTGTGGACTATCCAACCATGGGATACTGCTCTTAGGTTTCCTGCTTTAATTAGGGTCTTCAAGCCCTTTAAAAAGTATATTCACTTTATTCATTTATTTAAAAGCATTTATATCCTGCCCTTTGTCCAGAAAAGCTCCCAGAGCTGATTACAAATAATTGATTTGGCAGCCCCTGTCCTCAGGCTTATTATGAAAAAAGCTACAAGGGAAAAGAGATGGCAGGAGGAGGCAGAAGGGGGCCAAATAAGTTTAGCATTATAGAGATTTCCCTGGTTGCTCTTCCACTCCCTCAGAAGTCAGGACAGAAGAAGCTGAAAAGTGGCAGGAGGGGCTTCTATCAACCACTGACTCTCTAGCACAATGGAATTGTGTTTAGCTGCTCTTCTTTCCTCTGTGTGTCCAGAGAGGAGCACATTCTATAAACCTGTAGATACTTCAGCTTTAAACTAGATGTGGCACTGCAAAATGTTTGAAATGAAGATGTATCTTTGCTTGATGGGAATTAAGTTTGATAGGTGTGTGTGTGGAAAACAGGACAGAATTGCAACATAAGATACAATGAAATTAAATGCTTTAAACATAGTCTTAAGTACCTAATACTGTACTTTTGTTGTTTACAGAGACATGACCGAAGTTGTCCATATTAAAGATAGGAAAGAAGCTATCCATGAATTAAAATATTCACCAGATGGAAATTTCCTTGCAGTTGGTTCCAATGATAGTTCTGTTGATATTTATGGTGGTGTTCAGCGGTACAAAAAGGTTGGAGAGTGTGTTGGATCCACAAGCTTCATAACACATATGGACTGGTCGCTGGACAGTAAACATTTGCAGACTAATGATGGTAGTGGAAAAAGACTTTTTTACAGGATGCCTGGTGAGATACTGTATTACTGTTATAATTATGCATGAGATTATTTAGCAAGCCCATCCTAGTATAGAATTCTCTCAAAAGTCACTATTATAGTTATTCCTCTCCAAACAATGCTTATCTTTGATTTATCAGACATAAACTTCTTTGGGAGTAACATATGTAAAAAAAATCATACAACATTCAGAAGAATTGCAAACCTTATAGCATTCAACAGCAGATATAACAAAGAGTCTGAAGTTGAGAACTTGCTAAAAAAAAATTGGATTATAAGTACCGTATTTTCCGGCGTATAAGACGACTGGGCGTATAAGACGACCCCCAACTTTTCCAGTTAAAATATAGAGTTTGGGATATACTCGCCGTATAAGACTACCCCTCTTCCAACGCCCTCCTCGGCTCTCGCCCGCTTTCCCCTCGTTGACCTCCTCCGCTGGGGCTGGGAAGGAAACAAAATGTTTGCCCGAGCCGCCGCAGTTGCTTCCACCAAGGGAAGCAGAGGAGAAGAGGGAAGAGGGCAGCACCCCGCGCCCGGCTCTTTGGGGCTGGGGGGCGGGTGCCCAGACGGGAGGAGGGCGGGGGAGGCCGGCGCCGGCCCTTGCCCTCCACCTGACCCACCGGCCTGGAGGGAAGCCCACCTTTCCCCCCTCTCTGCCAACTTGGCCGGACTCTTCACCACCTCCGTCCTCGCCCAAAACACCGCCACTCCCCCCCACCTCAGCGCTCCCTGGCCTGGGAGCTGTAGGCGGGGGTGGGGGTGGGGGTGGAAGCGGGGAGGCAGCGCGACCGGCGCTCGCGCGAGGGGGAAGAGCGGCGAGCGCGAGGAGCCTCGCCCAAAACGCCGCCGCTCCCCCCGCCTCAGCACTCCCTGGCCTGGGAGCTGTAGGCGGGGGTGGGGGTGGAAGCGGGGAGGCAGCGCGACCGGCGCTCGCGCGAGGGGGAAGAGCGGCGAGCGCAAGGAGCCTCGCCCAAAACACCGCCGCTCCCCCGCCTCAGCACTCCCTGGCCTGGGAGCTGTAGGCGGGGGTGGGGGTGGAAGCGGGGAGGCAGCGCGACCGGCGCTCGCGCGAGGGGGAAGAGCGGCGAGCGCAAGGAGCCTCGCCCAAAACACCGCCGCTCCCCCCCGCCTCAGCACTCCCTGGCCTGGGAGCTGTAGGCGGGGGTGGGGGTGGAAGCGGGGAGGCAGCGCGACCGACACTCGCGCGAGGGGGAAGAGCGGCGAGCGTGAGGAGCCTCGCCCAAAACGCCGCCGCTCCCCCGCCTCAGCACTCCCTGGCCTGGGCGCTGTAGGCGGGGGTGGGGGTGGAAGCGGGGAGGCAGCGCGACCGGCGCTCGCGCGAGGGGGAAAAGCGGCGAGCGCGAGGAGCCTCGCCCAAAACGCCGCCGCTCCCCCCCGCCTCAGCACTCCCTGGCCTGGGAGCTGTAGGCGGGGGTGGGGGTGGAAGCGGGGAGGCAGCGCGACCGGCGCTCGCAAGGAGCCTCGCCCAAAACGCCGCCGCTCCCCCCGCCTCAGCACTCCCTGGCCTGGGAGCTGTAGGCGGGGGTGGGGGTGGAAGCGGGGAGGCAGCGCGACCGGCGCTCGCGCGAGGGGAAGAGCGGCGAGCACAACAAGCCTCTCCCCCCCGCATCTTCAGGTAAGTGCACAGCACCACCCTGGGTGGTTTCATACGGTGGCTGCATACGGTGGGGATGCGGCCGCGGCCATTTTTGAGCTGCCCCCACTGTATGCGGCGACCGCAAAGATGACACCCGGTGTATAAGACGACCCCAACTTTTGAGAAGTTTTTCTTGGGTTAAAAAGTCGTCTTATACGCCGGAAATACGGTAAAGAGGCCATACTTTCATTATTTAAATATTTTGTTTTGAGCAATGTAACTTACAAAATTAGTTTTAAAGTATAGCTGTACAGTGAGCCGTCCTTACCCGCTGTCTCTGGATATGCAAACTTGAACATTTGCAGCCACGTTGTGTCATTTACCTAAAATGGCGGCATTGTGTACATGGGCTGAAGCATTCATTTTTTTAATTAATTTTTATTGATCATAAAGAAAAAAACGGAACAAAAAAGAAAAACACCATGCGATACACATAAGAGTGAAAGAAGGAAATTTCAACAAAACAAGCTTACATTGTTATTTCTCTCCAATTCCATTATGATCATATACTTATTCAGTATATTCTGTCATACTGCTTATATACTTTTGTTATCTAGATCTAGATCTCATTCTCATTATACTCATTATTATTATAATAATTTCATTCTTGACTCTATACTTTCCCATTACATTTAATCTATTACTGTTACTAAATATGATGTATCAAACTATTCCTAAAAGTAAACCCATCCTCAGAGCCAATTATGTTTCAACTTACTCCACCTTCCAGAATTGTAATTCTTCTTGTGGAGGTATGACACCTTCCTCTTTTATTAAAGCCTTTTCCACAAATATCTTCCATATTGCTTCGAAATCATTCTCCTTCATTATTCCTTTTTTGGCCTTAATTTGATGGAGCTGAAGCATTCATGTGCACATCACTGCTATTGAATATAATGGGATGTGACCATGCCCAAATTTTGCCATTCATAGGGGTTCCTGTAACAGAACTTTTGCATAGAATCATAGAATAGTAGAGCTGGAAGAGACCACAAGGACCATCAAATCCAACCCAATATGGATGGCACATTGTATTTGTTTGCCTGCAAGGAAACCCCATTAAAATCCATGGGATTTACCTCTGAATACAAATAAATAGTTGTTCTGTTCAGTACAGTTATTTGTTTATACCTTCCTTTCTGCCAGTGAATCAACATATGTTTACTGTCACATTTTCTTTAATGACATCATTATTGTCTAGGTTCATGCTATTCTCTTTAGCAATTCATGTGTTTAGAGAAGTCACAGTCCATTTAAATAACAAGAGCAAATTTGCCTGTTTAATGAAATAAGCTCCTCACAGTGAAATGACTTTTTCAAAGTTTTCAAAGTAATTAATAGAATAATTGCCCTTTAAAATGGAGTGAATGTTTAAATGGGTTTCTCTTTTTTTATTTAGGTGGAAAAGAAGTATCAAATAAGGAAGAGTTAAAAGGTGTCCAGTGGGCTTCATGGACTTCAATTTCGGGCCTTGAAGTTAATGGAATATGGCCTAAATATTCAGAGATCAGTGATATTAATTCTGTAGACGCAAATTTTATGGGCCAAGTTCTAGTTACGGCTGATGACTATGGAATAGTTAAACTGTTTCGGTATCCTTGTCTAAGAAAAGGTATCTTTATAATGTGATCTTTGAATGTAGTCAATAATGAGGTTTGTAAAACTCAAATAAGCATGGTACAACCCATGTACTTTATTACTTCTTTCACAAAATAAAATGAGCTGCTGAAGTTAATTTGACAGTTCTATATTCTTGTCTGGTTGAGACTTCTGCTTGGAAAATAACTGAAAAGAGTTTAAGATGCAAACAAAAATTGGTTGCTTTTGTTTCCTGATGTCCTAATTTCACGAAGTAGCAGAATTGAAATTTGAGTTACCTGCACTGATAGATATTTTCAATGTCTTGTAAAGTACTAGCCAAGTTTCACTTGTGCAGTGGGGCTTACCTGTTAATCTTCATCCTGCATTTCCTTGTGAGACCTACAAAGGCCTCTACAACAGAATATGTTGAGTGTACAAGTAGCAACAGCTGATAGGTATGGGAAAATTTACAGAAATTGGGACTCATGCCTTTTTGATGATGCAGAACAGTGTTTTAAAACGATGGCATGAGGCTGAAAAATAATGAACTGATTGCATTTACAGGGGCAAAATTTAAAAAATACCTTGGCCATTCAGCACATGTGACAAATGTCAGATGGTCACATGATTATCAGTGGGTGATTTCTATTGGTGGAGCAGACCATTCTGTTTTCCAGTGGAAGTTTGTTCCTGAAAGGAAGCTAAAGGATGCTCTTCACATAGCACCACAAGGTAAATGAGCAATTCACAATTTAATTTAGTTAGAAACAATTGTTAATATAGTTGGTAATACAGGTTGTACAATAATAGTTGAGCTGGATAAACCTATTTTTAAAGGTCAGCTCAGGTTTTGCTCCACTTTCTCCATTTCTCATATGCTAGAGAATTATTATTTGTTGACCTAGACATTTCTGTTTGCACAAAGAAGCTCATAACAGTTTTTTAAAATTGCCCAGTCTAATTAAGACAGTGAAATATAAATAATAACCAAGAGACAGAAAAAATCAGAAGCTCTCATTTTTAAAGACCACATGGGATTTGCTTCTAAGTAACTATGATTCGGACTGTGCTTTTCAGTGTTTCTGTCTGTGTTACACCTTGGTCTGTGAATGTGTCTCACTTGAAGCAGTTTCTACTTCTGAGTAGATGTGTATATCATCAGTTTCTTAATGTTATTTAATTCTGCTGTTTAGAATCTATTTTGATTTGTTTACTTTTTTAATCATAGAAAGCCTGGTTGATTCCAATAGTGAAGAATCAGATTCTGATCAGTCTGATGTTCCAGAGCTGGACTCTGAAATTGAACAAGAGACACAAATCACATACCGTCGACAGGTATCATCATTAAAATATAACTACAGTCCAGAACCCCTTGCCTCAGAATACCAAGATACTTTGGTTTAGCTGGGACATCCAGATTTGCTGAATCCTAGCTGTCTATCACTGTGCAGCAGTAAAGGTGCATCAGCACAACTGTGGATGGTATCAGTGCTGCTTGATCTTCCAAGTGGATTTTATTTGGCTTCCCATATATAAATCTCAGGTCGGTGGAAAGTTTGCCCATGACCATGATGTACTGAGAGTACTTACAGCAATAGAAAGCTTAAGCATTCAGCCCTACAACCAATAGTTTGCCTCCATTAGAGGCAACCCGATGAATCATAGGAAAAAATGATACTTATATACATTCCATTGGTTCCGTGGGACTACTGCTTGGGACAAACAACTGGATCTGGTCTGCAATTTACTCATGATTCTTTGTTTCATCCTGTAATTAACTGTACTTCAATTACTGTTAAGTTTTTATTGCTACTGTTTCCAGTATAAAAAAAGTAAGTAATTTGGCCACAAACCTCTGTTCCTCGGAGAGATTTGCTTTTCAGATATGTGCAGTTACAGAGAAGCTGTATATTTTTCATAAGGTTTACAAAGAAGATCTACCTCAGCTTAAAGAGCAGTGCAAAGAAAAACGAAAAACTGCAGCCTCAAAAAGAAGAGAGCGGGCTCCAATCAATAGTTTAAGGCTGCATTTTGTCCATGGGTATGTAAATCAGAATTTTTACCCAAAAGAAGAATGTTTTCCTCTAATTGGATTTCAGCATGTTTAAACATAGCTAAGCACATTAGAAACAACTTCAAGAGATTCTTAATTAGGTTTCCAGCTTTTTTTAAAAGGTAAAAGTTTCAAGGTGTATTTTAAGCACAATGCTGCAAGAAGAGTAAAAATAGTTTCACAACCACAGTTTTCCTGATTAACCCATACCCCCATTTTCCATCCACACAGATTACTGTTTTCTTGTAGCAAAGAATACAATATCATATTGGAAAATATATGGTACTTGCATACTTGCAACATATGGTGCTTCCATACTTTGGCAATATATAATACTTGCATAGTTTGGCGTGACAACCAAATAGCAGCTTTGATACGAGCGTTTCAGTGATGTGAGCATACAATGATGCCTGGGAAAAGGTTAAATTTTCACCTGTTTACCATAGATCTAGTTCAAATATTTTTTCCCCTTCCCGTTCTTTATTTACCTTTTTCCCTTAAATGTAAGACCGTCAGACACAGATATCTTCATATTCCATGTAGTTCGACCTTCATAAAATATACAAAAGTTTCACAAGAATTTTTTTTTCTGTTTGATTCTAGCATTTACTCAAAAAGATTAGAGAGGAGCTGGAATTTGTTTTTAATTAAATTTGTTGGAAAACTAGCTTAATTTTGATCTTGCTTCTTGTGATTTCCCCCCCAAATATCATTTCTATAACTAAATGGGAAATGATAGACTTGTGAGAAATATAATTCTGCTAGAATTGGAAGAAAGAAACAAAGGGAGACCCAACAAAAATATTTTAAAAGATATTTTGTACAATAATCATGATTTAACTTTCCAGTAACACAAGTAAGCAGTTATACTTTCTTCTGATTTTACAAGCTATTTTCGAATGAGTATCTGTCTCTTACAGACATAGCTAGAAGAGAAAGTTGTTGGTACAACATAATTTACTTTGTTGTTCTGCCATATATAATGTAAAAAACTTGTACAATATAGTTATGGATGTGATTTTAACACTTAGTCTTTTGTTAGTTACAGGGGCTATGACTGTCGGAGTAATTTATTTTACACTCAAACTGGAGAAATTGTATACCATGTTGCAGCAGTGGGTGTAGTGTACAATCGGCAGCAAAATACACAGCGCTTTTATTTGGGCCATGATGATGACATTTTGTGTCTTGCGATTCATCCTTTAAAGGACTATGTGGCAACAGGCCAGGTAGGATTCATGCTTAGGATTTTAGTGAGCACATAACTGAATATATGTGACATACATTTGAAAGCAATCTAGCTGATTGGAAACTTGGTTGGATTAGTTGTGAACAGTTAGAAAAAAGAAGAATAAACATGGAGTTCTTGGGCTTCAGAAGAATTTATGGTGGATATCAAATATATTATTAAGATTGCAACAGTGTTCTAATGCATACAGTGGTTCTTCAGCCTGCAAGATTTTCCCTGTTTTCTTCCATAAAGAGAAGTTCTTGTCAGAGTTTTTCCTTCCATGGCTTACAGTATCTGCCTTATGTAAAAAAAAGGCTGAAGAAACTGCATGTATGGAGATTGCTAAATATACTGATGTCCCCATATGGACAGAACTACTGAATTAGAGCCATTAGGCTGTGTCCAGTACTTCCTTTCCATAAATGGGAGTTTTTGATCTAATGGAGGATTCTGGTGGTGGAAAGGGAAGGAAAGCTATTTTTCCTGATTCTCCATGGTCCCCTCACAGAACCTTCTCTTTACTTTTGGAGGGTCCCCTAACCATCTGGAGTAGATTTGAGGAAGTACAGAAACCAGTAAAATAAAGAGGAATCAGCTAAAATTGCCTTTCCTGTTAGGAAAGACATGTTTACAAATAGAAGGGCATAATTGCATTAATTTTTTTGCTTTGCTATTACAGAAATTTCAGAAATATTCAAGATATCAGATTACACTGGATGAAGAGGAAATTTTTTTTCTATAAGTAGTGTAGAAAATTAAGATGGCATTATGCAAACATATAATTTGCCCAAAATATTTTGAGATTATCTAGGTAAATAAATAAATAAATAAATAAATAAATATCTAAACACACTTCCATATTATGGGACAGGTTTTATGGAGGTCAAGCCAATGATTATATGAAACCATATATGTTTTTTATTAAAAAATAAATTTTATTATACAACAAGTTCTTTCAAATTACAAAACAGTACATACACAACATTTACATTTACATACAAACATACAGTAAAACCTCACATACAAACACAAATACCAATACCTACTCATACCTAATTACAATTCTTCATTTATCCTTATAGGTGATGCATACTTTATATTTCTCATGCATCATCTTCTCAACTTAAAATAATTATCTTACCTTCCATTTGTTCCTTCGTACATAACCCATTCTTCTTCTGTCATACATACCTTGACTTCTTTTAACTGTCCATTGGGCGCGACCTTCCTCTTCTCATCCTCCTGCTCAACTTTATTTTTATTTTTCCGGTTACTGCATTTCCTACCTTCTACTCTGCTATCCTCTATCTCTCTTCTAAATCTACTTTGTCTCTATCATACCTCTCTCATAATATTATTGTTTGTTTATTTATTATCTATTATTTATCTTTTGTTATTTGTTCTTTATTATTTCCTTTTATTATAACTATTATTTAATTGTTTAATATGTAAATGTGCTCACCATTTTAGACTGTATTTCTAATCTTTAATAATTCTTTTATTTTAATCTTAATTAATTTATCTTTTTTATTTTTGGTCTATTCCTCCTTTATTTCATCTTCATCATATTTCATTTCATCTTCTAATCAAATTAGTCATACATTCCTATCAACGCATTTTTACCCCAATTCTCTTCCCACATTGGTTTTAGTATTTCCCATTCTCGATTAAATGTTTCCTTCAACTTATTCTGTAAATATAAAGTTAATTTATCCATTTCAGCGAATTCATATATTTTCTGTATCCACTCTTCTATCTTTGGTATATTCTCTGCCTTCCAATATTTTGCAAATGTAATCCTCGCCGCGTATATCATGTAACATATGATTCTTGAATATTTATCTCTAACTCTCTTATCTATCCCTTCTAAAATGTTTAAAAGATATATTTCTGGAGAGATTGTAAATTTGATCTTAAACAATTTTTCTATTTGTTTGTGTATCTGTAACCAATTTTTTTTAGCTTTTTTACATTTCTACATGTGGAAGAAGGATCCTACTTCCTGACATTTCCAACATGTAATTATTTTTTTATTTTTATTCATTTTAGATACTCTAGCTGGGGTTAAAGTACCATCTATAGTACATCTTATAAAAATTTCCCTTTACATCATAGCTTCTAGTGAATTCTTGATTAGTTTTCCAGACTTTTTGCCATTGGTTTAAAGTTATTGGGTGCCCTATGTCATTTGCCCATTTTATCATATTTGTTTTAATTATCTCTTGTTCTAATTCTAGATTTAACAACAATTTAGAAATCTTACTTAGGGACCTTTTTACCCCTAGTTTCATTATTTTATCAAATTCATTTTCTGCTAAAGTTATTCCTTTGTCTTTCACATCCTCTTTATATTTTCCCGCCAATTGTCTATGCAATAACCAATGTGTTGAAAAACCTTCTGCTATTAATTCTTCCCTAGATTTCAATTTAATATTAACCCCTTCTTTTTTAAGTATGTCCTTATATGTTAACCATTCTTTTATTCTTACTTTCTCTAACTTATAAAATGCTTCATGAGGGGAAGTCCAATATGGCAATTTTAGGTATAGTTTTTTCCTAAATTTTATCCAAATTCTTAAGATTGCATTTCTGACATAGTGGTCTGTGAACCCCTTATTGTTCTTATATTTGTCATACCAAACGTATGCATGCTAGCCATGGTACAGATTAAATCCTTCCAAATTTAATAATTTTACATTTTCCAATGAAATCCATTCCTTCATCCAAACTAACGTAGAAGCTTCATAATATAATTTTAAATCTGGTATGCTTAAACCTCCTTTCTCTTTTGATTCTTTTAAATATTTCCATGTGATTCTAGGTTTCCTTCTATTCCACACAAAATTGCTAAGATCTTGCTCCCATCTTTTAAAAGCTTTATCATTTACTAATATTGGTAGATTTTGAAATAAGAACATTATCTTTGGTAAGGTGTTCATTTTTATAGCGGATATTCTCCCCAGTAGGGATAAGTTTAATTTCTCCCATTTTTTCAATTCATCTTGTATTTCTTTCCAGATTTTTTTATAGTTATTTTGAAATAATTCTGAGTTATTTTTCATTATTGTTATACCCAGATACCTTGCTTTTTTACTATTTTAAATCCTGTAACCTCTATTAATTCTGCTTCTTGTGATTGCGCCATATTTTTTGTGATCATTAATGATTTATCTTTATTAATCCGTAAACCAGCTACTTGACCAAATTCTTTTAATGTTTCCATGAGTGGTTTGATACTTTTATTTGGGTCTTCTAAAATTATTGCCGTATCATCTGTGAATGCTTGGATTTTAAATTCGTATCCTTTAACCTTTGTTCCTCTTATCTCCTTATTGTTTCTAATTTTAATAAGTAGCACTTCTAAACACATGATAAAGAGCAATGGGGAAAGTGGGCATCTCTGTCTCGTACCTTTATTTATCTTAAATGAATTTGATTTCTCTCCATTGATTATTAAACAGGCTTTTTGTTCCCTATAAATCACTTGAATCCAATTTCTATATCTTCTTCCAATTCCTAATTTATTCATCACTTCAAACAAGAAATTCCAATTCACATTATCAAAGGCCTTTTCTGCATCTAAAAATACTAATGTTAACTCCTTTTGATTCATCTTTTGATAATATTCTATCTATGATTACTCTTATATTATTTTTCAAATGTCTACCTGGTAAAAACCCATTTTGATCTTCATGTATCCATCCCCCCAATATTCTTTTTAATCTGTTCGCTAAAATTGAAGTAAAAATTTTATAATCAATATTTAATAATGAGATTGACCTATAGTTTCTCTTATCTTGTTTATCCTTCCCTTCTTTCGGGATCAACACAATGTTTGAATCTTTCCATGAATTTGATAAATCTTTGTTATTGATAGAGTTTATTACTTGAACTAATAGAGGGGCTAGTAATTCTTGAAAAATTTTATAATACGTCGCTATGAATCCATCTGGACCTGGGGCTTTCCCTTCTTTTAGATTCTTAATTGCGTCCTTAACTTCCTCTAATGTAATCGGTTTATCTAATTCTTCTCTTTGTATTTCTGTCAATCTAATAATATCTTCTTGATATAAATAATCCCCCATTTTAGTTTTTGAAACCATGTATGTTTTTATGGTATTCCTTTTTTTAAAATATAATTTTTATGGGATTTTAAAAATATACAAAAGAAAAGAAATGAAGGAAAAGAAAAACAGGTATGAAAGAAGTGTATGTGGGACATAATGGGTAACTAAGCATATATGTTAAATATACATTGATAAAAGCTGGTCATTTGTCCAAAAAATATTTATCTGGAGTTGGAGTCTGTAGAAAAATGACTGCATGAAAAATGACTGCATGACTGCAAAATGACTGCAGTAAGATCTTCTGACAGCTATTGGATGTATAGTAAATATTTGTTCTTCAGCCCTCAGAGTATGAATTTTTTTAAGCAACAGTAACAGTGTGCAGGATCCAGTTATGCTTACCAGCAGTTAAGTTGCATGCCACATAAACATAATTTAAAAGTATAAATGTGTCTACAAATATCAAATATTTTTATCATACAAAATTAAAATGCTATAAGACAGCCAAAGAGCCTCCACTGGAAATGATCATACATCCAGGGAGGAACAAGTTTCAGATTGATTTTACTGCATTTTTCTAAGTCTCCTTTCCCTTATAGAAGTTTCTTCCTATAAGAGATATGTGCTGTAACTTCCTTCTCATGTAGACTTTAACATGTTGCACTCAACAATACATGAACCTGTGGGATCTTCATGGTTGATACAGTCCTAGAGTTCAAAGTCCATTTGCACACTAAATTTATTACCGGTGAGGAGGATATAAATGCCATATTCAGGAGAGCTTGCAAAGTCAGATCAAAAATACTACAATGAGCTTAATCAGAGATATTGTCATTGAAAATTGTCATCATATATTGAAGCAACAGGGAAACAAAGATCCAATAGAAAATAGTTCTTGTGTTCAGCTGAGGAAAACAAAATCCGATCTCTCCTCACTTACTGTAAAATATGCCAGATTTCTACCAGTTCTAAGTCAGACATATAACTCTTATTGTGCAGGAGTTTAGTTTACGAGGGAGAATATTGCTGTCTAAGACTGGCTAAAGAATATTGTTAAAGTCTACCTAATTATTGTAATAATTATAGATTATGGTGGCCAAGTGGCTCTAAATGTAATGAAACATTTTGTGACAGTTCAAATTTGAACCATATGTATTTATCCAATTATTTATTGACATATTTGAAATTTTGATCAATAAAATTAGAAAAGAGACACCTCAGTGGTTTGTCTCACTGGAAGTGGAGCATTTTATGAAATAAAAATAGCAGCATCTTTTGATTTCTTATATCTGCCATTCATTCAAGCCTCCTTTTATTAGATATAAGAAGGTGACTCTTCTTTAACAGCAAGCACTTGGTTCTTTTAAGGGACCCACAAGCCTCTATCTTCCATATAGCTAATTTATGGATATATTAAGTTATAAAAATCTATAGCAAGAAATAAAAAGAAATACCCCCCCAATATATTTTTTCACTAATAAACTTGCATTGACAGGAATGAAGGGGGAAGGAGGAAGGAAAGAGAAGAAGAAAAGAAAATGGAATGGGGGAGTGGTTATAGTACAATGCAAAGCGATGGCCAAAAGAACAGCTTGCCTATGTCTCTCATGTCCATCACTCCCAACCCTCCACTCAGATTTTTGAAAGGGAAAAATAAGCATTTTATTAAACATCATTAAAAATTTATTTATTTTGCAAAGTGTTAACATGTACCTAAATAGAACTATCTGAAGGTAAATGAGAGGTAAATATGAAATAGTAAATTGCAATAAATAACCACTGACTTTCATTGCTTAGTCGTATTTACTTTTAGTAATAAAGTGGTATTGCTTTTTAAAAAAGGTTCTTAACATTTCATTTTTATTTAATTGTAACTTTTTTAGTGGATATTTGATATGCGAAGTCTGTCTGGATATACTTGCTAATTAAGTTTATTAGCACAATAAACTGAAGTGATAGTGACAAAATGTGAAGTTACAGAAATATTTAATTAAATAAAACTTCTGTTGGGTTAATCAGCTCTGAACTTCAGCTGGTCATTGTTTGAACTTTTGTTTGCACTTCTGCATAAACAAAGCTAAGTTTAGAACAGGAATCCATTACTAGATTTGTGAATCATATTTTATTTAATACAGCCAAGTTTGAAGAATGTTGAATCATAGAATCATAGAAATATAGGGTTGGAAGAGACCACACGGGCCATCCAGTCCAACCCTCTGCCATGTATTACTTACAGAACTGATATGGTTGAGAAGTAAAAGCTTTAGCATTATTGTTCTGTTATTCCACTTGCATTTTTAATTTGTTTTATCTCCATTGTAATTGCATATTTAAAGTAAAATGATTTTTTTAAAAAAAAATACAGATATTCAGTTACAAATAACATGTTCAATCTCTTTTGTTTAAGGTTGGTCGGGATTGCTCAATCCATATTTGGGATACAGAGACAATCAAACCACTATCAGTTTTAAAGGGCTATCACCAATATGGTGTCTGTGCTGTTGATTTTTCAGGTATCATGATTATCTTATTTATTTGAAACTATAGTTCTTTCAGGCTTGCTTGATCCTTAGAGTAGATCCTATTATATTGATACATTAATGACTGAAATAGTTTATGTGTGAGGAGAGTTACTATTAGAACGCTAACTTGTAAGCTGTGACAGCCTTATATATGGAAGAAAGGTTTGAGTTGGGCTGTGGTCATCATGTCTAAGTGTGACTGGTACATTACCTGTTCTAGAATGAAAATGCTTACAAAGAAGCATTTCTGCTTTCTTCCATTGTGCCTGATTGTGTTCGCTACAACTAATAATGGCAACAGTTTCTGATACAAGCATTTTAAATAAACCTGAAAACTCCTACACTTCACTGAGACGTTGAAAGTTAATTATGGTTCATAAAACTGTTTGGCTTTCTGAACTCTATTTTGCATTCAGTATGAACTTATATAAAGTTCTTTTGGATCTTCTTTGATGACCTCTTCCCTGATTTCTTTTTAAATGTCATCTCCTGTGATGATACATTCCCTTCTGCAGTCTTTGCTATCTCTTTCCATGACTTGCTCTTTAACTAGTGCATCTGTCTTCTTCTTCTGCTGCTGCTGTTATGTGCCTTCAGGTTATTTCCAACTTATGGCCAGCCTAAGGCAAATCTATCATGGAGTTTTCTGAGTCTTAGAGTGTTTGATGCACTCAAGGTCACCCAGTTGGTTTCCGTGCCCTTATACTTGATACATATACTTTATATCCTGATAATGTTCACTGTCTGTTTTTACATAGTCTATTTTGAGGTAAATAGAAAGTGAGGAAGCACTGTGAATCTGTGGTCTATCATACTTCATGGGTAGACAAACTGCAGCACTAGAGCCTTATGCATCACACTGCCTGTTTCTGTGGACCTAAACACCTCCATACTCTCTGGACTGTCCATTTTCTGGCCAAAAGAAATGGTAAACTGCCTCTTCTAGAAGCCTCAAAGAGCAGCAGTTCCTTGGATGACTGCCTGAGCAATCCACACTGATAGGTTTTCCCCTTGGCATCAGCTGATCCAAGTTCTTTTCTGTTGAAAACATTATCTCCACTCTCTCTCAGACCATTTTTTTAGATTCCTGCCTTGTCCAGCTGGTTGAGGTTTCATTCTCTCTCTTAAGTAAATATAACAATTGATCTGATCTGATTAACCTTTATTAGGCATACTACAACATATACATTTACAATAAAACTTCAACAATCATTTTTAGAAAATTTAGTCCATAAGTTTGTTGCCTCCACCAGAAAGTTGGCCATTAGCCTAGCAATATGCGGATTCCGACCTTCCAACAAGTGTTCCACTGATAACCTATCCAAACAGATATTCCTTTCCAATAACCTCCTTAACAACTTTTTCCTTGGAATTATATACAATGGGCAAAACAATACAATATGTTGGAGAACGTCAGGAGTTTGAGCACAATGACATATACAATTCAGAAAAGGGGTCTGTAGATATCTACCCTTAGTCACATTTGAGGGTTGCACATTCAACCTTGCAAGTAAAAAGGCCTTCCTTGACACCAACAATGAGAGAGTTTGAAAATAATCTGGAATCCTACCCTGCAAGGTGGGAATACCGAACATCGATGGGGAACAAACCCTAGGAGGTGTTGGGTATGACAACCAATATTCGCTCTCCGCAAGGCAGGCCCTGATAGTCTCAAGACACTCCTTTTTGGTTGATAAGAGGAGAGAATCCACATTTAAACATTATTTTGCTTTCATAAAATGTAGCCCACCTGGTGTAGTAAATGTCAGATTGAAGGAAACATAAAAGGCCAGATCTATTAGGTCTAAAATGAATCTAAAACCAAGATCTATAAACCATCAGCCAAGCTTCAGTTTCAAGAGAATTCAGGCCCAGTTCTGCATAAAGAGTCAGATGGTGTACACATGGGGGAACAGATAATATTTTCCTGAAAAAAAGTGCCTGCAGTCGTTCAATCTCCTTATTAAAGGCTGGAATCCAGGTGAATATACTATAAAGTATTTGTGGTCTTAATTTGGTTTTATAAATTTTTAAGGCCACCAGGATATCCTGGTTGCCTTTTTTATAGTAGAAAGATTGTACAACAGGCAAAGCTCTTTTCCCTGCCAGAATTACCTTATTTCTCTGTTTGCACCAGTGCCCGTTAAAATGGAAAAGGACACCAAAGTAAACATATTTCTTGACCTGTTTGATTGTCTGGTCACCAACCTTCCACATTCTTGGGACAAATCTCTTAGAAAAAACCAGTATTTTGGATTTATCAGAATTTACCTGCAGGTGCAATTTATCTCAGTATTCAAAAAATCTTTTCAGGGCCCTTACCAAACCCACCTTAGACAGGGAGAGTAACAATGTATCATCGGCATACTGAAGTACAAATACGGCCGATTACGCAGCGAAGGTGGGTGTGAATGTACTGTGGCCATAAAGGCAGGTAGATCAGCCACAAATAGATTAAAGAAGTGAGGAGCCAGCACACATCCTTGTCTAACTTCTACACCTCAGTAGATAGGGTCTGTTAATAAGCCGGTTTCAGAAAATTTCACTCTGCTGTTACCCTGTGAATTGGGGGTCCCAGGAGGGATGCCCAAATAACCAGAACAAACTAAGCAAAGATGGGGAAAATTAGCTGGAGCGCTCTCTTGGCTAACAAGAGGCAGGGCAACGCAGCAGGATCTTTTACCCTATGTATACAGTGTCAGGTCAGTGAACAGGCAAATGGTTCAAATAACAATTAAGATTTATTAAACAGTTATTAAAGAAAAGCACAAACACACTCCTAACTAGAAAAGGAAAATAGAATTTGAGGGGAATGGGTGATACGCCACCTGTCCTGTAGTCCTGAAGAAGCCTGATTGAAGAAGTAGAAACCTGGCGTGGCGGCCCAGGAGAATCTGCTGAACTGAGCAGCAGCAAGGCAAAGTGAAGTTCGAGTGATCCGGCGATAGTTCCAGAGGAGTTCCAGCGAGAGTTCCAAAGAGCTCTCAAAAGCGGGGGATTTTTATAGGGGAAAGAACAACCGCAGGCTAGTCTGGTCTTGGGCAAAAACAATAGGGTTTGGGTTGGAGACAAAACCTCTGAAAGGTCAGAATTTGCATGATTAAGTTAAAGTCCGTATTGACAATAGTATAGCTGGTATGTAAATGCGGCTAGCTCAGCAGTTAAGTACCTAGCTCACCGGGGTTTCCTTCAGGGCAGAGGGTCCCTTTGTGGTAGCGTACATATGTAATGAAGGTGTTTTGGGAGGTCCCCTAAAGCAGATCTGGCAATATGTGGCTTGATTTGGTGGGAGCAGCAAGCAATAGCCATGCCTAGCTTCGTGCTTGTTCGGCGGGCCTCACAAACACTTGGCTGGTGGCAGAGTAGGGCCGAATTATGATATCAAAATGATATCTTTGGTACACCAAAGGCCAGGCCAGAACTTGGTGGTAACACTGCACTGATTATTTGTATGAAGTTGGCTTAAAAGAAACAACAGTCAGGGATCTATATTAAGCTTACCAAGCTTATCCCATAGTAAGGGCCGGTGAATTGAATCAAAAGCAGCTTTCAGATCAATAAAAGCTGCGTACAGTTTGCCTTTAGGGCGTGACAGGTATTTATTTACAAGGAATGAGAGCACTATTGTATGATCCTCAGTGGACATGTGTCTTCTAAATCCCGCTTGCTCCGGACCAATCAAAGCCTGGATGTTCATCCAACTCAATAATTTCACGGCCAAATAACTGGCATAAAGTTTGCCCACTACTGAAAGAAGACTTATTGGGTGATAATTGCCAGGGTTCCGTCTATCCCCCTTTTTAAAGATAGGAATTATGATGGCATCCTTCCAGTCGGCTGGAATCTCACCAGAGTTATTTACAAGAGTAAATAAATTGGCCAATGCCTTTGTCCATTGCTCAGGGCGATATTTCAAAATTTCTGCCGGGAGCCCATCATATCCTGGGGATTTACCAGATTTTAGTTTAAGGATCAACTGATGCACCTCATCGGCTGAAACTGAGCTCCATAAATTAGGAGGGTTTTTTATTAGTGGATTACCCTCAGATGATTGGGTTCTCATTTTATCAGTAAAATAAAGAACCCAAGTTGAGGGGGGTAGAATAGGAGAGACCATAGAGTTCTCGTTCTTCATATGTTTCCTAACCACCACCCAAAAGGTTTTCGCATCTTTGGATTTCAAAGCATTATACAGAGATGTCCAATTTTGCTGGAAAAATACCTTCCTTTTACCTTCCACCAATTTAGAATATTCTTTACGGGCCTTGTAATAGGACCGAAGATTAACGAACGGATTGGCCAAAGCCTGATGGAACATTTGTCTTAACTTTTGTTTCCAAATAACACAACTTTTGTCAAACCATGTTCTTCTGCCTTTTATATGTTTAGGGGGATAAGAGGCCTTATTTTGAAAAATAGTCATAATATCCTTATATGCCGACAAGGCATTGTCTATCCTAGTGCTAATAGTTAAAACATTAAAACAATTTAAAACCCGTACGTCCTTAAAACTATTGCTAATAAAATCTTCCATTTTAGGATCCTGTCATACTGGAGTTCATGCCAGCCTCCCAAGGTTGACTCTCATCCTTAAAAAAGGCTGGTAATTCCTCCAGCGTTATTTAATTCTTGCTGCCACCACCCACTGAATTCTGAATATCTGAGCAGTACAGTGGGAGCCTGCTCAGTGGATTGCCAATCCCTGTTTTTAAGGACCTTTCCTTCCCTCTCACCTCCCCCTTCTGAGTGAGAAAAGTCCTATCTAGCGTGTGCCAAAGACTGGCGTGGGAATGGAGAGAAACAGAGGTTTTACAGAAAGTATTTATTCAAGGCATGCAAATAACAGACAATATTACACTTGAGAGGCTCCTCCACCCAGGCACGCTTAAGTTACAAGTAGTTACCAAAACAGATATAAAAGCACAGATACATTCTTAAGATCAGCCAACTCCAAAATAATAAACAGCCTAACGCGACTAACTATCTTATTCTAGTTACTCACAATTAGGTTCACAGCTTAGATGTTCTAAGAGAGACGAGAGGGGCCAGGAGACGAGGCATGGGGCCTCCAGCCACCTCTTTCCTTTTTGATTGGTCAATCCTCACCCTGTGACCTGTGATGTTGACCCACACTAAAATGTTATCTAATCCCAACACCTCATTAACCCTTGGTTTACCTCAAGAGGGAAGTATCCCCCTTTAGCTAAGTCTAGATAATGGGAAGCCCCATTATCACAGATCCCAACAGATACGCTTCATTCTCTCATATCTATGAAGAGTCAAATCACTCCTAAGAGGTGAAAGCACTGACTCAGCTAGATTAAGGGAAACACATAGAGGTAGATGGTCACTTTCTGTCCTATAACAGATATCAAAATCAGCAATTAGACTCAGCAATTCAGAACTGATTATTACATAATTGATAGTACTTCTCCCAATGGGTGAAATATATGTAAAACCATCAGTTTTTGGGAACCCTTCAGAGCCATTTAATATTAAAAAGGTGTTGCTAATACAAAGATTGATCAGGAATGACCCATTATTATTAACTTTTAGATCCTTGCCAACATGGGGAAGATTTAAGGGAAAGGGTGGCAAGTCTGGATCAATCATGAGATGTTCACAAAGAAAATCATTAGAGGGCCCAATTCTTGCATTGAAATCACGCAGTAAAATGCACCTCGAAGATACGTACCTATTGGTGATATCTTCAACATAGCTAAACAATTGGTCCCAGTAAGTGGCTAGATTAGGCTCTTTAGTAGTTGGGGGAATATAAATATTAAGCAAAACTATCTTGTCATTTCTTATTTGCAAAACGAGAGCCTGCACTATTGGTACACAGGGTGGCAATACTGTATATCTAAAACAACTGGAAAGTTTTAGAAGTATGGCTAACTCCCCCTTATTTCTACCCCAATTGGAGGATCTACATGCTGGTACACAGAAGTATACAAATCCTGGCAATAGGATATCGTATGGGCACCATGTTTCTTGTAGACATACAGTGTCAAATCTACCAATATAGTCAAAAAAGTCCATATCTGAGTTTTTACTCAGCCACCCAGCTATATTCCAAAAAAGGAGTGACAGTCCTGGGCTACCCCCTTCTAGCTACTGAACCGGATCTGATGAAATTGGAGAAAAAAATGCTTCCTCAGTTTGAACACAACCGTTCATATTAGAGCAGGCAGGGTCATCAGCCAATATAGAAGTAGATGGATCAGTTTCCGGCTGAGATTGAATTATCCTCTGGAATTTGATTGTTGTATCCCCCAGCTGAGCAGTTACCATTATTTGATTGGCAGCTGAAAGATCCTGTAAGCCCTGCAAAGCCTGCTCCTCCACGGACTTAAACTCAGGGACAGCATCAATAACCTGCAAAAGAGACATGAGACATTCGTTGGTTGAGGGGTGTCAATAATATACGGATGCTCAGAGGTTAATTCTTCCAATTCCCTAGCCCAGGATTTTCCCTGTACTTGTTCAGCAGGCATTTCCCCAGTTCCAGATTTCACGTCAATTCATAATCGAGTAGAAGTGGAGAATCCTCAGCTGCAGGTTTCGCCTTAGGGAAAAAGTAAGCACTAGACGGCAAATGTGCTGTACAGGCCAGGGTGGGGTTAACAGGAAGCGATGACATGTCCATGTTGAGTGCATCATCCTTTTCGCCCCCATCCTCCATTGACACAAATTGTTGGCTGAGCAATCAAAAAATGGTCCTTTGGTAGCAGAAACTGGTTTAGAGGGCCCACCAAAATCGTCATTTAATTGTCTGGTTGTCTCTGTTTCAAAAGAAGCCACCATTAAATGTTGGCTATTGTTAATCCTTTCTATTGCCTGCTTCAAACTGTTCCATTCCTCTTTGAGTTGAGTAAAATCATCTACATTATTGGGCCTGCTCCAGGTTGAGAATGCATGACGATCCAAGCCTACTCCTTTGAGTATTCCCTCCTTATAGGCCACCAACGTATTAATCACGTTATTCTTAAACACCCTAGAGCAGTGAATATCATACTGTTTTGCCAAAAAGTTCTTTTTAGCAAACAACAAAGTAGAGCCTGAGGTAGAATCGAAGGACATCATCAATCTTTGATAGTGTCCCAAGTTAGGAAGAAACTGAAAGGACTTTAACCTAATCCTTCTGGGCTCACACCTCAACAATTTACTTAGAGACCTTGATATTATAAAAATTTGACCACTTGCCTTTATTTATAGGGTCGATCCCAACTGCAATCATCACTTGAGATGCTTGTAATGTCAAAGCTGAAGGATATTCAATGGGATTAGGATAAACAAATGGTGAAGCAGCCTGAAAAGCAGTCCTATTATTAAAATGAGTAGAAACCTCCTCCTTATAAAATTGTTCTGTTAGTGCCTCTATTCTATTGCTGATAGAAATACAACTAGTCAGCAACAATTGAAAAGTCTTAGAGATTAGAAACACCTCTCTTGCCAAAAGTTCCTTCCAAGGACATTTGGATGGTGATCCCACGGAGCAACCACCATTACTAGAAGGAAAAAACGAGACTCCCACATTCTCTATGCAATCGTTATTTAACGTAAGTGTTTCAGCCTGCAAAGATTCCAAATTCACATATCTGTTGTTTAATTCTAAATCGGTCTGTTGGACAGAAGGCATTTGCCTATTTGCAAAAAGAGAGTCTATTTTTGTCTGTTTAGAAGGTTTGTTGCCTGAGTCGGTATTAGCCTTAGAACGCTGATGTTTCCATAGCTTCATATTGCAAACTGAGGTTAAAAGTTAAAAATGCTCAGGGCAAAAGAGAGGCTAACAAATAAAATAGGTTTATAGCAACATTTTAAACCTTAAACAAAATTTAGCAACAAGGCAGTTTGAGTTTATAGTAAAACTGATAAAAACCTTATTAAAAAGTAAAATGCTGGAGCTCTAAAGGCAGCGTCCTCCTCCTATTCCGCCATGTTTTTTTCCTCCCTATAACAATTTAAAAATGGAATCAGTTTCTAGTGATGCCCTAAAGCAAAGAAAAGTTACGGTGGGAGGTTGAGGTCACAGAGACTCATATTTTGCTCTCAGAGAAAAGAGGAGGCAAACAGACAAAGAACTACCCTCTAAATCTGCTCTTTTGACTTCATTGCACCAGGGTGTCAGAGTGAGAAACTGATAAAAATAAAATTGGTCAGTTGGCTGCTTCCTAGCAAGTCTCTGATCAGGAGTCAGAATTGAAAAAGATTTTTGTTTCTTCAAGTGACAGTGAAATAGAAAGGCTGGAGGCACAGAAAAATCAAAAAGGCAAAACAGAAAAGCTTATATAATGTTGAACAGGCAGTAAGACCTAAAGAAAAGGGGCAGGAACTAATTAGGAAGACAAAAAAAAAATATAAACATAAGGGAGTAAGAAAATTAGAAGAGGTGTCAGATCAGCTGTTGTCAGTTAAACAAGTTGGAATGGCGGCAAAATCACCAGTGGCTACTTCAGTCCACCTTGTTGGAAAGGCAGATTCTGAACAAGAAGGCAGCATTCTGATCAGACAAGCTGTTAGCCATTCAGAAATGAAGAGGAGCACTGACATGACGACACACAGCTCTCTAGGCTATCAAACCTCATGGAAAGAACCATCTATTCATTTAGATCAGTGGTTCTCAACCTGTGGGTCCCCAGATGTTCATGGACTTCAGCTCCCAGAAGCCCTGAGCATTGACCATAGTGGCTGGGGCTTCTGGGAGCTGAAGTCCACGAACATCTGGGGACCCACAGGTTGAGAACCACTGATTTAGATAGAGGAGTCTATTCATCAAGTCTAAATGTTTACCCTGTGAATGCTCAAATTAAGGTTCTTTCCTATTTGCAAGCACTATTGGCAAACACACCACTTGCGCTTCCTATAGATAAAGAGACAGCAGCAGCAGTAGTAACACTTGCAGACATAAAGGATCAGCAAAAACAGAGACCTGCAATGGAAAGCAGCAATTTAATGTACATTAATCACAGGAAACAGGCGTGTCTGAAGTAGAAAAAATAATTAAGGAGCAGGTGGATAGGCAAATAACCATCTTCCAACACAGGTTTTTAAAGGTCTATAGATGAACTAAACACATCTGCATTACATGCTAATTTGAGCACTAATTTAAACACTGATGTAAACACTAATTTAAATCAAATGCATTTTAATCAAATGAATTCAAACTTAATGAATTTATTGAGCAAGATTTTGCAACAGGAAAGAAGAGAAAATTCAATGAGTTCAACACAATTACATGATTTAAACACATAAACTATAGCAATGGATTTAGAAAGTCAATGAGATCAAATTCAACCATCTTTTCAGAATGAGTAATCTTTATAGCAAGTTCATGGATGCAGTGAGTGAGAATGGGTGAGAAATAGAGAAAGTATCTGAACAAATCCAAACATCTATCTAACTCTAGCAGCAGTGCAAATGTAAGGAAGGGTTCTCAAAAGGAGTTAAATTCAGATTTAGATGAGGAACATTTCATTGATGAAAGAGAAGATTCAGGTGACATACAGATTGATAGTGAATACAAGCAATCTATAGATGCAGAGTTGGACACAGAAAGAAATTCTGACAGATTATTTGAAATTCAGGATTTTAAGTCTCCTAAAGAGAGTACTTAGAACACTGGGTTTAGAGAATAATCAACAGATGGGGCAGGATGGTAGTAAGCCTTCAGAAAAAGATTACTGTGGTTAAGGTTTTAAAGAAACTAAACCCAAAGAATGTAGACTCACCAATGCCTGAGTTCTTTGAAGACCTCATAGATCTAGAATGGGGGATGCCATTAAATAATTAACAGCTTTTGGGATACAGACAGAAACATCACCTGTTTAAAAAGGAAATTATGAAATTCTTATCACTCTCCCAGTGGGTGTCCCAGAATCAGCTTCTGTTTCACAATCTGTGGCCTGTAAGGAACATGACATGACTGAGAAAGCCAGAAGAAGGGCAGATTCAACATTAAGAAAGTCATATGAAGCAGGTGTTTTAGCAATCAGGTCTTCAGTTGCTGCTTCAGTGTTTTCACACACAGTGATACTCTGGGTACAGAATTTATTGGAGACTGAAGATTTATCAGCACATGTATTGCAGTGCTCCTTGAATAAGATTTAAAAGGTACTGCAGTATGTGGCACATGCTGGGAATGACACAGATGCAGATGCATTTGCAGGAATACCCATCACAGCAACAACAGTGTGAAAGAAGTCATTATGGTTATAACACTGGAAGGTACAGCAAAAATCCAGAACCAACTTAGCAAATAGTCCTAGTAGAGGTGGCTTTTTGTCTGTGGAAAAGGCCTTGGAAAAAATATTAGTTGAGAATAAGGATAAAAAACGGGTCATGCCATTACTACAGAGAATGTAGGACCATTTTGCAATACCTTTTGTTCCTTTTGTGGAGGAAAAGGATCTGGGAAACAAAGGGAATTTATGGCATTCAGAACACAATGGAACATGTTGCATTTCCAGTTCAAACAGCAGGGACTGCAGCAAGTTGGAAGAGGGGCAGACTACTCTGCAAGGGGTAGCCATCAGCAATTCTAGCTTCAACAATTCAAGTAGGAGGAGGTTTGATACACTCTGGTCTTCATTGGGATTTGATAACAATGAATCAATGGGTGTTCCAAACAGTTACAATGGGATACCAAATCATATTTTCCAGGAGACCAAACCTTTCATCACTGGTATCAAAAAGCAAGGACAAAAGGGAGATAGTTCGCAAAGAAATTCAGCATGTCCAACAGATCTTGGCCATAGAAAAGGCATCAATAAATCAAAGATGCGAAGAACAAATTTAGTTTTCTTTGTGGTACCCAAGCATAATGGTTCTTACAGATCCATGCTAGATTTAAGTACCTGAATAGATTAATGAAATACCAACATTTCAAGGTGTAAACTTTTCAAACCATCTTAGAGCAAAACCATATAAATGATTATATGGCTTTGCTGGTCTTCAGGAAGCCTACTTGCACATTCAGATGAAAAAGGACTCCAAAAAATACTTGCTGTTTCATTATCACAAGGAGCATTTTCAGTTTAGGGCTCTTCCTTTCAGCTTCTGTTGTGCACTCAAGAGTTTTCACAAAGGTGCTAGTGGTGTTGATAGTGAATTTAAGACAGAAGGATATTCAGTTATTCCCATACCTGGATGACATCTTATTGAAGGCAAGGTAGTGGGATAAAACCAAAAGAGATCTGGAAGAAACATTCAAGTGTTTACAAGAACACGCATTTCTAGTAAACATAAAGAAAAGTGCGCTGGAGCCTACCAAGATTATAACTCATTTAGGAACTCAGATAGATACAAAGGTAGGCTTTGTATACCTTTCTAATGAGAGGAACCACAAGCTAAGAAAGGACACAAATTGCAGCCTAATGCATTTAGTGAAAGTCCAAGTTTACCATATCCTGGGTGAGGTTTCACACAAGAAAGTTAAAATTGCTGATATGACCAAATCAATTGGCAATAATAAAACAGTGCCATTTTTCAGTATGCTGCCAAGTTCAGAGAAGAAAAATCTGTGCTGGTGGGTCCGAAAGTGAAACTAAGATGTAGTCTTCCCTTTTATATTCAAAAGATAATAGTGACTACAGATAGAAGACTGTCAGGATAGGGAGCTTATTGCAATGGACAGAACATTCAGGGGGAATGGTCAGTAATGAAAACAGCATAAATCTACTGGAATTGAGAGTGGTAAGATTGGCATTGATTCAATTTTCAAAATTAATAAAGGGTCAGAATGTGCAAGTGAGCATAGACAATGTGATAGTCAAATCGTACCGGTGCATGTAGGGATGTTTACATTCCCCACTGCTCATAAGAGAGAGAACAGAATATTAGCCTGGGCAGAGAAAATAGTAAATTCAGTGGAGTGTATTTGAAGGGAATATTAAATATTCAGATTACTTGAGCAGGCACAGGATCAACCAAGGGGAATGGTCATTAAACCAGGAAGTGTTTAAATCACTGAACCACTCATTAGGAATGTTTCAAGTGGACTTGCTTGCTTCTGGCAGCAATTCCAAATTAGAAAGGGTCCCCCCCCCCGGCAGTGTAGATACAGGGCAGCAAGATGCTCTAAGAGTTCCAGAAGGAATGCAATATGCATTTCCTCCTCTACATTTCTGTAGAGTGTAATAACAAAGTACAAATGGTGTGAGCACAGGTAGTGTTAATTGCACCTTACTGGCCATGTTGCCCATGATGCTTTTTGCTATTGCACATCAGTCAAGCCTCCTCATTTACCATAGAGAGACAGGATTTGTTGTTACAGAGATCAATATTAACATTCGAACCCCAAATGACTGAAGCTGACTGCATGGGTATTGAGCAGCAGCATCCAAAAAATCAGGGATATTCCATTCTAGCATCAAAGAGGCAATCCACTCAAAGAACATATGAGATGACTTGGAAATCTTTCAGGAATTGGTGCAGAGAGAAATTGGTTTGCATTGACCAGATTAGCACAGGAAATATTTTGGGCTATCTTCAGGATGGGATATAAAAAGACCAGACAACTTAAGGACTGTACAAACATAATTGACAGTTTTGGCACGTGAAGGTCAGACTCTTTCCAATCATCCTCATGTAAAAAAGTTTTTGATGAGTTGCTTTGAAAGCTCCTCTTATGGTTCACAGATTGCCATCATGGGATTTGAATTTAGTATTAAATACATTGACAAAGCATTCATTTCAATCACTGCATGAGACATCTCTGAAGATTTTGTCACTAAAGGTAGAATTTTTGGTAGCAATTGTTTCAGCAAGAAGAGCAACTGAGTTGGCTTCTCTGTCTGTAAAGCCAACATTGTGCAGATTAGAGGAAGACAAAGTGATGCTGACTTTAGATTCATCGTTCATTCTGAAAGTCTCTACGTGAAAGGTTTGGATAGAACTATTCATTTGCCAAAGTTTTGTCCAAAACCAACCCATCAGGTAGAAAGGAAGTGGCATTCCTTAGATGTTAGGACAGCTCTAATAATTTGAATAAAGAGGACAAGTCCAATATGACACAAAAAAGCCTTGTTATTGTATGCCTTCAAGTTGTTTCTGACCCTAAGATGAATCTATCACAGGGTTTTCATGGCAAGGTTTGTTCAGAGGATGTCTACCATGGCCTTCCTCTGAGGCAGCGAGGGTGTGACTTGCTCAGGATCACCCAGTGGATTTCCCTGGCTGAGTATAGATTTGAAAGCTAGTCCCAGCACCCAAACCACTATGCTGCACTATACTAAACTTAGGATACAGATATCTTAGTACCAAATGTAGCAGTCACATCAGTTATAATTTATGACATTCCCATTCAAAATGTTCAGAAATAAAAGACCTGAACAGGTGCATACATTTCATTATTGGCTTGCTTATAGAACAAGACAGCAGCACTTAGAGAACCAGACACTTTTCATCATTGCCATTCATGATGACATGTAATTGCAGCATTAGAATGTACATTTTAATAGAAGATAATGATTGATAATCAGTATGCTGAAATTCTATAGATAGTAGAAACTTCCAGTTTTGGAGGACTCTGCAAATGGCAGTTAATGGAATGCTTAACAGATACAGAAAAGGAGTGTGAATCATAAACAGCTGTTTACAGAAGCAATTAAGAATCGATACAGGTATGGAAAGTTCAGATCAGAGGTGGGGGTTTTGTACCACCCAGATGTTACTAGAATATAACTCTTGCCTTGCATGTCCGTTGACTGCAAGCTGAAGTTGATGGAATGTTTGGCCCTCTAACATTTGGAAGGTCATAGGATGGCTTAGATACATCAGTGTGTGAGAGTAAGGACTTGGAGAGAGAGGACATTGTCTCATTCCTGTAGCCAAGTAGGTATTTTCTTGGTTATAGGATAATGATTTATGTCCATGTGTCTTATCATACTTCTTTATTCTTTTACAGCGGATGGCAAAAGGTTAACTTCAGTTGGAATAGATGACAATCATACTATTGTTCTTTGGGACTGGAGAAAAGGAGAAAAGCTTTCAGCAGCAAGGTAAGAGTTCAGCTTAATTATGAAATCTAGCTAATACTTAACTCAAAGAGAAGTGATCAAGGAAAAAAAAAGAAACTACAAATATTCTGGTCAAGTTTGGATGATCTCTGTGCACAGTGCAAAAGTGAAGTTATGCCTTGTTAAACTAGCTGTTGATTGCAGATGGATCTAATGCAGAAATAATTTCACACATTTAGTCTGGCTATTAATGGAGAAGTGCAGGTCATTAGGATATTAAACTCTATATGTGTAGGCCTTATATGTTTATAAGGGTGGAACACTTATGAATGTCCAGCAGGGCAGGAAAGGAGCCTCTAGTGGGTGGAGTAGATGTAAGTAACATGTTAACTTCATTATTTTAATGTATACATTGTTTGATGATTTTGTTTTTTTTACATTTATTGACTTTTAGAAAACTTTTCCCCCATAACAAACTGACAACATGTTGTATTTTGTTCTAGAGGGAGCAAAGACAAAATCTTTGTTGTTAAGGTTAACCCCTATATGCCTGATAAACTCATTACAGCTGGAATAAAACACATAAAATTCTGGAGAAGGGCAGGTAGGAAAAATAAAGTATTACAATACTATTTTGGAAAGTTGAATTAATTTTTAACACACCAAGACACCAAGTGATTGCACAGGAATGCTATGGAGAGAAGCAACCACACAGAAGAGAACAGAATTATGTTGCAATCCTATGCTCACTCACTTGGGGAAAGAGCGTGGAAGTAATGAGTCAAAAGTAACTTCCTTACCTGTAGTGAGTTATATCTAGTGGGAATGGTACCACATTGTATAATGTGTTCTAGCTGTTTTAAATATTACTTTTAAGCATGTTTTAGGTTTTTTGAGGCATTTTGATGGGAATTTTTCAAGTTTTATGCTATGCGCTTCTCAATCCTGAGGTATATTTTTTCAAAAAAAGGTTATGAGTAAGGCACCAAGCAACGCAAGGTGTTATTCTTCAAACATAAAAATAATGCCAAATTACTTTTAAAATGCTGTTATGAGTAAGAAAGACAAATTATTCCTGAAAAGTAACTTCCCAGATTGTTTGGGAATAAGTGTGGCTTACTTTTAGGTAGACACATATAAGGAGTCATTGCACATTTCTTTCTCTTGCCCCTTTTGACATAAATATCAGCAATTATTTTTGGAGGGTGAGGCAGTCATTTCAATCTTTTACAGCAAAGAATAAAAACAAAAACATAAAACCAGAGTCTTTTGGTACCTTAAATACAAACAAAGTTTATTTGGCAGACACTTTTATGGGCTTCGTCTTGCACATGATGAAGTGGACCGCTTATGCCATGATACCAATAGATTATTTGTTGTTTTTAAATATTGCTCATATAATTCTAAATATTTTCAGAAGTAAAACCAAAGGATTTAGAAAGGCTTTAATTCACTGAAAGTGTGCATTGGTTTTTAGCCCAAGTCCATTTACAAATTAATGAACTTTCTCTCAGTGGTGTGATTAATGTTTACAGAGAAATTAGATAAATTACATGTTCTGGGTTTGCATGACGGAGGAAATTCCATCTTTACAGTAAGAGGTCAATTAAGATGAATAGAATATTGAGTTGGGTTTAGAAGTTACTCTGTGTGACCTTTTAAAAATTTTGTTCAATTAATAATTTGTTCTTTTTTTTTTCAACCAAAGGAGGTGGACTAATTGGAAAAAAGGGCTATGTGGGTCCAATGGGAAAGATTGATACAATGATGTGTGCAGTATATGGCTGGACAGAAGAGATGGCATTTTCTGGCACATCAACTGGGGATGTGTGTATATGGAGAGATCTATTTCTCATAAAAACTGTAAAAGCACATGATGGCCCTGTGTTCAGTATGCATGCGCTGGAAAAAGTGAGTGATATATTGAATATGAATTGATAGTACCTCATTTTTAAAAAAATTGGGGTTTTTTTGAACCATCTATCAATAGATGGGGCAAATGTACCACATATCCTAGGAAAAAATATTGAAACAAAATCTATCCAGAGAATGATAAGGTAACATTACAAGTGACAACTGATATTTTTTTAAACCAGTATGCCAATAGACATGGAATTTGGTTGACACATTTAAAAAAAGAATGACAGAATCATAGAATGAGTTGGAAGAGACCACAGGGGCCATCCAGTCCAACCCCCTGCCATGCACATCAAAGCACTCCTGACAGATGGCCATCTAGCCTCTGCTTAAAAACCTCCAAAGAAGGAGACTCCACCACACTCTGAAGCAGCATATTCCAGTGCTGAACATCTCTGGCTGTCAGGAAGTTCTTCCTGAGTTTTAGGTGGAATCTTTTTTCCTGCAGTTTGAATCCATTGCTCCTTGTCCTAGTCTATGGAGCAGCAGAAAACAAGCCCACTCCCTCCTCGGCATGACATCCCTTCAGATATTTAAACATGGCTATCATGTCCCCTCTTAACCTTCTCTTCTGCAGAGTAAGCATACCCAGCTCCCTAAACCGCTCCTCATAGGGCATGGCTTCCAGACCCTTCACCATTTTGGTTGCCCTCCTCTGGACACACTCCAGCTTGTCAATATCCTTCTTGAAATGAGGTGTCCAGAACTGGACACAGTGTTCCAGATGAGGTCTAACCAATGCAGAATAGAGTGGTGCCGTTTCCTCCTTTGATCTAGACACATGCTCCTATTGCTGCAACCAAGAATCATGACGGTTTTCTTGGCTGCTGCATCACACTGCTGACACATGTTCAACTTGTGATCCACCAAGACTCCTAGATCCCTTTCACATGTACTGTTATCCAGCCACGTGTTCCTCATCCTATATTTGCGCATTCCATTTTTTCTGCCTAGGTGTAGGACCTTACATTTCTGTTGAAATTCATTTCGTTAGCCTTGACCCAGCTCTCTAATCTGTCAAAGTCATTTTGAATTTTGATCCTGTTCTCTGGTGTATTAGCAACCCCTTCTAATTTGGTGTCATCTGCTGATTTGATCAGCATGTCCTCTACTCCTTCATCTAAGTCATTGATGAAGATGTTGAATAGCATTGGGCCCAGGACAGATTAAAAATTCACACTATGTTTCTTACTGGTAAATCTAGTCTTGTAAAGATCAACATTTTTTATGCTCAAAATGTTTGTAGATTTGTTAATTATACCAAATATTTTTTTCTTCAATATATAAAGATGTAGTTATTTTCAAATTAGTTGCCATGGTAGGATGATTCAGTATAAAAATAAAATGAGGAATAAGGAAGAAATCTAGTGGCACTTTTAAGACTCACTGGTATATTTTTTCATGAGATTGATGGATTTGTACACAATTTAGTTGGTGCTCTTCATTGTAGCGGTTTTTGAAGAGATAGTGTTAAAATGTAGAATGTAGAAATCTCCCAAACCTGAGATGGCTCATTATTGTTATAAAACTGAAGATAGTGAGACATCTCTGGCCAAATGGTCTCCACATCAATATTCATGCATATTAGTATATTTGTTCACTAACTTTTGAATACCACTCCATAACTGAAAAGTATCAAGAACTAGTTGTATACATCATTGAATCCATGCCTATTATAATAATATGAATAATTTTTATAGTGATAGATAAAAATAGGCTTGATGAATAATACTTAAAGACAGATACATTTAAAGCATTGCTACTAAACTGAATTGAAAACATATATTTGTCTTAAACACTAAATATTAATTCTTATTTTTTCATTTATTGTTTTTACTATTCTCCTCTTCTTTTTTAAAAATTATGTTTGTCAACTTAATATTTCTTGCACTCTGCCTGGGGAAGACATGCCTTAAAAGGCAGTTTACACATCTGTATAATATAATATGTACATAAAACATATTTACTAATAATCCACATGAATTCAGTGAGTATTTAGTGACTTCTGCAGAGTTGCAGAAGATGCAAAATATGAACAGGGTTATTATTTAAATAAATTATTAATATCAGCAATGACATCCTATTTCTGTCTATTTTCTAATATTTTTCAGGGATTTGTAACTGGAGGCAAGGATGGAATTGTGGCTCTTTGGGATGATACCTTTGAAAGGTGTCTAAAAACATACGCCATCAAAAGAGCTGCCTTAGCTCCTGGCTCCAAAGGTAATTTAGTGAATTAATTAATTTATTTTCAATGCATCAGACATCTTGCCTTTCATTGTTTAAAATTTGGATTTTATTAATCTGACTCAACAACAGCCTTCTTGAACAGTGCAGATAAAGCATGGCAAGGAGAAACAAGATGGCTTCTTTCCAAGAGGCCTTGAACTTCTGTGTTACCTTGACAGCATGCCACATTTGTTCTCCTGCAGCATATTAATGGCCTATAATAAAGTGGATAGTTAGTATATAACTAAAGGATTCTAAGAATCTCTTCACTTCTCTTCACTCTTCACTTAACAAATTATTTGCTACTTTATTTCTTATATTTTACCATTTCTCATGTGTACTTCCTAAATTTTTTATATGATACTGAAAAGTAGCATACATTTACTGTAATGGACTCTAAGATAATAAATTTCAGGAAAAAAATACTCTGATATTAAATATTTTGTTGAACTGGCACACATAAATCAGATAAAGTGATAAATTGTCTGAAATTCTTTACAATTTGTTGAGTATTTGTTTAATGTTTAAAAGGCTATTCTAAATGCATTTGATTTCAGTTTGGCTGTTTTCACAAGACTGAAAGCAGAACCTGATGTAGATTTCAGATTTCAACCCAGAATAGTTTATTCTCTGGATGGCTAGAGGAGCAACCCACATACACATGGATTATTCTTCTTGTTGCAGCAGACTGAGGCAAGAGTACCAAAGTTGACTTCTTTCTCCTTCTTGGACAGTTTTTCAATTTCTGACTTTCCAAGTAGTCAAGGTTTAATTTCTCTTTTCCTGTTTACCTACTACTGTGTACCTATTCTTAAATATTACGTATCTGAAGTTCTGAATGGGAGCTCCTAATAAGAGAATTTACACAGAAAAAGAGAAAGACGCAAGAATCAGATACTAGCAAAACTGAAAGGCAGTTGCTTTCTAATAAAAAGAGAAGACAAAGGAAGGATAAACTGACCTCAGTTACTGTTTCTTTGATCACAAGTCACAAGATACGAAGAAAAAAATAGAGCTGTTCATTTGGCTATTGAGTAGCAAGCATCTGAACTTGCTTTGGAAATAAATATGAGAAATATATTTAGCATCTCAACTGAGAGTGAGTTGGAAGGGCAGACCATACGGACCATGCAGTATAAAATTAAACAGATAATAGAGACAGAAGACAGAATGGGGAAAAAAGGCCAGTCAGAAGTAAGAGGGAAAGAAAAGGGGTTGATGCTGGTTAATAAGACTCAAATAAAAGGTAAAGGTTTGACCTCCATAGTTTGAACAAGACTAGTCATGATGTCTTCCATTAGTACCTACACAGACTGACTGACACTCAGAAGAGCTGGAATGAATCGGTTATCTGTGAACAGGGGAGCACCAGTTACTGTTCCTAACCATGCAAGAATCACAAGTTGACTTTCTATCTTACTGTAAATCATTAATGGCTGAAGCATCAATGTGACCAGGCCTACTTCTCACTCTCAGATGGTTAGGGAAGCTCCCCCAATCAGATAAAGTGCCCTGTCAATTCACACGCACAGGTCTGCCTTCCCCTTTAAAATCTACTTCTGAGTAAAGAGTGAGACATTTCAATGGTTATTTGGACCCTCTTTAGAGTTTTGTGGTACTGTGTTTCTATTTGGGTTTTAAATACTGTATACTACTCAGTTGAGCGAAAATTTATAAAGATAATAATTATTATTAAAATAACAAACAGAACAAAGAATTGGAATTCAAATATACAGATCGAAGCTAATACAGTTCTTCAGGATTCTTTCAGCTTCTGTATGTCTTGAAACCCTCATATGAGCACCAATATCACAAACAGCCCTTTGGCTACACTATCACCAAAGGCTGAGCCCTCAAATCTAGGTCACACTTTCTGATCAGATTCTATAATGGTTTGATTTCTCTTCTGCCTCTCTCCTAGGCTTTCCCTGAGAACCAAACCCTCCCACTCAGACAACCCCTTGGCTGACTGAGGAACTTTATTCCAAAGCTCTCTCTGGCTAAAGAACTCACTGAAAGACTGACAGACTAAAAGACGCTCAGTGCTTGCCGTTTTATATATTCTCCTCTCAAGCCTCTAGCCCCTTCTTCGCACTAATGGGCTGGGTTTCTCTGTTGAGTAGCTATACTGGCTGCCTAGCAACCTGTTGCGAGGTTACTCTGGCACTCAGGATAGCCACACACACACCCAGAGCTCTGTCACAATCAACCTCAGCAATCCAAGGTAATGATTACTGGCACCATGATTTTTTCCATGGCTCAGCAGCATCAGTCTGGAATGTGAGAAATAAGACATGTGATTAAAGACATGATAAATAAGAAAACAGAAGCAAGAACAGCAGCTTCGCTTACTTTTCAGCAAACAAATCCAGATCCTATACAAACATCTCTGGCTTTAATGCAGCTAATTGGTCAACTTTAATCTGTTTAATGAAATTAGTTTTACAAGTTGAATCCACAACAATGACTTTGTTAACTGGTGATTAGCAAGTTAATACAATTAGATTGCCTAACATTCAAAATAATATACAAGATCAAGGGAAAGAGTTTACACTAGTGATGGTAAATCACAGTTTTCTAGTTCCTGACAGATATTGGGCAGCATAATTCAGTTTTTCTTGTGCCAGCTGTTGGGAAACATGGGATGGAATTTTTTCCCCTGTCTGGCCAAAAAACTATACTGTTTTGGGGGAAAACTGTGCAGCTACTGCACAGAGCCACACAATTTTTCCTCAGCTGAATCAACACCTTCTTGAAAGGGAAAAAAAAATCTGTGCAGCTTTCTTTGAAACACAATCTCCTCAGATTAGTGGGAGACCTCTGCCTAGCATGGACTAGTCTGGAGTAGGGGGAGAAGGAGGAGATCTTATTTTTCCTAGAGGTTTTAGGATTAACACAGGTTATTAATCTCCCAAAGATTTTAGGGTCAACAGAGATGTTAGGATTTTCAGTATATTAATTTGGGATACTTTGGATAGACAACTGTGGAGGAGGAGTGAGGGGAGATTATGTTAACTTGATTCTCAGCATTTTAACTTTATGAATCCCATTGACCTCAATAAATGCTGAAAATCTCTGTGCTACTCCTATCTTCTTCCTTCTCCCCTTCCCCAATTCTCTGTCTTGTACCTCTTCTAGAAAATATCTGTATACCACAGGAGGAGAGAGAGATACTAAATGCCTTAACAAAGGGTCCATCTGAGCCACTTCATGAAACATCTTGGAGATTAATGTCTTTCAAAGTATTTTTTCTAGTGACCATAGCTTCAGAATTAGCTGCACTCTCAGTGAATCCAAATTTATGCAAGATGGAAAAGAATACAATATTGTTAACTGCAGAGCCATTTGTGCCTAAAAGTTTAGCATCATGAACTGTGAATCTAATAATATTATTATCTACCTTCTGTTAAATCTTTTACATCCTCTGAAGAAAAAATGGCATACCCTAGATGTAAGGAGAGCAGTTAAAATTTACATGAAAGAACTAAAGCAAGTTGTATCTCTTCACCTCAACACTGGGCCTTAAAGTATCAAAATTGATGAGTTCAAGGTGGCTGAGGGCATGTATTCATCTTTACTATGACTATTCACACACTTCTAGGCCTTGGAATGTACGGACACATTCAGTGAGATCTGTGGTGACACCATATCACATTGTCATCTTTATTAGAGAAAGTTGGAAGGAGCCTTCAACATTTATTAGACATTATAAAATAAATACAATACAAATCTGGACAACCTGCTTTAGGGTATACTATATTAGAAGCAGTCCCAATGAAGATTGAGGCTTGTGGACATCTCAAATGTACATGGATTGCTCCTCTAGCCATCCAGGAAATGAAAGGTTGGTACTATCTGTGAATGATCATTTGTGGGTGGCTTGATGAGCAATTCATCCCCACCCAGCGGCTGTAATAACAATATTAATGATAATAATTTAAAAAAAACACACTGCTTTCTTTTCCTGTCTTTCTGACTGAAATTAAGTTTTTTCTTTGGAAAAATGAGTGATATTTGATGTGAACAAGGCTATTCAACAAAATTGACCGAGGATCAAGAAGGAGTCCATATTAACAACTGAAAAAGAACTTTGGGACTCTTGCCTCTGTGTGCTGGTGCAATGGGAATGTTTTCATGGATTAGTTCTCTAATCATTTGAGAATAATCATTTATGGTAAGTACCAAGCTCTCACTTAGAATTGCAACCATTACCAGGAAAACCTTTAAAAATTAAACTGTGTATATTAATAGAGCAATTACATGCATGCTAACTTAGAAATTAGCCCCACTGATTTCTCTGAGACTTATCCTCAGGTAAATGCACATTGTGTTATTTACCTGTAGCACAAGCCAAAAATATAAAAGAGAAACAGGAATGTCTTTGCTTTTTATTCATGCCAGATTATTTGATTTTTTTAAATGAGAAACTTATTTTTACATATTTATAGCTTTACTTATAAACATAACATAATTTGCCCCAAAACTGAATTTTTATATATATGTGTGTATGTGTGTGCGTATTTCCCATTTAGGACTCCTTTTAGAAGATAACCCTTCTATACGTGCCATATCATTAGGACATGGTCATATTTTAGTGGGTACAAAAAATGGTGAAATATTGGAAGTCGACAAAAGTGGACCAATAACTTTGTTGGTTCAGGTAAATATAAATAACCATAAGCTTCTCATTTTAATATGTATTTTAGGCTGTGTTCTTGAAAGAATCTGTCAGTATCAGTGTGTGTAAAATCCTGGTGAATTAGAATAAATATGATGAGCATGCTGATACAGAAGAAAGCAGTTCTTCAGGTATTTTACAGTATTCAGCCCACAAGTCATTTATTGCTTTGTAGGTCAATACCAGCACTTTAAATTCAGCCCAGAAACAAAATTCCTGCTTTATGTCATATGACCATGGTGGTGGTCCATGTCAGCATGTTGACAGCCACATTTTACATCTTTTGTTATTTCCAGATCATCATCAAGGGCAGCTCCATAAAAAGATTGTGATAGTAATACAAACAGTGACTTAACTATGCGTCTGTATATTTGGTCAGGAACAACCATAGCTGACACAAACCAGGGAGAGGCAGTCAGTGCCATTGAAGCCATGTGGGATCCAATTACAAAGCTGAATCAAGGAGGAGCTACAGTATACATCTGTCTATTGGGATGGGGTATAACTCCCTCCAGAATACACAAGATATCTAATTCCAGGACCTGAAATTACCGACATACAGGATCTTCATTGTATTGGGATTCATTTTTAATTAATTGGCCCCAATTCAACCCATTACTGACTCCTGGCACTGATCCAGCACCTGCATAACTTAGATGAAAAGGAGAAATAGAGCTTGATGTCATCAGCATATTGCTAACATCTTGTACCACATCCCAAAGCTGTTTCATATAGATTTAAAAAGCCTGGGGACATAATGGCACCCTTGAGAACACTATAGTTCAATAGCCACAGGGTCAAGCAGATGTTCCCTAGTTCCACTTTCTAGAAATGATCATACATGTAAGAATAGAACAACTGTTTCACTAAACACCCAGTTTCTAGTCCAGAGTTGGTCTGGCAGATGTGGTTGATGGTATCAAAAGCCATGAAGAGGTCCAGTAGAATAAAGAAGAATCACATCCTGTCTCTCTAATGGTAAAGATCATCCATTAATGTAACCAAGGCAGTTTCAATGGTTAATCCAACTTTGAAACTAGGTTGAAATTAAAAATGATGCTCTTTCTCCAAGTGTTCCCAAAGCTGCCTAATTACTGATGTGCGGTAGTTCTCATAGGCATGCAAAGAGTAAAGTTTTTTCCCTCCTGTTTTCTCTTTCCTTCAGCATTAGACAGATTTCCTCATCAACAGTTCAGATGCTGGTTCTGCCATCTGTCCTGTTTTTCCCATAATGCTCATCTCAAAAAGAAGAGACTCCATTATAAAGAGCAGCCAAACTGCTGAGAATGGGAAGAATATGGGTTGGATTGTTACCTCTCGTAACAAAGGTTGCTATGTTACTGCTTCTGGGGTGAAGGGAGGGACTCTCAGTGCTTACCTATGATTCAAAGGAAGGCTATCAGTTCACAGCCTATTTTTAAATTGTTAACAAAGCTCCTGGAATATGGGCAACTTTGCAGCTTCCCAGGCAGTGTCCCGTTTACAGAACACTTCCGGTCCTAGTTTTCATCAGAGTTATTGACCCAGCATGTTGATGGATTCTGTTTATTCCTCTGGTACAGGAAATATTTGGTGACAGTCGAGCCCAAAACTGCCAGGGGGAAGGACTGCACTGCAGCACAGAACACTTATTAAAATTTTAAAATGTAAAAAAGGAAAACTCAGCCTAAAGCTGCCTTATAAGGCAGAATATGTTATCATGCAAAAGTAATGATTTCAAGCTTTGAGGGGTTAAAAGAAACAAGGAGGAAGAGGAGCAGCAGGATCCTTTTCCTCACATATTTATGCTCCACATATCTATGATGCTTGAATAGGGTTTATCTGAAATCTTGTTACATAAGCTAAAGTCTGCTCATATAACACGATAATGACATTTTTATCTGACAGAATAACAGGTGATAAAAGTTGACCATTTTCTATTTCGTTATCATTAGCAGACTGGTGACCATAGCACTTATTTTCACATTGACACCATATAGCAATTCACAGCCCACAAATGCAAAGGGGAGTGTCCGATTAATTTCTTCCCCCGATGGAACAAAATCAGGCAATGGAACAGGTTCCTGCTCCCTCCCACATCTTCATGTCCCTTCTCAAATCCTCCAGAAGGTCAAGAAACCTATAGAATAGTTATGAGAGGGGCATGGGGGCTGCAAAGGGGATAAAGGGAAGGAGAAGTTCTATATGAACACAAGTCTGCTTGTGCCACAGTGGATATCACCTATGATCATTCCCACTGTGGCTTGAGGAGGTTGTCATCTTCCTTTCTAATTTTTAAAAATTAGTTCTTCAGTCCTCTTTGTAATATAGCAGATGATATAGAATTAATGTTTTTGCAGGGTCATATGGAAGGAGAAGTTTGGGGTTTAGCAACTCACCCTCATTTACCTATTTGTGCCACTGTAAGTGATGATAAAACCTTAAGAATATGGGATCTGTCCCCAAGCCACTGTATGTTAGCTGTTCGAAAACTAAAGAAAGGTAAGAGTGTGTTTCCCTCACTTACTCTTAATTACATTTTTCTGTTTACTTAGTTAGCTGAGCTAAGAGTAAATTCATGTGCCAGGTCTTTGAGCAGTAAAATATTTAAAAGACTTAAACCAAACAAAATGTGGTATAGAAATGAGGTTTCTAAACTGAAGGCAAATTGAAGGGTTTTCCCATAGAAAAGAGGTGAATAGAAGCTGAATTTGAAAACATTCAGCTATTTTATTTGTGCTGAATATAGCAAGTAGCTGATCAGAAACACTTTAATTTTAATAGAAATACTTCAATCAGATAATGCTAAAAATATGTTGCAGAAGAAGAAGGATTGTATTTGTTTATATTCCGTGCTGTACTGGTCTACAGCAGAGCTTCCGCTTTGTTATGTCAGTCCCTCATGAAACATGAGATGGACTCTTCTTGTGATGTGGAGAAACCTTACAACAGGAGTGTCTCCTGTTGGGCAGGCTCCAGAAAGGTGCCAAGGAGTATCTCCTCTTGTCTTCCGGCAAAGATTCCTAAAATTCAGAGTCAGTAAAAACTGCTAAGGGTTGCACACCTCTCATAGAACTGAAGTGGAATATAGTTTTGATAAAAAAAGCTGGTCACCAGAAAGTTTATAAGCAAGGGATTCAAAGCACCAGTGAAGAGAACAGTATTTTAGATATTAATGGACATCTGTAATGTAAACTGTGATCTATGAGCCAGGAAGTCTACAGTGTAAATCTCCTGTCACTCAAAAAAAAATTAGGTTGTCTTCTTTTCATTTCATTGTTAGTGCTTCATCTGTGGTATGGATATAATAATTATGACCCATTTTTATGACTGTAATATTTTAATATGGATTACTGTAATCCTGTATGTGAGAACTATGAAAATGTAACTTAAATGTAACTAAATTAACTTGAAAGTGTAACTTTATAACAACTACCAATATTATTAACCAGAAAAATCTTCAGCCATCTGGTGCAAATTAAAATGTTTCATTTATTTGCTAGGAGGAAGATGTTGCTGTTTTTCTCCTGATGGCAAGGCACTGGCAGTAGGTCTCAATGATGGAAGTTTCTTAATAGTAAATTCAGACACTCTGGAGGATCTTGTTTCTTTTCATCACAGGAAGGAAGTTATTTCAGAAATACGATTTTCTCCTGGTGAGTAACGAGTCTGGGAATTAGGGGAGTGGGTTGGGAGGGTTGGGCAGGCTCCAGAAAGGTGTCAAGGGCCATACTTTGTTCTTTGTGGTCTTAGCAACTCATACATGGGGTAAATCTGTGTTTGTGCAGTCTGACTTTAGAAATTTATAAGGTTAAGCAGTTTTTTGGCAATTTAATGAATTCAGTGGAGGCATGGATTGTTCAACTGATTCAGATTCTGATTGTAATTCTAATTTCCATTCTAATGCTAATAAAATTAATAATATTCAGCTGAATGCATCTTTACAAAGACAAACTGGTAGGGCTAAGAACTAAGAAAAGAGAATGGTGCTGTTGCTTGTTTTGCAACAACTGTAAAGAGGAAGAGTAAAACTAAACGTGGTTGTAGGGAGCCAGGATATGAAAGATTTTACCTATTAATAACATGTCCTTATCAGATTCTGGAGAGCGTGAGGAGTATTTAGGCAGTGAAAATGAAGCAGATTCTGAGAAGGAAAGCAGAAAGGAGAATAATAAAGGAAGGCTATTTGAGGTAGAACATTTCAGAGGCTTATTTTAAAAGGTGCTGATGACATTAAGTTTAAATGGAACTGGAAATTCTGATCAGGATACACAGAAGAACCAGGGAAAAGCTAGCAAGTTGGCAACAATACTGCAAGAAGTGGCAACACAAGATATTCAGATTCATCTACCAGAAACATTCAGAAAGATTAATTCTGAATGGGAAAATCCAGTAAACAATAGAAGGTTCACCAGCTATAGCAGGAAAGTGTACATGTATGAAAAAGAACTGATGGATCAGTTAGCTATCCCACTGGTCAATGCTACAATTTCTGCTCTAGTTTCAAATTTGATTATCCCTAGGGAAGGAGACATGACTTTACAGAGACATGGCTGTAAAGAGGACAAAGATAGCCTTTAAAAATGCATATGAAGCATCAGCATTAGCAATAAGAACTCTAATAGTAATCTGAATTTTTGCCAGATAAGGGATACTTTGGTTTTAGAAATCTTGGGCTCATAGGATATCAGTGCTTGCACATTGCAGAAATTATTACACAGACTGGATAGAGTACTGTCATATGTGGCTGACATTAGTTATGAGACAACAGCCTTTGCAGCTAATACACCAGAGGACAGAACCAAAATTCAGAATTACACTAACAAATTGGAAATCTGGGCTAAAGCTAACAAAATGAATTTCAACAGAAATGTAAGGTCCTACACCTAGGCAGAAAAAAAATGAAATGCACAAATATAGGCTGGGAGACAGCTGGCTGGACAACAGTACATGTGAAAGGGATCTAGGAGTCTTGGTGGACCACAAGCTGAACATGAGTCAGCAGCGTGATGTGGCAGCCAAGAAAGCCAATGTGATTCTTGGCTGCATCAATAGGAGTATGGTGTCTAGATCACAGAAGGTAATGGCACCATTCTGTTCTGCTTTGGGTAGACCTCATCTGGAATACTGTGTCCAGTTTTGGGCACCTCATTTCAAGAAGGATATTGACAAGCTGGAGTGTGTCCAGAGGAGGGCGACCAAAATGTTGAAGGGTCTGGAAGCTATGCCGTATGAGGAGCTGGGTATGTTTAGTCTACAGAAAAAAAGGTTAAGAGAAGACATGAGAGCCATGTTTAAATATTTGAAGGGATGTCATGTTGAGGAGGGAGCGGGCTTGTTTTCCGCTACTGCAGAGTCTAGGACAAGGTGCAGTAGATTCAAACTGCAGGAAAAGAGATTCCACTTAAACGTCAGGAAGAACTTCCTGATGGTCAGAGCTGTTAAGCAGTGGAATCTGCTGCCTTGGAGTGTGGTGGAGTCTTCTTCTTTGGAAGTTTTTAAACATAGGCTGGATGGCCATCTGTCAGGAGTGCTTTGATGTGTGTTCCTGCATGGCAGGAGGTTGGACTGGATGGCCCCTGTGGTCTCTTCGAACTCTATGATTCTATCTCTGTCAGGAACGAATTCACACACATAAATGTAACAGTGCAAATACACTTTTTATTAGAAGTGTGATACATAGTACAGGACTTCAGTGAGCGAACTGGAGACAATTAGCAAAATCCAAAACATTAAAAGTAAAGAGTTTCTCATCCCACCCGCAAGAGACCTTGGAGTTCTGGTTTCAGCCTGGCAGCGCTTATCACTACATTCCTAGCTTTGTTTATCCAACAGTCTCTGGTTCTCATACCTTGTTACAAGCAAGCTGCTAATTAACTCCTACTACATGTCCCATAACTGAAATATGGAGGGTTACCCGACATCCTCAGTTTCCTTTTATTCCCGAGTACCAATTTCTGGTCGTTTTCTGTATAAAGTGCTTTCTGTCCTTTTTATTGTCTCTTTCTCCCATCTTCTTAATTAATATGAATTTGTCCCATTCTGTATTAATGCACACAAATGCTTACCATTAATTTTCATGTCTGTTTATAGGAAATCAGTAGGGCAAATCCTGTAAAAAGTCAGAGAACCTATACACAGTTATGAAGAATCCAATGTCACAAACAAATCCAGACTTGTGTAGTGTCATAAAAAACTCCAGACTTTACCTATGACAAAAACAGAATTGGTAGAAAATATTAGCAAAATCAGAAAATTGAATTACTTACCCATAAAAAATGGAAAATCCTTCTTTTTTACTTTTTTTTTTTTAGGTGCTGGAAAATACTTAGCTGTAGCATCATATGATAGTTTTGTAGATATCTACAATGTGATGAGCAGCAAGCGGGTTGGAATCTGCAAGGGAGCCTCCAGTTATATTACACACATGGACTGGGACATAAGAGGTAAGAAACAGAACCCCTGCAAAAGTGTTAGCACTTCTGTAGCTAAGAGTGTAGACTAGAAAAAAATAGAGTTTCCTGCGTCTTTGCCCAAAAGTGGTGATAAATAGTCTCCCAAGTATCCATAGTGAATGAAATAATGTTTTGTGTGGCCAAAAAAAAGCATTAAATAAGATTTTTAAAAATTATTTGTTTTTGGAAGCGTTTAGGTTTCGTTTCTTTTCCTCATGAGGAGGAGCAGTTCCGCTCTGCTCGCTGTCATGAGCTGCTGGAGCGGGTGCTGCATCTGGTGGTCCTCGCCTCTTGCCTCACCTTGTCCTTGGCAACGGGCACTGACGGGGATGATCCCTGTAAAAAACATACCAACTGAAGTTCTTGCATTAACAGTAATGATCCATGTTCATGGCATCAGTGTAATGAAACTATATCTTTCTGCACAAATTCAGCAGAAGATCATGATCAGTGTACTATTACTTCTGAAAAAGAAACATGTACAGATATCTATACCAATGGTACCACAGTCAGTCCACCGACCACAACCAGCACACCTCACACAAGTAATACAACAGGACATCCAATAAGTCCCCTAGTCATTTCCCCATCTGTTGTAGTTTCATAAATTGAGGATAAGTATTAGCATATATTCTAAGAACTAAAGTAGTATCGTTCAGAGGTATTATAGTTTAAAATCTGCACTCTTTATTCAGCCCTTGATAAACTTGTGCTTAGTGAGACTTAAAAGCTATTTAGTTTTCCTTTCTTACTGGTTCTGGAATGGCTGATAATATTTTTTCTTGTAAAATTGTAGCAGAATTTTCCAAAATGTAACAGGGCTACACAAATTCAAAAACTGAAATTAGAGTCATATTTTGTTACTGAGCCAAGAGCAGCTGTTCAAAACACCACTAAACAGATATGTATTCTGTGCTAAGCATTATGAATCCACTTGCAAGTGCCTTAAATTTTCTCGATGCTGGCTTCATTCCTGTCAAAGAAATGCAGGGAGGAGAAAGTAGTCACTCAGCTTGTCCGTCAGTGCCAGGGATTGCTATTTTCCAAGGAATTTAGGAAATTCAGGTATCACTGCTACTCTTCAGGAAGTCTGCATTTTCTACTTTGTTAACACACACTTATATGTTTAGGGCACTTAAGTTTCCATGTATTGGCATAAAGATTTGGATTTTATGCCAAGCTATATCAACTGTGTACCAAACTCTGGCTTAATACTGTGAGGGGATTCCTCTTATATACTTGTTTTTCCTTATCTTCTATAAGTAGATAGGCGAAAGCTATTTTGTTCAGTTTTATAGTACCATTAGGCTGCTTTAGCTACAGTAAAAGATTTTCTTCGCTACTTTCTGCTGTTTGAAGTTGAGAATAAGGCTTTTAAAAATGTTCCTGTGTGGAATAGCTGATTATGTGACCTCTAAGGCAGTAAGTAAATTGTAATTTTTCTCTCATCAGAATTGTCCCTAAAATTCCCATGTGCAAATGTGTTGCATTTGGAATGGAATATTACAGATATTACTGTGTTGCATATGTGTTGTCTTCATTGGAAGAAATACAAATTATTAATCACAAAACAAAAATTAATAAATCACTTATGAATATGTTCCTGAAAAAACAATTATTTGTTTTTCCAGGCAAACTTTTACAACTTAACACTGGTGCTAAGGAACAGTTATTTTTCGAAGCTCCTCGAGGGAAGAAGCAGATCATTCTCAGTATGGAGGTATGGAGACAAGTTATCACTTAACTCTTCAGCAGTGCATCAGTCTTTATATTTACTTTTCATATTTTGCGTAATTCTGAAGACTTTTTTGTGAGTAATGACACTACAGAAAAAAGGTACTATACACTACTTACCTCACAGCAAAATGTGATATTTTTACAATACATCTGTGAACAAGCGGGGCTTACTTTTGAGAAAGCATGCATAGGACTGTACTATAAATACTTTAGGTTTTTGTCCTTGCAATAGTCCTGTTTACCTCAGGACTATAAAGCAGTCTCACTATTGGCTATGAATTTTTACATAGCTAACAACAACAAATTCTCAGCTGTACTCATGGATGACAGCATCAGATTGAACTTTCACCAGCAGAATGGTGGATTTCAGCAGAACGGGGGAGGCAATGCACTGTTCCTATTACAGTGTTCTCTGGCCCTTTCCGCACCTTGCCTTTTTCCAGCGCTGGGGTGTGAGGATCACACGAGCAGCCTCCAGCGAGAGGCTCTCGCGTCCCTGCTGCTTCAGCTCCCCATGAGCTGCCTGCTCGCGTGAGAGCCCCGCCTCTCCTTTCCGCAGTGCAGCCTGGGAGTTTTCCAGCCTGCGCTGGGGAAGGAATTGCGACTGGCATGGTTCCGGAGGCTCCACACACCAGGTAAGTGCGTGCAGGGCCCAGGAGCAATGCACGATGGTGCACCATTTTCGGCTTCCAGTCGAAAATGAAAAGGTGCGGATTGGTGCCCGCTGGCCCCTGGAGCATTGTGCGATTGTGACTGCATTGTGCAGATCACTCCTCACAATTGCGCAACACTCCAGGCACCCTTTCGCATGGCAAATGCTGTGCAAAAAGGGCCTCTTTGTCCCCAAACCTGGCTCTGGTGGGATAGGAAACTTTCTGGCCTTACTTTCCTGCTGGCATGGGTAGGAAAGGAAAATATTCCAGGCAACAACTAGTGGAACATTTCCATTAGTCTTAGTTGTAATAGGAAACCTCAAAATATTTCAGTGGGTGATGTATGTGGCTCTGGGATTATAGTATTTATAATGAGATCTAATGTATAACTATGGATAAGTATCCTGTCTCAAACATGCTATCTTTGTAGGCAGAAAAGATTTCTTGGGCATCCTGGACAAGTGTTCTAGGCTCCTGCTGTGAAGGAATCTGGCCAATAATTGGCGAAGTCACAGATGTAACTGCTTCGTGCCTAACCAGTGATAGTACAGTCTTGGCAACAGGAGATGATTTTGGATTTGTAAAGCTTTTCCGATACCCTGCCAAAGTAAGTAGGTATGCAGTGATTGCACAGGGAGTCTTACAAGTGCTAGATAACAAAGTCATGCTGTTTTTATATGTACTTAACACAGTTATTGAGAGTACTCATATTGTCATTCTCTGATGACTGAAAAATCTAGAGATAATCTATATATATGAGTAAGCTTGTCACCTCAAGTTCATGTTTTCTCAAACACTTTACCTTATGGGGAGCTAATTCGTAGACTTGTCTGCAAACATTACATTGTGCATTGTCGTATTTGTTAGAAACTTAAGTTGTAGTATGTAGTACCAATTTCTTCGTGTATTATGTGTGTATATTTTCAAGTGATGTATGTCCATATGTAAATCAGCTCTTAGTTGTCACAATGTTACTGATTTTGTTTTTCACTTAAACAGTGGCTCTCTCAGACTGAGGATATCCATTTTGTCAGAATATTATAAAACTATACAGTTAGAGTAAATTAATAACTAGCAGCAATACACTTAATATTTATGGATATTTTTATCCATTTTTGGATTTTTTTTTAAAGAAAATCTTGGTTTCTGTATCTTTTATCATCTCTTTGAGAAATGCTGGTGTGGAGTAGTTGATAGCATGTTGGACCAGAACAGGGGCAGGGAAACTTTGGCCTTCCAGATTGTTGGCTTTCCACTTCCATCAGCCCACCTAGAATGGTTAATGGAGAATAATTATGGGAGTTGTTGCCCCAAACATTTGGAAGATGATCGGTTTCCCAGCTCTTGACATGAATTCAGAACTGTACACAGCCAGTTCCCATGCACGACTTATTTTCTTTTAGTCTTACACATTTCACAGTGTTGTTGTGAGATTCAGATGAGAAACTGTATTGTAAATCACTCTGAGAAGGTGAAGTATAGAGGAATGTGATTGGTATAACTACTTCACATTCTTTTTCAGACTCCCTTCTTCATCTACATTCGTAGTACAAACTTTAAAAAAAAAATCAGTATCTATTGATACATGCACATCAGGTCATTTGTCCATCTAGGCCAGTGGTTCTCAACCTGTGGGTCCCCAGATGTTTGTGAACTTCAACTCCCAGAAGCCCTGAGCATTGACCATAGTGGCTGGGGCTTCTGGGAGCTGAAGTCCACAAACATCTGGGGACCCACAGGTTGAGAACCACTGATCTAGGCCCACAAGGCCATTTGCACAGCCTCCCCACACTGCTTCCATGGAAAAAGATTTTTTAGCCTTGAAATAGCTAGATGTGTTCCCCAGAAACTTCCAGTTTTGTTCTCAGAAACATTTTTTTCCAGAGGGTATAACAGCAAAAATTGTTGTTATGGCCTTCTGGGGATCTAGGGGACAATGATGCGCCCAGGTCCTGAACTGTAGCTTTTCCACCTATAATTCAACCAGTCGTGTGACACTGAGATGGTGTTGCTCCTCCTGCTCTAAACATCATTTTGCACCAAGAACTGCTCTAGAATTTATGAATCAAGATTTTTTAAAATCTTTAAAAAGCCAGGGATATTGTTTGTCCCAATCAGTGGATGGGATGTAAGCATGAGTAAGATGCAGTCATATTATGGGTTGTTTTACTCTGGTTAGTAAAGGACATTTGACGTCCTACTGCTCTCCACATTCCTGTGGGAGCAGGGCCATGGAAGGATAGCAGACAGAAAAGATATATTTCTTCAAGTTCATCTCCATCATAACTAGGAAGAATTGGGGGCAAGGCAGGTGATATGTTATATATTATCCAGCAGTATATGCCATAATGTATTTTCCAGCACTACTTTGATTTCACAGATAGAGATCTCAAAGATTTAAAAAAGCCTTAATCTCATAATAAAGCTCTTTTTCTTGGACACTTACATTTATTTTGTTTTGAGTAAAACATTTATTCTTTGTATATTTTGTACTTAGGGAAAATATGGGAAGTTTAAGAGGTACGTGGCTCATAGTACACATGTAACAAATGTTCGTTGGACTCATGATGACAGTTTATTAGTCAGTGTTGGAGGTGGAGACACATCTTTAATGCTGTGGACTCATGAGATGGAGGGCCACCGAGAAAGCAGACAGTGTGATAGTGAAGAATCTGATCTTGATTCTGAAGAAGATGGAGGTAAGTAACCATTTTAAGAGGAACCATATGTAAAAAGCAATAATTTATTTCTTGTAAAATCTGCAGTTTTATAAGCATTTTAAAGTACAACTTCTATAGTCTATATATCTTTTGTTGGACAACTCCTCCTCCCCACATCGAAATATACCAGTTTAGTTTTTAAAAATCTGTTTGTAAAATAATAGATAAATGATAATTCTAGTGATGAGTATTTTCATTAGGGCATTGAAGCAGAGATCTGTGGGGAGAACTCAGTAACTATTTTCACTCACTGAAGTGTGTAAATAGTTTTTGTTTTTTCCACTACACCTCCTTATGCCCCTTGATAATCTACTCTGGAGGGTTGGGAAACCCTGTGAAACATGGGGAGGAAATAAAAGAGGCTATAGAAGGAGAGCAAATTACTTCAAACTCCTGTCTCAGCTGGATTGCAATCTCTTCTGTTAACAGAAGGGTTTCTTCTATGAACAGAAGGGTTCTTTCTATTGTTTAAAGGTTTCCACTGAATCCAACTCATTGTCTTGTTGTTTCTGCTGTTTTGGAAGAAGAACACTTATATAAATAAAATAACATTAAAAAATCACAATTCACTAGTTTCTTAGTTCCAATAGCTCTTGTGGTTATAAATATTTTACTAGGATATGACAGTGATGTCACAAGAGAAAATGAAATTAATTACACCATCAAAGCCTTATCAACCAACATCAGACCTATGTTTGGAGTCAAGCCTCATCTGCAGCAAAAAGAACCTACAGTTGATGAAAGGTAACTTCAGATTTTGGGGAGGAAATGTGCAGTTCTATAGTATATTATAATGAAGGGGATAAAAAGGATGCATTTGTCACCAGATGATTGGCTACCAGGTGACAACTTGTTCAGAGCAACTACGAGCACAATAATGGTGTAGAATAATTGTGATCTGAACTGATGGACAACCCCTACCAGTGAAATGACAGATCTTCAAAGCACAGGGGTGCATGGTATGTACCAAATGGGTTGAGAACTTGTTTTTTATTTTTGAACAATTGTCCTTGATTATAGTTCCATTTAATTTTGTATGAACTACTAATGTCAATCTTTAGCTAGAGATGCCAAGGATGGTGTCCCAGGAGCATCCAGAAAAGTAGGTTGTATCCTCATCCCTGTCCAGGAAGGGCAAGATCATATGATCAATGTTTATGAAGAAAGACCACCCTCAAGACTTAGTTCTTTGCCTTGGCCCTAGAAATTTCTTTATCTAGGAGCTGTTGTCTAACTGCTCTGGAAATAATGGCATTTGATATTACTTTTCCAGTGGTTTGCCTCTTCTTACTATTTCTCCTTATTTTGCTGCTTCTCACAATGAAATTGGCAAATATTTAACTTTTTACTTCCCCTGCTCCACTCACTATTTTTTTTAAAAGATTCTTCTATCCTTACAGGGGTTTCTTCTACTTCTGTGGCATCTGACAAATCTATAGAAAAGAATTTGTATATTAGAATTATTAAACAGCGGGATCAATGGCATGTTTCCTTAAGCCATCAGAGATACAAAGTGACTGAGAACACTACCACTACAAATGATGCTTCTGCTGAATCTATGACAGTAACCCAGAAAATGGACCTAAGAGGCTGCCCCCCATGGTTCTGTTGGTCACCTCGACTTCTTGGATGTAGCCTTGGAGAACATGGGAGAAGATGTAGATCAACACAGTAGTTTAGAAAGAGGCAATGGCCAAAGGGGGAGGGGTACCAGCAGCCATTTTTACATGTGGCACAAAATTTCCCACACAAATGTCCAGCAGTATTTTGCATCCATTTTTGTATCCACACGAGCTATCCTACACAAAGACCCAACTAGGGTTCCTGGATTTTAGGCTCTGGACCCTTGCCTTCAGTCCTCTAGTTAAGGAGAGAGGAATCTCAGGGTGAAAGTACTACCTTGAACAGCGATTTTGAGTATATTTTTCTTATTTGTTTGGCCTGGTGTTTTGATTTGAATGACATACTCTGAGAAACTGTGGTTGATGCTTAAGATATAATGCTTACTAACATCATCAGCCAACCCTGACAGTTGTCCTTAGGTCTCAGGGATTGTCCCTAGGTCTCTGGTTTTGGACCCAAAATCTCAGGGCCTAAGAAAATCCTGACCTAGCAACCCAACTCTTTTTTATGAAGTTCTTTTCTTGCAGAAGTTAGATAAGGTAGTGAAGAGGTACATCAGCTCCTAGAGGAAAACCATTTTTGGGAGCCGAGACCATCCAAATCACCTCAAAAGAAGGTACAGATCTTTGGTGACACAGATTCTTCCACTTGGCCTACTCTGTCAGTTTGCAGAGATAAGAATCCTGCTGTGGAATTCAAAGTCAAATATATGTTTAAGCAGATTGTCTCCAGGCATTCCTGAGCAGTCCAGCCTATATATCAGGGACGTACAACTGAGCGAGGGCTAGGGACCAGTTTTTCCCCCAAGACCTCCCAAGCAGCCACACACTTGCACAGGAATCCCAAATACTTCTACAGTTCCTCTCAAAGTGGCAAAAGGAACTGATGCTGTTTTACTTTCTGTTGCCATTTTGAGAGAGACTGCAGAAGAGAACAGATATTTGGGAATACTACAGGGTTCTGGGTTGTTAGAGGACCTGGGAATGTTCTGGGTGGTTGGGGGGGCTTTCTGCCCCAAAATCATACCACAACATTTGGGGCATAGGTTGGGGGGCATTAGGGGTTTAGGGGCCACATAATGGAGTCCAAAGGCTGTGTGAGGCCCACAGATTACACTATGTCAATCTCTGGTATATGTGATAATTCTGACAAATCATATCAGGTTTTCCATGAACCAGAAGCCATTTTTTCCAAGTATTTGTGGTGCCCACAGATCAAGATGATCTTTCTGATGTAGAGGAAGAAGAAGGTAAACGGGCAGATTCTGATCCATCAAGGACTCCTCGAACGACAAATTGTTTAATAGTGATGATTTCCTGACTCTGTTAACCCATAAAATTGTTAAAACAGGGCCAGGAGATATGGTCTTTCAGATAATTTGAACCCAAGCTGTATATGCCATTATATATTATAGCCAATAATTTGAATACTGTCTGGAAATGGACAAATAGCTAGTGAAGCTGTTGCAACAAGGGAGTGACGTCCTCCCAGTCACCACCTCTGGTCAACAGGTTGGCTGCTGAAGTTTCGAAAGTCAACCCCATTTAGAATATTTTACAGTAATTTAAATGGAATTTAATCAAGACATGTGTCACCATAGCCTGACTTGTTATTTTCAGGAATGGAGGTGGTAGGTGTACTAATTATACCTGTGCAAGCAGTCCTGGCCACTGCTGAAACCTGAGTGTTTAGGGTTAGGCTGGTGTCCAGAAATGCACTCAGTCTTCAAACCTTACATTTCAGGGGGAATATATGTCCATCCAGCATAAGCTGAATCCCTGTTTCTGTCTTAATATAGCCCAAAATATGTGTGCACAGATCTTAAAGTCCCCATAGTTGATACCCCAGTTGCTGCTCTGTTGTCAGGCAACCTAGCCTCCAAGAAAAGGAATACCTCCTTAGTGGACTAGGATGTGTGTGTGTTAAATCTAGCACTAAAAGTGTTCCATGAAGCCTCTGCTATCTCTATCGGTAGCTTCTTCAGCTACCGTGTTCCAGACAGAGGATTGTCTAAACAACTGCAGTTTCATAAATTGCTGAAGATTTCCTGTTCTGTAGCCTTTGTGGCAGGCACTAATAGGGATATTTCATCTTTCTCACCAACAGCCACTGAGGTTACAAACTTATCAAAATGTTCCATATGGCTCAGGCACTGGAGTAGTAACACTTTAGACTCTAGAGCTAAACTTGCTGCTGTCACATTTAAGATGTAACTCCTTTTTGCCTAGACATTCTAAAAGAGATCCTTGTTGAAACCAGATATATTCTGAAAAAAGAAGATAAAGGACAAAGCAAATATACCCACCTGTGTTTTTGCTAGAGGAAGTGATCTTAGGTCCTTCAGCCCTGCATTTCACCACCCTTAGTCTAGCTCTAAGTTCACTTCGAGGAGACAGTCAGCTTTCTCTTACTGTCCCGTCCAGCCCAGTGGTCTGGAGTTCCAGCAATTCTGTTGCTACATGGAATGGAGACTTCAACTTCCTGCCCTGGCAGTTATCTGACTTGGACACTTGGGTCCTGCAGAATGTCAGGGAAGGTTACACCAAAGGATTCAACTGTCCCTTTGCAGAGGTTCAGACTTTCTCCAATGTCTGAATCTCTCTCTAAAAGTGGATGTTCCCACATTGCATTCAACACAAATAAGTACACAAACTGTTGACATGAACTGGAATCATTATTCTCATATAATGTTCAACATGGACACCTCATACTTGGATTGCTGATTTGTGCACTTGTACATCTGTTCATGTGTCATAGAATGGCAAGGGTTTCTGGATATATACTGCTTTTTAAGGATAGGTTTTACAGATCAACAGGACCTCTAGAGCCAGTCCCTCTTGAGCAGGGGTGGGCAACTGCCAGGAGTTGGATGGGCTGAACTGGTACCCCATGGGACATTAAAGGCCATTTCACCCCTTATAATTTTTTTCTGTATTTTTTTAATATTAAAATTATTTCTGACCTTCCCCTTCTCCTCTTTCAGCCAGCGAGTGCTGCTTCCCTCATTGTAAGTTGCAAGGGAAGTTACACTGGTGGCTAACAGAAAGGAATGAGTGAGCAGCCAGAAAGCATATGATTGTTCTGCTATACTACAAACTCAGGAGATGGCCATGCTCATGCTTTTTGCTGTTGCTGCTTTGCTTTTCAAACCTTCTTTTTTCCTGGACCTTCTTTGTCTTGCCTTTGCTGGGAAATGAGTGAGCAGCCATCCCCTTACACCTGCAGAGAAAGTGAAACTTCTGGGAGGTAAATAATCTAAGAAAGTGAATTGCTGCTTCTGCTTTCACTATTGCCACTTTTCTCAACCTTCTCCCTTTGTTTGGGGAGAAGGTATGAAAAAGTGTAACAACGTGTTGCCACTGTTAAATAAGAAGAGGGAGGGTAACTGCAATACTCAATGATGGTTTGTTGTGATTTTCAACAACAAACTACATTCTACAAAATTGTGTCAATGAATTTTGACAGCATTGTTTCTTAATTGCTATGGGCTGAAGGAGGCTTGTGGGCCATACCCCACCCTTGCTCTAGAGTGTCTATCCACGGGTGACATTATCCCTTTATTATCTCTCCAGAAGGAGGTGACCATTTTTATCATAGTTATACAGCCATAGATATTCTGTACCTGTCTTTCATCCCACAAATCAACAAGGTATTCCATAGATCTCAAGTGCTGAGGTTGTACTGCTTTTGCATTCACCCCTCCTACTCTTCTGAGGGATTATAACATACATGAGATATAAACAGATATAAGATGTATATCAAAATAGCCAAATGTTCATTCATGTTTTGTTTACTTTTACACTCCATCTGTAGGCAAAAAGGCTTCCAGACCCACTATAGCTTGTTGAAATAAGGCATATATCTCCACAATTTATGATTTGGTAAACATACTGAGGCTAAGACAGATTGCAAGCATACTTCACCAGGGCAACAGCCATGCCAACATTTTGTTTTTCCCACTAAATATGTAGAAATGCCACCTGAGTCAAACTTAACACAAAGCATTGTAAACGTGCCACTGTTGTTTCAGTGGAGACAGCCTTTGGCAGGATGCTCACAGTTGCTAGTAGAGTTCAAAGAATGACACAGTGTTTCACATGATTGCCTCTTGGAGGGCTAGGTACTATATCCTCTACGCTTCTGCTTCTCGTTTTGTGCTTTCTGCTTAATGACAGAATTGATGTGGAATAGGAGGGCAATCTTTTCAGAAACACTGGCCACATGATCTTGCCTTTTCAGGGTCATGTTGAGGACAGAGCTTACTATTTTCAGATGTCTGCTTTGTGCCGTCACAGAATACACCTTCACAGCAAATGTCAGTATTCCATCCTTACATCTAGCAATGAATGGTACACATGCTGCCATGCACTGGGATTAGTAGTGCTGTCAGGCAATTTTAGATTCTGGACTTAATGGTCTCATTGGTTTTCTCATTGGTGGTATGTTTTACACAGTCTGTTGCATGTGGGAGACCTCCTGTACATTATTTTGAGCGTGACGCTGGACTTCCACTGGCACCATTGATTGCTATTGCCAGTGCCATATAAATAGGCATGTATTTTTGGGGTGACAGCACCCAAATGGTAGCTCATCTTGTCTCAAAAGATAAGTGCTACCAAACTTGATGGAACTAAAACTCTGGACATACGTGCAAAGCCTGAAGCATTTATTTCCTGCACTGTAATGTGCATATATAATAGAAATGGATGCAGGAAATCAAGTGAGCTGAATTTTGAATGTTTGGGCCCCAACAGAATTAGGAGCACAGAAAAGATGGAGTTTTGAGAAAGATTCCATAGCAAGACTGAAACGATATTTAGGATATGCAGCAAATACTGGAATAAGGGATAGTTAGTTCATATGCAGAAGTGCTCATCCATCTACAAGAGGCTAGAGCAAGAATTCTGAATAAAAGAGAAGCTGGATGATATGGGCAAAATGAATAGCAGAGACAACTAGAGAACAACTAAGATCAAGGTCAAAACATTTAATCAGTTGTTCCTATGAGAACTAAGTAAATTTCTGTTTTGAAGATTGGAGTTTGAAGATAAAATATTCTGCTGGTTTGAGTGATGGACTATGACTTTGGAAACCAGGGTTCAAATCCTCACTCAGCCATGGAAACCCATTGGGTGACCTTGGGCAAGCCATACTCTCTCAGCCTCTGAGGAAGGCAAAGATCAACCTGCTGTTGCCCAGAAAACTCTGTGATGGGTTCGACTTAGGTTTGCCATAAGTAGGAAATGACCTGAAGGCATGCATACAACAACAACAACAACAACAAATATTTTATTTTAGATCGTTTAAAAGCTGATTTGTGGAGTCTCTGTGTCTTTGTGTCTTATGTTGCACGAACCTTTTAAAAGTTTAAAAGTTTTTAAGTATGGACTAGTTCTCAGCTTATATTTTGAACTCTGGTTTGAATACACAAATACTAAATGCATAGTCTTTTAAATGTGCAATTTTAAAAGAAATGGCAAATAAGCCTCTGCTTTTAAGTAATTACATGGATGCACACAGAGTTTTATGCGTAAATGTTCTGCAAATGTTATACATATATTTTGTACCCAGTTAAGAAGTTGGCATAGATCCTACTCAAAATGAAATATGCTTTCTCTTACTTTCATTCATATTTAAAATATATAAATAATTCACTTGAAAATTTGTCTCTGAATCTTATTGAATTAGGATATTAAATATCTGGTGATTAAAATGTTTCACTGTTATATAATGATTAAAAGCTAGAGGCAAAGACTTTGTCCGTGAAATTAATTTCAATTTTCTTTACCCTAGATTTATTATATACAATGTTCATATTTTAATATTCCTGCTTACTTTTTACGCTTCCTGTGAAGGCAAGGGGTTGTAAGGTAAGCACTTTTAACAATATAAAATGATTCTTTATAAAGCATGTTTAAGTACAGATCTGGCTGGACAAAATATAACTTATGAAAATGGAAATAGTTCTGCAAATAAAGGCCTGAGGAAGGGATGGGAAGCTTGTGGCTTGCAGGTTGTATCTTCCTCAGAGGGGATCCTTCCCAGACCTACATGCTTTCTTACAACTAGGAAAATTCAGCCTTTCTTTAGTGTTGGGAACAACCAATTTTATTTCCAATGATATTTAGAAATAGGAGCAGGGTTTTCCCACTCAACACTAGAAGAAAGCAACTTTTACTCCCTTGTACTGAGGAATCCTTTCTCTGTGCGCAGAAATACACGGAGCAGTTGGCCACAATGAAACTGAGTGGGAGGTGGGCCTTTGAGGTAGGAGAAGTGCTTTGGAAGGGGTGCCTACTGTCTGATGTCATCTGGCTTCTGGGGAATGGTGAGAATGGCAATGTGGCTCCAAAGCTGGAACAGTTCCCCATTTGTAGCCAAAAGAGTACAGACCGCTCTCTGCATTCTCAAGTTTCTCTTTCATGGATTTGATTATTTATGAGTTTGTAGGTTCTGACTGACTAGTTCATCCTCCTTGCCCTCAGTCCTCTGTCTCCTGTCCTGCCAACAGCGCCAGCCTGTCAGGTCCTTTCCCACCTCCTACTATGCCTCAGCCAGATTTTAAACCCCTTCTCAACCCATCAATATCCTTACCGCTCCTCTACCTTCCATTTGAGCGCCTTTAATTTGGGCAGAGAAGCATGTATCAGGGTACAGTTGGGGTTATTGTAGTGGCAAAGAATGAAGGAATTTAATCCTCTCCCTATCTATTTTCCTGACAAAAATAACACTTGTCTGCAAAATTGCTATTGGCTCTAGAAGAAAGGCTGTTAGGGGCACCCTTAGAATTTTGTCTGCCTAGTAAATAACAGATTGGAGTGGGTGGTCATTTTCCAGAAAACAGCACAGGGAGAAAAGATTTAACCCTTCCTTTTTGTGTCATAGCCCTGTCATATATTGCTTTTCCATAGCTGTGTGGGTTTTTTAAAAAAAAAATAAAGTTATGCAAATGCTATTACACATTTCACATCTTCTAGGGGTTTTTTTGTCTTGTACACACTAAGGCCGTCCACGCTAGAAGCCATTCGTGTGATATACTGTTACAATCCCAGCATTGCCATTTGCACAATGACGTCGGGTTAGGAACACTGTTTTCTGCACCCTTCTGTCTTGTGGATGAGTAGTGGTATTGCCACCGGTGTTCCTTCTGCACCACAGCATCCTTGACCACTCCCTGTCTCCCCCTTCACCCTGCCCCACCACTCTTAATTCATCTGGGAGGGTTGTTTTTCTTTGGAAGCTGTACTAAACACAGCAGTACACTATTGCACTTTCACGCTATAATGCCTAAAACGGTATTTTAAAAAGATAAAAAGTTTTAACTCAAATTAGAACTTTCAAATAGACATAGAGAGGTGATAGATTTCAAAGTTACTACCCATGGGAGTCACGGAGGGAGGGACAGGCACACCCGCAGCCCACCCACTGCTGGATTCACAATGACTGGAAGTGCTATCAAGCATTATAACGGTACCACACTGAGCCAACTAACATGATTGAAGCGCTAATTGAGACTCTTAACAGATTTTTTCTGGAAATAGAATACAGCAGTTTTGCAATACCTGGGAACAGGATAACAGCTGGATAGCAATGACCTCATGTGGTAGCATGGCTCTTGTCCCAGACACAACTTGCTGCTATGATGGTATACAGAAGGACCCCCGTATCTGTGGATTCATTATCCACGGATTCAGTTATCCGTGGTTGGCTCCCAGCCGTGCTGGGATCAGCCCAGGCCAGTGGCAGGAGGTGGCTTTCTGCCCGCCAGCAGCAGCCCTGGCCCAATCCCAGAGGCATCAAGTGGAAAAAGAGCGGGGAGCACCAGATCGCGCTTCTTCCAACTTCCTGCCATGGTGCCCAGGCCCAGTCCAGCTCTCCTCGCTCTTTTTCCATGTGAGTGGAAAAGAGAGGGGCATGCCGGGTTGCACTCATCGTCACCTCCTGCCATGGGGCCTGGGCCCGTTCCAGCTCTCCTTGCTCTTTTTCGTCCACTGCTGGCAGGATCAGGCTGGCCTGGGCCTGATCCCGGCAGTGGCTAGTGGAAAAAGAGCAGGAGGCACCAGATTGCACTCGTCCCCCATCCTGCCATGTGCCCGGCCCCGTTCTGACTCTCCTCGCTCTTTTTCCATCTGCCTCTAGTGAGATCAGGCCGACCTTGGCCTAGTCTCGGCAGCGGTGAGCAGAAAAAGAGCAGGGCGCACTGGATCGCGCTCATCCCCACCTCCTGCTGCCCACCTGGGGCCCGATCAAGATTGGGCCCAGTGGGTGGCAGGGCATTTGCTACTATCCACGGATTTCAGTACCCATGGTGGGGTCTGGAAGCAATCCCCTGCAGATATGGGGGTCCTACTATAGTAACATTGTGTGGGAATGGCCTGAGGCTCAGATCCTGCTGACATTAGTAGAATCTGCCTTACAAGTATTTCTACATCCCTGAAATGTTGAAGCAAAAATCAAACCAACCAATGAGCCACTGTTTGTAAACCTTGATTTTAAGAAAGGAAAGAAAAAGGGCCCTTCTGTATTTTAAACTCCAGTAATAACACCTTTGTTACTTCGGGAATAAAATGGAGTTTGCTTATACTACTGTGATGCTAAATACATTTATTTTGGCATAAATGTTTTGTTGCATAAAAAGTATGTATTTTTAAGAAAAATAATAAATTTAGTACCTGCTGTACATGCGTAGTTAGCTGCCCCTATCACTACAAAATACTAAAAAAGATGGAAGATAATGCTGTAGCAAGCAGCATGCTGAGGAGTTGATGTGAGTGTTGCTTACTGCTCACCACCTGCTGATCTCTTGCTGGTTATTTGGGGACAGGGCTGAATTTTGGGGTATAGCCTACAATCTGAAGGCCTAGTACTAACTGTAACACTCTGGAGACATCCATGTAATTTCTTTTATACTTTATTCTCTTCTCAGAAATACAGTCGGTCTTCCACATTTGCAGGTTTCACTTTCACAGATTTGATTATTTGTGAGTTTCTCCAATCCCTGCCCACCCACCCCTTCTTTTCCAGGGGAACCTTTCCACTTGGTGGCTCCAATCAGGCCATACAGCCCTTTACAAAACTTGCTGGTCCTTCTCCTTCTCCCCCACCAGCCACTGCCTGGCCAGTGAAGGATGGATAGCAGCCTGATTTCTCAGCACCACAAATCCTTTCACAATGCCGCCAAGCAAGGAAATGGAAAAGACAAAAAAAGTATAGGGCTAACATACCGACTGTCAGCGGCGGGCGGAGGTCAAGCAGACGCAGGACAAGCGGCTGGGGGTGACAGCGTTTATTTACTGCCAGCAAACAAAGGGTTACAGCTCCCCCACAGGCGGGTCTGAACTCAAAGCAAACTGTCCCAAACTCAAGTCATGCCTTAATAAACAAGCAGGCTTCAATAGAAAACAAAGGAGGGTTACTTCACCCAAAACGCAGACAGGGTCCTTGGCTGGCAAAGTGGCTGGACACAGTCACTGGCGGGAGGGGCTGGAACCAGACGCGGGCGGGGAAGAACACAGAAGGCTGACAGTTGTTGCTCCGTGCCTCTCCCCACCCAGCACCCACCCTAAATAGACTCCTGGGCCGGCAGCGACCAATCCGGTGCAGGCTCGCAGCTGAGAGCTCCCAGCTGGGCGCTCTCAGCCTGCAGCCGCCTTTCCATCAACCACCGGGAACGGCGGGTTGCTTCCTTGCTTTGCCGCTGCTGCCAAAACATGGGGGAGGGGCGGCAGACTCCTCTGGGTCGGTGCTGCGGGTGGGCAGAGCCCCGGGGCCGATACCGGGACCTGCCTCCCTCCAGCGAGCCTGCGCCCGCCTCGCCTGTCAGAGAGGGAACCGGATCGTCCCCAGCGCCACGAGGGGGACTGCTGGCGGCGGCAGCCCCCGAGGCGTCCAGGCCCCCCCCCGCATTGGCAGCAGCCGCCGCAGCGTCTGGGTGTTCCCCCTCGGCGGCGGCGGCCTCCACGGCATCCAGGCGTTCCCCCTCGGCGGCGGTAGCCTCCATGGCGTCCAGGCGTTCCCCCTCCGCGGCGGCCTCCGCAGCGGCCTCAGGGATGCCAGCAGGCTCAGCCACGCCTGGGCCCCTGACACCGACTCACCTCCTTTCCCTCTTCTTTTCCTGACCTTCTTTGGACCCTGGTTGTCTGTTCTCCCCACCATGCATCTGCCCCTTCCCACAGATACACACATGCACACATTTTGATATTTGCAGTTTTTCCACTTTTGCAGGGGTCCTAACCCTAGCAAACGTGGAGGGGCAACTGTATGTACTGAGGGAGCTGGTCTTCAATATATTAGTGGTATTAGAATATGTGTTTGAACATGAAATTCCTGTGTTTATCCTCATAACTGTATATCAAGCAATCTGCTCAGACAATTCCAGCTTCACATTTGTCAGGATGCGGGAAATAGCTTTAGGTTCCTCAGGTTCCCCAGTCCTGGTATAATGTAATGAACTTTGATGACGCTGGGCTCCCTGTTGGTAACAGAACCATGGTCAATACAGCATGGATGGGCAGGGTTTTTGGCCATGAGAATGGTAATTATGCTGAGTGTGAGGGTGGAACCTACATCTGTATATGCATGTGTGCATGCACACACAGATACAGGTATAGAATGGTGTGGGGGAAGGCTGCTGAGGGAGGGGGAAATAGTTGTGGAAAAGTACTAAAAACTGCAGATAGGAGCACTGAAATGAGCAGATGCTTCCAGGCAGATTATTCATTTAATTATTGATATCCCTCCTTCTTCCCATTCTTGGAACTCAAGATGGCTTGCCAATGGTGAACAGAAAAAGATAAAAATTAACATCATACATTTAAACTATTGATAGGATTAAAAGCAGTGTAAAAGTATAACACTTTAAAAAGAACAACAAATATAGACAATGAAACACGTTATTAAAGGCCCTTCCTCCTGAGCAATCAGTTCTCAAAGGCCTGTTAAAACAAAATAATCTTCACTGCCCCATGAAAGGATAGCAAGGAGGGCACCAGTCTAGCCTCTCTAGAAAGGAATTCCAAAGCTTGGAAGCAGCCACTGAAAGGTCTTTGTCCCATATTTGACCACATATATCAGTGCTGGGATGGAGAGAAGGGGTATCCCCTGAAGATTTCAAGTCATGGACAGGCTCATATGAGAAAATATGGTGCTAAGTTGAACCCAAGCCTTATAGGGCTTTATAGATCATAACCAGCACTTTGAATTATGCCTAGAAATGGAACTCTTGCAAGAAGGGAGTTATGTCTTTCCTATAACCAGCTCAGATAAGCAATCTGGACACATCATTTTGGATTTGCTGAAGTTTCTGAACAGTTTCCAAAGGTAGCCTCATGTAAAGAATGTTACAGTAATTCAATAGAATGTAATCCAGAATTGGGTGTTACACATTGAACCAGCTGAAGTTTTGGAACACTCTTACATCTAGATCAGTGGTTCTCAACCTGTGGGTCCCCAGATGTTTTTGGACTTCAGCTCCCAGAAGCCGCAGCCACCATGGTCAATGCTCAGGGCTTCTGGGAGCTGAAGTCCAAGAACATCTGGGGACCCACAGGTTGAGAACCACTGATCTAGAAATTTCATGTATATGTCAAATAGCCTGAGGGACAGAACCAAGCCCTGAGGGTAAACAGTCAGGGAGTCAAACAGGAGTTGCCCAGTACTACCTTCTGGGTTCCTCCTTCCAGGAAGGAATGAAGCCACTCTGAAACAGTGCCTCCCGATCCCATCCCAGCGAGGCAACCCAGAAGGATACAATGGTCAATGATATTGAAAGCCGCTATGTGGTTCAACAGAACCAAGAGGCAGACATGGCAGCTTTGGTCTCCTTGGTGGATGATCTAGCCTAGGAACAGAATGCGGGTATTGTGTTTTCTTTGGAGCAATAAATAAACGAACTTGTACTTACCAGTGATATGACCAATAACTAAATGACTTCCATCATTTGGCTTTGAAATAATGACATAGATTGTTGTATGAAAGTATGGCTTCAATTTAGTTTTGGCTACCTTTTCTTTCCAAAAACTGGAAACAGAATTGTTTTTCTATAATATTTACCAAAATTTCCTCACACAAGGAAAACCACTCACTTTTGTTTATACAAAATATTTTTCTCCTCACCTCACCATACCTTCCACAATGCCTGGCAATGTATTTATTTCCATGTTATGGTCTTGTAAATAATAATTATTATGAAAATGATCACCCACGTCCTGCTCCAGTCATTTCTCCTGCAACCTTTACATGATCATTTGTCATATAACATGTGAAAAACTTAAAGTGGTCATATATGACAATATCATAGTAGTGCCTTGTACTGTTATAAAATCTATACCTCAGTTATGTTTTTTACATTGCCCTTGATGACGTTACCAAATCACTTTTCCCCCATAAATTCCTTTACACTTGAATATTGTCATAAGAGGAAAAAACCCACAAATCTATATATCTGTAAAAATATTTTGGAAGATTGCTTTTCTTACCTTTCAAACACAAATCTCGATGAGACAATTTTCAGTCAAATTGGAATAAGTAATTGTTCTCTTTTTCTTATCTGCTGCTGAAAAGAGGTTCCAGGTAATACTTTTACTTTGATAATACCTATTCCATATTTCACCATCATCTTCATCACCACCACACAAAACAGTCTGTCATGTTGGTATCAGTGAGAAACAATCCACCCAACATTTAACATGTTTTCATACTATTTTCAGTACATGTTTAGAAATACAAAAACATATTTTTTAAATATTGACCACACATGAAGTAAAGAAATAGCATATGAAAATCCTTCATTTCTTACAGAACTTGTCATATGCTATTCTTTCAAGGATTTTTTTTTACCCATTTTGGTACTAATTAATTTACCTTCTGCTGCGGATTTTTATTTAGAAGCTAGAGGAACTTTGAGTCCAGAATAAAAATATTAAAATCTGTATCAAAAACCTGCAGAAATTTTCACTTGTCTATTTATTGTTACATTCATAGTAATACCTCTGCTTTAGTTTCATGTAGGAAGGAATTTTTGAATTAATAGGGCATTTGTGTGTAAGCTGTGTTATCATTAGACCCAATGGATTGAATGTAGGTGTTTGTGAGATTAAACAGTTTCATGTAGGACGGAATTTTTTAATTAATAGGACATTTGTGTGTAAGCTGTCATATCATTAGACCAATGGACTGAATGTAGGTGTTTGTGAGATTAAACATATCGTTAACCTTTCATGTAGAAATTCTGTAATACTCAGCATCCCAAATTAGTATTTTTATATTTATGAAATAATAAGTGCAGTTAATTTTTAAGGTGCTTTAGTGCCAGGATCTTCTCCTAACCCTAACCTTTTGCCAACTCTGCTGCAGAAGACTAATGTGAATCCTTTTCTAAACTCAGAAATTTCCGTGATTTTCCCTATTCAAAAACACAAAAGTCTATCCTGATACAAGCATTACTTCATAAGCAATGCTATGTATCACCTGTGAATTATATATTAATATTGACTATTGTTTATCAGTTTCTGAATCGGTATTCTCAAGAGGAAAAAAACACTAATTTTCTTTGTTCATGTGAAAAACATTACATGTACAACATTGCTTTCACCTCTTCCAACTACTCCGCGCAGAAGGATATACTAATACTCTAAACATGTTTGAAAATATGTTCTTGTTTGAAAGTATATCTGCCTATAGTAACAATATGCTGCAAGAATATATTAATATTCCAAATATGCTGCTCCTAGAAATCTGAATGCTAATAGATTTTTTTAAAAAAAAATACTGATTTAAAATGCTCAAAGCAGCTTTCTGGTTTAAAATACTCAAGACAGGTAATATCATACATGACATACCAAGAGTATGTAGTAATGATAACTAGAAATAAATGTCTATGTATTAATTTTTAGTAACACATTGAAATGAGGAACAGTAAATTTGATGGTTAAATTAGATCATCTTTCTTTGCCTTCACAAATGTATCTAATATATAAAAGTCAAAGTTTGTTTGTCTGTGTCAAGTGAAGACCTCATATGATTGGCTAACTAAGAAGATTCTATGGAATCCTGGGGTTTGCAGTTTAGGGAATGGTCTTTAGAATTCTCATCCAGAGAGCTCTTGGGCCTCAGTCAGCTGTGACTGCCTTGAACAGGCCAATTGCTATGGAGAGGAAGTCTAGCAGCAGGGAGGAGGACAGTGTGTTCCCTCAGAAAACCAACCTCTGTATGTTAATAACTCTGAATACAGATTGGATTGGGGAATATGGGGAAAAGTTACAGGTACTGAACAAGACTGTTTGGGGAATTAGAGACACAAGATCTCAAATCTTTCTAACAAATATTACCTATGAGAAAGTAAAATCCCAGACAACAATGGGTATATATGCTAGTAATCTATAATGATAAAACTGTGGTGGGGAATGCTGGTATTCTCAGTTAGGGTGAAGAAGCAGACCACACAGTCCCTCACACCAACCTGACCAGGCAGGAGTTCAGAGTTCTAAATCCGTTGTGACATTTGACTCTCCTCTCTCCCTTCAGTTTTTTCTTTCTGCCTTGCCAACCAGTCAAGCTTTTAATCTCTCTTCCCTTCTTTCTATCTCTTTGTTAAGTTAGTTAATTCACAGGTTAGTTAGGTCAGGATAGTAAAGGTGACAATGCTAATGGCTGAGGTAGTGAAGAAAAAGCATAAATCTGATTTAGAAAATGAAGAAACTCTTTAGCCATTCTGGAAGCAGAGGCAAAAGTGGAGAATGAAATGTCAAAAAATAAATCCCGCAAAAGCCACAAGTACGATGGCTAAAGAGAATGAGGTAGCCAATTAGATGAGCACAAAAGGCCAGTTGGTCTCATAGAAAGGTGCCTCAGAAGCTATCACAGACTCAATACTGAAGAAAATATTTATTTCATTGAGTGAGAGTGAAGCCAAAAATCACATGCCACAGCAGCAGGCAATTGCAGTATTGGCAAAGAATTTGAAAGTGAGCCAGACAAGTAAACCTAAGAAACTAAAAGTAAATCAGATACTAAGGTTACCTTAGCACCAGGGAAGAATCCCAATGGTGAGAAGGGACCAGTGGAGCCTAAAAGCACAGGCGTAACTTCTGGTCACCATCTTGGAAATGCAAATTCCAAGCTGGAAGACAGAACAGACGTCAGTGTTCCAAACAGCCAATCAGACAGAGCCACGTAGTCTGGAAGTCAATCGGTTACAGGCACCCAGACTCCACCTGCACACAGGCAACCAGTTCAGCATAAGGTGAAGGAGAAGACCACACTCAGAACAAGAAATGGATATCAAACAGCAATTTCTTCAGTATTTGGCCCCTACTTTGTCAGCAAATACAGCAAGGGTGCAGGAAAATATAATTAATTTAGAGGAGTCAAAGCCAATACAGAAAAACCAACAAGTTAATGTTAATGCATTGCAGAGTGCTTTGAAGGAATTAGTGGCATCTGAAGTACAGGCTAAAATTCAGCACTTGTTGAGCAGCCAAAAGGTATTTAATGGAATGAATTTAAATAACATGAATGGGTCAATTAGCATGTTTAATTTATTTAATACAAGGAATAATTTAGGTAACATTTCCAATTTAATGAATTTTATGACTCAGTTAAATACAATGTCTTTCTGCACTACACTGCAGAGCCTTTCTGCACTACACTCTTATAGGGCTATTATTCCACTTTCAACATCCTATGGAATCCTGGGGTTTGCAGTTTAGGGAAGGACATTTAGAACTCTCAGACAGCTCTTTGGCCTCAAACCCCAGGATTCCACAGGATGTTGAAAGTGGAATAATAGCACTATAACAGTGCTGTGCAGAAAGGCCCTTAGTTTCTTAATGTTAATGGAAGCATAATGATTTTAAAACAATTGAATGCTAGTGAAAATATAATGAATTCTATATATACTGAGGAAAATGCAATTAATTCAGAACAACTGATTAATGTAAAGCAGAGACAAACATTGGATAAGGGCGTTGAGCTGCACAAACAAATAGAATTAAATGCTATTCAGGGGAATGGAAGAACTTCCGTGGAACAAAGTAATAAGCCAAGGAAGTGTATTGAGAAACATAAGCATGTGAAGGGGGCAGAAAAAACAAATGTGTTAAACAATACAAAGGAGATGGTATTGTATTTAGATATGGAGTCAGATATGGATGAAGAGTCAGATAAGTCAGAAGGAGTTAGTGAGGAAAATTCTGAGTTAGAGAGGCAAAAGAGCCTAGTAGGAACAGACTATTTGAATTGGACCATTTCAAGGATTTATTAAAGAAAATGTTAATGACTTCAGGTTTAGATGCAAGAAGCAATCAAGGACAAGGAAGTGAGAAGGAACAGCATAAAGGTAGTAGGGTGGCTGCAGTTTTGCAGCAGGTAACAGCACAGAACAATTTAATTCCAATGCCTGGAATGTTTAAAGATTTAATGACTGCTGAATAGGACAATCCATTAAACAATAAGTACTTCATACTAATTACAGCGGAAAGTTATACATGCATGAAAAAGACATAATGGAGTTACTTTCAGTCCCCCTAGTGGATGGTCCCATCTCAGTCCTAATTTCTCATTCAGTTCTCTGCAAAGAAGGAGACATACTGTTGAAAGATGCTGATGAGAAGATGATAGATTCAGCACTCAAGAAGGCCTATGAAGCTTCTGCCTTAGCCATCAGGGCATCTGTGGTATTCTCAGTGTTTACAAGGGCGGGCATGTCATGGCTCCAGGAGATTCTGGATTTGGAAGACATAAGTGCTCACACCTTGCAAAAAAAGTGCTACAAAAGCTAGAAAAAAGATATTTCAGTTTGTGACTGATGCAAGTTGCAGTACAACAGTGTTTGCAGTGAGGTTGATTTCAGCAGTCACACTTAGTAGGAGAGCCCTATAGCTCAGGCACTGAGATGTACAGCAGAAATCTAAGGCTAATGCACATTTTAAAGGCAGAAAGAAAAAATTAAAATGAAAAATGAAAGAAAGTCACAACAATTCTTTTTATCAGTTTAAATATGTCTATAGTCTACGGAACCATCCTGAGGAGATTATTCTTACTATCGTGCAGCTGTTGCTCAGAAAAATGGCTCCTATTAAAAGAAGGGACTTTATAAGAACCCAGGTTGTAAAAAAGCAACTTGCATATGCTGTGGTAAAGATAACAATGTCCACAAAACAACAGTCAAAGAGGGGAAGGCTGAATCTCTGGGGAATGCCAGGAGCCCTGGAGAAAAAAGTGGGTACAGGACATCACCCATATGCAAGCTGTTGGGCTCACACTCCTCTTAGCCTCAAAAAACAAAGCAGGTCAGAGGCACCAGTGCTAGCAAGTCTAGCAATGGAGCCAAGGAACTTCCAACAACACTACAGACTTCCAGGGAGACTAGGCAAAGACTTGGGAAGAGGGATAAAAACAAATAGGAAACCACAGAGAAGACAGTCAGTAGGCCAGGCCCAAAAGGCAAAAACCCTTTGGAGAAAGGCCAACTCACATTTGAAGATGAGTGGAAAGCCTTCCTTGTGATAGTCACAACCGCACTATTACACTATGCTTAAGAAACGAACATGTTTACCTATAAATGAGGAGCCCATTCATAAGCTTGTGTGGTCCTGTAAAGTTACTTTGAAGAGTGTACTAGCTGTAAAGAGCATAGTACTACAGTGGTGAAATTAAGCCAGGGTTGGTAATACAGTTTCTACATTTATGATGGCCAATCAAAATAAAAAAATTTCAACTATAACTCTGCTTGTGGTACACTAAAAGTTTTGGGTTGCCTGCCATCCTAGTTGCCTCAACCAGTGCACCTGTGGGGAGGTTATTATTGGTCAGATTTACTGGATGTCCTCCTATCTTGATTACAAGTGAGTACATAGCATCTGCTAACAGTTATTACAGGCACATGTGTTCACATTCATAATATGAGGTTATCCTCAATCATGCTTTGTAGACATTTGAGTAGCCATTTTCCCAAACTTAAGTTGATGCCAGGTTCTCACTAATAAATACACACACACACAAATATGTTTTGTTTCCTGCATTATATCTTATACCATATACGCTGTATGGTAGTATATAGCATATACTTCATGTATTTCATAGGTATGTACTTCATAGGTTTATTCCCAGCCTGCAGAGTTGGCAATTGAACAAGCCTGGCCTATAACAATGCACTTTCAGAAGCCAGTGTAGTCTATGTTGTAAATGAATACAACATTCAGCAGGTGACAAAGAGCATTTAGTGTAATGGAGCAGCAGCAACATCTTAGGTGATATCTGTTTTTTAAAAATGTATATCCTTCCTATAGCCCAAAAATACCTCCCAGCATCAATTGGAGTCAGGAAAACGTATTCTTTCTAAGTGTTTTAACTATTTAAGGCTGTAATCCTATATACCTTGCTTGGAATGGAGCTCTTGGAGTAGTTGTGGCTGATGTGAGTTGAAGAATGAATGATAACATCCAGAAACAGAAGTCCCTGATCCTTAAATGCATCGGCAGTGTTTGGCTTTTTCAAAAGGGTGGGTTGCTGGGGTTTGAGTTTGCCCAGATTGCATTCAATTTTGGGAGGAGTCTAGGGAGTTACATTGTAGTAGTGGATGGGATCATTGAGAATGGCCCCAAATGGGCAAGGGACAGGCAAAGACTTTTTTTATCTAGATAGGTTTGTGGCAACTGACTAATGAGATAGGAGCCTTTAATCAAGTGCTGTACTATTTTATTGGGGCTTCTTTAAAACTGCTTTTTATCCTGTTTTGTTTTAATAACCGTGTTTAATTGTGCTTTAAACCTTATGGTGCTTTTAGATATTGTGAGCTTGAGATCTGCTTCTGGTAGAAAGATGAGAAATGAATAAACAGATAGGGTGTGACTAGGTAAAAGTTTTCAAGTTTGAAATATGTGTATCATATTCTTCAATGTGAAATATATATATCTCACTTCGATACTATGGCTTCCAAAATGCATAACTTGCCAGTGCATGTGACAACTTGCTAAAGCCTAGAAAGTATGTAGCTCAGTTCTCCTCAGGGTTATTTAAAGGTCAAATGTTTTTTTAAATGCACCTGTATGGCCTGCACACAGATGTTCCCTGTTCCCTGTCCTCAGTCTGAAAGGTGCAACCAGTCTCCATGCAAGTTGATATAGCATGAAGCTTCTATAACTAAATGAATGCTTGTTTCTCCTGGGAATTGATCTGATGGGGCAAGAAATCCTGCTTCTCACCTGTAATATAATAGTGGCCAACTTCGTAGTCAAGTATATGTTGCAATTTCTTAGCACACTCCTCCAGTCTGCAGTGGAGCTATAACCATTTAGGGACAAAACAGACCAAGGAAATTATCCTGTTGTTGTCCCTCTATCAGTTGCTAACATTCTTGGGTTTTTAAAAAAACATCCACATGAAATTCCCCTTTTCATGAAACAGCCAGAAGCAATTTTAATCCTACCTAGAAGTTGAGTTCTTTTTATTCCAGGATAAATTGCAAAGAAAAATAAAACAAATGTTGTTTTCTGATGCCTCTTGCTCGGAGGGAAGGGGGAGCACAGAGCATTTACACTAGAACAGTAAGATTTTTTTTAAAAACAAACTGTCATTAAAAAAGAAGGTAAATCTATCCAGGTCCAGAGCCAATAGTGAATAAAGACACCAAAGTGATCTCTGTTTGGCCAGTTGTCTACAGCGTTATGAAATTTGAATGCTTACTGGCCAAATTGCCTACCCAGTTTCCTTCATTTTCCCTCCTCTCTCTGCTGTGTGGTTTGAAAACTCTTTTGCAGGAAGTTCCAACCAGTAATAAATCAGGTTTTCTGTAGTGAGAGATCTCATTTCTTTGCAACAATGTGGACAGATCTTAATAACACTACTCTTCCTGCACCCCTGGGCAATGTGAGAATAAAAGAAATGTTTAATAATGAATGGACAGGTGCTCTCTCAACTTCAGACCAACCCTCAAACTGCAGGAAGGGTCTAATAACTCTGGACAACACTGAAGTTATAGTAAACCACTTAGAACCTGCTAACAGTATACAATATGCACTTTATTACCTAGTTATCATAAATGACTGTCTCCCAGAAAAAAACTTTAATCTTGTATTATAAGAACAATGGGCAATGTTCACTTGAAATTTGTACTAGCAGGGTTATTTCTGAAACCTTTCACCCTAAATAAAATTAGAAAAAAGAAGGACCACTTTTCTTTACTGCTATCTTGGGGACCTGGTGTAAAGTAGCAGGTGGACATAATTGTGCTTAGTTCCAGATACACAAAAGTCTTGGATTTCTCAGTTGTTTTTCATAGGTGCTTCTCAGTTCTGAAACTCAGGACATTTAAAAATGGCTCCTCAGTGTGAACAGGAATGTGTCTCTTTTCCATTCACTCCATTCTGTTGCACTCTCCTACCTGGTTGGCAGTTCTGTTTTCCTTTTATCTACTCACAGTTCTGTGTACTGAATTATTTTTATGGATCAATTTGGAGAATTTTCACCACCTTTGCAATTTTTTCTGTGCTGCTTTTTTCAGTATTCTGCAAACATCAGGTTTATACTAAGTAGCCTGATCTCCTCTCTACTTCTGTCTCTCCGCCCCCTGCCCTTGGTGCCTGGGTAGTGTAGCTTTAGCTATCCAAATTAGGATGGGAAGACTGAAAAATGATACAGGTATACATTTTAAGTCTAGGCACATTCCATAATTTGAGACATTCTTGCTTTGTTCATTCACTACAATTTTCTTGGTACTCAGAGAGTGAACTCTAGATTTTTAATTGATTTGATGATCAGTGACAACTGCTAGCTCTATGGTCAGTAGACCTTCAAGTTTTATCCCAAACTTTAAATGAACTCTCCAAGGTACTGAACCCTATCTCCAATATAGGTTCTGGACCTTGAATAGTTCCTTTGAAGTTCAAACTAAAATTCAATGGATTCACTACTGGAGCCATCAGCCTCAGCCAGAGGACAACCACTAGCCATCTCTGGCACTGATATGTAGCGAGACATCTTTCTTAGAGTGTTTCTAAAGAAGACTTTTATCACACTCTTGCCCTACCTCACTTACTGTATTTTACAGGGATTCAAACATTACTGCCCTTCACTTACAACAGTAGTTCTCAACCTGTGGGTCCCCAGATGTTTTAGGACTTCAGCTCCCAGAAGCCCTGAGCATTGGCCATAGTGGTTGGGGCTTCTGGGAGCTGAAGTCCACAAACATCTGGGGACCCACAGGTTGAGAACCACTGACCTACAACCTTCCTTTCCTTAATTTTTTCCTTCCCATCTTTTTCATTGAGAAGAAGATGACTAAGTGGACTCCTAGAATATCTTCTAATTGCTAACCCTTCTCAGCCACTCTTGAAACACTAGTCCATGAATTTTCGTGGAACTCTAGTAGACATTGTAGACTATAGCTGCAATCCTATACACAATAGAACTTACTTCTGAGTAGACATATATAGGATTTTATTATAGTGCAGACAATGTAGTCCTGATGTGAAACAATTTTATTTAACAAATAAGACAGTCCTTCCTTATTCTCCCACCACATTGTGCTTCTTTGCCTCCTATATAGTCTTTTGCCCTTGTGTCATGTCATCGTCGCACAGATGTTTAGCAGAGGTCAGGGAAGTGTCCAGGATCTCTGCTCCATCACCATAAGCTTGGTGACAGCATGCAGATTCAATCCTCACCCAAAGCCTTCTGAGCCGAAAGAAAAGTCATGGTCACTTGTCATCAGATAGTCATCCCTCTCCATACTGCAGCCTCATACGTTTGCCATTGGTCTTATCCACCATCTGTCTGTTATTCTTAGCCTGTGCTTGTCAAAATGTCTTAATTCTGTGTTTCTGTCTTTAAAGTAGTAGAAAATGATGTCCTAATATATTTTAAATTAGAAAGTACACACCACTTGTGTTATAAGAGACAATTATTGTGTTAGAAAAGACAATTATTATTTTCAGAAGGGACTGCCTAGTTGTTTAGTCTTAATTGTCTTTGAGTCAGAGAACTAGCTCAGTAAATTAGTGAGAGAAGTGGGAGAAAAACAAAGAAAAGTTTAAAAAGCTGGGGGGGATATGAGAGCTGGAGGGGACAAGACTCTCTTTGCCAGAAAAAATTAAATTTTTGATGTTTGTAAAATATTATGAGGAAAGAGAGAAAAACATTAAAGAATGCTGGCTTACTTAGTTCATTTATATCTGGAACTTAATTAATGTTTTCCAGAAGATGGAAATATAAAACAGTAGTCCCAAGAAATACAATGGCAAAATTAAGCTTCCTTTTATTTGTATAATGATGTTTGTGGTACTAACTGTTTTCTCTCTCCAGGTGACAGTTCAGATGATGTTGTTTTAGTACTGAATGGGTGACAGACAACCTTTTCTTATTCACAGTTCTTTGTTTCAGACCACCAGTTAGTAGGGCATTGCCACAGCCTGAAAAACTTCAGACAAATAACATTGGGAAAAAAAAGAGACCCATAGAGGTAAATAAAACTGCAACTCTTTTGATAATTTTAGCAAACCATATGGGGTTATAATGTCTGTCTCATTAAAGAGCTTTTAAAACACATGTTTGAGACTCTTTTTGGACAAGAAGGAAGAGTAACAGATAAGGCAGGGGTCTTATACATAATTTATTTTTTATCTGTGTGAAAGGACCTTCCAATAGCTCAGATTGGCAGAATGAAAGCACAGTGTGGAGCCACAGCTGAATAGTGGTGTGTGCTCTTCTACTTTAGAATGGTTAGAAAACTTGATCTCTTTTTTTCCTGATACATAAGTGGTGACATAGATTGTGGGACTCTTTGAGTTCATTTCATAGTTTAAAGATAAATCGATGAAATAGCCTCTATTCACAAGGCAGCTTTAAGACTATGGTGATTATAAAACTATTTTCATAGGATCTAGTGCTGGAGCTGGTGTTTGGATATCGAGGTAAAGATGGCAGGAACAATGTGCACTATTTGAATGACGGTGCTGACATAATTTATCACACTGCATCTGTTGGGATTCTGTATAATGTGGCAACAGGTAGGAAACATAAATACATTTTAAAATACCACAGTTTATTGTGCAGAAAAATATTCATACTCATCTCTTGCACTAATAGTATTTCTCATTTTTTCTGCACCCCACCCCACCACACCCCACCACACAAATAGTGTAATTTAAATAATATGCTGCATTTTTCTCTTTAGGCTCTCAGTCTTTTTACCAGGAACATAATGATGATATTTTGTGCCTCACTATCAATCAGCACCCCAAGTTTACCAACATTGTGGCAACTGGCCAAGTAGGTATGTTTGTATTTTGTTAAAAAAGAAATTAATATATAAGCATGAACTGTTAGCCATGTGAATTCATAGACAGAAGAAAGCTTATGCTGTTTCTGTTTGTATGACTGTTACTCAGTTACCTGTGCCCACTATTTTTTTTCTTATCATCACTTAACATTCTTTGAAAATGTGCTGATGCTTTCAGAATGCCAATTATTTTCATTGTAGCATTTATCAAAATTATTTTTGTAAATTGTTAAGCCCCATCTTAAGCACAACCGTGTTCTTTTTTTAAAAAATCCCATATCTGCTGGAATGTACACTGTATCATCTCCAACTAGAACTAGTTTAAGTGGCAAAATGCCTATTACTGTGAGATGAGGGAAGGATTTGTTAATTTGTATGAGATGAGGAGAAGATTTATTTAAAAGCAGGTCTGTGGAGTGTGCAGACAGGTACACCCACACACTCCCTCAAAAAAGCAAAAAAACAATACTCCTCTTATCATGAGCTTTCATGGATGTCAAACCACTTCCAAACCACTGGTAGAGTACAGCATTAAAACTGAAACTACTGCAAACACATCATCAGTGTGCAACAAGCAGTTCTGGAGAACAGTACTGTCTTCTCACAGGCTCTGGGTGGTAGGTATTTACTTCCTTATGGACAGCCCCCCAGCTTTAACTTCTTGGTTGCAACAGGAAACATAGTGTGGTTGGAAATACAGGGATAAGAACATGCTGCAAATTGAGATGTCAACTCTGTCCCCACATTTTTCTGGCAGCAACATTACATGTCCTAATAACATCGCCCACAACATCAGAGGCATATTTACTTGCTCATCCTCCAATGTGATGCATATTATCTTCTGTCAGCAATGCCTCTTTGCACTCTACATTAGACAAACAGGGCAGTCTCTGTACAAGAGGACAGATGAACAATAATCTGATACATGAAATGGCTGTACCCAAACATCAGTGGTGCATAATTTTCATCTTCCGATACCCAATCACTAACCTTCTGGAACAACAACAACATTTCCAACAGATGAATGGGGACTGATTGATTGATCGATTTAATATCCTGGTTTTCTCCAAGCTCAGGTTTCAAGGCAGCTTACAACCACTTAAAAACACAGTACAACTAAAAAACTAAATACAAAAAAGTAAAACACAATTAAACCGGACTTCTATTTTAAAAACACAAATAAAAATAATGTAAGTTAAAAGCAATTATAACATATTTAAAATAGAATAAAATAGAAACAGACCGCTTCCCATTAAAAGCTCTATCTGCTGCACACATTAAAATCCAAATGCCTCCTTAAATAAAAAGGTCTTTACCTTCCAGCAGAAAGACAACAGGGAGGGAGCAGCCAGACCTCTTGAGGAACAGAGTACCACAACTTAGAAGCATCCACTGAGCAGACTCTCATAGCTTCACTAAATGTACCTGTGATGGTGCTGAGACCAAGAGAAAGCCCTCTCCTGCAGACCTTAAAGCTTGAGCAGGCTCTTATAGAGAAATACAGTCTTTCAGGTACACTGGACCCAAGCTTATAGGGATTAAAGGGCATAACCAGCACTTTGAATTCTGTCTGGAAACAGATTAGCAGCCCGAGGAGCCGTTTCAGCAAGGGAGCTATATGTTCCCTATAACCTGCTCCCATCAGCAACCTGGCTGCAGCATTTTGGACTCACTGAAGGATCTGAACAGTTTCCAAAGGCAGCCTCACATATCAAAGTATGTTACAGTAATGCAAATGGAATGTAATCAAGACCTGTGACACCATAGCCACATTTGATGTCTCAAGGAACAGGTACAGCTGGCACACCAGCTGGCCACTGCTGAAACCTGGGCATCCGAGCTCTGATCTGAGACTGGGAGTATACTCAGTCTTTGAACCTGAGATTTCAGGGGGAATGTAACTGCATCAAATAAATGCTGAATCCCTACTCCTCAGTCTGCCTATTGACTGACCAGAACCACCTCTGCCTTGTCATAATAAGTTTCAATTTATTTGCCCTCCTTAGTCCATTGCTGACAGCAGTCACTGCTTTAGTATAGAGACAGCTTCCTTGGAGAGATAGAGCTGGCTGTAATCAGCTTGATTTCACATAGATGATAAATAGTATAAGGGGCAAAACAGAGCTCTGAGGCCCCCATAGGCAAATGACCATGCAGTTGAGCGAAACTCCCCCAGCACCACCTTCTGAGTTTGCCCCTCCAAGAAGGACAGGAACTACTGCAGGATAGTGCCCCATGTCTCATCCCAAAGACTTGGCTCAGAAGGATACTGCGGTCCATTATATAGAAAGATGCTGAAAGGTCCGACAGAACCAACAGAGAAACACTCCCCTGTCTAGTTCCTTGTGTAGGTCATCCACCAAGGTAACCAAAGCCATCTCTGTCCAGCTAGATCTGGAGCCAGATTGAAATGGATCTAGATAATCAATTTCATCTAAGAAGCCTTGGACCTAGGAGGCTACCACGCACTGCAGAATCTTGCCTAAAAAAGACATATGGGAGACTGTCTGATAGTTATCAAATGTAGTCAGATTCAGAGAGGGGTTTTTCTAAATATGGTCCTCACCACAGTTTCTTTTAGATAAGGTGGGGCTCTGCCTTGCTACGTTCACTGCTCCTGTTACTGACTCAGCCAGTCCCTTTCTGACGGCTTTTATAAGTCAGGAAGGGCAAGAATCCAGTGCACATTTAGTGGCCCTCATCTCTCCAAGGAGAACATATCCAATAACATGGGACAAGCAGGAGCCAAGATTACATCTGCTGAATCCATGTCAACCACAGCAACCAATTTGGAGCAGGTACAAGTGATCTGCAAAGTGTCGTGCAAATTATTCACAGCAGGCTGCTAAGTGGTGTATATGCTACTTCTGTATGGCAGAGAATAAAAGGCCCCAACCACTCAGGATAGCTCTGCTAAATGACACCGTGCAGACACAATGGTGGGAGAAAAGAATGATTTCTTCACTGCAACCACCACCACAAAGTAAGCTTTCCAAGTATTCTAGGTTGTGTTGTTCAGACTTGCTCCAAGCTCCTAGTTTATCTATCACTGTTGCTCTCATCTCTGTCTCACATGGTTCTTTGCCACCAGCCCCCAGGAGGCTTAGTTGGCTCCACTCCATGGGAGGGGATACTTAGGAGCAGTTGTGTTCACCATCCTGGCCATTTCCCTATTTCAGAGATCAGCCAGTGTTTTTGGCAGGATTACCTACCAAAGCAACAGAAAACTCTTCAAGAACCATCATACAGCTAAGAATTTCATGGAACTCAAGTTTGTGCAAACTTCAGCTAACAATGCATGATTCATCACTATGTTAACTCTGTATAGCCTGTTCTTGGGAACAAAAACTACTATTTATCTATGGACAGTTAGTTTTAGTTTAGATCTACTTGCCACAGAATTGAAACTATAAAATGATTCTAAAATCAAAATTTGTATATAATACCACATATATTTCTAGTTGCTTTCCTTCATTCTGGTTGTAATTGTTTTTCTGCTGCTTTTCCATTACAGGAGACTCAGCAGATATGTCAGGTAAGGGAAACAAAATTTTAACATATTGAGATACAACTAGGCTTTTTGTAGTTATGAATAGTGTTTTAGATAGGCTAACTGAATATATTTCAGTACTTTAAAGCACCATGCTGTTAGTTCCTTAGCACTAAACACAACATCCAACAAATTATAAATTTACAAGGCTTCCTTGAGATGAAATCAAAACTTTCATTTTAATGCAGTATAACTTTATTTTATTGTATGCTCCTTCATTTTGATAAGTGAGTTCTAACCCAGATTTATATCTGCGTACCTATAGCGTACCTATAAGTTCATTCAGTTTCTGGAAAATTATTGGGGCTGACAAAAATTATTTCTTTTCTAAATGAGGATTATTTTCAAAGTAGCTATTCACTGCTGAGGCCTTGGTGACTGAGTTAATCAATTCATCATTTTCCATATTTTTGTATTGTTGTCATACCATTTTTACCAGTCATCCAAAATAATTATCAGTAGGAATGAGTTCATTTTGTGCAATATTATTTTGTTTCTTTTGAAACATAATTTTAGCAACACATAGTTTCCCAGGAATAATCTTGCACTTCTGTTATCATCTTCTTGCATGAATGAGTCATCATCTTTTGTAGTTGTCTATATGACATCCAACAAAAAATTGTTGTGTGTATGCTTGCTTACATAGAGCAATTGTTATTTCTTCTAACCTTTTATTCATGTGACTCCTGTGCTTATTATGTCTTATTCTACTGGTCTAGTGCTCTAGCACATAACCAAAGACAGATAGTGATTATCTCTTGGGGCAAGTGATTATGACAGAAGATCAGCATTTCAACTCTGCAGTGCATGATGGTCTTTAGTGACGATTTCCACAGTCTAGTGCAGTGTTCTATGCATTTAAAACCATTAAAACCTACTCTGTATATATCATTCACCTATGGTATTGGAAGCAACTGGAAAGTATACAGAGTTTCTGACAGCAAAGTATGATAGCTGTCCAAGAGCCAGAGTGTAGTAATAAGTTTTATTTAGCTCATCAGATGCATAAAATGGGCTGCACTCCATGAGAAGTGTATGCCAAATAAAACTTGTTAATTTTAGTGCCACTAGACCCTTCATTGTTTTCGTTGCCAAGGTTAAACACAAGTACTGCTCCTTTAAAATTTTGACTGCGCTGTCAATGAAGGATATTTCCAAGATCCCCAGTTAATATTTAACAGTTTTTCTGTTTAGATTGGTCCCTCTCTAGAGACTGGTGAGAAGTTTATTGAGACTTAAAATCAACTGAACTTATTTTTTGCACAACAGTATTCTTGATTAAACTTCTCCTCCTACATACTCTGTTGTCATTACACAAATGTATGTGTGCATATATGTGTGGTTATAGAGTTATAAAGATGTATAGAATAATCCAGAATTTAGCATTTGTGTTAATAGAGTAAGGGAGAGCTTAGTGGGACTAAGAAAATGTAGGCTTTACTGATATATTTATCTTTCCTGGAATATGGTTGTTTTTGCTAAGTCTTTTCTATTGAATAATGCTCTCCTTTGCAGTATCAGCTTTAGAGGTAAAGATTAAAATGTTAAAGGCTGTTTCTACTTAAAAAAAAAACCCTAAAATCAGCCTGATGTTTTAAGTCTAAAAATTCTGTTAGCTTGTACTAGCAAAATAAATTGTTGATTTTCTTATATTTTATTCAGCTACAGCACCTTGTATTCATGTGTGGGATGCAATGAGCAAACAAACACTGTCTGTATTGAGATGCTACCATTCAAAAGGAGTTTGTTCAGTTGGATTTAGTGCTACTGGCAAGCTTCTTCTATCGGTAGGGCTGGATCCTGAACATACCATTACCATTTGGAAATGGCAAGAAGGTAAGAATGTATTTTGTTTTTATAAAATACATCTGTATTATTCTTTAATTTACCAAAGACAGTCCCTAGGAAAGTAAAATTAATTTCAATGTGTTTGGCAAAAATTACATGGGCATATATTATATCTAATATATAAAAGTCAAAGTTTGTGAGTTTGTGTCAGGTGAAGACTTCGTATGATTGGCTATGTGAGAAGAAGACCTCATATGATTGCCTGCCTGAGAAGATTCTATGGAATCCTGGGGTTGGCAGTTTAGGGAGGGGCCTTTAGAATTCTCAGCCAGACAGCTCCTGAGTCTGGCCAGTTGCTATGGAGACGAGGCCTAGCAGCAAGGAGAAGGCCAGTGTATACCCTCAGAAACCGAACCTCTGCATGTTAATAACTCTAAATACAGATTGGATTGGGGAATATGGGGAAAAGTTACAGATGTTGAACAAAGCAGTTTGGGAATTAGAGACACAGGATCTCAAATCTGTGTATTTCAACTGCATCTAACTCCTAAGGTAAGGCAAAGTAATTTCTAAGGTATTTCTAACAAGTATTACCTATGAGAAAATAAAATCCTGGGCAGTGCCAGATAAATACACTAATACATCATATATTCTGTATCACCACTCTAGTTCTCCATTCCAGAAGTAGGACCTTCAATGCACACAAAATAATGTCCTTAATATCTTTCCTATTTGAAATGTGCATTTATTTGTACACTTATTGATCAGTTATCTGCATTAAATAGTGTGGACACATTCAAAAGATCTGCACCCATAGACAGAGAAATTAGTTTAATGAAACATTTAAAAGTCATCTTAATCTTTCAGGACAATGGAAACATCCAATTTCTAAAATGGTGTGAAAGCCTGCTAACATAATTTTTTTTGCTTTAATGGTTAAATAGCTAAAAAAAAATTACAGTTTAGATTATTGGAAGCTGATCAGTAGACTTAAAGAACATGTCCTTTTACAAATGGACTGCATGAATGCAGATACTTTGGATGTTTAGAAAATTAATTTTTTCAGAAAACTATTTTTAGAAAATGTTTTAGATGAGTCTCACGATTGGAATGTAGGAGTAGAGGGGTATAACCTATTTTGTAGAAATAGACCAAATAAGAAAGGAGGAGGAGTAGCCTTATATGTCAAGGATGTTTTCAACTGTGAAGAGATCCATGACTTGAACACCGGAAGCCAGGTCGAGAGCATCTGGGTAAGAATTAAGGGAGCGAGAAACAATAGGGATATTATAGTGGGGGTTTACTACAGACCTCCAAGCCAGACTGAGGACCTCGATGGCGCTTTCATAGACCAAATGATTGCACATTCAAAAAGGAGAGATACAGTAATAATGGGAGATTTCAACTACCCGGATATATGTTGGCAGTCAAACTCTGCAAAGGCGGCAAGGTCCAGCAAGTTTCTTACTTGTCTTGCAGACAATTTCATGGTCCAGAAGGTGGAAGAGGCGACAAGGGGATCAAATATTCTGGATCTGATCCTGACCAACAGGGAAGACCTTGTTAATGACGTAGAACTGGTTGGATCTTTAGGAGAGAGTGACCACGCCTTATTAGAATTTGGCATTCAGTGGGGAAGAGAAGACAAGTGTAGCCAGGCACTCGTCTTAGATTTTAAAAAAGCAGACTTCTGTAAACTGAAGGAGCTGCTGGCTGAAATCCCGTGGTCAAGAATAGTGAATGAGAAAGGAGTTCAGGATGCATGGGAGTTCTTTAAAAGGGAGATACTGAAGGCACAGGCTAAAACTGTGCCATTAAGGAGGAAAAATGGAAGGCGTCTGAAGAAACCGGAATGGTTGACTAAAGAACTCTCAGCTGAGCTAAGTGTTAAGGAAAACATGTACAGGAAATGGAAGAGGAGGGAAATCACCAAAGAAGATTATAAGCAAGTAGCCAGGAGATGTAGGGAGAAGGTCAGAAAGGCTAAAGCACAGAACGAACTTAGGCTGGCCAGAGACATTAAGAACAATAAAAAGGGCTTTTTTAAATACATCCGCAGCAGAAGGAAAAAGAAGGAGACGATAGGGTCACTGCGCAGGGAAGATGGTGAATTAATAACAGGAGGAAGAGAAAAGGCAGAACTCCTCAACACCTTCTTTGCCTCAGTTTTTTCCCAAAAGGATAAAAACACTCAACCTGGCGGTTGGGGAGCAGGTGAGGAAGTGGGGGAAATGCAGCACAGAATAGGTAGAGAGGTAGTACAGGAATACCTGGCCACACTGGATGAATTCAAGTCTCCAGGGCCAGATGAATTGCATCCTAGGATTTTAAAAGAATTAGCAGAGGTCATTGCGGAACCTCTTGCTATAATCTTTGAAAACTCTTGGCGGACAGGAGAAGTTCTGGCAGACTGGAGGAGGGCAAATGTTGTCCCCATCTTCAAGAAGGGAAAAAGAGAGGACCCAAATAATTATCGCCCAGTCAGCCTGACATCAGTACCCGGAAAGATTCTGGAGCAGATCATCAAACAGTCAGTTTCTAATCACTTAGAAAACAATGCCGTAATTATGAAAAGTCAACATGGATTTCTCAAAAATAAGTCATGCCAGACTAATCTTATCTCTTTTTATGATAGAGTTACTTGCTTGATAGATGAAGGGAATGCCGTGGACATAGTATATCTTGATTTCAGTAAGGCCTTTGACAAAGTTCCCCATGACATTCTTGCAAAGAAGCTAGTAAGATGTGGGCTGGACAGGGCTACTGTCAGGTGGATTTGTAACTGGTTGACTGACCGTATCCAAAGGGTGGTCACCAATGGCAGATTCTCATCCTGGAGAGAAGTGACTAGCGGGGTGCCACAGGGTTCTGTCCTGGGCCCGGTGCTGTTCAATATCTTCATTAATGACTTGGATGAAGGAATAGAGGGCATGCTGATCAAATTTGCAGATGACACCAAATTGGGAGGGGTTGCTAATACGCCTGATGACAGGATCAAAATTCAAAAGGACCTTGACAGATTGGACAGCTGGGCCAAGGCTAACAAAATGAATTTCAACAGAGAGAAATGTAAGGTCCTACACTTAGGCAGAAAAAAAGGTATTCAGAAATTTAGGATGGGGGACACGTGGCTGGATAGCAGTACGTGTGAAAGGGACCTAGGAGTCTTAATAGACTACAAGCTGAACATGAGTCAGCAGTGTGATGCGGCAGCCAAGAAAGCCAATGCAATTCTTGGTTGCATCAATAGGAGTATGGTGTCTAGATCGAGGGAGGTATTGGTACCACTTTATTCTGCTTTGGTTAGACCTCATCTTGAATACTGCTTCCAATTCTGGGCACCCCAATTCAAGAAGGATATGGATAAGCTGGAGCAGGTCCAGAGGAGGGCAACCAAAATGGTGAGGGGCCTGGAAGACATGCCCTATGAGGACAGACTTGGAGAGCTGGGTATGTTTAGTCTGCAGAAGAGAAGGTTGAGAGGGGACATGATAGCCATGTTTAAATATTTGAAGGGATGTCATGTCGAGGAGGGAGTGGGCTTGTTTTCTCCTGCTCTTGAGACCAGGACAAGGAGCAATGGATACAAGCTGCAGAAGGGGAGATTCCACCTGAACCTCAGGAGGAATTTCCTGACGGTCAGGGCTGTCCGACAGTGGAATGTGCTGCCACGGAGTGTGGTGGAGTCTCCTTCGTTGGAGGTTTTTAAGCTGAGGCTGGATGGCCACTTGTCGGGAGTGCTTTGAGGGTTTTCCTGCATGGCAGGGGGTTGGACTGGATGGCCCTTGTGGTCTCTTCCAACTCTACATTTCTATGATTCTATGATTCTATGCTGACCAACCAAAGAGGATTGTTTTCAGACCTTACCGAGAGGTTATATAGAGTACTTTCATTACTTAATAGGCATAATGTGCAAGGTGGTCGGTGTTCATAGTTATACATCATAGGAATATATGCAGTTTCTGAAGATAAATGTTTTCCTTTTTTTGTTTACAGAATTACAAGGGCAAGATCATACTGGCCTACTTTACAGAGTTGTAGTAAAGATTACAAGATAATATATATATGAAAAGTTTTGAACTTTCTAAATCACTATATAATAACTTGTTGTCGTTGTTGTTGTTACTAACTACAAGTGAGTTCTATAACTTGGCTCAATGTCTAACTTGTATTTTAGAAAGAAGTGTGCAATAATGTTAGAACTATGGGCTTGAAACTTCAGAACATTCTATCGAGTATAACTTATTTTCAGTATTTATTGATCCAGTTATGCATATATGATTTTAAATTACTTAATTCTTCCTACTAGGTGCCAAAATTGCCAGCAGAACAGGTCATAATCAGCGTATTTTTGTAGCAGAATTCAGGCCTGATTCCGATACACAATTTGTTTCAGTGGGTGTAAAACACGTGCGATTTTGGACTCTTGCTGGAAGGGCACTTCTCAGTAAAAAAGGACAGACAAGTTCAATAGAAGATGCTCGAATGCAGACCATGTTGTCTGTAGCATTTGGAGCGGTATGTAGTTGAATGGATTTTTAAATGTTTATCTGTACTAAATTCATTGTTTCTACCTTGTGTATTTTAATTTCAGTACCCATAATGTCTTTCCTTTCTACTCTCTTGGTACACGGTGGTGGGAAGGTGTCCCTGGAGACCCTAGGATGGAATGGTTCTCCTTCTCCAGCTGTGAAGAGGAAGAGCCACTTTGCAAAGCCTCCTTTTTACTGGTGCAGAAATCTCCACTTCCTTGTCACACCATCAGGATATTTTAAAGCTGATACTCCGATTGCAAAAATTCCCTTCAGATACTCCACACCTTAAAAAAAAACCAAAATATAAAGACTTGCTTACATAGGATCTAGTGGTAGTTTTTCCGCAGCAGTCAATGCAATATTCTATGCTGCAATATTCATTTATGGAAGTCTTTTAGTTCATTAACTAAAAGGACAATCTGGCAGCTTGGGCACTGATGTTAATCTCAACCCAGTGACAGTTATACTAGTGAAAGGGCCACTATTGCTGTCTCATTAAATTTATGCTGACAAATTGGTGCCTCTCCATACCTGGGCTTCATCTGTTTTCACTAAGATTGCCTGATAAGCACAATTCTGCTGACAGCTCAAAAGTAGTCCAACTGCAGTGAATTCACTGCTGCAGTGAATAGGGTGTACAGTACAGTTTTTCAGTAAAATGCTAGCTTTGGTGGACTTGGACTTATCATTCAGTAATTGATTCAGTGGGTCTAATCTGTTTGAAATTACCAACATGATTTAGGCTCATTTTCCTTTTAGGCAGCCCTCTGCATTCTGACTTGCTGGTGTAAGCCTAGCAGGGCTTTGAAACTGTTGGTTCTTTCATCATAGATCCCCCGTGACCCACAATCTGTGCATTACTCAGTGGCTGACTAGCACAAATCTAATTTACATTAACATATTAACGGAAACTGCTTAATACTATTAAAATACTATGGCAGGGCTTTCCAAATGGTGTGTTGTGACACATTAGTGTGTTGCCTGTAGTGTATTGGTGTGTCATCTCCTTGGTTGAGAAAGACTCCCCTCACTCAAGCCTGGCCCACTGCCATTGCTCTTGCTGGGGCCTTTCCCCGGCAAGAATGATAGCAGCGGGCAAGGACTGGGAGGGAAGGGGCTGCCTTTCCCTCTGCCATAACTCTAGCTGGGCCTTTCCTGGGAAGGGGGACGGCAGCAGGCCAGGATTGGGAGAGCTGCCTTTCCTCACCCTAGATACATCCTTGGGTACCTCCGGTTTGCTACTAAAGCTGAATTACTGTGTTGTGCAATGATACATGTCAAAATAATGTGTTACTAACATGAGAAATTTGGAAAGCTCTGTACTATGGAACACTTCTCTTTGGAAATAGACTGGATTAATGCTGATACTTTGGATGTTTAGAAAATTCATTTGTTTAGAAAGTATTTAAGATATTTGAACAGTGTTTGAAGGCAATGTGGAATGTGTCAGCGGAGATGCAGACTTTTCTCACTTCACTAGTTCCTTTTTTTTAAAATATTTAATATTTTTATTAAAGATTACATATATTAAAATTACACCAAACACCATACACTTGAGCAGGACTATTGATGACCAGGGCTATTGCAGATCTCTCATTCATACTATCACAATAAGCTGAATCTGGTTTGATGGCAAATAACAGCAAACAAAGAATTAAAAGTCATTTAAAAACATTAAAAAGTAACAAATGCACACAATAAAGCATGTTATTAAAAGCTCTTTCCATGTATGAAGTCAGTTTCCAATGGCCTGTTCAAACAAATATTCACCTGCTACCTGAAACATACGGTGAAGAGAGGTAGTTTAGTCTCTCTAGGAAGGGCGTTCCACAGCCTGGGAGCAGAATGATACCATGATCAGTGCCACTGAATGCCCCTGGGAAGCCTAGGAAAACTAACAAAGTTGCATGTCTGTATTTGTTTTCCAGTATATGTCATATGCCAAGATGACCAAAACAAGGCCAGAAGCCAGAATGGAATAGTAGTTTCACTTTTGTTTTTTTGAATCGTTTCAGTCTTGTTAGAAATAAATCTATTTGTTCTGTTTTGAAATCATATACTGTTCATATTTTCTCCCCTTTTCAGAACAATTTGACATTTACAGGTACCATCAGTGGAGATGTATGTGTTTGGAAAGAGCATATATTGAATCGAATTGTGGGCAAAGCTCACAATGGGCCTATATTTGCAATGTACACAACACTGCGAGATGGCTTAATTGTAACAGGTGGCAAAGAGAGGCCGTGAGTCCTGTTTTGTTCTACAGATGCATTTAGCAATGTTATTACTGGATACATACTGTGAATGTGTTATACCCAATTACATTTTAGTAGTAATTCTTAGTATTTATCATTGGGTACGTTTGTAGACATTAACAACCTAAACTTATTTATCCATATGAACAGACAGTGCCTTCAGCTGTCATGGCAGCCTGATATGTGATACGAAATGTCTTGCCTAGCTTGTTATATTCATTAAAAAGGGAGTTGAATTGCACTGTTCTCTAAAGTACTTTCCAGTTGCAAAGGAAAGGAGTTTCCTTCCTTGGAGGTTTTTAAGCAGAGGCTGGATGGCCATCTGTCGGGAGTGCTTTGAAAGTGTTCCTGCATAGCAGGGGATTGGACTGGATGGCCCGTGTGGTCTCTTCCAACTCTACATTTCTATGATTCTATGATTCTATGATTACTGCAACCTCCTGTTGCAACCACCAGCTCTCACTAATACTGTGTGGCTTTGCTTCTTTGACCTCACTAGCACTAAAACAGTGGTTTTGAAAGAATAACAATAATAATTTCCAACTGACTGTCTTTCAGAAAACATATTTACTTTAACTTTGATGTGGAATGAGTAGTCAAAATAATAGAAACAGCTACAGAAGGCTTAGGAACCATGAAAAAAATAAAAATGTGGAAAAAATATATAGCTACTCTTAAATGATCTACCATGCAAACAATTTTGTGGACAGCAAATATGATGTATTTTAAAATCTTGGTTTTGTTGATTTCTGAAAATCAGTGACGTTGTCCAATTAATAGACAGTATATAAAATTGGTACCCTTCGACTGGATTCTTGCTGGTGCACTGTCCCAGTGGTTCTCAACCTGTGGGTCCCCAGATGTTTGTGGACTTCAGCTCCCAGAAGACCCAGCCACTATGGTCAGTGCTCAGGGCTTCTGGGAGCTGAAGTCCACAAACATCTGGGGACCCACAGGTTGAGAACCACTGGAGACAGTGGATACAGCAGCCATGAAGAAGGGAAGGGATTGGAAAATAGGCTATTAAAGCCTTCTCTTGCCATTTCTGCACAGTTGGGGCGGGGGGGGAATGCAAAAGTGAGCATAGTGCATCAACAGAATTTGGGTCATATAGTTTATCGTGGGCACTTTTACCCATTCTTCCTGTAATGTTTCCTACTGTTTCTAATGTTTTCTGATTTTATTTACACTAGATCAAAAGAAGGAGGAGCAGTTAAACTATGGGATCAGGAACTACGGCGGTGTCGTGCCTTCAGATTAGAGACAGGACAGATAATTGACTGTGTTCGCTCTGTATGCAGAGGCAAAGTAAGTGTGGGTTTCTTTCATATAATGCTATCGATCTTACAGCAGCCAGGTATTATTTTGTTGAGGTTTCTATCCTTTATTATAAATTAAATAGCTAAACCGTTAACTTAAATAGCTAAACTATTAAACTTAAGTGGTCTGGATGCCAATTCTGACTTCTGGTTACTTGCTACATATTCTTAAAAGAGTGATCCATACATTGGTTTTGCATATTAACCAAAGTAACATTCAAGGTGATAATAGGACAGGATCCTCAGATGGGCTAAGAACAGCAAAGTTTGTCATGGTAATTAATTTGAAAGAATCAATAAATGTAAAAGCAGAACTATCTAGGCAGACACAAAATCAAACAGGGGGAATGGCCTCTCAATCAGGAGGTGTTCTAGTATTTAGACACCTTTCTAGGTGGATTTAGTTGCCTCTGGGTTGATTTCAGACTAAGAAGATTTTTTTCACTAGATGGAAATTAAAATGTAGAGCATCATGATGCATTTGCAGTAGCATGGTCATGGTCACCAGACCTGCTATATGCCTTTCCACCAAAGGTGGTTATAGAGATTCAAATGGTAGAGCTGGTAGCATCATATTGGCCGAGATGACTTTGGTTTCCACTGTAACTTTAGATGTTTATCAAAAATAATTGGTATTTACCAGACAGGCTAGATTTATGAGTGCCCAGTTCATCATCACTACCTGATTTGGTTGAGGTTGACCGCATGGACATTGAGAGATGATACTTGAGGAAACAAGTCTGTTTTGACTCAATGGTAAATACTATTTTGTCTTCAAGAAAACCTTCCACAGAGAGGAAATATAACATGTTGTGGAAAGCCTATAGGGACTGGTGTCAGATTCATTCTCGGGCTGACAGGAGGATCAATCCACAATACCTGGGGATTCATCCTTGTGCCAGCTGACGCAGGAGTCTTTCTCGAGCTTCTGTTCTAAATTCGTTAAACCGACTCCCTGTCCCTCTACCTTCAGTTATTCTTTCTCCTGTGTAACAGTAAGACGCGTTAAGTTCCATCTCCCAGGAAAAGAGTAGAACCATAGCGAGTTAGGCGAGATAGTATTTCTAAAGGATCCAAAGAAAAGGAAGAGTAAAACGCCAACGAAAATATGGACGAGGAAGTGATCCGTAGCACCAAGGAGCTGGGCTCGGACACTAGCAAGCAAGGGTCCATCCAGAAGACCGCCGCAAGGCAGGCTTTGTAC